>CM053769.1:188171698-188259963 GCA_028658325.1 Potorous gilbertii
GGGTAAGGGAAGGGAGGGATGCTAGAAGAGAGGGCAGATTGGTGATATGGGTAATTAGAATGTCCAGTGTACTGGGGAGCGGGGAGGGGACAAATGGGGAGAAAATTTTGGAACTCAAAATCTTGTGAAAATGAATGTAAATAAAAAAAAATAAAATTAAAAAAAAAAAAAGAATAGAGAGAGAAAGAGAATATGAAAACAAGAATGACCTTAGAACAGAGAAAGTCAAAGCTGAAAGGGATCTTAGAACACAGAACAGGGTGTCAGAGTTGGAAGGGTCATGGAAAATAGAATGTAAACTGTCAGTATTGGAAAAAGATTCTCAGACTATGGAACAAAGAATGTTAAAGCTAGAGGGGATTTAACAGATCATCTGGTCTAATTTCCCCATTTTAAAGATATGGAAACTGAGGCCCTGAGATGTACTTGCCTGTGGTTACACAGGCAGGTATTAGGAGAAATGGGACTAATTCTGATCTAGGGATCTTTGTTTTTTTACCTTTCACACGCACAGGGGGAATTAATTTTGCCCTACTGGGCTTGACTAAATTAACTACGATTTTTTTTATCTTGAACATGGGCTCTGGCTAAAGTTCAGGTCCTGGTTCATTAACCAGAAGATGTCTACATTAGCCAGGGAGGCTGAACTAATACTAAATTTTGGAAGACCCAACAGTAATTTACAACTCTGTAATCCCTAAGTAAAGCACCACTCATGGCAAAGCGATTATTAGGCCTTCCAGAAAATACTGTGCTTATCCTTCACAAAACTTAATAGTAGGTTCTTTTCTCTTCTGTTCGCTGGATTTTGAAAATTGACAATGACATACATGATATATGTATTTGTCTTATGGGTCAGAAAGCACCCATCCCCCATGTGAGGACTCCCACTTTGGGCTAGAGTCAATAAGCATTTATTAAATGTTTACTGTGTAACTGGCATTCAACTTAGTGCTGTGATTACAAGATAAAAACAGCTCCTGTCTTCAGAGAGCTCAAATTCTAATGGGGGAGACAACATACAACTGTATATTATGTACATGCACACATCATATTGTACATGGTTTTTGTAACCATGTGTATATATGCAGGCAAGTTTGCCTACAATAAATTGCCAGGAATCTCAGAGGGAAGGCTCTGGTATTAAAGGGATCTGGGAAAGGCTTTTTGCAAAAGGTAAAACAGGGAAACTGAAAGTAGAAGTGAGTCAGGAGAAGATTCCAGATGTGGGGAACAATCAGTGAAATGCAAAGAATTGGGACATGGAGTGTTGTTGTTGTTTTTTTTTTTTCTGGAGAAATAGAAAAAGAGCCAGTGCCTTTGATCTTAGAGTATGAGAAAAGGGAATAAAGTGTAAGAAGGTAGAAGATAATCATGTAGAAGGGGCTGGGGTGGGAAGGGCTAAAAAATCAAACGAAAGATTTTATAACTGATCCTGGAGTCCCTTGGATTGATAAAGTAGGTGGGTAAGATGGTTAGACTTGTGCGTTAGGAAGATTGCTTTGCCAGTCCTGGGAGTACTTGACTCCTAAAAGATGCCAGTCGGACTTTTCCCACATCCCGTGACTCATTATGCCCCTACTTTCAGAGTAGAACTCAAGGGAAAAACTCTGTAAACAAAGCTTCAGTATGGCTGATGTCTATCCTCCCTCCCCCAACTGAGATTGGTAAGGGTCCTTTCTAAAAGAGTACTCATTGTATTAAGTAGTGGATATCAGTTTTAAGACTGCTGTTGATTTCTTCCATCAAAAAAGACTCATAAAAATGCACTGAAAAATACTTAAGAAATAAAATGTTATCTCATAATTCCAATTATTCTCTTCTGAGAGGTAAACATTCATGGAGGAGCTGCGGATTATTGAATGTTCAGTGTATTTTCACCTTTCCTCTTTGGCGGTGTGGTTCAGTGGCTGAATTTTAATTCAGAGCAATACCATTGAGTAACAATAAGTTACGTTGAAATAAACATAGCCTAGTATAATATTCTTTGTTGGTTTTTCTTTCTAAAATTTAATTTGTGCCTTCCACTGTCCCCTACTCAGTGAGAACAGTAATTTAACCATTGTGTTCCAAATGAATCACTCAAAACAAAGCCGAGTTGCCAGTCACACCTCTCACTCATGTCTGGTTATTGGAATCAACAGACCAAAGAGGTGCCTTTGGTGGGGCATGGCCTTTAGTAGGGGCCCTGATGCCATGCCAGCTACATGGGAAGAGCTCCAGTCTAACCCCTCACCATGTATGTAAGAGCTTTTGCCCACAGAATTGAAGGATGCCATTCTCACCCATGTCACTTATGAGGCTCTGGATTTGAAGTCAGAAGGCCCAGAGTTGGAGTCCTAGCTCTGTTAATCCACAGCCAGGAACTTGTTTTATCTTGGGCCTCAACTTTCCTCTTCTACAAAATGGAAGCAGTTTGACTAGTTGATCTATTTCTAAGTTCCCTTCCAGCACTAATATTCTATCTTATTTACTTCCTTGAGTCTTTTTGTTCGTCTATAAAACATGAAGCTCACACTATATGGACTCTGAGGTCTTCCCAGCTATAGAAGAATCTATGAATCTATAAGTAAGGCAGTGTTGCTAGAGTCCCCACATGTCATAAAGAAAGCACCTCTTACATTCTGTTGTTCATTCATTTCAGTTATATCTGACTCTTCATGACCCTATTTTGAGTTTTCTTGGCAAAGATGCTGGAATGGTTTGCTGTTTTCTTCTCTAGCTCATTTTACAGATGAGGAAACTGAAGCAGACAGGATTAAGTGACTTGCTAATGGTCACATCACTAGTAAGTGTCTGAGACTGCATTTGAACTCTCAGGTCTTCCTAAGTGCTCTACCCATTGTGCCACCTAGCCATCTACCTATTTATATAGCCAAATATAATATATGCATATACAAATATTCATTTCCTCTAGGATTTATTAAACCTTGCAAATGATAAAAAAATTCTGTTAGCCTGGTCCTATTAAACCTATTTATCTAAAAATCCTATTAGACTCTTTCAAAAAATAGTTCACAAAAAGTAAATAATTTCGTTAACACCTTGAGAGCTAATGAGCTGAAGCTTGAGCTCAGCTGTGAAGTTGATTTGGAATTTTAAGAGACAGAGCTGTGGAGAGATTACCTAGTGGGCATAGAGTGATACCAATGCAAAGGCCTGGAGACCAGGAAAACACAGTGTTATTTGTGAGGAAAAGTAAGTGAGCCAGTTTGGTTAGACTATAGCTTGCATGAAAAGGAGAAATGTACAATGAATCTGTAAAGGTAAGTCAGAACCAGATTGGGAAGGGTTTCAAATACCCAAACAGTGGGGTTTATATTTTATACTGATGATAATAGGAAACTACTGGAGTTTATTGAATAGAGAAATGATGTAACCAGGCCGATGCTTCCTAAGACACTGTGTAAACTCCACATTCAGGCTAGAGAGTATTTTATCCAAACTTTGTGTGTCTTCCAGTGTCTAGCCCAGGGGTGGGGAACCTCTGGCCTTGAGGCCATATGTGGCCTTCTAGATCCTTGGGTGCAACCTTTTGACTCAGTCCAAGTTTTGCAGAACAAATCCTTTTATTAAGGGGATTTGTTCTGTGAAGTTTGGATTTAGTCAATGGGCCACACTTGAGGACCTAGAGGGGCACATGTGGCCTCGGAGTCACAGTTTCCCCTCCCCTGGCCTAGCCCCAAGTTCTGTGTGTAGTGCAAGATGAATACTTTTTGAAGAAGAAATTGGTTTAAAAACTAGAATGATAAATGTATAATGTTGATAGGAGTACGTAGTGTAATTTGACTCTTGGCTGTTTTCTGAAGTTCCAAGGAGGGTAGATAGAGGATAAATTCTAGAGGAGTTGAATTGGCCTTTATACAGTGGGTTCTGAAACTCCCCTGGAATCTTCCAGAGGTTCTAAGGACATGATGATTCATTGCTTGTGCCGTTTGGGGTTGATGAACTTCCTGGTTGCTTCCTCTCATGTAAGGGCCCAGCCCTGGAAAGAATTTGTGTTTTATGATGGTGTGGTAAATCCTTTCCCTACCCACCACCCGAGCAAGAGGGCAAGGGGATGTGTTGGTTAAAAGAACAGAACTTCTAGTTGGTGGTCTCTTGGCTGGTGCTTTCAAGGTGGTGACTATTCCAACACTTTTGGAGAGGTCAGCCACCAGGAAGAAGATTAGCCTAAGCCTGACCATTTTACCATCAGAGTTGTAGGGATGGTACAGAACCAAGGTCAAACATGAAATGCTCAATTGGTAATACTGCAAGCTGATGATCTAATAAGGTTAAATATTAGCCTCTCAGCCATTTGTGACAGTTGTTACAAGGTAAGTTAGGGAATTCTGTTTAACCCACTCTGTTCATTTGAACTTGTGGATGTTCTATATTTATCATTTTTTTCTGTGCATATAAATTATCTGTCCCTTTCCTGATTTATATTGTATATTGAGTACCTCTTTTACTCACTACTGACCTTTGGGGAGACCTAGATAAAAACTATAACCTAACTCTTAAGCAATTTTTCCCTGAGTCATAGAGGTGGAAAACTTAATGAATTGTAGAGTCTGAGAAAGGGGAACTGGTTCCAGTAGGACTGAACCAGGTCTATGCCTAGAGACAGAACAGAGAGACACAATACTTCAGCCCATGTGGGCCCAGCATCAAGGTTTCAGGGCTAGCCTGGGAAAACACGCTTCAGGCTGTGCCTCTTGTCCTTCCTAACTTAGTCTTTCCCTTTCTTTCTCTCTTCCTTCCTTTTTATCTTTCATTCTTTTTCCTTCCTTCTCTCTGTCCTTCCTTGATTCCTTTCTTTTTTTCCCCTTCCTTCTAACTCTCCCTCCTTCCTCCCTCCCTCCCTTTCATCCTTCTTTACCTCCTTCCATCTTTCTTTCCCTCCTTCTCTCTTCTTCTTTTCCTTTCCAGTAGCAGAGGTTGAAGTTTCAGTAGATCATAATTATATCAATGAAAAGGCAGAGCTTTAACAGATGATAGTTACATCATTCGAAGGAGCAGGGCAGCAGGTAGCCCTTACAAAAGCAGATAGCAGGTAGAACCCCAAAACAGTGGAATTCCTGGACCATACCAATGAAAAATGGAATTCTGTAGACTCAGACAAGAGTATTCTTCACATGGGACTCAGGATGAAACTCCTCTTACCGCAGAAGATAATTTCTCTGGGCATGTGTTCCTTTCCTTACCAGAGCATAGAGAATGGGATATATACCATCTGTGTATATCAAAGCGGGTGGTGCTGGGCATGATACTACTGCTTAATTTTTCCCTTATTATTTATGTTTCTTTTCTTTCCCAATTACTTTATTATTTGACTTATGGTTGTATCGTATTGTATAGGGGCTAGAACCAAATATTATAGTACTCGTTAATAATAAAAATAAAATAGCTAGCGTTTATATATCACTTAAAGGCTTGAAAAACTCTTCACATAAGTTGTCTCATTTGATCCGGATGACAAGCTTGAGAAGTCGGTGGTATAACAACCACCATTTTGGATGAGGAAACTGAAGCAAATAAAGGATAAGTGACTTACTGAGGGTCACACAGGGGGGTGAATGTCTGAGACAAGATTTGAACTCAGGCCTTCCTGCGTTCAGGTCCAATGCTCTGCACGTTGTGCTACCAAAGAGTGGTCAGACCCAGAATTAAGCGGAATGGCCTTTACATGTGTGCTGTTTTTGGGTTGATAGTAATCCTTTGTATTACTTCATATAGGCAGAAAGAGACAAGTGTGAATATGCTCTTTACTTTTCTTGTTGCTTTTCTTAAAATGATTTCAACAACACTTTAAATTGCTGATCTAGTTAGAGTATATTATAATGAATGGTGTGAGAGAAGGACCCAAACTGGTTTTGATCCATATAGTTATATTCAATTTTTCTAACAGTTTTTAACGAATGCTGATCCATTCTTGTGTATTTTTAGGCTTAGGTTTATCAAACATTATCCCCATATGTATTTCTGGATTTTCTATTCTGTTCCATTGATCTGTTAGTCTTTTCTTCTACTTTCTCCCTTCCCCCTCCCTGCTCAGTTTTAGATAGGTCTTAGAATAATTTTTCTAGATATATTTTGAAATCTGATAGGGCAACTCCTATATTTTTATTTGTCAAAATTCTTAACATTCTTGCCTACCTTTCCATATTAATTCTGTTATTACTAAAACTATGAAGGTAGCTTATTGATATTTTGATTGGGATTATGTTAAATCTATAAATTAGTTTGCCAAGTATCGACACATTTTGCTGTAGTTATCATATCTAACCATGAGCATGGAGTGCTCCTCCTTTGTTCAGGTCTACTTTGATGTCTGTCAAAATCATTTGAAATCTGTATTCGTATAGATCTTTTGCATATCTTAAGGCCATACCAATGAGATATTGGGGGAATAGAGTGTTAGTCACAAAGAACTGGGTTTGAATCTTCTCTGACACCAGCTATATGATACTGAGCACGACTCTTCCCCTCTTTCTGCCTCAGATTTGACATCTGTAAAATGTGGATGATAATGCCTATAATACCGACCTCATAAACTGGTGAGAATCAGATGAGGTAATGGATTAAGGCACTTTGTAAATCTCAAAGCACTATATATGTTTTAGTTATTGGTGTTATTATTTATTCATCTGTAGAAAAGGGGGGATTAGACTAGATGATCTCTAAAATCTCTCAGTTCTAACACTCTACAATCCTAACAAGTCCAAGAATTGGAGAGAATTTCAGAGATCATTTAATCTCTGATGTAGAGATAAGTCACATTATGAGGTAGCTCTGCCAAGTGCCAAATCAGAGGCACACAACAGAGAATGGTCTCCTCCACCTGGATTTGTCAGGGAAAACTTCAGGGAGGGGCTAGAACTTGAGCCAAGTCTTGAAGGAAGGGCAGGACTTAGGTAAACAGAGAGATCAGGTATTCTTGCCTGGAATGGTATGTGCAAAACATGAAGAGAAAAACAAGACAGGTATGTACCAGGAGCAATAGCAATAGCAGCAGTCTGCCAGTCAACAAGCATTTATTAAGTGCCTACTGTGTGCCAGACTTCGTGCTAAGTGCTGAATATACAAAGAAAGGTAAAAAACAGTCCTTGCTTCTAAGGAGTTTATAGTGTACAGAATTAACAACAAGAGCAAGTCAGGGCTAGTAATTTATTTTTTTTTCCTTTTTAAAAATTCAATTTGATTTTATTTTTAGTTCCAGATTCTCTTTCTCCTCTCCACCTCCTCTCCCACCCATTGAGAAAGTAAGAAAACCAAACTATTGAAAATATGAGGTTATACAAAAGAAATTTCTACATTAGCCATATTCCATTTTTTAAAAAAATCAAGAGAGAAAATGAAAGAGAAAAAAATGCTTCAGTCTGCACTCTGAGTCATTCAGATGGCACAGTAGATTAAATAGTTGGATTTGCAGTCAAAGAAGACCCGAACTCAAATCTGGCCTCAGACATTTACTAGCTATGCAAGTCACTGGACCTCTGTGTGCCTCAGTTTCCTCATCAGTAAAATGAGAAAATAATAGTTCCTCCCTCCTAGGGATGCTGTGATAACAAAATGAGATAAAATTTGTAAAGTGTTTTGCAAACCTTCAAGGGCTATGCTTTAAGATGCTGGCTCTTCCCCCCCTTCTCTTCCTCCTCCTTCTTTCCTTTCTCCTCCCAGCTGTTCTCCAAATCTGCCTTTCCAGTCTCTCAGCTCCGTGCCTTTGTACAGGCTCTCCCTCATGCCTAGAACACACTCTTCCTCACTTCCCGGATTAAATGTCTTTCTTTAAGGCTCATCACCAGTGCCACCTCCTTTTTTAAGCCTTCTCTGATCTCACAGTTGGTAGTTCCTTCTCCCTCCTCAATTTACCCTGTATTATATTTATTTGTATATGTTTCATCCCTCCTCCACACCTTGCCCCCCCATAAAATGTGAACTCCTTGAGGTCAGAATTGTTTTTTGCTTTATAGCTCTAGTCCCTAGCATAGTGTTTTATGCTTAATAGGTGATGGTTAAATTGATATTGGATTTAATTGAATTATTTGTCTTTCCAAATTTAGATTTCCTACATCTCTGGTAACCAGAAGTATGGTGCCGATGTCCTCTTCTGCATGAGCAAATTCATAAACTAGCTGAAAACCTGCTTCTAAGTCTGTGGTCCCACAGGAGATACTATCCCTAGAAAAGGTGACTTGCAGCTGATTTTGTGACCCTCAACTGGGGTGTCAGGACCAGCCAATAACCCTGTACACTCTATCTATCATGTTCACCCTATAGTCTCAGGTGGGCATCTACACCCCCACTCCAGCCTTTGCGTTTCCACTGGGGCCAACCAAATCCAAGTTCTGAACCTCTGACATAGTACTCCATCCACAGACAATGGCAGACTCTCTAAACTCTGCATGCAGTCATACAGAATTTTTGGTGGCCACAGATCCACAGTAAAGTAGATCACTGCTTCACCTCTTGGGGGGCGTACCCATGTAGGCACCAAGCTGGGAAATCCACAAGTTGCCAGTAGACTCTTTTATCCTTTGGGTATCTGTGGGTGTTGGAGGACTTTATCAACTTGTATCCTGGAATTATGATCCCAGTGCTGGATTTGGAGTTAGAGAAGACGTAAGTTAAAATCTTACTACCAATGTCAATTCTAAGATCATGGGAAAAAATCAATGAACATGTTTGCTCAATTTCTTCACTTATAATATAAAGGACTAAATGATCTTCTGGTGACTCAAATCACATCACATCAGACAGGGGACCTGCGATTTATCTTTCATTTTAGGATTCTCAATTTTGTTCCCTTTGAAGGAAAATACAGTCCCTGACTCCTGACCAATAGCCAGACCAAGCAAGCTTACCAGACATTGGGGCATCATTTATACAGTTCTTTTTTACCTATTACCATTTTTGTCATAGAGTGAAAAGAACACTGAACTCAAAGTCAAAAGACCTGGGTTAAAATCCTAGTTCTATTACTTACGATCTGTGCGACCTTGAGCAAGTCACCTCCCCATTGTTAGCCTCAGTTTCCTCATCTGTCCAATGATGGCATAGTACTAGGTGACCTCTGCGATCCTTTCCAGCTGTACATCATGATTACTTTCTTTCGGTTGTCGGGTTCTCTGAAAGCAATGCCATAGATTCATCCACTCCAAAATCCACTTTCCTGTTGTGCCACCTTGGGGCTAGGGTTTGGGGAAGTACATTCTCACCACTTGACTCTGTATCCACTGATATTTTGGAGAATCACAAGCTAGAATGGCTGAGAACCTTCTGGTCTTGGGGGAGAAAGAGGGAGGGAATAAGCATGTATATGGCACCTACTGTGTACTAGGCACTGTGAAATTATTACCTTTATTTTACAGTTGTGGAAACTGAGGCAAACGGAGGTTAAATGACTTTCCCAAGCTCACACAGTTACTAAGGATCTGAGACTAAATTTGAATTCAAGTCTTCCTGACTCATCCCTTTGTCACTAGCACTTCTGGATGTGGTGGTTTCTGGAGAGAAACCATGAAGAAAGCCAATGACTCTGGGGCTCCTTATATATCAGTTCTGTTTCAGTGAGGACCCTTTGCTTGCTCGGACATGTGACTGACTTGACAGTGATGAGCAGCGGACGGTGGGACTGATCAAAATCCTTTCTTTCATAGAACTGAGATAAGATGCTGGACAGACTGGGCCAGATGAAGGCAGGCTGGGACCAGTGAAAGAAGAAGATAGTAAATGAGGCTGAATCCACACCATTGATGAGATTCCAGGAATCTGTTCCATTGACCCTTTACTTCCCTTTCTTCTCCATGCCTGGGAAAATGATCCTTTCCTTTTACTTGTCCAACCATATTTCATTTCCCTCCTCTGATCGATGATGTGGGGCGGTGGGGTGTAATGGAAAGGGAAGAAAGACTACACCCCCTCCTCCCACCTTCTAGCTGCAGCTTGTGCAGTCTGGAATTAGAAGCCTTACTTTTTTTTTTAATGCTTATTTGTGTTCCTATGTTTTTGAAAATACTAAAAGGTATGTAGGCACTTGCAACGATTTCATTCCAGTGCGATAAAGGAGAGGTGAAACTAATCTGCAAGAAGACAATTTTCCCAGTTAGACTGGTGTGGGAATGACTTGATCAGAGAGGAAATTTCTGCAGTTTTTTAAATTAATATTATCCTGATCTAGAGTGCCTATTTGAACCTGAAGAAAATCTTAACAAAGAAATGAGCCTGTAAGGGAAACAGGTCGGGCTTGGTTAGGTTTTATCTTGACAAACCTTTGGCACTGCTGTTTTTGGCATCTAGCCTTGCCTGGTATTATAGGACTCTCAGCACCACGCATTCCATACACACCCATAGTCTCTACAACAGTCATTCATTCATTCAGTCAAAAAGCATAGAAAGCATTTATTAAATGCTCAGTATGCGCCAGGTACTGTGATAAGCACCAGGAATACACAGAAAGTCAAAAACGTGGTCCATGCTCTCCAGGAGCTCATGTTCTAGTGAGGAAGACAGCATGCAGATGATTGTTTATATCCAAGATGCACGTAATTCATGGCAAAGCGCTACATGTAAGAGTTATGACTGTCCCTGGCCAGTTTGGGGAAGCGTAGATATGTGTTACAACAACAAAGTTCTGCAGGGTTTTTCAGTCAATTTTGGCCTTCCATGAATAGTTATAGAAACTAGATTCTTCCTTTTTCTCCTTGCTAAGTTACTTAAGATCCTAAAATACAGATGGGCAGGATCTTTAAAAGGTAATCTAATCTGACTCCCTCTTTTATAGAAAGGGAATATGATGTTCAGAAAGTTTGAAATGATATTCTTGAGTCACTCAGTTCTCATGAAGCAGAGCCAAGATATTGTAACTTAAATATTTTTCTTCTATGTCTTTTTGGGGAGACCCCAGAATGAGCCAAATCTTAACATTAAGTAATTTTCCCCTGGCTGCTGAGGTAGGGATTTAAAAACCAAATTAGAACGGGAAAAAGAGCCTTACCCTTATTTTAGGAGGTCAAATTCCACCAGGGCAGAACCAGCCTATGCGGTAAGATGTCAGACTCCAGATCTGGTACTTGTCCTATTACATGATCTTGTCTACAGAGTTAGTGTATAATGATAATTACAGCTCATATTTCTATAGTGCTTTATGGTTGGCCAAACCATTTCCTCTTAGAAACCTTTTTAGCCAAGTCAGGCACAGAGAAACGTACTGACTGGTCCAAGATGGCAGAGCTGGTAAGTTGTAGAGCTGAGATTAGAATCCAGGGCTCTTGACTCCCAGAGCAATTTCTGTTACAGCATGTGGCATTGCTAGATGTTAGTTTAGTCTTCATTATTATTACCTAAATTAAAATAAAAAAACTCAGTCATATTATGGCACATTAGCAAAATCCAACAATTTTATGTAATCACATGCCAACCAAACCAGTCAAATGCTGGCTAATTAATAACCTTTGTCTCAGTTTGTAATAAACTAGATGCTCTCTGAGTTTACCTTTCCATCCAATAATTCAGTTTGGCTAAATTATCAATTTTTCAGTGTTTGTAAAACAGGTTCTTAACTGAGGTCTGTGGATTTGTTTAAAAAATATTTTGTTAACTATATTGAAATATAATTGGTTTATTTTGCAATCCTGTGTATTCCATTTTATGCCTTTAAAAATATTACTCTGAGAATGGATCTGTAGGCTTCACCAGACATCCTAAGGGCTCAGTGACATGCAAAAAAGATTAAGAATTCCTGCTGTAACAAGCAGGAATTCTCCAATTCTCCAAACAAGTGCTGGTTCTGAAGCCTTTCAAGGCTTGCCAAATACTCTTCCTTTCCTCTGATCTCCTAAAAGAGATGTCTACTCTTGTAGACAATTCTGGTCTGAGTGGGAGCCCTGCCCTCCTCTAGTTCCTTGGAAAAGGAAGCCCCTTTTCTCTCTGGCCTTCCCAAGAATTCTTTCCTTAGAATTTCTGGTTGGATGCCCAATCTGACTTGCTTCCTTCATCTCATTTCCTAAGGATCTTGAGCCTAGCCTTCTTTTTGATTACCCCTGACTCATTTCCACCATCTTTTGGCTTGAAGTTATGCTTCTACCTGCTTATATGGGTTCTATATCCTTCTGAAGCTGGTTTCTTAACTCTAAGGGTCAAGGTTGGCACTTGAGTTCTCTGTTCACTGGAGGTTTGATCTCCTCACCTAACCCAACACTATTTCTATTTCTAAGTGGTCATCATTCCCTCACTATCCCTGGTTCATCCATTAAGCCAACCAATATGGCAACCTTTCTGGGTCAATCATTTTCCATTCAAAACTACCTGCCTTACATTAGTCTGCCTACCAAGCTCTTCCCTCTGGACCTCATTGGTAAGGCTGTGATACCATATATGCCATGGATCTTGTCAACAAGAGACATCCTTCCTTGGCTGTTCAACTTGATCCATTCCTAGACACTTCCCCTGGTGAGTAGTTTAGGCCTTTATAGACTACTCCCAGGTTCTTGATAATGAAGAGGTAATCATCTGTCTCAACATGTGACTCCATTTCAGTAGAGTCTCACCAGGCAAGGTAGAATGAAACATGTAGCATCATGGGCAGTTAGTTGATGAAACAGAACACTGAATCTGGAGTTTACAAAGACCTGAGTTCAAATCCAGCCTTGGACACTTACTAGCTATAAGTCATTACTGGGCAAGTCATTTAACTTATCTTCCTCAGTTTCTTCAACTGTAAAATGATGAGGATAACAGCACCTACTTCCCAGGGTTGTTGTGAGGATCAAATGTGATATTTATAAAAGTGCTTAGTGCTGCATCTGGCACACATAGTAGACTTATTAGATACCCAATAAATTTTCATCTCCTTCTGTCCTTCCCTCCTTCCTTCACACATTCCTTTACCTAAGGAAATTATGTCAAGCAACATACATTCTGCCACTGTTTCCCAAGGCTACTATTTCCCATACCTCCAAGGACTTGAGGCTTCAGGTCTCCTTCCTATCTAATCTTACTCTGTGTTTAATACGGTGGGAGAGTGGCTATAGCAGTTTTGTTCATGCATAGATCTGTTATAGAGGTGAACATCTCCAAGCACTCCCACAGGATCACTTCCTTTCTCTCTCAGTTTCCCATGCTGGCTTCCCAGGATGGTACTGCAGGCTTGGGAATGGAAAGGATGTTAATGACTTACTGACTGGATGAATGCTCAAAACTCCATTTCTGGAGGGTGCTGTGTCTCAGCACAGGAATGCTGAAGCCTCAGTGCCTTGGAGGTACTTCAGAACTGCAGGATATTTCAAGTACCTTGTTGCTTCCTGTTTGAAACCAGATGGTGGAATACTTCCTGCAGCCCCTTAGATCAGGGAGTCCTAGCTCCAATGTAATCTATATGTAGCTCCCATTGCCTTCTCTTCTCTTCCTGGCTCCCATGCCCTGGATCCCAGCCCATCTCTCATAGAGTGCATCTTATCCCTTGTGAAACCTTCATTGCAGTTTTAAAGTTGTGAAATTTCAAGTCTGGAGTCTGACTGAAAGTATGCCTGTTGAGTTAATGTGTTGAAGTCACTTTGTCAAGTCAAGTCACTGAGTATTTATTAAGTACCTAATTATCATGTACCAGGCACTGTGCTAAGTGGAAGGATACAAAGAAAAGTAAAAGACAATCCCAGCTCTTAAAGAGCTCAGTCTAATTGGGGAAACAAATATACAAGCAACTACGTACAAAGGATAGAGTAAATTGAAGTTAATTAACAAAGGGAAGGTACTAACATTAAGGATAATCCAGAAAGGCTTCTCATAGAAGGTGGGACTTGAAGGGTGCTAGGAGGCTGGGATGAGGACTGAGAGAATTCTAGGCATGGGAAAATGCCTGGAGTGTAAGAATGGAGTGTCTTGTGTAAAGGGCAAGCAAGGAGGCTGATGTCGCTGGATTGCAGAGTCCATGGTGGGGGATGTGGGGAGTAAGATGTAAGAAAACTGAACAGGCAGGAAGAGGCCAGGTTATCATTAGCCCTGTGCTGAGCTGCATAGGCTTCTTGTGGATATAACTCCCTCCAAAAGGACATAGTGTTCATGTCTGCTGGACACGCCTTCTGCCCGACAGTAATAGACAAAGAGAAAAAAAGATATCTTAGTGATGTAATAAATGTCAAATTATTATGTGGGGCAACATTTCAAGACAGAGGCCTGGGTTCGAATCATGGCTTTGTAATTGACTACCCATGTGACATTGGGTGAGTTACTTTAATCCCTAGGCACTTTGTGCTTAAATTTAACTTTAAGTATTAGTTGCTGTTATTATAATTAATTGTAATTATCTTGCTGTCACCAGGCCTCCAGTTTGGTGATGACTTCATTCCCTGTGCCTTCTTCTGCATTTCTGAGCTAAGCAATGGAGCACGACAGAAATGCGCTAATAAATGTTTAATAACCAGAGGGTTTTTTGGGGATGGCATTGTAAATGCATGCACACACTTTGAAATTTAATATGCCTTATTAATACTTTCTCAAGTCTAAACAATCAGCAAAACAATAAATCAAGTCCTGATATGTAGCCAGTTTTTGAGCTGTAAATGCTCAGACAGAAAATTTAACAATCAGCTTTGCAAGCTGGTTCCAGCTCCAGCATACTCCAGCAGTTAACCCAGTGGATCTCTTGGGTTACAATGGAACTGCTTATATTTATATTTTACTCTGATCTTTTATTGTCTTCATTTCCAAAGAGCTTTATTTACAAAGGTGCTACTTGTGCAACTGTTTTGCCTTGCTCAGACTCTGTCAGAGAATTGTTGACATTTTTGAGGGGGGGTCATCTTGCCCAAGGCTGTGAGGTTCAGTAGAAAGGGTCCAGGACTAGAAGTCAAGACCCTGAGTTTTGGACCCTGTCTCTGCCATGTGCCAGCTGGATGACCTGGGGTAAATTATTTCTCTTTTCAGGATCTCAATTTGCCATTGTGTAAAAGAAGAGATGTGAACAAAATGATTTCTGAGGATCTTTCCAACTCTGACATCTTAAGACGTTTTAAGAGAGGTATTGATCAACTGGAAAAGCTTACCAGGATGGGGGGGAGCCATATCATAGAAAGGATGGTTCACATCATAGAAAAGAGGACATATATAAAATCATGTCATATAAAGAATGATTCAGGAAAATGAGCATGTTTAGAATGGAATCAGAGGAGCTGGGATTGAATCATAGTTTTGCTACTTACTAGCAAGGGTATGTGTGTGCATGTGTTTGCATGTGCATGCATGCACGTAATATGTTTGTGTGTGTTGTGTCTGTGCATGAAGTGATCCATCCAGGAAGAGAAGACTTTAGAGGCAACATGGTCTTTGTGTTTATATATATGAGGAGTCTCGTATAGAACAAAAACTACATTTCATTCTCTCGCTCCAGGTGGCAGAAACAGGAGAAATGGGTGGCAGTTAGACGGAGGCAGATTTTGGCTCATTGCAGGGAAGATCCTGTACCAACTGCCTTTGTTTCTGGATTTGAAACAGGTTTGAAAAAGATTTTAAGTCATTCAGCCTTTGCTGCCTTTCCTGCTTTCCTCTTCCCTATCCTCTCCACCCACTGCATTCATCCCTCTCCTGGGACTAACTGTGATGGGAGGGGAAAATGCGAAGGTGGTCACAAGCCACCTCCCTAGGATGGACAGGACTCCCACTTCAAAATAAACTGATACCTGAGATGTAAGGAGGGAAGGGAAGTGGTTCTCTATATTATCGTGTTTTATCAACTTTGTTCCCCTTCTCTGTGCTTCCACTTTTGAGAACACAACCCCATCCTCTGGCTGTGCCCTTCTACCAAGCTCAAAGTAGATAGGGGAATGCCATCTCCAGTTATCTTGATGAATATCTGGCCGCTGCACCCAGATGACTCTGGGGGAGAAAGTGAGGCTGGTGACCTTGCACAGCTTTCCCTCACTCAAATCAAAGTCAACTGCAAGTCTTGTCATCATCTTCCTGAAGTCATGGGCTTCAAAGGATAAATACAACAACAGATAGGAGAATGTAATAAAGATAAGGCTTGTTAGAGTGGGACCCAGTGAGTGGGAGAATAAAATTCAGTTCAGTTAAATTCAACAGATGTGCATTGTAGGCCTGTGCTAAGTAGGAATTGTTGATCATTTGTTTGAGTCCAGTCTGACAGTGACGTTATTTGGGCCTGCTCTCAAAAAGCTTAAATTTTACAGGGGAGAGATTCATTGTCATGTTGAAATAACTATATAGTACACAAGGCAATTTCAGGTAGATTTTGTTGCGGTTTCAGTCATTTCCAACTCTTCATGACCGCATTTGGAGTTTTCCTGGCAAAGATAATGGAGTGGTTGGCCATTTTTTTCTCCAGCTTATTTCATAGATGTAGAAACTGAGGCAAACAGGGTTTAGTGACTTGCCCAGGGTCCCATAGCTCATAAGTTTCTGAACTCCAGGCCTGGCATTCTGTGTTCTGCACTACCTAGCTCCCCCTAGGTGAAAGTGAAGGTACCCCTTGCCTATCAAGATGAAAAAATAACCTACTATCTAAGTCTCCATGAGCTTATAATCTAGTGTAGCATATATTGTTTATGTTTTAATAATATAGTCATGAATTTCAATTCAATTCACAATATAACGGAATTTGAAATAAAAAGATCTAGGTCAGAAGCTCTGTCTCCTATTTTGTACCTGTGTGACACTGCATAAGTATATTCTCCCCTCTGGGGCTCATTTTCTCCATCTGTAAAACAAGGAGGCTGGCTTAATAATAATATCTCTAATTTATATAGCACTTTTAGTTTTGGAAACAATTTCCTCCCAGCAGTGCTGTGAGACGTGTAACCCAGGCATTATCATCCCTGTTTTACAAACAAGGAAACAAAGCTCTGAGAGGTTAAATGACAATTTGGATAATGAAAAAAATGAGAGTTGTCTGAAGAGTCTGACCCATGTTGGTCTCTATATGCATAGACAACTCACCAACTAACTTAGATCATAAAAAAAAATATACTGTACAGGAAATGAAAGCAAGGACAAGGTAATAGAATAAATTAGAAAACCTCACCTTATGAGTGCTAAAGCCCTGAACTAGATGAGATTGGCAAGGAAAACTAAGGACGATAAAAAGGGGTGTTTTGTTTTCCAATACAGAGGAAAAGTGGGAATCAAGGAAGGTGTAGGACTTTGACTCTGGGTGAATGGGATGATGACCACTGATGGGAGAGCTGCTCACTTTTTTTTTTGTTTTTTGTTTTTTTCTGTGTCAAAAAGAACGATCTATGGACTGAACCAAAAAAGCCAATAGGCATTTGCTCCTCAGGGTAATTAAGGAATAAGAAAAGAATAGCTGGTGGTTGTGGATGAATGTAAATCACCTGACTTAAAGGAACAATATCTGTAGGCACTGGAGAGCCAATAGATATGATTCCTGACCACTGCCAGTGATATTTGAAAGATGATGCAGAAATGAGAAGTCTCATGAAACTGGAGAATGGCAAATATCCCAACACTATAAAAAGAGGGAGAGAATAGGGCCTGGGCATTGTTATAGGTCAATGAACTTGACATAGACTCCTGGAAAAATTAAGAACATATTATTAAAGAAACACTGAATATTAAAAAAAGAAGAATGAATGACACCAAGATAGCATGGCTTTATCAAAAAACATGCCAAACTAAACTCATTTTTTCTGTTGTTTTTTTAAAGAGAGTTGCTAAACTGGTAAAATAAGAGAATGCTAGAGATATAAGTTAGCTAAATATTAGTAAGACACCTGATAATGTGTCTCAGGCTACTCTTGTGGAGAAGATGGAGAGATGTAGATTAGATCACAGTATACTTTTGGAATTTCAAGCTAGTTAAGTGATGGGATTCAAAGAATAGTTATTAATGGTTCAGTATCATTTTGGTAGATTGTTGTCCTTCATGCCTGAAAAGGACCAAGATATCATCACTATGTCAAAGTACAGTGTGTCTGACTATGGCTGATCAGACAATATGAGCTTGGAAGCCTCTGCTACAGGTTGGGAACAGATAGTCTCTGTGAACATTTGGAGTCTCTAAATTTACACAATTCTGCTGTGCTCATAGAACATAGCACCTTCTTTGATGTGGGCACACTATGCTAAGCAGTCCTGTGCCAGTGTCTTCATGTCTCTCAGTGGATTCCAAAGTTCTTCAGAGAGACCTTGAGAGTATCCTTGTATTGCTTCTTCTGACCTATGTGTAAGTGCTTGCCTTGTGTGAGTTATCCATAAAATAGTCTTTTAGGCAAATGTACTTGTTTGATATTCAAACAATGTGATCAGCGCATCAGAGTTGTGTTCTCTACAGTAGAATCTGAATGCTTGGTAGGTCAGCTCAAGAAAGGACCTCAGTGTCTGGTACCCTGTCTTCCCATGTGATCTTCAGAATCTTTGTAAAACAGTTCAAATAGAAGTGTTTCATTTTGCTGGCATGGTACTGGTCAGCCATAAGGTCAGCACAATGGCTCTATAGATCTTTAGTTTGGTAGGCAGCCTAATACAACTTCTCTTCTACACTTTGTCTGATCTAACACTGACAATGAGTGTGTCAACCTAATCATCTATGTGTATCTCATCTGGAAAGTATATTGCCAAGGTAAGTGAACTTATCCACAGCATTCAAAATTTCTCAATTTGCTATAACTGATGGTTCCACATACGGATGATGCTGTGCTGGCCAGTAGAGAAATTCATTTTCTTGGTGTTGTCAGGCCAAAATTAACATAAGCTACAGAGAATTGATCCATAATCTTGTATCTCAGCTTCCCAGATGGCATTGAGTGCAATCATCTGCAAACATAAAGTCATGTACCAACTCTCCTTCTACTTTAATCTTGGCTTGTAGCCCTTTCAAGTTAAATAATTTACCACCAGTGTGGTAGCTGACCTTGATGCCATTTTCATCCTCTTGAAGGTGTCTGACAACAGTGTTAAAAACGTCATGCTAAAAAGCGCTGGGGCAAGCACACAACCCTGTTTTACTCCATTGGTGGCTAGGAAAGTGTGAGAATAACATCCATTATCTACAACCCATACAAGTATGCCATCATGAAATTGATGAACTTCTCTGGACAACCAGACTTTGCCATGTCTCTCCACAAGCCCTCACAACTGATAGTATCTGAGACTTTGATCAGATTGACAATGTTGCATACAGACCCTTTTCCTACTCCTGATGTTTCTCTTGGAGGGTGGTCAGTAAACAGTGAAACCACACTGGTTCTCAGGTAGATGACCTTCTTCTAGGTGAAGGACCAGCCTATTAAGGAGGACTCTGGCAAGAATCTTGCCTGCAAAGACTAAGAGAGAGACCCTACTATGATTGTCACAGGGCAACCTATTCTCCTTTCCTTTATAGAGGTGGGCAGTGGAGGCATACGGGGTAGTAGACTTCTCCTGGGTGTCCCAAAAATCTGTGCTTGGCCCTGTACCGTTTAACATTTTTGTCAATGACTTAGATAAATGTATAAATGACATCCTTTTTGAATTTGTAGATAATATGGCTAATAACACTGAATGACAGTAAATGTCCAAAAGGAGTTGGAAAAAGTAGGAAATAGGGTTGAATCTAACAAGATGAAATTTAATAGAGATATATTTGGAGTCTTACACTTAGGTTCAAGTAACTGAACTATACCCCACAAGTATAGAACAGGGGAGGACAGGATGAGATGGTAGTTTTTATGAAAACAAATCTGGGGGTTTTAGAGGATTGTAAGCTCAGCTTGAGTCAGCAGTGTGATGTGGCAGCCAAAAGAATTAAATTTAATCTTGAACTGAATCAAAATGTATAGCCTCCAGAAAGAAGGAGTTTCTCCCCTCCGTACTCTACTCTGGCCAGCTCACAGCTGAAATGTTGTGTTCAGAGCTAGGTACCACATTTTAGGAAAGACATTGGCAAACTGGAGAGCAGTCTGTGTGGCAAAGGGTCTGTAGTTTGTGCCACATAAGAAATCAGTCAAGGAAATTTGAGATGTTTGACCTGGAGTAAAGCCATAGGAGGGTCAAGATAGCATTGCAGGGACTCAAAAAACTGCCATGAGAAGGAGCCCTAGAGAGCAGAATTGGGAGCATTCGGTGAGAGTTTGCAAGGAGCTTCATGTAAGGGAAATGTGTTAAAAATCAGAGCTATTGAAAGTGGGCTGCCTTGGAAAGTCATGGGTTCCTGTTTATTGGAGGTGTGAAAGCAATTGAACCACTAGTCCAATGTATTACGGTAGGGATTCTTTATCCGTTATGAATTAGATAAAATGACTGCCTAAGTAAGTCTCTTCCCACTCTGAACTTCTATGGTTCTTGTTATCCTACGATTTTCCTGTGGGTCAGACCTACTGATGATATCAATCTGTCACATAGTCAGGCATTTATTGCCTAAACAAAGACAAAAGACAGGTCTTGCTCTCAAGGACCTCACAGTCTAATGGGAAGATAACATGTAAACAACAATGTATAGCCGAACTCCATATAGGATAAATTGGAAATCATCAGTAGAGGAAAAGCACTAGATAGACTTAAGGAGGAGCAGGAGGTTTCCGGAAGAAGGTGGGAGTCTAGTTAGGACTCAAAGGAAGTCAGAGAAGACAAGAGATGGAGATGAGGAGGGAGAACATTCTAGGCATGGGGACAGCCAGTGAAAATGCTCAGAATCTGGAGACGTGTGTGTTTGTGTGTGTGTATGTGTGTGTGTGTGTAAGATATAAGAAGACTGGAAAGTTGGGGTGGGGGCAGGTTATGAAGGGCTTTGAATGCCAAAACCAGAGAATTTTCTATTTGATCCTGAAGGTGATAGAGAGCCATTTGAGTAGAGGGAGTTTAATGGTCAGACCTAAAGGGGTTGGAGTGGGGAGAGACTTGTGGAAGAGAGTTTGAACCCTGTCTCCTGACCCTAAGCTGGGTGCTTTCTATCGCCCTGGCTTGGACTCTAAGGTCCCTTTTAGTTTTAAATCCTCTGGTTCTATGAATTTAATATCATTGGTATTTCTAAAGCATCTACTTTGTGCCCCAGCTTGGGAATACCAAGATAGGATAAGCATGGCAGCAGCAAATCCCCACAGGGCGTTGCTGAGGGCGGAGGGAGCAATAGGATCTGCTGTAGCTGCTGCTCAGTCACAACACTCAGTCCTATTCTCTCTAGCACCCAGCCTCTGATTTAAGTAGGACAACATGGAATAGGGCTGGAGCATGTCTAGGCCAAGAAGTCTTGGGGAGGATGTGGGGCAGCCTCAGGGATTTCCACTCTCCATTCAGTGATGGCTATCTTTATCTTCTGATTGTTTGGTTTGCAACTGACTGAAAGTTGAGACCTTCCTTCTTTGAGTCAAGGAGCTTGGTTTCTCATTCTGTCCTCTGATTTCTAGCAAGTTTTGGTGGCTTGTCTTTGCCACACCTTCTCTGAGGCAGGGATTAGTGTGAGCCCTGGGGTGGGAGTGGAAGAAACAACACCCATTAGGGTGGTGTTGTAATACTTTACCATTTCATGTGTTAGAATCTTAGGGACTGCTTGGAGGCGGAGGACTCTGGGTCATATACCAACTCTTCCATTTACTACTAATTTGACCTTGGGCAAGTCTCTCCCCCATTCAATAAATTTCAGTGGCTCCCTATGGCCTCCAGGAGCAAATACAAAATACTTGTTTGGCATTCAAGGCCCTTCATCCTCTGAACCCTTTCTATCTTTCCAGTTTCCTTACATTTTGCTGCCTAACATCTTCCATCCAGTAACACTGTCCTCTAGGATTTTCCACAAACAAGACACTCACCTCTGGGCTCTGGGCATCTCTTAGTCTGTCCCCCATGCCTGGAATGCCTTCCCTTCACTCAGACTACTGACCTCCCTGGTTTCCTTTAGGTCCCATCCAAAATCTCACCCCTTACAGAAAGCCTTCCCCAAAGCTTTTTTAAATCTAGTACCTTCCTGGTTTCCTCCCCATTTTACAGATAAGAAAATTGAGTCTGACAGAGTTGTTCAAAGCAAAATCTACTTTCCTAAAGCCTCCACCTATTAGTCCCAGCCTTGCCTTTCAAACTAGGCAGAAAGACATTGTTGAGATGGAAGACTTTGGTTGGTGGTACCACCGTACTCTTCCACTCACAGGTGTCCTGACAAGGTTGGTGTCATCTATGGAGGTGGAAAGGTTCAAACTCCCTGGTTTCCTTTAAGTCCCAACTAAAATCTTACCTCCTACAGAAAGCCTTCCCCAAACTGTTTTAATTCCAGTGCCTCCCCTCTGGTCATTATTTCTGATGTGTCCTATATATAGCTTGCTTTGTATTTATTTATTTGCATGTTATCTCCCCCATTAGATTGTAAGCTCATAGAGGGAAGGGATTGTCTTTTGCCTCTTTTTGTATCACTAGTGCTTAGCACTAGGGCTTGGCATATAGTAGGCCCGTAATAAACATTTATTGAATTGAACTTAAACTTTCTGGACCTCAGTTTCCACAAATGAAAAATGAGATTATTGGATTAGATGACCTTGGTCAGCTAACCCTAGAAGGGTTGCTTTCAGCTCTAAATCTATGCTTACATCCTGTGTGAAGTTGAGGGAAGTTGCTTAATCTCTCTGGGCCTCAGTTCCCACATTCTCTAATAAAGGAATTGAACTAGATGAAGTCTTAAGTCTTAGGTCCTTTCTAGCCTTTGTAAACCTTTGATACTGTGGCAGACAGAGGCTAAGTGATTTGCCCAGTGTCGCATAGCTAATAAGTGTTTGAAGTGGGATTTGAATTCAGGTCTTCCTGCCTCCAAGTCCAACATTTTATCTACTGCACCAGCTAGCTGCCTTTAGTTCAACTCTTATTTTACAAGTCAGGAAACTGAGATCTAGGGGAAATGATTTACCAGAAATTGTATAGCTTAGTAAGGCACAGAGTTCAGAACAGGTCTTCTAAGTGCAGGGCCAGACTTTTTCTGCCTTACATTTCTAGCCTTATTGCTTACATATCTAAATTTTCTTAATTTCTTCTTTTTTGAAATTGATGCCTTTTGTTTTTCTATTATGTTTACTTTTGAATATATATCCCTCCTCTTCCATGCCCATTGAAACTTCTTTTATAACAGATGTAAAATGAAAAAAGTTCGGGAAATGCAACCAATACATTGGTTTCTTTTTAAAATATGTAGAATACAATATTACATGCCGATAGTCCCCCATCCCTACAAAGAAAGGAAGGTGCTAAGATTGTAGGTCGAGAGCTAGAAAGGGCTTTAGAGGCCATCGAGTTCAAAACCTTCATTTTAAAGTTAAACAAAGTAAGGCCCAATATGGTTCAATGACTTGCCTAAGGTCACAAATGTAGTAAGCATCAGAAATTGAATATGAACCCAGATCCATTGATTTCAGAGTCCTTGTTCTTTATGTTGTATCAGATTGCCTTGATGGGTCAAGATGGGGCATTATAATCACACAGTGTTCAGTTTCAGGTTATCATTTCTTCCGCTTTTCATTGTTGTTGTCATTCTGTTCACTAAATGTTATGTGACCTTAGGTAAGTCACTTTCTCTGCGCATCTCGAAGACAAAGGAGTTTGAACCGTTCCACCTCCACAGTGGACACCAACCCTGTCAGGACACCTGTGAGTGGAAAGGGATAGTGGTACTGCCAACCAAAGCTTTCCATCTCAAAAATGTCCTCCTGCCTGTTTTGAAAGGTAAGGCTACACTCAATGGGTGGAAGTTTTAGGAAAGTTGATTTTGCCTTGAACCATTGTGTCAGACTCAGTATTCTTATCTGTAAAATGAGGACAACAACAGTCCCTATTTCACAAGGTTACTGTAAGGAACAAATAAGATAATATATGTAAACCACTCTATAAATCTGAGAGCAATATGTGTGTGTATGTATGTATGTATGTATATGTATATTATAGGCTATTGTTGTTGTTACAAAGATTCTCCTTCTGTTTTATACACACATATATGTGTATGTATATATCCTAATATATACATACACGTATATATTCAGAGAGAGATGTAGATAGTATATATAATATAGATAGTATAGTATATTATATAGTATTATATGTGTGTGTGTGTGTGGGTGTGTGTGTGTGTGTGTGTGTATAATATAGCACTAGCCACAGAGTCAGGAGGATATGGGTGGCAATCTTGATTTTTGCACTAGGTATGGGCAGGAGACTTCATTTTCCTTTTCTCAAAAATGGGGCTAATGATATCCATAGAACATAACCTCAAAGGGTTGATGTGAAGCTGAAATAACATAATGTCTGTAATGTGCTTTGCAAATCCTAAAGTGCCATGATCGTCATTTCTGCTCTAGCTACATGTTTAGACACTAGCTCCTTTCTCTTTGATGACATCCTTTATGCTATAAAGTAATAACTTTTCAAATGAAATTTGTCTTCATTTAGTTTTGATTTTGTCCCAGCAGCATCTTCCTCCAGTTCTTCTTTGTGGCATGGAGATGACTGAGTTCTTGAATGCCTTGTCAGTCAAGTGTAGACTCTGGATGGTCCTGCCAAGCTGAGAAGCTTTCACAAGTCCGTCATTCAAGGACTAGCCTAGCTTATGTCCAAGAGGCTCGACACCAAAGGGTTGGCCACCAGAAGATGAGTTATTTTGATCACAATAATTCAAGGAAACATCTACTGAGAATTGTAAAGTTGAACTTTATGTCAGAAGTGGGAGTACCCACTTCAATGAAACCATGTCTTTAAAGTATTAATTTAATAGAAATGTATTAAATACATTTAAAAATTGTAATTAAAATTTCTCCTAACACTCCTACGAGGAAGGTAGTGCAAATGTTGTTGCTCAGTTGTTTCAGTCATGTCCAACTCTTTATGTTTTTCTTGGGGATTTCTTGGGAGAGATACCCGAGTGGTTGCTGTTTCCTTCTCCAGCTCATTTGATAGATGAGGAAACTGAGGCAAGCAGAATTAGGTGATTTACCCAGGGTCACAGGGCTAGTAAGTGTATGAGACCAGATTTGAACACAGGAAGATGAGCCTGGTGCTCTATCCACTGCACCATCTAGCTGCCCAGTGTAAATATTATCACCCTCCTTTTATGGATGAGGAAACTGATTTAAAAAATTGAAGAATGACCTTCAAGATGCCCTAGACTATAAACCCCTCATTTTACAGATGAAGAAAATAAGGCACTAAGAGATAGAGCATTTTGTCCGTGGTCATGCAGATAGTAAGTGTCAGAGACACTCAGACGCCAAACCTGATGCTGGATCTGGGATGGGATTCAGCACTTTCTCACTGGGGCCCTTCACATAGCTGGTGAATATCAGCCATTACTTAAACCTGGTTTTCTCGTCTATAGGTCCAATTCTTTCAGTCAGTCAATCAAAAGGCATTTACTAAGTGCCCACTATATGCCAAACACTGGGCTAAGTGCCAAGGATACAAAAAAGTGACCAAAGACAGTCTCTGCCCTCAAATAGCTTCCACTAATGAGGGAGATAAGCAAACAACTGTATGCAAATAAGCAATACACAGGATAAATAGGAAATCAGAGGGAAGGTATTGGAATTAAGAGGGATTAGGGAGGGCATCCTTTAGAAGGTGAGATTTTGGCTGGGACTCAAGGGGTGCCAGGAGGCTTTTCTGCTCTGCCACTACCATTCTCCAATATGACCTCCATCCTCATTAGCATGGGGACTCCCTCCACATATAGAGATGGCAACCCCTAGCAGATGGGATTCATGCGTTGTCATGGCAATTCTTTGAATTTTTATTTTTGCTTTGTAACATGATTGTGACTCCTGATTTTTTTTATTCACCTGATGCATAGTGAATTTTATTGTGGCATTTCACAATAAGATCTTTGCCTTTTAGATGCATTGTTTGTAAGCAACAGATTATAGGGTTTTTGTTGTATTATCCAACCTGTCACTCACTTTAATTTTATTAGGTATCTTAAACTGTTCACATGGAAAGTTATGAGAATTAGTTAGGTTTATGCTTTCTTTCATTTGCATCAATAGTATTTTTGAAAATAAGGTCTTTTTATTCTCCTTCCTTTTTGTAAAATTAGTGCTTTGTCCCTAAATGGAGACAGCTAGGTGGTACAGTGCATAGAGTGTTTGGCCTAGAGTGAGGAAGACCTGAGTTTAGATCTGACTTCAGACATTTACTAGCTGTGTGACCCTGGACAAGTCACTTAACCTCTATCTTAGTTTTCCTTGACTGTAAAATGAAGATGAATAATAACACCTAACTCCCAGGGTTGTTGTGAAATAATATTTGTAAAGCACTTAGCATAGTGCCTGGCACATAGTAGGAGTTTAATAAATGTGAGTTTAATAAAATGAGTAGGAGTTTGATAATGAGTTTAATAAAAGGAGTTTCTTTCCCAACAATGATTTTATCTACTTTCCTGTAGCTTTCTTCCCCCTTGTCACACGGCTGATGCTCTGTCCTAGTTCTACCTGCTCTCTCCTTCTCTGTCTAGGCTGAATCAGTGCCTGCTGCTTTTTGCAGGATTGGGAGTTCTGAACAGAGTATCTGCAGTCTGGTGATTCCCAATCTAGGGGATACCTTAGGCAGAAGGAAGACTGATTCCTCCCCATCTCTGAGCAGAGTCGGTGTCTGCTGCTTATTGAATGGGCACAGATGGAGAGTGGTGTCCCCTAGCAGAGTCTCTGTAGCAGGAAGGGAATCCATGTGCGAGTCAAAAAGCACAAGCCAGCTTGTGCACCTAGCTGGAGACCAGTAAGGCAGGGGTGCTGAGAGAATATTCAGAAGGAGCATTCTTTATGGTTAATTAATATATCACCTTGTTGGCCTTCCTGTTATCCTATCCTCTGGATTTGGCTGTAATTTGCCTCTGGCTCTTAATTCCTTTCCTCCTTCCTTCCTTCCTTCCTTCTTTTTTCTTTCTTCCTTTCATACACATATATTACCCTTTCTGTGTACATGTTGTAGCTATCCCGTAGAAGTTCCTTGAGTAGGAACTATTTATTTCTTGACTTTCTATTCCAGCATCTAGCATAACTCCTTGCACACAGTAAGTGCTTAATAAGTGCTTTTTGAGTAAACTGGTTTCATCCCCAAGGAGAAGACCCAGTTAAGGATGGTCTGTTAGAACAGCTAGGGGCATTCTCCTTTGGTCTTTCTCTATTAAATGCACATGGACCCAAAGATTTGTGGTGACCTTAGATGTACCCCCTAGGTCAACTAAAAAACACACATGATATATAGAGAACCCTTGCTTCCAGTGAAAGACGCCATTTAGCTAATACGCATTTCTTACATAAAGTGTATTTATTATATTAGATATATTTCAACAGTATCTGAGAGAGTCTCAGAAAAGGGGAAACTAAAGACATATTGCAAAAGGTTGCAAACCCCAGGGCTTATGAAATTATGGCTGGAGCCATATGAGAGGTCAGGGCAGTAATCCATTGTCCTGAAAATGTCTGTGATGCCAGGGTTCCAGAGCAGGGTGTCTGTCCTATTTCCATTTTTTTTCCTGGCCTCCACGAGGTAGACTCAGCCAAGGTGTAGAGGCAAACACTGGGTTTAGACACAGAAGATCTGAATTTGAGTCCTGATTCTGCAACTTCCTGTCTGTGTAGCCTTGGTGGAGTGATTTAGCTTCTCTGAATCTTGGTTTATTCATCTGTAAGAAAAGATAAGAGTTATGCTATCTAGCTCACCAGGTTGTTTCACATGAGATCACCAATGCAAAGTATGATATAAATGTTAGATAAACTTATAACTATCTTTCTGGACAACTAGAGAAATATCTCTTGCACTTGGTTGAAATAATCTGTCCACTTCTGGGTAACACAGCTTCCTGGCTTCCTTGTCTGTATAATGAGGAGATGAACTGAAAGAGAAACTGTATTCTGGATCTGATTTTCAGAAATAGGGAGGAACTACTTCCTGAAGCAGAAATGATGGGAATCTCGAGTTAAAGTGGCCACTCCATCCTAGTCTCTGATGGATGAGAGGAAAATTGGGCACAGTGTGAAATATACCCTTGCCTTTGAGAATGAGGTGCCAACAGGATCAGAGATAACATAGAGCTCATGAAGTAGAATGCTTCGGGGGAAGTTGACTGAGGAGGAAAATGGGCTCAAGAATGAAATTCTGAGGATTCAAAGCAAAACAGTTCCAGAGAGGAGAAAAATTGGGACTTGTCTGAAATCAGCATAGATGAACAGGGAATTCATCAACCAACTTATAGCTTAAAAAAGACGTGTATGGAAGATGGAAGCAAAGTCAGCTAACAGAGGATGACTATATGTGTGTCACAGACTTTTAAAAATAATGTGAGAACTATTAAAACTCAGAGTGAGCTGAGGATGGTGACGGCAGATAGGAATGACCAAAAAGGGCTTTTTAAGTTATATTTTAGTTATATAGAGAGAAAAAAGGAGGACTATAGAGGGGATAGAATCAGTGGGTTGAACATTGGGCTTCGAGTTAGGAAGACCTGAATTCAAATCTGCCCTTAGACACTTAGTAGCTTAGTCACTTAGTGTGACTTTGGGCAAGTCATTTAGCCTCTATTTGTTTTAGTTTCTCATCTGTAAAATGCGGGTAATAATACTGCCTGCCTCCCAGGAATACTGTGAGGATCAAATGAGGTAATGATTGTAAAGTGCCTAGCACAGCGCTTGGCACATGGTCAATACTTTATATTAGTTATTGTTACTTAGGATAGCGAGGTGGTTGTAACAGCAACCACACTGTCGTATCCAGCATGGCTGCCAGCGCAGGTTCTTAGACCTGCTTTACTAGGAAAGATTGCCATTTAAGAGGTCAACAATCTTTTTTTTAATTACCTTCAACAAACAGAGAATATATAAGCAGAGAAATAAAGACCAACAGACAGGTCTCTACTGCCTGAATCAAAGCAATATTGCTGTACACTTTACCTACATCCCTGGATCGAGGGAGCCTTTACATCTGATCAGTCAGGTGGTTGGAACATATGGCCACTCAGAGTCTCCACCAGGGAATCACAAGATCCTTCTTATAATGTAACAAATACCTAGCTCCTGATTGGCTCAGAGTCAGTAGGCATGAAACCTACATGACTCAGCACAGCTATGAATTATCAGGGTTCAAACGAGATTGAGCCTTCAGATACTCATAATTTAGCCTGAGCCTGGGAAACTGAACTCCAAAAAGAAAACAACAAAAATCCCACTTTGCTGTTACAGTGGTACAGTGGATGGAGTACAAGACCTGGAATCAGGAAAACGCATCTTCCTGAGTTCAAATCTGGCCTCAGTTACTAGTTCCCTGGGCAAGTCACTTCACTCTGTTTTCCTCAGTTTTCCCATTTTTTTAATGAATTGGAGAAGGAAATGGCAAGCCACTCCTTTGTCTTTGCCAAAAAAAAAAAAACCCAAACCAAATGGAGTCGCAAAGAATCAGACTTGACTGAAAAGACTAAACAACCACAAAAATTATCATCATTAAAGTAGTAGACTAGAAGAATGCTATAATATCATTCACCTCTTTTTTAGCAAAGTTTTTGATAAAGCATCTAATATTGGTGGAGAAGATGGAGATTAGATGATCATGCAATCAAATGGACTGTGGTTGGACTCAAAGGAATTGTTAATGACTTGGCATCAGTATGACAGGAGGTCTCGGATGGAGTACTCCAGGGATCTGTCCTTGGCCTTATACTATTTAACATTATTATCAATGATTTGACTGAAGGTATAGATGGGATCCTCATCATTTCAGGTGACAACAAGCAGAGTCAGAGTTCAAAAGAATTTTGACAGGCCAATACTTTGGACTGAATCCAATAAGGTAAAATTCAATAGGGAGGCCTACTAGATATGTCGGTATCATGTAACTATAAATGTAAGTCTTGCACTTGGGTCCAAAAAACTCATAAGTATGATATGGGAAGGTGTGGTTAGACAGCAGTTGTTTTAGATAAGGCCTGTGGTTCCAGTGGACTGAGAGTTCCATAGTGTAATGTGGTAGGAAAAAAGGCTAATGTGATCTTGGGCTACATTAGGGAGGGCATGGATTCCTGGAATAGGGAGCTTCTAGCCCTACTGTGCCCTGCCCTTATCAGAGCTCATCTGGAATATTGTGTTCAGTTCCAGATACCATGACTGAAGGAGGACATTAGTAAACTGCAGAGTAACCATAGGAGGGCAACCAGGATGTTGAAGGGGCTTGAGATGTGACATATGAGGTTTGGCTGAAGGAGCTGGATGTGTCTAAGCTGGAGAATAGGAATGTTGACCAGGGTTGGGGGGGTTGGATGACATGACAGCTGTCTTCAGGAATTTGAAGGGCTGTAATATGAAGGAGGGATTAGATTTATTTTATAATGGGTGGGAGTTGCCAAGATTCTAATTTAGGTTTTATGTCAGGAAAAACTCCATCCCCCATTATTTTATTTTTAATTTATGGAATAAAACAAACATTTCAAGGATATAATATATATAAAAGATGATTGTACGTGAAGCTGCCAATCTATTTTTTTTTTTTTTGCTATTTGCTATTCCTTTTCAATATAGAATGAAGTTATCATGAATTTTTTTTATTCCCTCCCTTACCCCAGCAATGGCTACCATCAGAGGCAAATGTGTGTGTGTGTGTGTGTGTGTGTGGTGTGTATGTGAAATTATTCTATATTTGCATGAAATAATGAAGAGTGAAATGAGTAGAACTAAAGGAAAACTTTCTAATGATGATTGCTGTCCCCAAGTGGAATGGACTGCCCAAGAGGTGGTGGAATCCTCTTCCTTGGGAGTCTTCAAGCCAAGGCTGGCAATCATTTGTTCCATATGTTATAAAGAGGATTCTTTTAGTGAATAGATTGGACTGTAGAAGTCCCTTCTGGCTTCCAAATTTTGTGATTATGTTTCTGATGCCTCTATAAACCTTTTCAGCCCTAAATACATGAACTTATGACATACTCCTTGATGCAAATACCTGGGTAGTTGACAATTATGAAAAACTAAAACTGGTTTTGCTCAGAAAAATCAGTGCCCTATGAAAGGGCATGCAAGGAAGTTATCTGTTAAAAGACCAAAAGTTGGAGTAACCACAAATTCATCACATATGAGGAAATAAAGGGTGGGCCAGGTATGTTGGTGTTACCCTTTGCCCTTCCCTTGAAGAACTTGCTATAAAGGAAACAAAACCCTACAAGAGGGAACCACATCAATAGCCCTAAAGCATACCTCACATGGGGAGGGGGAGGGTTGCTTAGAGCAGGAATTCCTGCTTCCAACCTTGTTGCTGCTAAAATGTGAGGACAAAACAAAATGAAGTGAATTTAGACAAGTGGGAATAGTATGTATAGAAAGGAGGGGAAGGGGAAGGGAATGTGCCTGATAGACAGATGGCCTGGGGGAAGGGAGTTGGCTGATGGCAATGTTTTCCCAGAGGATGCCAGCACCTATCCTATGCACACTTATGTTCATGGGATAAGGGAATTGGCATCTTAACATTATATAGGATTATAGATTTAGAACTGAAAGGGGCCTCAAATGCCATCTAATTCAACATCCTCATTTTGCAGATGAGTAAACTGAGACACAGGGAGCTAGGTGGTGAAGTAGAGCACGGGGCCTGGAGTCATGAAGATGGTTCAAATCTAGCCTCAGACATTTACTACTGGTGTGACCCTGGACAAGCCACTTAATCCTGTCAGCCTCAGTGCGTCATCTGTAAAATGAGCTGAAGAAGGAAATGGCCAACCACTCCAGTATATTTGCCAAGAATACCTTAAATGGGTCATGAAGAGATCGACATAATTAAAAAATGACTGAACAACAGCAAATTTGTTGTATCTTTCCATCAAGGAGCCATATTAAGGATCAGGGGAACCCTTGATCCATTTCATGAGTCTCCCTCTACCCCCAATCACCTTGATGAAATGAAAAGTTGTGGATTTTGTGAGAAGGGATCCTTTCATGGAGGTGAACATTTGCTTGAGCATTTTGCTGTGCAGATGCAGGAAACTCCTGCTTTTGGGTACTAGTAAATGCAACTACCTACAAGATAATTGGTGATTGAGTCAGAGAGGTTAGACTCTTGTCAAAAGAGTTGTCCTTTCCCCATAGTCTATTAGAGTAAGTTGACGGGAAGCCTTTCCTAATTCCTCTTAATTCTAGTGTTTTCCCTCTTTTAACAGTTTCCCACATAAGTCATCAGCATTCCTATCTATTGCCAACAGGATCCTGCAGGAAGACATAGCTAGAGGTATCCCATTTAAAGTAACACTAGACTGTATAAAATATAGAGGAAAACACCTACCAAACCCAACCCAGGATCTATATGAACAAAACCTAAAAAACCTTTGTACACAAAATCCAATTTAAATAAATGGAGAAATATTAATTGTCCATCGGTAGGCAGTCAATATTATAAAAATGACAATTTTGCCAAAATTAATCTACATACTCAACAACATACCAATTAAATTACCAAAAAGTTATTTACACAGCTAGAAAAAATAATAACCAAATTCATTTGGAAGAACAAAAGGTCAAGAATATTGAAGGAACCAATGAAAAAAATGTAAAGGGGGGAGGTTTAGCAGTACCAGATTTTAAATTATATTATAAGGCAGTATCAAAACTATCTGGTATTGGCAAGAAATAGAAAGGTAGATTAATGGAACAGAGCAAACATGCAATCTACAGCAGCAGATGAATATAGTTACCCAGCATTTGACAAATATAAAGACCTGTATTTTGAGGATAACAATTCATTATTTGGTTAAAAAAAATATTGGGAAAACTGGAAATCAGGCAGAAGTTGAGCATAGATGAATATTTTACATTGATAAGACATTGATAAGTCAAAATTGATACATGACCTTGATATGAAGGGAGATATTATGAGAAAATTTGAAGAACATGGAACATATTACTTGTCAGACTTACAAATGTGAACAAGAGATAGAGTGTTGTAAGATGTAAAATGGAAAATTTTGATTACATTAAAGTAAAAATGTTGCTTACAAATAAAATAAATATAGCCAAGATCAGATGGAAAACAGAAAACTGGGGAAAAAATTTTATAGACATTTCCTCATATAAAAGTCTCATATCTCAAATATATAAAGAACTTTGTCAAATCTATAAGAATGTGATATGAAGTCATATGAAAAAAATACTCTAAATTATTATTATTTAGGGAAATGCAAATTAAAAAAACTTGAGATATCATTTTGTACCTACCAGACTGACCAAAATGATAGAAGGGGAAAATAACAAATGTTGGAGGGGATGTGGAAAAATTGGGACCTTAATTTATTGCTGGTGGATCTGTGAACTGATCCAACCATTTTAGAGAAAGATTTGGTTTTATACCCAAAGAGTAATTAAACTCCCTATACGCTTTGACCCAGCAATAGCACTATAATGGAAAAGAACCTATATGTTCTAAAATATTTATAGCAGCTCTCTTTGTGGTGACAAAGAACTGGAAATTATGGGGATGCCTGTCATTTGGAGAATGGCTAAACAAATTGTGGTTTATGTTCATGATGGAATATTACTATGCTATAAGACATAATGAGGTCAATGATTTTAGAAAAGCATGGAGAGACCTCCACAAAATAATAAAGACTGAAACAAGGAGAACCAAGAGGACACTGTATACAGTAACAACAGTATTGTTTTAAGAACAGCTTTGAGTGACCAAGTCATAAATACTCAAATTAACCTTTAAGATCCAATGAAGGAAGTTGCCATTTGAATCCAGAAAGGTATATTGCTGAGGTATAGGAAATGATGAACTGATTGATTTAGAAAAACATGAAAAGACTTAGAATTCTTAGGGAAAATGTGATCCATCTTCAGAGAAACAAATGATGGGAGAAATAAGTCTAGAACAGTTTGAGTGTATTTGTGTATATAGGTGTATGTTTGTAGATACCTATCTATATGCATATATATCCATGCTTAATTGTAACCCTTTTTAGGGTGAGGAGAGGGAGGGAAAAATAAAGTAAAAAGTACACAGCAGAGAACAAAAGATAACTAGCAAGGAAGTAAAGAAAAAAGCTGGGCAGCTTTGAAAACAATGGATATATGGTATTCATTATATAGATTTTCTTGAAGAGGAAATTTATTGTTTTATATTGAATCTTCTCTTGTGATCTGTTGTGTACATGGCAATTTTTTTCTTTTCTCATTTAGTATTTAAGTGTAAAGTAAAAAAAAATTTTTTTTAATGATTTCCTATTTATCCAGTATATAGTTTACTTTGTATATATTTATTTGCATGTAGTCTCCCCCATTAGACTGTAAGCATTTTAAGGGCAGAGATGCTTTTATTCTTTCTCTATCTCCAACACTTAGCACAGTGCCTGCAATGTAGAAGGCACTTAGTAAATGTATACTGATTGATTGAAATGGCTTAATCTTTTTCCTTTCTCTCCCTTGGACTTCTGGGCTAGAGTACAGCAAGCAACTGAAAATTGTAACATGCTGGAGAAGCACATAGAGAGCTATCTATGCCTTTGGTTCTTAGTGACCTTCTTCCTCACCTCCTCCTTTATTACTTCTTTTCCTGAGCACAGATTTTTTAGATTAACATTCCTAAGAATGACCCTTCCCAGTCTTGGGAGTTACCTCATTAGTGATCCTGAATTTGAGAGTTCCTAAATTGGAGATTTCAATAGGATATCCTAGACAGAGATGTCCTCAATAGCCTGGAACTTGGAGAAGAAAAACATTTACTCTGAAACTAAAGGTCTAAAATCATGCCATGGGGCCTCAGAAGATCTCGCCCTTGATAGCTCTCTGTGCTATTGCTGTTTCAGCACAAGTCAAGATGGATGGAGAATATTTTTTTTTGAAACTTTAATTTATCTATTTAGTTGTAGTTTTTAACATTCATTTCCACAAGATTTTGGGATACAAATTTTCTCTGTATCTCTCCCCTCCCCCACCCCAAAACAACATGCATTCTGATCACTCTTTCCCCCAATTTACTCTCCCTTTTGTAGCATCCCTCCCTTCCCTTATCTCCATCTTCTCTTTTGTCCTGTAGGGCAAGATAGATTTCTATACCCCCTTATCTGTATTTCTTGTTTTCCAGTTGCATGCAAAAACAATTCTCAACATTTGTTCTTAAAACTTTTGAGTTTCAACTTTTCTCACTTCCTCCCTCCTATCCCCACTGAGAAGGCAAGCAATTCAATTTATGCCATACATGTGTAGTCATGCAAAAGACTTCCATAATAGTCATGTTGTGAAAGACTATATTTCTTTCTATCCTATCCTACCCCCCATTTATTCTATTTTCTCTTTTGACTTCGTTCCTCCCCCTAAAGTGTTTACTTCTAATTACTCCCTCCTCTCATTTGCCCTCCCTTCTATCATTCCCTCCACACCTCACTTATCCCCTTCTCCCCTACTTTCTGTATTGTAAGATAGATTTTCATACCAAATTGAGTGTGCATATTATTCCCTCCTTAAGCCAAATGTGATGAGAGTAAGATTCACTTTTTCCTTCTCACCTCTCCTTTTCCCCCTCCATTGAAAAAACTTTTCCTTGCCTCTTTTATGAGAGATAATTTGCCCTATTCCTTTCTCTTCCCAATATATTCCTCTCTTATCCCTTAATTTTATTTTTTTAGATATCATCCCTTCCTATTCAACTTACCCTGTGCCCTCTGTCCATATATATGTATATAATCCCTCCAACTACCCAAATACTGAGAAAAGTTTCAAGAGTTACAAATATTATCTTTCCATGTAGGAATGTAAAGAGTTCAACTTCAGTAAGTCCCTTACGATTTCTCTTTCATGTTTACCTTTTCATGCTTCTCTTGATTCTTGTGTTTGAAAGTCAAATTTTCTATTCAGCTCTGGTCTTTTCATCAAGAATGCTTGAAAGTCCTCTATTTCATTGAATGACCATTTTTTCCCCTGAAGTATTATACTCAGTTTAGCTGAGTAGGTGAATCTTGGTTTTAATCCCAGTTCCTTTGACTTCCGGAATATCATATTCCAAGTCCTTTGATTCCTTAATGCAGAAACTTCCAGATCCCATGTTATCCTGATTGTATTTCCACAATACTCAAACTATTTCTTTCTGGCTGCTTGCAGTATTTTCTCCTTGACCTGGGAACTCTGGAATTTGTCTACAATATTCCTAGGAGTTTCTCTTTTTGAATCTCTTTCAGGATTAAAAGAATCTGTGGATTCTTTCAATATTTATTTTGCCTTCTGGTTCTAGAATATCAGCGCAGTTTTCCTGATAATTTCGTGAAAGATGATGTCTAGACTCTTTTTTTGATCATGGCTTTCAGGTAGTCCCATAATTTTTAAATTGTCTCTCCTGGATCTGTTTTCCAGGTCAATTGTTTTTCCAATGAGATATTTCATATTGTCTTCTATTTTTTCATTATTTTGGTTTTGTTTTGTAATTTCTTGGTTTCTCGTAAAGTCATTAGCTTCTATCTGCTCCATTCTAATTTTTAAAGAACTATTTTCTTCAGTGAACTTTCGAACTTCCTTTTCCATTTGACTAATTCTGCTTTTTAAAGCATTCTTCTCCTCATTGCCTTTTTCGACCTCTTTTGCCATTTGGGTTAGTCTATTTTTAAAGCATTTTTTGGGTCTCCTTTAGCAGGCTATTGACTCGCTTTTCATGATTTTCTTGCATTGCTATCATTTCTCTTCCTAATTTTTCCTCCACATCTCTTATTTGATTTTCAAAATCCTTTTTGAGCTCTTCCATGACCTGAGACCATTGCACATATTTTTTTGGAGATTTTGAATGCAGAAGCATTGATTTTCATGTCTTTCTCTGATGGTATGCACTGTTTTTCCTCATCGGAAAGGATGGAAAAAAATACCTGTTCACCAAGAAAGTAACCTTCTATAGTCTTATTTTTTCCCCCCTTTTTTGGCATTTTCCCAGCCAGTTACTTGACTTTTGAGTCCTTTGTCAAGTGGAGGGTGTACTCTGGGGACCTATAAGTTCTCAGTTCCTCCAAGATGGCATAATTAAGAGAGGGGGGGTTTACTCCTCTCCTGACCTGCTCTCTGGTCTGGCAGCAAACACAAGCACTCTTTTCTGCCCAGAGTCCCTGTCCAGAGTCTCCACCAGCTCCAACATGCCAGGGATCTTCCTCACTCCAGGACCACCATTCAAGGCTGAGATCCAGATCAGTGACTCAATTCCCCCAGGATCTTCAGGCTGAGGGCTCCAAAAATGGATGCTGCTGCCACCTGGGGCCAGGGTTAGGGAGTTGTTCCCTTCTCACCCAGGTGAAAGAACTTCCCCCCTGACCCTTGAAGCTGTCTTTGGTGTTCGTGGGCTGAGAAATCTGGGAACCGCAGCTGCTACCCAGGATTCTGCACCCTGATGTCAGCTCTAGTCCTGTCCCTGCTGCACCGCATGGTCAAGACTAGTCTGCACTCCACTCTGAGCCTGGTGCGATAGACCTTTCTTTTTGGCCTTCCAGACTGTCTTGGGCTGGAAACTCTTTCAGTCTGTGGTTTTGTAGCTTCTGCTGCTCTAGAATTTGTTTAGAGTAATTTTTTACAGATATTTTATAGGCTATGGGAGGAGAGCTATTGCAGGTCTGACTTTCTACTCTGTCATCTTGGCTCCACACCTGATGGAGAATATTATTTAACCACCTAAAAATGGTAAATTATCTTAACACTTTATGTTTCTTGTATGCATTCACAAGATTCTGTGAATCTTACAAAGTTAGGTGGTATGAAGGCTATCCCACAGGATACCCATATTGTAATAAAGTATCTGTTTGAGAGTTGGGGATGCTATTATCCAATTTGGGGGAAACAAACACACACAAACTACTTTTAGAAGGGAGAGGAGACTAGATGTATCCTTTATTTCATCCATTTATGGAACATTTATCTGTGCCTCAGTTTCCTCATCTGGAAATTAAAAGTCTTGGACTTGATAACTTCTAAGGTCCCTTCTGACTCTAAATCTATGATGCTATTTTCCTGGTGAGAAAAATTTCTCCACTGATACAAATCAATACCTTCGCTACAATTGGAAGTCTTAAAGAATTGCTTGCGTAGCACTGAGAGGTAAAGCTATTTACCCAGAATGATGCAGATAAAATGTGTCAGAGGCAAGATTTAATTCTAGGTCTCCCTGACACATAGTCAGTACCCAGTATGCCACAGTCCTCTCAGCAGCTACACCTTGAGTATTCTTTTTAAAAATGTTTTTATTTTTATATATTAATTTTATTTATTTTTAGTGTTCTACAATCACTACTATATAACTTAGATTATTCCCCCTACCTACCATCCACCTCCCCACTCCCTCCCTGAGACAGTATAAAATTCTATATCGAATCTACACATATATTCCTATTAAATACATTTTCACTATAGTCATGTTGTGTAGAAGAACTAAAATGAATGGGAGAAATCATATAACAAACCAAAACATAATACACACACACACAAATGATCTACTACATTCTGCAACTGAATTCCATAGTTCTTTCTCTGGATGTGAAAAGCCTTTTGCCTTAGAAGACCATTAGGAATTTTTTTTTTAAGTCCTTGCATTGCAATGAAGTTCCAAGTCTACCAGAAAAAACTCTCACACACTGTGGTCATTGCTGTGCACACAGTTCTCCTGGTTCTTCTCCTTTCACTCAGCATCAGATCATATAAATCTTTCCAGACCTCTCTGAAATCTTCTTGTTCATCATTTCTTATAGAGCAATAGTTTTCCATTACATTCATGTACCATAATTTATTCAGTCATTCCCCAATTGATAGTCATCCCTTTGATTTCCAGTTTTTGGCCACTACAAAGAGTGCTGCTGTAAATATTTTTGTATATTTAGGACCCTTCCCCATTTTTATGATCTCTTGGAGATACAGTCCTAGAAGCGATATTGCTGGGTCAAAAGGTATGCACATTTTTGTAGCCCTTTGGGCATAGTTCCAAATTGCTCTCCAGAATGGTTGGATGAGCTCACAGTTCCACCAACAATGAATTTGTGTTGCAATTTTCCCACATCCTCTCCAACATTTATCATCTTCCTGTTCTGTCATGTTTGCCAATCTGATAGGTGTGATGTAGTACCTCAGAGTTGTTTTGATTTGCATCTCTCTGATCAAAAGTGATTTAGAGCATTTTTTCATATAATTATAGATATCTTTAATTTCTTTCTCTGAAAATTGCCTGTTCATATCCTTTGACCATTTATCATTTGGGAAATGACTTGTGTTGTCATACATTTGACTCAGTTCAATATTTATTCTAGAAATGAGGCCTTTATCCCAAACATTAACTATAAAAATTCTTTTCCAATATACTACTTCCCTCCAAATTTTAGTTGTATTGGGTTTGGTTGTGTAAAAATTTTTCAGTTTAATGTAATCAAAATTATCCATCTTGCACTTCATAATACTTTCTATCTCTTCTTTAGTCAAAAATTCTTCTTTTCTCCATAAATCTGATAAATATGTTAATCCTTGTTCCTCTAATTTGTCCATGGTATCAACCTTTATACCTAGATTGTGTACCCATTTGGACTTTATTCTTGTGTATGGTGTCAGGCATTGGTATATGCCTAGTTGCTGCCACACTGTTATCCAGTTTTCCCAGCAATTTTTGTTGAACAGTGAGTTCTTATCCCAGAAGCTGGGGTCCTTGTATTTATCAAACAGGAAACTGCTGTATTCATAGTCTACTGTGTCTTGAGTACCTAGAATATTCCACTTGTCTACTCTTTTGTTTCTTAGCCAGTGCCAAGTGGTTTTGATAATTGCTGTTTTATAGTGCAATTTGAGATCTAGGTAGGGCTAGGTCACTTTCCCTAGTACTTCTTTTCATTAGTCCCTTTGATATTTTGACCTTTTGTTCTTTCAGATGAATTTTGATATTATTTTATCCAGCTCTAGAAAATAATTATCTGATAGTTTAATTGGTATGGCACTAAATAAATAAATTAATTTGGGTAGAATTGTCATTTTTATTATATTGGCTCAGCTTACCCATGAGTAACTTATGTTTTTCCACTTACTTAGATCTGACTTTATTTGTGCAAAAAGTGTCACCTTGACACTTAAATTCTTAAGAGATTTTTTCAGAGAAGTCAGGGGGCAAGAGTCAAAAAGAGAAACTGATGGTTTGGGATCATCCTCCTGAAACTGAATGAAGTTCAAGTGAACCCAGGGGGTTTAGGGAGGGGCCTGGACCTTGAGTCACAGAGCTATTCAGCTGATCTATCAATTAACATTCATTAAAGCTTACCATGTGCCAGGCACTATGCTAAGCTCTGGGGATTCTAAGAAAGACAAATGACTATCCCTGTTCTTACAGAACTCACAGTTTAATGCGGGGAGATGACATACAAATAACTATGTACAAAGAAGAGATAGACAGGATGAATTGGAGACAACAGAAGGAGGCTATAGGATCGTAGATTAAGACCTGAAAGGAACCTTAGAGATCTTGTCTAGTGGTTCTTAAACATTTTGTTCTCAGGTTACACAGTTAAAATTTATTCAAGATTCCATCACAGAGATTTGTTGATGTGGGTCATAGCTACTGAATTCTGCCATGTGGGAAACTAAAGCATCTAAGTAGTATTATCAAAATAGTTTTGACCCTTCAGACTACCTGAAGAGGTATCAGGGACCCCCAGGGGTCCTTGACCCACACTGAGAACTGCTGTTCTAGCCCAATCTCCTCATTCTAAAGATGATAAAATGTCGAATGGCTTGTCCAAGATGACAAGGCAGTAAATGAGCTTGGAAGGCTGGTCCTCTTTGCAGATTCTCTCTCTCTCTGAATGACTTGCAAACTCCAATTGGACATCTGGAGGGCCGAGGTTTTCCCCAGTAAGACCTTGGTTTCTACTTCCCCAGAATTGACTCATGTATTTTCAGTGATTTGCTAAGTGATGTTAAGCCAATAACTTCCCTTTCGTCTCTCTGTGTTCCTTCTTTGTCTGATGTAAACGAGTCAAAATGAATATGGTATTCCTAAGAGGCATTATGGACTAGTGGAAAGAGTGTGGAATCCAGAGATAGAATACTTGGATTTGTGTCTCAATATCTATGACACTTACTAGCTGGATGACAGTGGGCAAATCACATGTAGTATTTAGGTCTAGAAGGGTCCTTAGAGAACCTCTATTTCTCTATGTCTCAGTTTTCTCAATCATAAAAACTGATTAATGATGCTTACTGGGAAGTTAGATGGTACAGCAGATAGAGATCTGAGCCTGGAGTCAGGAAGACTTAACCTTCTTGAGTTCTCATCTGGCCTCAGACACTTACTAGCTGTGTGACCCTGGGTAAGTCATTTAACTCTGTTTGCCTCACTTTCCTTATCTGTAAAATGAGCTGGAGAAGAAAATGACAAACCACTCCAATATATTTAGCACAAAAACCTCCAAAAGGTTCCACAGAGTTGGAAATGACTGAACAACAGCAAGGATACTTAAAGTACCTACCTTACCAGGTAGTTTGGAGAAAAATATTTTTCAACCTTAAAGCTCTATGTCATTCTTAATGTACCTTATCTAGTCTGATCTTGGATGATAAATAGTCTCAAGCCTGGTTAGTAACTTGGTTGGGAGAGAATACTGGGTGATTTATAGAGAGACAGCTTGGCTTAATGGGGAGAGTGTTGACTTCAGAGTCAATTGATCAAGTTCCTTCTCCGATAAATTCTGTGTGATGCTGGACTAGTCACAATCCCTTAGTGAGCCAGACAACACTCTCAGACTAAGTTGTAAAGAAGGTACTACCTATGATCTGTATTGGTACAGAAGGGGGTTTCTTACCTCAGGTTCCCTACACCAATGAAACCACAGGTCTACTTTCCCTTCCATCCCCACCCAGTGAGTGGTACAGTGGAAATATCCCTGATGTTGGGGTCAGAATTCTAAAGTATTTTGAACTTCTTAGAAAAGGAAACTATTTGCCCCAAGCTACTAAATCTGTACAGTGACTCAGCCCCATCTTCCTAGTATCATTTCATTTTTATCTGGTGGTATCTTGCATGTATTAGATACTGAATAATTGATTGAACAAACATTTATTAAATAACTGCTCTGTGCTAGGTCTCTACTGATAATGAATGTCTCATGGCATGGAGATGACTCTGGGTTCTCAAAGGCTATGTTACTGGAGCAAAACAGAGTAGGTCCTACTAAGTTGGAAAGGGTTCAAGGATGGCCCAGGGACCCTTTGTATGTGGGTTACTGAAGACCAGCCCAAAGCTAGTTAAATGCAGAGAGGATCCTCTTTAGAGGATTCACCACCAGGTGAATGGAATTGTTAGCCTAGTGGTATGGTGGAGAGAGCACCTGGATTTGAATTTTGCCTCAGATGCTTACTGGCTGTGTGACAGTGAGCCAGTTCCTTAATCTTTTGAGTCTCTAAAAATGACTCAACACAAAAGTTGTTATTGGTCAGTAGTTCTGAGTCTTTGTGACCTCATTTGGGGTTTTCTTAGAAAAGATAATGGAGTGGTTTGCTGTTTCCTTCTCCAGCTTATTTTACAGATAAGGAAACTGAGGCAAACAGGGTTAAGTACTTGCCAAGGGTCATATAGCTAGTGTTTGAGGCAGGATTTGAACTCAGATCTTCCTGAGTTCAGGCCCAGCCCTCTGTCTACCTAGCTGCCCTAACAATAATAATAGTAGAAGTTTGCTTTTATATAATGCTTTAGGATTTGCCAAACATGTTACCAATGTTATCTCCTTTGGGATATCTGGGAGTCAGGTGCAATAATTATGCCCCTCTTATGGATGAGGAAGCAGAGGCAGACAGAAGTTAAATGATTTGCCCCAGGTCAAAAAACCATTAAATGTTGGACCAAGATTTGAAGTTGGGTCTTCCAGATGACAAGTCCTATGCTCCATGAGGCCATCTCCAGTCATCCTGATGTGTGTCTGGCCACTGGACCCACATACACTAATTCCAAACCCATAGCCTATAAAATATCTGTAAAGAAGAACTCCTAACAAATTCTGGAGCAGTGGAAGCCACATAAAAATGGAGTGGAGGAGATTTCTGTTCCAGAGAGACCAGAAAAACCAACACCAAAGGTCCGTCATGCACAAGAGCGGAGCAGAGCCCAGCCCTGCCCTGGCCACACGGCCCTGAGAGGAGCAGATTTGAGCAGGCTTCAGGGATGGCATCTCCAGTGGCCACGAAGTTCCCTCCACCCACAGGCGCACAGGTCAGTGAGAGAGACTGTTTGGTGGGTCGAGGGGAGCAGGATGTCTCCATAATTCAGGCCCCCTCGGGAGACAGCAGCGGGGGAAGCAGCAGACAGGGGCTCCCAAAGCAGGCAGGAGCTCGAGTCCATTGTTGAAGGTCTCTGCTTAAACCCCCTGAGGGAACTGAGCCCCATGTGGCAGCTCTGCCTCCACCTGAGCACCTGAATTTAATCTTACACTGAATAGCAGCCGCCCCCGCCCCCCCTGCTGGGAAGCAGCATTTGAATCTCAGACCCCAAGCACTAACTGGGCGTATCTGGAGGTGAGGTGGGTATGGAAAGGAATCTCAGAAGTCAAGTAACTGGCTGGGAAAATGCCCAAAAAAGGGGGAAAAATAGGTGAAGGAGGAATGGGGAGAAGTTGGAACTCAAAGTTTTAGAACAACTGTTGAATATTGTTCTTGCTAATGGGAAATAAGAAAATTAGGTAATGGGGAATAGAAAGTTATCTGGCCCTACAGCGCAAAAGGGAAGATGGGGACAAGGGAAGGGAGGGATGATAGAAGAGAGAGCAGATTGGTGAGAGGGGAAATTAGAATGCTCAGTGTATTGGGGTGGGGGGAGGGGACAAATGCAGAGAAAATTTGGAACCGAAAATTCTGTGAAAATGAATGTAAAAAGTTAAATAAATAAATTTATTTGGAAAAAATAATGAAGGACAAGCACCAACAGAGGTTAGTGATCTATCCACTATGGCACCTAGTTCCTTATGAAGAGCACTTTCTTCACAACAGTGCTGAGAAGCAGGACAAATATTATGTCCATTTTATAGATGAGGAAACTGAGAGGTAGAAAGGTTAAGTGACTTGAACACAACTTTTAAGTTAGGGGTCAGAGGTGATATTCAATCCCAGACAGATCTAGAACCAGGATCATAGATTATATATTTAGAACTGGAAGAGACCTTTATGATCATCCCATCCAACCCTGTCATTTTACAGATGAAGAAATGGCAGCTCAGAGACTTGAGATGACTTATCCAAAGTCACAATAGTAGTCAGTGGCAGAGTCAGAATTTGAACTCAGGTCCTAGGACTCAAGAGCGGAGATATTTCCTCTGTATCACGTTCTTTGGATTCCCAGGCTACTGTTCTTTCCGTTAGAACACGATGCTTCTAGGATAAGGTCCTGCCCAGGGCTATAAAGATGAATCAGGCACAGACCCTGCCCTCCAGGTGCTTACAAGTTCTGATAGCTGAGGTTGCCAAATAATCAGTGTGTGTTGCCCTGGCTCCTATTGAATTGTCAGTGTGAATATCTCTTGCCTTCAAAATCAGCAAATGCTGCAAATCAAGGCTTGATGTATTGTTTTGTTCATTTTCTGGACTTAAGGTGATAGGGAAAAAATGTTAATGATGCAGCTTAAATTTAAAATGTGTCATGGATATATTTCTTCCCCCTCCCCACCTCCACCCCCGAGACCCAGTTGTTCTTTATTTACCAGTAAACCCCTGCACAAGAACTAACCTCTGTATTAATGAGATGTCATTGAATTTGAAATCTTTTACTAGGAGCCAAATAAAATTTTCCTTCTCTCTCCTTTCCTCCTTTAAGAATAAAAGACTTAAAAGGGGAACCTTTATGTTAAATGAAAATGAGACTTGCATTAACTTGGGGGTAGGTTTTGTGTAATGCAGAAAGGGTGACAGGGGCGGGAAAGGAAGTGGAACCCTTGGTAGCACATCTGGGCAGCAGGGCAGAGGGGACAGCAATGTGTGCAAGGGTTAGCCTTGGAGAAAGGCTTGAATATTAGAACTGGAAGTGAGTTCATAAAATATATAGTGAGGGTTGGGATATTTTCTCCTTTCTTCTGTCTTTTAAGTAATGAGAAAAAAATGCAGTTATCCTTTCCACATCTCTGGGTTAGGGACACAACATACTTGTGATCTAGAAAATCTGTGTAAGATTTTTTGGTCTTCCCTTTGTACCAGAGGAAAAAAAAATCTGAATTTTTTTCTTTTTCTGGGTGTTTACAGTACCTTATTGTAAAATTTGGGTTGTGTTTGATTACAGGCCCTGTGTTGTCTGTTGGCCTTCATGTGTTGTCTACGAAAAACTTCCCCCCCGCCCCAAATCCCATTTAACTTCTTACACTGACCCTTGATATATGGAAACTATGATGGGGAAAGTCAGATGTGGAAAGGATACCTGTAGTATGCCTTTCTCAAGTTATCAGAATGACAGGTAGGGTTTTGAGCTATGAGATACAATAGAGGTGGTCCCATTGGAGCATGGACTTTAATAGTATTCACCCTTTTCTGAAAGACATGAACAGGGAACCTCCATACTCTATTCACCCCCACACATCCCTTTGTGTATCTCCTGTGAACTCCCTTCCATTGGAAAAGGGAAGGGGTTGTATAAAAGAGAATTTGCTACTGAGTTTAAAGGATCTGCTGACTCAGTGGACCTCATAGGGAGTGATTTTGCCTTGTGGTGCTCTCTCTTGCTATTTTTCGAGATCATGGGTACTCTGGGGGCTTCTCTCTTGGGCTTCCTGTCACTTTTCCCTCTTGTCTTTCTTGCCCCCTCATCACCACCCCTTCCATCTTGACCCCTCAAACATGGTAACAGGAGTTCATGTGCTAAGTAACCCTGATGGACCATGGCTACCTCTTCTTTGTATCTTTTCCTGAACACAGGTGACAATGGTTGACCTTGAGAGAGCATTTCTGAGACCTCTGGCTACTATAGGAGTTTGGGCATTCTGGGTAGGTAGAAGAATAAATTTTTCACATCTACACTTCATTTGGAGATGAAACTCAAACTAGGTCCTAGTTTACTAAAAAGTATAGGCTTTGAGAAAAATGTTCACACAGTGTGACACTGTTGAGCAGTCCTACTAAGTATTCCATGTCTTAATATTTTAAATATCAACCTCCCTGAAAAGTATAAGAGGAATTATGGGATACTGTATCATACTTTAAGTCTTTGTCAGTGAGTTTGATCATTTCTTTTGTGTGAAGGAAGCAGCTATTCCATGGCTGATCTACATGGTATATTGGATTTTTTCCCCCATTCCCTTTTGGAGAGTCCCTAAACATAAGCCAAAGTGAAATTATGTTTAAGCTTTCCCAAAACTTATTCTGGAGTAGAGGCAATGTTGAGCCAGACAGTGAGAAAGAGCCTAACTCTTCTTTCTAGAGGCCAGCATTGACTGAACTTAGGGAATTGTCTCAGCAGAAGTTTCCTAAACCAATGAAACCACAGGCCTGCCTGCCTTCCCTCTACCCCCTTCAAATGCTATAGAAATATGAACAGTGATTATAATAAATTAATTAAAGCACTTTAAGCTTCTTAGAGAGAAAAGTCATGTGTCTCAAACTTACATCTTCATCATGATTCAGTTAGTGCTTCATCCCCATTTTAAATTTTGCGTAGATTTTGCATATATAATAATGTATATATATATATATAAATACATGCATATATGTGAATATGTATAAATATATGTTAATATGTACATGTTATTGGGGAACCTAAGAAATTATCTGAAGGAACTGCTAGTCAATGACCTTATTGCAGTGTCTATGTGGTAAAAAGCTGAGATTTGCCTTAGCTGAGAAATTAGTGGACTGCTTGCTGGTAATACAGTCTTAGAAAGACCATGAGAAATCAATCAAGCAATCAATAAATATTAAGTGCTGCAGCAGGCACCAAGCTAAGGACTGGGGATACAAAAAGAGGCAAAAGACAGTCCCTATCCTAAAGGAGTTTACAATCTAATGGCTGGAAGAAGAGGAGAGAAAGAATAAAGACATTGCTTTTCACACCTCATAGATCCCTAAGGAACAACGAGCCAAGAAAAGACTTTTGGGGGAGAGGGTCTGAAGAGCTGGAGGAGTCATCAAATTTGGTAGTGTGACTGCAGATGGAGGAAACACTGGGGGATCACTGTTTGCTCATCCAAGGGTCTCTTTTATTTTACTTCTAATTTCGATACAACTTTATTCTGCAACACAGTGAATTGTGTGTTTGTGAGCAGACAACTGGTCTTAGGATTCTGAGGATATCATGAATATATTTTCCCACTTTTCAAGAGTAGAAGGATTACAAGTTTTTCATGTTATGAGACAGTCTTAGATACAAGACGTAGAATACAGACCTGAAAGGGACCTTAAAATAAAGAATATAGTAGGACATGACAGATGGAAGGGACCTTATTATTATATATTGATTTATAAAATTGATATTTCCATAAATAAGCATAAATGTTCAAATAAATGAAAATAAAAATTAAGAGAAAACAAAAGAAAAATGAATATAAATTACTATACATATGCTCATAAACTTTTTTTAAAAAGGTCACCAAAAACATGCACATTAACTTTAACAAGGTTGTAGCAAACCCATTCTGTCTGTTTCTATGACTCCTGAATTTAATTTCTGGTTTTGCTGATAATACTGTTGTCTTTATTTAAGAAGTTATAGTCAGGGAGCATATTTTTCTTTTGATCCTGCTTCACTCTGCATAACATTATGTTAATTTTTTTTACCATATTCCTTTAAATGCTTCATATTCATTATTTCTTATGGAAAAAAAATTCCATACCATTCATATACACTCTAATTTGTTTAGCCATTTCACAATCATTGGACACATAGTTTGTAACCAGCTTTTCCCTCATAGCAGATGAGGTTGCCAGGAATACTTTTACACAAATAGGTCTTTTATTTTTTCCTGTCAATAACCTCCTTAGGGGTAATGTACTAATAATGGGACCACTGGGTCAAAATATATGAACATTTTTATATCTTATTATGTGATTTCCAATGGCTTTCCAAGGAGATTGAATGGATTTGTAGGTCTACCAAGAGTACAATTAGCATAACTGCTTTTCCAAATCTGCGCCAGCATTGAATTTTATTGTGTTTCACTTGTCCTTATTTTTAGGAACTTAGACTTTTTTTAGTTAACTTGGGTTTTTTCCTAGAAATTCCTACTTATATCCTTTGACTTTTTGCTCAACAGCAACAGCTCCATACTCTAGTAAATGTGCACCAATTCCTTTGAGATTTGAGTGATTTTATCAGTCATTTTTGGTGAAAATTGTTTTCTTTGTTTCTGCTTTTTTATTTTGGTTACATTGCCTTTTCTTGTACAAAAGACTTATTTTTACATACTCAAAATAATTTATTTTGTTTCATGAGTTCTAATTGATAGCTGTCACATAGTGGGCACTTAAGAAATATTTATTGACTAACTAATACTGCATAATTTTCAAGAGCTCCTGCTTCTTGGATTTATTTCAGATCTTGGCCTGAGGAATGAAAAATTATCTAAGGAAGAAACTTAGCCCTCAATGTGGAGTGTTTTCACTGAAGAAATAGGATCTATATCGTGGCCTGGGAACTATTATATGTTATTATCTCCCATGACTCCTGGCCATCCTGAGAACACTGCCTGGGGAATCTAAGGAACCACCTGAAAGAGGTGATAGTCTCCTGTGAAAAGGAACTTAGAACTCAGGACATAGAATGTTAGAATTGGAAGGGACCTTAGAACATGGAATGTCAGAGTTGGAAGTTGCCTTTTAACTCAGAAGATAGAACAGCTGAGCTAAAAGGTACATAGACTGTTGTTGCTAGAAGAGACATGAAGACACAGACTGCTGGAGCCTTCCCTGATTCCTCTAGCTGGTAGAGACCTTCTGTTTCAGCCTCCACATGGCACTTTGCTCTGTAACTTTCTAATGCACTTGTCATGTAATGTTGTGTTTCTAGGGATCTGAGTTATCAACATTTACTTCCCAGACTTCAAACTCCATGAGCGTAAGATCCTGTCTTACCTAAACATTGGATGTCCCCCCCGCCAGTACCTAAAACAGTGCTCTGCACATATTAGATATTGTTTGTGTGTGTATAGTATATATGTAAATACATATACATTTACGCATATACACATGCACACACACATACATATGGCAAGTTAGGTGGCACAGTGGATAGAGTGCCAATCAGGGGGCTATATCTTCATGAGTTCAAATCTGGCTTCAGACACTTACTAGCTGTATGACCCTGGGGAAGTCACTTTACCCTGTTTTCCTCAGATTTGTAAAATGAGCTAGAGAAGAAAATGGCAAGTATCTCTTCCAAGGAAACTCAAATGGGGTCACAAAGAGGCAGACATGATTGAACAACATGTATCTACATTGTGTGTACATGCATGTAGAGACACATTATATGAAATGCACACACATGTATATAATATATACATGTACATTATATACATGTATATACAATGTATACACATTATATACATGTATACACAATGTATTATATATGATACATGTTATATACACACATTATGCATACACATATACATGTATTTACACAGTGTATATTATATGAACACATTACACACGCACAAGTACATCATATATATGTGTATTGTGTGAACATCTGTATATTATATACATACACATATATTTTGTATACCTATATACATATATATTATATATACATATACACATATATTATATATATATATACCCATACTTGTGTATGTATTTTTAAGTAGCTGAGTTATTCTTAGCTTTGCATAAAGATTGAAATAAGTTTCTTAATATGGTAGTTGTGGAAAGGATTCCTATGTGTGGTAGGTTAGAGTAGTAAGTGATCTCTAAGGCTCCTCCCAGCACCGACCCCAATAAAGGATCAAAGACTACTGGAAGATGGTGTTCTGCATTTGATGTGGGCCCTCTGAGAATTTGTCTTTACATTTGGGCTGGTTAACATTGCACTGACATTCCAACATTTCATTGACAAAGTTTTGACAAATCTGCAGGGTAACATACCTGGTGATAATCCCTGTGGACCCAAGGTCACTTGGAAAAAGTACAAGATGTTCTGACCTAGTTCCTCCCAATTTATTTAAACCTAACCAATATTTTTAAGGCTTCTAATATTTGAAAGACTGATGCACACTGGAGACACGGAAAAGAACAAAACAAGTCCTCTCCTCAAGGACCTTACTTTCTACTAGAGAGTGCAAACATGTACACAAGCAAATATAGAACAAAAAAAATTGTATAAGGAGGAAGCACTAATACTTTGGGGAGTGGGGGAGGGGTTGAGGGAAAAGGAGGAGATAGTAGGTGAGCTGAGTTTTGGAGGAAGCTGAAGATTCTGAGAGACTTTTGGGGTGGGCTCAGAGTTAGTACCTTCTTCAGGCTTAATGTTGGGATTAAAAGAGCACACACAAGTCACTGGCTAGTTAACAAGGAAGTCTACTTTGCCCTAACTCAGCCTTTGCTGAGTGCAACAAAGATACTGTGACTTTTTTCAATAGCGACTTCCACCCTGCCCTTGTCTCCATATGGAAACCTGGTTAGTCGCAAGACAGTGACTTCAGTGGCCTTCAGAAATCCACCAAGTCAGAAAGGCCCAATTCCATGTAGGTGCCCTGAGGTGACCAGGAAACTGGGTGGCAGGGGCCGACCAAGTCTCAGGGGCAGCTTTGTTGCCTTTTAGGAAAAACATCCCTATTGTGGAAAATCAGTCCTAGGCTATGGTTGAGAAAGGTGTTCTAGGCATAGGGGTAGCCTGTGCAATGCACAGAAATGAGAGATGGGGTGCTGGGGAAACAGGAATCCATGACACAAAAGGTGAAAAACCGCCTATTTAGTCCAACCCCTTTATTTTAAAGAGGGAGAAATTCTTTGGAAATACCCAGAAGAAGGGTTAGCATTCTGGTGTGAGGGTTTGCTGAATCCTTTTCAGGACTGATTATCTACCTTTGGTGTCCACCTGGCACTCTATTCTCACTTGGGGCTCCAACAAGTTGTAGCATGTGTAGCAACCACACTCTGGTAAACTATCTTGGCCGGTGGGCTTAATCAGTTTGAGGGCAACTGACCAGCCATAAACCGGTTGCTGAATTGGGGGTTGTCTACTCCAAGCATGTGAAGGTTTCCCCAGGTGGATTTGTTCCAGTGGCCATAAAGGTGGCTGAAACAGACACTGTGGAGTGCTCAGAGCTTGGTCAGACAGTGAAGACACCAAGGTCATCCATTGCATACCAGGCCATCACCAGTCCTCTTGATGTTTTCCTGACTCCAGGCCCAATGTACTCTCCATTTAACAGTTTCATGAAGCTATTAAAGCTTAAAAATGCTCTAAGACTTTTGGGACACCTATATGTAAATGCTGTCTCTTCCATCAGAATGTAAGCCCTTTGAGTATAGGATTCTTTCACTTTTGTTTTTGTATACCCAGCCCCTTGGGACAGCCAGGTGGCATAGTGGATAGAGCACTGGGCTTGGAATCAGGAAGATTTATCCTCATGAATTCAAATCTGGCCTGAGACACTGCCCAGCTGTGTGACCCTGGGCAAGTCACTTGACTCAGTTTTCTCATCCTATAAAATGAGCTGGAGAAGAAAATGGCAAACCACTGCAGTATCTTTGCCAAAAAAAACCCCAAATGGGGTCACAATGAGTCGGTAATGACTAAAACAATTCCAAAATAACAACCCAGTCCCTTATCCTGTGTCTGATAGCAAGCACATGATAAATGCTTGTTGACTGACCAGAGTTAAAACTGAAAGACCACTTAGTGCAAGCCCTTTATTTTACAGATAAAGGAACCGAGGCCCAGGAAGATGAATTGACTTGCCCAAGCACCTGCAGATAATAAGTGTCAGGTAGGATTTGAACCCAGCACCAGGGCTTTACCTACTCTCCCACAACAATGATCTCATTAAGGACAGCATTCCTTCAGTGCTGATCACAATACATCCATAGCCTCTTGTCCCTGCCTCTCTATAGAGGCATGGAGGACTTTCCTCTGCGTGTTTTTATGATTTGAAGTAAGAAGGGATGGTTTTGAGGCCCAGTTCTACTATGTATTAACCCATGGGCTGCTTTAACCTCCCTAGTGCCTCAGTTTCCCCATCTATGGAACGAGGTGGTTAAGATGATATGGTGTCTGCTTCAAAGCTTCCACAAAACTCCCCTCCCCCTCTCCTTTTTTTTTTTTGGTCTCTTTCTCTAACTGGTCTGTCTCCTGCTCAGACACCTGTGTCCTTTGATCTTTGATTGTTTGCTGAGACCCAGACTCATTCTATCTTTCCTACAGGAGCCATAGGGGCAGCTCTTGTTTACTCATTAGCAATTAACTGCTAGGACCCTGTCATAATTAACACATCACACATGAGGTTGGGGGTGGGGAGGTAGTTACCACACCTTCTTCCCCCAGGCTCCAGAAAATCACAGTGGTTCCCCACAGAGGGAAGATGAAAACAAACCCACAACCTGAACACCCATGATAAGTCTCCAGAGATTGGGAAATGTGGGGGATTACCCAGAGTGTCTCTCTGACTCTCCTCTGACCCAATCTGGATACAACATAATGAGCTTAAGTTATTGGTGTTCCTGAGCAAGACTTCTGATCTCTCCTGCTTCCCCTGGACAGGGGCACAAGTACAAGTATTTATATCCAGTCAAATTCCAAGCCAAGGTCCTGAAGATGCTTGTTTCTAGTGACTGATTACTTCTGTGAGAAATCATGGAGGACGGAAGGAGTTGTTTGTCCTTTGTTTTCAAAGAGAACCAATGACATCACCAGGTGATGTTTTGACCCATGGGTGAATTGAAGGGAGGCAGAGTTGTGCAAAGCCCTCAGCCTAACTCTCTAAGCAGCATTAGCAGCTGTGAGAATGAGGAAATATCTGCATATAGAAGGTGGTGCTCCGGCTGACTGTTGGCCAGTAAGACTGGACCACGGAGAGCATGGAGGGGGCTAATGGGTAAGAAGCCTGGACCAGGAGGAAGGGGCCAGGGTGTAGAATGGATAAAAGACAGGAATTGTGGTAGGTGGACCTGGACTGAGTGATAGGACCCCAAAAAGATATAATAGGAACTGTTTTGAGATTGCTGGTAGCTCTCTGGTGGGAAAGTTACCATTTTTCCATGGAAGAATATTCCTCCCTGTAAGCCTTGGGGATCCCATCATCATGTGAAAGCTCTTTGTTCCTCTAGGGAGGATGAAGAAGGGTTCAGTTGCCCCCTTTAGGCAAGCAAGGTGAGGGGGCATGTCTGTGTTTGAGATTCCTTGGAGAACATCCATGGTCACTGGTCATGTATGTCCAGGGCCATAGTATCAGTGTCCCATGACCTCCTGGGGCTGGATTCCTCCTTCATCTTGTCAAAGCCCAATCTAACGTGTGCCTTCTGTCTTCAAATTACTGATAAGAAGATCACTTTAGTCTGATCAGAATGGAATATTCCATATGCTTTGAGAATTTATTCATACTACCTCCAGGAACACAAAGATCTTTTCCTGTGCCTCCCATCCCCCAAACCAGTAGGTAGAACAACAGGTTCAGGGCCATTAGTGTCAGACTAGGGTGGGACAATTTGATGAACTAAATCTGGTGCTCCTGCTAAACCGCAAAATCACTGCTTATCCCTCCTGTGGTGGACAGAGTTTAATTGCTGCCCCTCCTCCATCTCACCCTTCTAAGACCCTCTCTGTGGGCTGCTGGTTATATTCTTAGGATCTTAGCCTCTGTTGTACAAGGTGCAGCGAAATGCTTCTCAGGAAGCAAGTTGAAGTCCAGGGACTCTTGTTTCATTACTAGCATATTCTATTGGCAATATCAATGCCTTATAGTAGGTCTTGGCAAACCACTTACCCATATTACTACAACCAGGGAAGAAAGGCAGTTGACTTGTGGGTCAGGAAGAAAGCAAGTATGGTCCTAGTGACTCTTCCTTTATGCAGGTTCTCAAGACTGCTTATAAAAGCAGAGCAAGTCTAGGCTTCTGGGATGGTGTTTGGGTTGGCCTACTGGGCCAACTAAAGGTTTTGAAATCAGGGTAACCAACAAAGTCGGGTGTTACCTCTTTGTGACCAAACAGAGCAGCTCTGGGGAGTCAGATTATGTGTGTAGCTTCTCCTGTAGGTGTCTGTATTTTGTTTGCCTATCTAATTGGTATTCCTGGGGAGTCGTACCTGGAGTCATAACATAAACTTCTGGAGATCTTATGCACATCAGACTTTAAAGGGCTTGTCACAAGGTCAGAGCCTTATATAGTTGACAATGCCTGCTGAGCCTTTGCCTCCTCTTTCAGGTGTGCTAGAGTCAATCAGGGGACACTCATACTGTGGTCTTTGATGGACATGACCAGTTGACCATGGATGCTGTTTTCAAAAGGGAAACTTGTATATAGATATGCCACCTCCCTGTCTTGCATCTGAACCCCTCCCTGTACCCTTCCCTCCATGAGGAACGAAGAACAATCCCCAACAAACTCTAGCTACATGAAAGGAAGCTGCCTCTATATCTCATATCCTCACCAGTCTCAAATTATATCACAGAATTTTAGAGTTAGGAAGAAACACCAAAGTTATTGAATCCAATCTCTACCTTAATAAGAATCCTTTCTGCAGCATGCTTGACAAGGATCATTCAGCCTTTGCTCAAAGGCAGCTCAGTTCACTTATGGGGAGCTCCAATTGTAGGGAATTCTTCTTTACACTGATATGAAATGTAGCATCCCAAACTGAAAATGATTCTGTAGATGTGGCAGACCAAGGCAGTCTATTGCCATGACTGTCACTTCCCTTATTCTGGATGGTAAGCCTTTCTAGTCATAGTGTGAGAGAAACAAGGTGGTATGCTGGATAGAGTCCAAGATCAGGGTAAGCAAGATGAAGAGTAAGACCTATCTTTAGGACATTTTGGATGGATAAAGATGGACAAGACACTTACCCTCTTTGCCTCAGAAATGCTCTAATACTATAAAATGCAGGAATGATAAGTATACATTGGAAGAAATATTTCCTCATTGGGAGTTCCCTATTCCAGTGAAATCACAGGTCTGGTTAAGAAAAAAAGAAAAAAAATCTAAAAGGCTTTTGGGGGCTTTTCTTGTCTGGCCACATTTCACTTTTGCCTCATCAAGCATGAACTCTTTTTTCCCCCAGATAAATGACTATTCATGTCTCCTATTTTTATTTTGTTTTTTTAAAATTTTTATTATGTATTTTTATTTATATAATATTGATTTAAAAAACTCAACTGTGGCATTTCTGGTATATCCCAATGAAATTTCATTAGAAATTAGCTTTCCAATTCTATTTTCCAATAGATCAATTATTCTATATTGATAGAGATCTTTTTGGATCTCGACTGTCATCTAACAGGTTATCTAAACCAGAGATGTCAAACACACTGCCCAGGTTGCATGCAGTTCTCAATTCTCTTGAGCATGGCCTGAACCAGTTTAAAATGTAATTGGGAAATTTTTAACAAAATCAATAAAAATATAATAAAACAGCTAAGTCAATGTATGGGCCACAGGGATGCTTATGTATTATTTAGTGGCCCCCATTTCTGTTGGAGTTTGACACTACTGACTCATAGCTTTGTGTCATCTGCAAATCTGATAAATATTCTATCAGTCCTTCATTAAAATCATTGATGAAAATATTAAAAATATTAAAAAGTACAGGTCCAAGTATAGTCCCTTGGACATTCCACAATGGACATCTCCAAGTTTATAGGGAGTCATCAACTACTTTCAGGGTTGAATTATTCAACCAATCCTGAATTTTATGATTTTAATGACAGCTGTACCCTCATCTTTTTGTACTTTCTAAAAGAATAGCATGAGGGCCTTTCCCAAGCATTTTGCTGGTATCCAGGTAAACTTTATCTATAGCACTTCCTTAATCTACCAATCTAAGAACCTGGCCAGAAAAAAAATGAAATTAATTGTTTAACAAATGTTTATTGACTTGACAATTCTTGTTGAAGTTGTGCTGGTTCTTTGTGAACATAACTCTCTCTTTCTTTAAAGATTTTCACTAATCATCCCTTTAGCAATATAGTCTAGAGCAGGACTTTTTCTTTTTAAATTGGGAAAACATTGTCATCTTTCCAGGCTTGTAGTATGTTTCCTATTCTCCATGGTCATTCAATGATCACTGACAACATCTCAACATTCACATCTGCCATACTTTTTAGAACCCTGCACATGTGGTTTGCCTGAATCTTGAAACTTGACCTCATCAAGGGCAGCTAAGGGCTTTCTTGTTATTTACTTATGTTTGTTGTTTTGTCATTGCCAGGACCAAGATCATTCACCTTTGCAGAAGCAAACTAAGAGTTTAATATTTCTGCCTTTTTTATTGCCATCTTTTACCATGAGATGCATAGCGTCTGTCCTAAGCTGTTCTTTCTCCTCTTTTTTTTTCTTTTCCATATAGCTTTTTAAAAACAAAACACAACAAAGCCTTTTTTGTTGCCCTCATTTCTATATCAGTATCTGTTCATTTTGCACTTTAGATTTCCCAACACTGCTCTCATGGACTGTGCCACAGATGCACATTCACTTTTATGTCGTTCACCTTTGCTTCTTTCTTCTATACATCTTTTAAAAATGCAAGCTGGTCAATGAATTTCTGGGGACAGTTTCATTAGGTTATTCGGACAGCTCCCTCTTTGCTTCCTCACTGAAATGATTTCTGGGTTAGTTTGGTTTTTTTGGGGGGGGTGTTGCTCTCCTGGATTGCCATCCCTTCTGGGTGGGACATTTTCTGTAGAATTTCAGGCCAGGGGCTCCCGTCCATTATCTCCCCGAATCTGGGGTAGACATTGACATGATAGTGGGCTAGTTTCAAAACCCTTTAGTGATGATGTGGACAGGGGAGATTTCATGGAGAAAGTGAGACTTTAGAAACTAACCACATATAATGATAACAAACAACAAAGATCACTCACATTTCCATAACATTCAAGGGTTTACAAGGTGCTTTCCTCACTGTAATCCTGTGCAGAAGATAGAACAAGTATCATTATCTTCCTTTTTCAGATGAGGAAGCGGAGGTGAAGTGAGCTGCAGACACAGCCTGAAAGGATCTGAACCTAGAATTGAATTCTTTACTTTCTTTCTGTAGCTCCTTCTCTGTAAACACTTCAGGCATCCAACATTTTTGAGGGTTTTCTTTCACCAGCTGAAACTTATCCTCCACAACAACCACAATAACAAAACACTTTTCTATCAGTCTTTTTAATCTTGGTGAAACTGAATTTAAGTCCCTGTGTGGTCCCTTTCCAGTGCACTCCCACTTTCAGACTTAGTTTTCATTGCCAACGAGAATAAAAGATGTTTGTCCCATAAGAAGAATTGCAAACATTGACAAAGGTTCATTTCGGTGCCTTTTCTCACATGATTCCTTTTCCCTGGACTGTCCTCCTCTCCCCTCTGCCTCCCTTTCCCCTTCTCCCTCCCCCTCTTCACCTGTTGTATTCTTATCCATCCCTTAAAGCCTGACACAGATGCCACCTTTGTGGGAAACTTTCTCTGATCCCCCTGACAGAAGCTTTGGACCTCCCATAGTATTTTACATGCATACATGCATTTATCATGTGTACAATTTGTGAGTGCCATGGACAGAAAGCTAGACTTGGAGCCATGGAGAACTGAGTTCCAATTCTTCCTTAGAGATTTGTTAGAGGTTTGTTCCTGTCGCTTAGCATCAGTCAGCCTCACTTTCCTCAACTGTAATAGAAGAATGGTAGTAATAGCACTCACCTCCCAGGTCCATTGTCAATCCACAGATCTTTATTGTGCCCAACTCCATTGTCATGAGGATCAAATGGTACAATATTTGGAAAGCGCTCTGCACTTTAGTGCGTTGTGTAAATATCAGTTATCATCATTATTTTAATGCGTTATTTGTGTCAGCCTCCCTCTAGAATATAAACTCTAAGGTAGCAGGACGTGTCTTGGCAATGGAAAGAGTCTAAATTTGGAGGCTGAAGATTTGTGTTGACATCTTAGTTTATTAGCAGTTCGACTTCAGGCAAATGACTTCTCTCCTAAGCATCACTTTCCTCAACTCCAACCAAAGCAATTAGTATCTAAGGCCCTGCTTAGCTCAGTGGCTCCAGGCACCCTACTACCCACCCCCACCCCCCACTGTCCTGCCCACCGTGATCTAAATTCTAGAGCTCCCTGGAAGCTCAGCAGGTGTAATAATAAAGGTGTGTTGAATATTGGATGAACATGTGGGGAGCAAGAATGTGTCTCAGAAGTTCTTGAAGTCACATCAGGAGTGTGCAAAGCCAGCTCTGAAAACAAGGAGGAAGCCCATCCCGTGACCACCCTGGATCTCCACTGGAGTCAAGCACCTACTGCTTACCGCTCAGTCCTGGAGGGTGGAGGGGCTGGGGAAGGGAGGAAGAAGGCTAGTGCTGCTGCTCAGTCCAGTTTCTCAAGCCCTTCCAGAGTCACCGTGAAAACAGTAATAACCCGGGGCAGTACAAGAGTGCCCTCAGCATGTATCCCCCTGGAGAAGTGTAATTGGAAGACTGCAGCATATGGTTGGCGAGCCTGGTCCCAGCCATCCTCCGCAAGGAGAATAACCCCCCGAGGCTAGCTGCTAGAGACGGAATCCACACTTGCATTTTTCTTTTTTTATGCTTGAAGCTTTGCATAAAGCATACAATCTGTGCTTAGAGAAAGTTTCAGGGAGGGAGAGAAGAGGAAGGGTTAAGAGCTGGGACAGAGAATTGGAGCAAGTCGAGAAGGGAAAACTGGAGGAAGGGAGCTAGCAGGTATAGATGTATAAAGTGTGCCTGCCCCTCCCCACCCCTACCTTGGGTGAGAAATGCGATAACAGGATTCAGTCAAAGGATCACTAAAAAATCCAAGTTTGAATTCTGATTCTGCTATTTCCTATGAGAAACTAGTATCCTTCCATCGCTTTAGGTTTATTTTTTATTTTTTTTTACTTAGACATGTAACAGGGGTATTTAGCAGCTAGCTCTCTTGGGGGAAAAGAAGTTCACACTCTACACTTTTGAGTTTAATTTGCATTATTAAAATTTTCTCCATCACTTTCTTAAGTCTAAATAATAAACAAAGCAACGAATCAAGCCTTCATTCATTGGTTTGATGATTTTGAAGGTGCAAATGCCCACACTATAAAAAAGGAAGAAAAGAAAACTAATTGGAAATTTAATAAACACATCCTTCTATGTATATGTTGTCTCCCTTGATAGAATGTAGACTCCATGAAGGCCTTGATTATCTTATTTTTGTCCTGCAACGCCTGCAATTTACCAGCCTTGATACCATGGACAAGTCATTTCTTAGTGCTTCAGTGTCTTATTTTGTTAAATTGAGACTATAATACCTGCAACAGCTTCCCCAGAATTGTTGTCAGGGTCAAATGAACTGCTTGCAATGGGATTTTTGGACCTTTAAGTACTATATCAACGTCAGTTACTGTTATTATTAACTAGCATTTGTATAACACTTTAAGGCTTGCAAAGTGCTTTAAAAATGTTATATTGCCATTTTGCAGATGAGGAAATGGAGGTAGACAGACGTTAAGGGATTTTCCCAAGGTCCCACAGCTAGTAAAAGTTTGAGTTTCGATTTGAACTGAGGTTTTTTTGACTCCAGAGCCAGGGGTCTAGCTGTTTCTGGCAGCATACAGTCACTGATTTAGATATGGAAGGATCTTAGAATTACTCTAGTTCAAATCTTCATTTTACAACCGAGGGAATCTAGGGATTAAGTGTCTTGCCTGGGATCATATAAGTAGTAAGTGAGAGAGTCAGAACTTGAACCCAATTCCTCTGACTCCAAATTCAAGACTTTTTCTATTGCATCTGGTACTTCCCTTCTTTCTCCTCTTTCCTCACTTTTGAGCCCTAGTAAGAGACAAGAGGAGGTTATTCTCCCAAGAGTTCAAGGATGCCTCCATTGCCCATATCTATAAAGGTAAAGGAAATAGATTGTCCGGCGACAATCATGGGGGAAGGGGATCTCTCTGTCTGTCTGTCTGTCTGTCTCTCTCTCTCTCTCTCTTAGTTATTGCTGGCAAGACTCTTGCTAGAGTCTTCCTTAATAGGCTGATCTTCACCTGGACGATGGTCATCTACCTGAGAGCCAGTGTGGCTTCAGAAAGGGCAGAGGAACAGTTGATACGGTGTTTGCTGCCTGACAACTCCAGGAGAAAGGCCAGGAGCAGAACAGAGGTCTGTATCCAATATTTGGTAGATTTGACCAAGGTCTTTGACACTGTTAGTCATGAGGGCTTATGGAAAATTATGTCAAAATTTGGTTGCTCAGAGAAGTTCATCAGAATTGTATGTCAATATGCATGTTTGCCTGGGTCCTGGATAGTGCCCAATGCTGTCATGCCTTCCCAGTCACCAATGGAGTGAAACAGGGCTATGTGCTTGCTCCCATGCTTTTTAGCATGATGTTTTCAGTCATGTTGACAAATATTTTCAATGAGGATGAACACGACATCAAGGTCAACTACCATACTGATGGTAAGTTCTTCAATTGGAAAAGGCTACAAGCCAAGACCAAAGTGGAGGGAGTGTTGATGCATGATTTTCTATTTGCAGATGGTTGTGCACTCAATGCAGCCTCTGAAACTGAGATTCAGAAAAGTATGGATCAATTCTCTGCTGCTTGTTCTAATTTTGGCCTAATGATTAACACCAAGAAAACACAGGTGCTCCATCAGTCACCATCACACCATCCAAATGTAGAACCATTGATTACAACAATGGAAAAGTCTTGAATGCTGTGGATAAGTTCACCTACCTTGGTTGTGTACTTTTCAGGATGTACACATTGACAATGAGGTTGACACACACATTGCCAGAGCTGGATCAGTGTTTGGCAGGCTCTGAAGAAAAGTTTGGGAGAGAAGAGGTAGTAGACTGACTACCAAACTGAAGGTCTACAGAGCTGTTGTGCTGACCTCATTGTTGTATCCCTGTGATACACGAACAGTCTACCAGCACTATGCCAGGAAACTGAATCACTTCCAGTTGAACTGTCTCAGGAAGATTCTGAAGATCACCTAGCAGGATAAGTACCAGATCCTGAAGTCCTTACTCTATCTAAACTGTCAAGCATTCAAACTGTGCTTCAGAGAGTGCAAGTCTGATGGGCTGGTCATGTTGTTGGAGTGAAAAATGCACACTTGTCAAAAAGACTGTTTAATGGAAAACTCGTATGGGGCAGGCAATCACATGGTAGTCAGAAGAGGTGATACAAGGATACTCTCAAGGTCTCTCTCGAGAACTTTGGAATTGATTGTGTGACATAGGAGACACTGGCACAGGACCACTCAGCATGGTGTGCCCACATCAGAAAATGTGCTGTGCTCTATGAGTAAAGCAGAATTGAAATAGCTCAAAGGCAATGTAGGATGCACAAATTTGGTGTATCCACCCCAAATGTTCACACGGACTATCTGTGCCCAATCTGTGATAGAGCTTTCAGAGCTCATATTGGTCTGATCAGCCACAGTTGGACACATTGAAACTTGACTTTATCATAGTGATGTCATTCTGATCCTCTTCGAAAATGAAGGACAGCAATCAACCAATCTTTCCCTCCTGTGAAACCTTTTATTGATCATCTATTGTCTGAATCACTTAAAATTACATAGGACTATTATGAACTGGCTGTATCTTTTATATATATATATATATATATGTATATATGTGTATATGCATACACATATATAGATATAGATATTCTCTCTGTATCTATATTTATCTATCTCTATATCTATCTATCTATCTATCATATATCATCTGGTGAGTTTTTTTTAAGGCAATTGGGATCAAGTGACTTGTCCAGAGTCACACAGCTAATAAATGTCTGAAGCCCAATTTGAACTCAGGTCCTCTTGACTCCAGGGTCAATACTCCATCCACTTTGCCACCTAGCTGCCCCTCCTGAAAGTTCATACCACACTGGTCTGATTTCAGGACAGAAGTAGATTGCTCTTTACGGAAGACTGGAAATGAGCATTTATTAGATGCCTACTATATGTCAGGTGCTGTGCATAAGTGCTTTATGAGTACGATCGTATTTGATGCTCACAACAACCCTCTGAGTTAGGTGCTTTTAATATCCTAATTTTACAGTTGAGGAAACTGAAGTTGACTTGCCCAGGGTCACATAGCTAGGAAGTATCTGAGGTTGGATTTGACGTCAGGTTTTTCTTGTTTTAGGGCCAGTGTTCTATCTGCTGTGCCAGATAGCTGCCTATTATAATAATAGTGAGCATTCTAATCTAGGTTTCAAGTCCAGGTCTCTTTTTACTGTGCCACATGGCTAGGTGTGTGTGTGTGTGTGTGTGTGTGTGTGTGTGTGTTGGCCATATGTACATCATTAGATTATAAGCTTCTTGAGAGCTGGAATAGACCTTAGGAATCATTTATTCAAGCCAAACTCTTCATTTTACAGATGGGGAACTTTAAATGTAAAGAGGTGGGCTGATTGGTCCAAGGTCCAACAGCTACAAAATGCTGAGACCAGAACTCAACTTTCCTTATTCCCAATGCAGTGTTTTATCCACAGCTATCTTTCCTGAAGGAGTTCTGAGCTAGGAGTCCACTGGAGTCTCCTGAGAATCCTCTCTAGCAATCATTGCCTCATTTCAGATAGATTGCATGGCTAGGCCCATGGAATACCAGGATCTCTGAGTTAACAAGAGACAGATTAGATCTCGGCACCTGCACAGGTAGATTCCCTGTTGGTGGCTGTCAGGAGCTGGGCTCTCCTCCCATCACAGCTCTCCATTCTTCCCTGAGTGTATCTGAGCAGGGATGGAATGAGGATGGTAGAATGTGGGAGGATCTGTGGAATGAAGGAATTCACAGTCTTCAGGGTTGCCATATGGGCTCCTCTCATCTTTGTGTCCAATAAAGGGGCAAATAATTCTCCTGCATCAGACCCCAGAGCATTAACAAAATCTCTGTCTGAAAAGGAAGTCGTGTGGAAGGAGTGGGAAGAGATGATTCTGAAGTCAGAGGTCAGATGAGAATTCTAGCTCTGCTACTTATTACCGACGTGACCTCGGGCAAACACTTTACTATCTCTCTGAACCTCAGTTCCTTGATCTGTCAAATGAAGGGGCTGGACTGGATGATCACCAAGGTCTCCTCTGGCTCTAAAGCCTCTGATAGTCAGGTTGCCATTCACAATGGCCTCTGGTCTTCTCTTTCATCTCTCTGATCTTGGGGCCTTTGCACACACTCCTTGGACCATACACTGGAACCGGAGGAGTCAAGGGACAAATTGGAGCAGACATACTTATCGTACCAGTGGGGTTTGCAGTTGTGTTGGGGCTACTGAAATCCTCTGGACACACCATCAGAATGGATACTGATTCTATTAATTAATTACTGTTTGTCTAATGCTTCCTACCAATCCATTGAATACAAAAGTGATGCAGTACCTGCCCTCAAGAAGTTTACCTTTTACTGGGGAATATGGCATGTTCACAGATAAGTAAAGATTATATTTTTAAAACACACATATAGTGATGGAGGTGGTGGTAGTTAACAACTAGGGGAACCAGGAAAGACTTCTTGAAGGAGGTGACACTTAAGATAAACCTTGATGAGAGTTTTGGGCTACATGGTGAGGAGTGAGAACATCTCTGCCAAGACATAGAGATGAAAAGTCCTATATAGGGAATAGAAAGCAGGCTAGTTTGGTCAGAGTGTATAGGGTATATTCAGCCTAGAAAATAGACTGGATCTAGACAAGGAAGGACTTTAAATAATGGAGTTTGTGCTTTCCCCCAATGTACAAAATACTCTATTTCACTCACGCAAAAATGAATAGCAACAGAAAAGATAAGAATATTCTTAGCTGGTCCCCTTTCCTTCCACTCAATCCTATAGTCCTAAGCAGCAGGGATGGGAGTAGCAGCATCATCAGCAATCAATCAATCAACAAACATTTATTAAACACCTACTATATGCCACGCATTGTTCTAAGTTCTGGAGGATACAAATAGAGGCAAAAGATAGTTCTTGCCCTCAAGAAGCTTACAATTTAATCACTTCCCTCTTCTATAAAATGGGAGTGATAATAGTGCCTGTTTCAAAGGCTATTTGTGAGCACTGGATGAGAAAACAGCTAGGACTTGATAAGCATATAATAGACATGCAATAAATGTTTATTGAATTGAATTGGCCAGGGCTCAATCTTTCAGCAATAATTTCCACGATCTTCATGGAGAACTTCTGTGAATTTTATTTCACCACTGATTATGTCCTGGGAGTCATGCTTCTGGTAGAATTCCTTGGCTGCAGCCCAGTCAGATAGCTCATTCTCCAACCTCATATTCTGTGTTATCTTGTAAGACTGGTATCTGTGAAAACATGTATGTCATGGAAGCAAGAAAGGGAAAGGAGAGGAATGAGACACATTAGTCTGAGCTCTAGGACTGAGAGTAGAGAAATATTTATGGGAAAATCTCTAAGCCACCAGGGTCCTAGTGGATACTGGCTAGAGATACTTGGGTTTGGGAGGGGTGCCTTAAAGAAAAAAGAAAGGTTGGAGAGAAAAAGCAGAGTAGGAGGAAAGGATTGTATCAGGAGGCTGCATACAGACAGGGTTTAGTATTTTAATTTAAAGATGGTTGTGGTTTGTCCCTCCTTCTTGAAGAGGACCATGATATCTGGGAGGTGATGCCATGATTTGCAAGTGAATTGGATTTAAGTGAGGGATGCTATGCAAAATCACCAACCTCACTTTCTCCTCTGGAACCATCTGGGTCCAGTGGCCAGTTATAGATCAGGACAACTGGAGATGATCCATCTTTGGCTTGGTTCCACAAAGCAACTAATACTCTCCTCTGACGTGCATAATGGTGTAGTTGTAACCATAGGCTCTCAAAGTCTATGTGAGTGAAATTTGCTCTACCAAACTCTCAACCCTTTAAATGAAATGAGGAGCCATTGCAATGTTTTGAGTTGAGGAGCAACATGGTCGGTCCCCTGCTTTAGAAATAACAGTTTGGTGTCTGTGTGGAGAATGCATTGGAGATGGGAACATGGAGGTAAGAAAGAAAAATTGAGAAGCTATTGCAATAGATCAGATGAGAGGTGATGGTGGCTATGGCCATAATCTAAACTCAGTTTTCCTCAGTCACCCAACCAGGCAAGGTATTTACATTTTAAAAGTTACATTGGATTGAAGCTAAAACCAGGACCAGGTAAAACAACTACACACTAACACTGGAGATGAGTGGAGTGGATTAGTCTCTGCAAGGATAAGAGCTGACCACTTCAGTCTCTGAGACTGAAAGAAAGAAGGAGAGAATAGGTAAATATGGAAAGATATTGAGGTGTGAGATAGGGGAGATAAGAGAGTTTATAACAGATGGAGGTGAGATAATTTCTTGAGAAAGAAGGAATTGGCTGGCTGAATCATAAAGATGGAGGAGAGAGAAGATTTGGAAGAGCTATAGGGGAGAGTGATAGAATCAATAAGAGATGAATAAAGGATTGCCATGCAATAGTGAGTGCCCAGTATGAATAATGTACAATTCACCATGGACCCATTTATTCTATTTATAGTATTTTATGGGTAAAGCACTTTGTGAATTTGATGAAAGTCATAATCAATGTTATTATTCCTTAACAGTGTATAGACTTCTGAAGGCACTGGATCTAACCTGCAAAAGTAGAGTGAGACCATGGCAGACTGAGGGTGGAGAATTGATTCTACTGGCAAACTGAAGTACAAATTCTTAGGTGATTGAGTTTCTCTAGCAAAGGGCAGTCAATGAGACAATCATAGCAGCATGTGTTTCTATCTCTAACTTCCCAACAACTCAGTTCCAGAAGGGGTTTGCAGGAAACTCTGCATTTGACTCATATATGAGATCAAAGGATGCAGGGATTCTGATCTGGTCATATCTCTAGAGAAAAGCAGGGGTGTGAGAATGGGGAAGGGGAATGAGCAATCATCTCTCTGCTGTTTATTTTAGTCATGATCCATTTTTTTTGAGCACGGAAGCTCAATTAAGATTGCCTACCGAAAGCTCCTTATCTTCATCAGGGTAGAAATCACCCACACTGATGGGATTAGAGAATCTTTTTGAATAATGAAGAAGAAATCAACCTTATATTTAGCAGGCCCAAAACATCCCAGGATGGTACTTTTAAACCAGACCCTTGTTCCCTTTTCTCCTCTTTCCCTTTTCATAAGACCACAAAAATCTACCATACTCATTGGCCCCAGGGTCCATCCATCTTCCCATTTGTTGCTTATGGAGACTCTGAAGCACATATTGTGAGAGAATATTTCTTAATTTAAAAACTTAGGGATGTGCCACAAACATTTGAGTTTCTATAACATAAATGTGCTTTCCCATCTCCAGGCATTTAATCAGGCTTCTCCTTATGGCTATAGAGACCTTCTTCTCCCTCTTCTCCTATTGGATTCTTACCCATTCTTCAGAATCCTACTCATTAAATACTCCTTCCTCCTCATGGGTTTCCTTCTTCTTCTAAAGTCATGAAGCAATTTTACTCTCTAATACACTAAATTGTACGATACTAATATTGCATATAATTTTGTAGTATGTGTAACATACTACATGTAGCATAACAAATATATCCTATAGGTGCATATGTTTATACACATACACCTATATATATATATATATATATATATATATATATATATATATATATATATGTATACATGCATATAATGAGACAGATAGACATATACACCCATGCTGAAAACCCCAAATGGGGTCATGAAGAGTTGGGCAATTCGGGTCATCAAGGGTATATGCAAATTAGAGTATGTGGTATATTATCTTTCTTTCCCTCTATTTCAGACTCCTAGGGACAGAACATTCAGATTCTTCTGAGTATGGTATTATAAACAGGGCTTGAGCCTGCTTGAGAGTTCTTAGCTCCCCAGGCCAGGCACCTATATTCCTAGACCATATGTCTCTATCTCGCAACTCATTTGTGATGAATCTTCCCCTGTAGAAATGAATAATTACCAGGCTGACTACTAATAATTATCACGTATATGGGGCTTTTCATCTTTAAAGCACTGGACCAACAGTGACAGATTACTATGAGTCAAATGGAATAGCTGGAGTAGGAGAATCCATCCCAAGGCCTGGGGAAACTTCTCTCTATCTCTTCTACTTGTTTAATAATGGTTTGAACATCTGGAGCACTGGAGCTGCCCATAAGGAGATTCTCCGGCCCAAGTTTTAAGTCTTTTTTGGCCTGAAAAAGCCTAGCTAAGGCTTAAGTGGGTAGAAATTACAAAGAAACAGACTTAAGATTTATGTTCTTTCTAAAAGTAAAATAGGCTGCCTCAAGAGGTAGGGAATCCCTCTTACTTGAAGTCTTCAAGCAAAGGCCAGATGGTCACTTTTCTGGTATATTATAGGGAGATTCTTGCTCAGGTATGGGTTGGACTAGATGGCCCTGAGAAATCTTCTAACTCAGAGGTCTTGTGATTTTGTATTTCTTTTGTAACATATCTCATCCATAAGGCAATTCACTAGAACTGGCCATGGAGAAGTCTTATTGGGAATCAGTGGGAGAAAGCTCTAACAAGGACCTATTGAACAAATCTTGGAAATGCTTTTGAAGCTAAAGTGGAAAGTCTAGATTCAGTGGCTCATCAAGTGTGATCCAGAGGCTCCTGTGGGTTTCTGACACCCTTTTAGGCTGTCTGTAAGGTCAAATTATTTCCATAATAGTACTAAGATATTTCTATTTAATACATCAAATATTGATAGACATAACCCCTATGAACAAAAACTCTTTTGGAATCCTCAATTTTTAATAGTATAGGGGTCCTGAGATCAAAAACTTTGAGAGGTTCTGGTCTAGATGCATTGCAGATTTTTATTTTCATAGTTTAGGAAAGTATATCTGTGTTTCTTCTCTGTGGTGGAGTGGGTCATGGTTTGATCACTTTTTAGCCTTCTTAGTGACTAATTAGTTGATGGGAAGTTTGTCAGCAATAAAATAGGGTTGAATTGTCTATATAACTTCAGCCCTTTACAGGTCAATGATGGCAGGGATGGTTGAGAGAATTAGGGTAAAGAGGGGTAGATGTTCCCGGGTAATTCAACCTTATTTTAACTGTTACCAAATATCACATGTGGACATTATTCAGATTTGTTTTGCTATCAGTAATACATGATTTGTCCTTAAATATTAGGGATTTATATCAGTAGGGGGAAAAGAGAAAGTTGGACCTAATTCTTCTTTTGTTAGTAAGCTCAAAAGACTGATTTTTGTCTTGTCAGTGGACTTTGATGACTGGAGGAGAAAGTGAAGCTGATGATTTTGCACAACTCTGCCTCACTTAAATCAGATTCATACACAAGTCAAGACATTACCCTCATAATGCCACTGGTCCTCTTTGAGAAGCCTTCAAAGGCTGCCTGCTTTCTTAGGATGTTACCTATTATTGGAGCCCTGAAAATCCTCTAGATTGTTGCATCAAAAGTGGAAGCTGAATCTAAACTTTTCTGACTCCAAAGCCAGCTCCCTATTCATTATACAATATGGCCTCTCATCCAAATGAAATTTATTTAAGTGCTATTTAAATAGCTTATTTTATATTTATAATTTATTTTTTATTTTATTAATTTTGTTTTTATTATTTTCTATTTATAATTTCATTTATAAGTTAAATAAATTTACTAGGAGAATATATAAAGTTTAATGTTTTAGTTGTTCAGTGGCTCAGTCATGTCCGAGTCTTATGACCCCATGGATCATAGCATGTCAGGCCCTTTTATCCTCCACTATCTTCCCAAGTCTGTCCAAGTTCATGTTCATTGATTCTGGGGTCTATCTCATCCTCTTCCTTTTTGCCTTTGATTTTTCCCAACATCAAGGTCTTCTCCAATGAGTCCTGTCTTCTCATTATGTAGCCAAAGCATCTAAGCTTCAGCTTCAGTATTTGACCTTCCAGTGAATAGTCTGAATATAAAATCTAATTTTTTTTATTGAGTCATTGCAGTTTTGTCTGATTCTTTGCAATTCCATTTGGGTTTCCTTGGCAAAGATACCAGAGTGGTTTGCCATTTCCTTTTCTGACTTGTTTGACAGATGACGATACTGAGGCAAACAGAGTTAAGTGACTGGCCCTGGATCACACAGCTAGTAAGTGTTTCAGGCCAGATTTGAAGTCAGGAAGATGAGTCTTTCTGACTCTAGGCCTGACTCTATCCACTGTGCCACCCAGCTGCCCTTTAAGGTCTAATTGTTGGCCTTTAAAAAATTACCTTTTTAAGAACAGACGTCAGGGTACAATGTTACTAGAGAATAGTTCATGTAAAAAATACTAAGGGCTTTAATCTACGTCAAGCTCAATATGAGTCAACGTTATGACATAGCAATGTCGTGACAAAAAAAGGCTGACTTGATGTTAGGCTACATTGAGAAGCATGGAGTCGAGGGCCAGGGAGGTGAAAGATGGTCCCACTGTGCTCAGCCTGGGTCAAACCAAATCTAGTATATTATGTTCACTTCTGTGTTCTATGTTTTAGGAAATTATTATTTAGAAAATTGCTTTTAGAATGTAAGCTCCTTGAGATTGTCTTTTGCCCTTTTTTTATATTCCCAACCCTCAGCACGGCACCTGACATACAGTAGGTGTTTAATAAATATTTTTCGATTGACAAGCTGGATCATGTTTACAAGAAGGTAACGATTAGGCCTCTAGAGACTATGCCATAGGAGAAGAAACTGAAGGAAACTATTTTACACTTGGAAAAACAAGACTTTGGGAGATGGGGGTGGAATGGTTGCAAATATTCAAATATTTGAATAAGAGTCCTATGGGCTGAGGGATTAGATTAGTTCTGCTTAGCATCCCGGGACATATCTAGAAGTAATTGGTGGAAGTTGAAAGGAAACTCTATGTAAGGGAAAAAAACTTCTAATAATTGGAGTTGTCCAATTTAATTGTTGTCTAATTTAAATTAATTCACAACAATGCCTACTATGTGCAAGACCCAGGGATCCCAAAACAAAAGTCTCTGCATTCAAGGAGCTTCTGGTGTCATGGGGATGGAGGTCGGGGCTATACATACAAGTGTAATACAAGGAAGATTGAAAAGGGAGCTTGGAAGCAGAGCTGGGAGGATCTGGAAAGGGTTCTACAGGAAGCAGCACCTGAGTTGAGCCTACAAGGAAGAGAACAATCCTAAAAAGTAGCTGTGAGGAGGGAGTGCCTTCCCGCTTTGTGCTAGAGCTTGTGCAAAGGAACAGAGATGGGAGATGCCATATCAAATTCAGAGAACATCTTGCAGACCATTTGACTGGAACCTTGAGTACATGAAGGGGAGTGGGATGAAATAAATCTGGGAAGGTTGGTGAGAGTGAGATCATGGCAAGTTTTAAATGTCAAGTTAAATATTTTATCCTAGAAACAATAGGGAGCCATAAATAGAGAAGAAACATGACCAAACCTGTGCCATAGAATTTGAATTTAACCACCACAGTGTGGAGGCTGGATTGAATCAGGGAGAAATTGGAAGCAGTGACATCAATCTAGAGGTCATTGCTCTAGTTCAGGCAAGAGGTGATAAGGGTCTGAAATAGGGTAATGGAGGGTAGAACAAGAGGAAAATAACTTAATACAAAGAAGAGTAAGCTAGATGCAAAAGAGAGATCCATGCAGAGAAATACAGCCATTAGAAACCAAGAATGATGGATACTCTTAAGACCTTTATTTCCCTCTCCTTTACCCATAAATTTGTCTGGAAAAACATTAAGATTTCCAGACAAGTAAGGAAGCATGCTGGGCTTTTCTCAGCCAGGTAGGCAGCACAATAGAGTAGAAAGAGGAAGTTTTCTGTCTAATTTAAAAACTTTTTTCCAGGTCCAATAGGGTGATAGCTCTTGAATGGTCCATTTAGTCTAACCCCCTTATTTTAAGACAAGAAAACAGAGATCCAAGGAAGTTAAGTGACTTGCTCTAGGTCACACAGATTAGCATCAAAAGCAGAATTGGAACCTAGGTTCTCTGACTCAAAAACCAGTATTCTTTCCATGCAGTAAGATTTGGGACAAGACATTTTGCCTAAGTCTGTTTCCTTATATATAAGATGGAAATAATAGAACACATACTATTTCATTCATTCCATAAACATTTATTATGTATGTGCCAAGCACTGTGCTAAGTAAGAGAGATACAAGAAGAGGTAAAAGAGGGAGAAGCCTCTTCCTGCAGCTGTCTTGTTGTATTGAACATGCTGGAGGTAGTGTGGCATGGTGGAAAGAGCACAGTTTAAATTCTGCCTCTGATGCTTGCCACCTAGGTGATCTCTGACAAGTTATTTACCCTCATTGCCTCAGTTTCCTCATCTGTACAGTGAAGGGGTTGGACTCCATGACCTCTGAGGTCCCTTCCAACTCTACCTCTATGATCCTCAGGTTACCCATGCCTGAATTCCAGTTCCAATTTCAGCTGTATCATCCTGGAAAAGTCACCTCTTCAAGACTCACATTCTTTTTCTGTAAAATGAGAATGTTTCTGCGATTAATTACCCCACGGTATTGCAGTGAGGAACCTTAAAACCCATGGAAATGGCTATTTCTGTTGTCATCACTGGAGTGAACTAGAATTGCAGGCCAAGCAGCTCCTTGGGAGGTGGGGATGGGGGATGGGTAGGAACCATCTTTTCCAATGCTGTGCCTTTGGATGAAACAGCTGCCTGTCAACAAGTTCAGGCTTCTCCCAGCTGCCTTGGAGACTGGGCTGCTCTAGCCTGACAGCTTACAATAGAAGCAGAGCTGCCTAGGGCACAGAAGGCACTGGATTGTGGAGACCAGAGAGTCCACTTTGTAAGAGGTCTGACTTCAAAGGGGAGAGAAGAAGGGATTGGGCTGGGTTGGGTTCTCTGTGCTTGAGCCATTCAGCCGAAGAAAGAAGCAAGTCTCCTTCCCAGCCTCCCCCATGTTCCAAACGTTATCCCTTCAGACCCATCGGAAGAGTGAGGTCTGAGGAGGCAGGCCTATTCACACAGAGTTTATCCCATTTATCCCGAGTCAAGCAGAAGGCCTGGCAAATAGTGGGTGCTTAATAAATGCTTGTTGATGGATTCATTGAGTGACAATAACATATTTTTATGGCTCTTTAAGATCATTGGACCATAAGATAGTAGATTTAGAGCTTAAAGGACCCTTTGATGTTATTAAGCTCAATTCTTTCATTTTACAAATGAGAAGATTGACACACAGAGAAAGGAAGGTAAGAGAAAGATTGGAAAAGGGGTCCTTAGACTGCAAATCCAGTTTTTCTACATAGTATTCTGGGAGGTAGGTAGTAGTAATATCATTATCCTCATTTTACGGATGAGAAAACACATGTGGAGAAATAAAAGGACTTGTCCATTGTCCACTGTCGCAAAAGTAATACACATTAGAGTTGTGATCACAAACATGATCACTGGAGAGTCTAGTGCTCTGTACCATACTGGCCCTTTCTTCAGGACAGAAGTAGACTACTCCTTATAGAAAGAAGGAAACAAACTTTGTTAAATACCTACTATGTGCAAGGTATTGAACATAGTACCAAGCACTTTATAAATATCTTCTAAACAACCCTGGGGGATGGATGCTTTTTACAGCTGAGGAAATTAAAGTATACAGATGAAATGTCTCTCTGAGGTGTCACATAGCTAAACAAATTTCTGAGGCTGAATTTAAACCCATGCTTTCCTGAGTTAAGGTTCAGGGTTCCATTAACTGTGTCACCTGGCTGCCTCTCAGGGAGATGTGGTTTCAGAAACTTTGAAGACCCTCAGTTTCCTCATCTATAAAATGGGAATAACAAACTAGCAACCTTACAGGAATGTTGTGGGGAAAGTGTTTTTGCTAATGTTAAAGTATTATAGGAAAGGGTATTTTCCTCCACTTTTCTCCCTAATTTGCTCTCCAAATTTTCCATTGTGGTAGACCTGAAGTTCCCTTAATGGGGACAAAACTACTGATGTACACAGAGAGGGAAGTTTAGAATACAAATGCCCAGGGGAAGGGAGGTGAAACCCTGGGAGGTATTTCATTCACCCCGAGGTGTGAATGTCTAATTTCAAGTCACCGAATCTTGCTTTGTCAGGACGGAGAATAGAAAGGGCCCTTAAAGGAAATCTGGTTTGAGCTCAGATATCACCTCTTAAAGAGGACTTTTCTAGATCTCCTAGTTATTTGCATTCTTCTTTGGAAATTTCTTTGTATATATTTTGTACTTTGTAAATTATTTTGTACTTATTTACTTATATACATGTTATGTTCACTTGGCCCAATCTAATTTCTTTGAGGTCAATCACTGCATAACTTCATCAGTCATCCCTTATTCCCCTTATATTCATGGGCTCATTCTCTACATATCTCTTTCCATATTCAGGTCTTTCCTTCCCAACAACAGCAAATATTCACCAAGACTATTTCTTGGAGCTACCATCCTGTTTCCAAAGGTCTCAAAGAGTAGTCTACACTTGCTGCCTCCATTTCCTCACCAGATGTTCACTCTACAGCTTCTTGCAATCTTGTCCCCACACCTTTACTGAAATTTCTCCCAAAGGTCCCCTATGGTCCCCAGATCCACTGACATTTTCTCAACTCTTGTCTTCCTTGATTATATTGAATCTATTGACTTCCTCCTTCTTTTGGAAACCCAATCCAAAGGAATAGAAATAACATTGTATTTGAAGCCAGAAGACCTGGATTTAATTCCCATCTCTGATATTTATCACTTCTGTTCTTTGGGCAAGTTACTTAACCTCTATGAACCTCAGTTTACACATTTATAAAATTAGGGCATTAGATTAGATGATCTCAAAGACTTTTTCCAGTATCAAATCATATCAATTTATATATTTTTGCTATAAGTGAAACCAGAATATGTGAAGAGGTTGGTCAGTTGGCTGCTGTCCTTTGTTCTTGAAGAGGACCAAAATGACCTCATTACATTGGGGTCAATGTATGGTGTATCTGTTGATAATCAGACCCATATGAATTGGGAAGTCTCTACCACAGGTCAGGCACAAATAGTCTGTATGAACATTTGGAGTGGAGATGGCTCTAAATTTGCACAAAAGAAGTTAGAGCTAAATGGAGGGATGACTTGATAGATTTCTTAGGAGAAACAAAAGAGTTGGCAGAGTTAGTTTTTATTGTTCATCCAATGGCAATAAGAAACATTTCATGTTCCAGTGTTCATGATAAGCATTATCAAATGGGTTGTTATGAAGAAAATTGAAGCTTGTGTGCTAACACATCTTATAAAGGATTTGAAGGGAGAAAAATTCCCTTGATAAGGCCTCTAAAGTAAATCCAAAAGATTTCATACTTTCAATGCAAAGGTGGGCATGGGAAGGATGCAGAAAACATGTTGAAAAATATGGCTCACCATCAAGAAATAAAAAAAGCCAAAGACTTGTAGACTACCAGAAGTTTCATGCTTATAAATCACGAATATGCTATTAAAAAAGAAAGGTGGGAGGTAGCAAGTACAGTGAACACTGAATAACATCACAAAAAATGGATTTGACTTAATCTTTAACATACAGGAAATGTCAGTTACTGATATGGAAGTCACTTACAAATCAATTGTTTACTATGGTAAGGACATCAGGGCAGCTAAGTGACACAATGGATAGAGTGCCTGGCTTGAAATCAGGAAGACTCATCTTCCTGAGTTCAGATTTGGCTTCAGACACTAACTGTGTGACCTTGGGAACAGTTGTATGCCTCAGTTTCCTTATCTGTAAGATCAACTGGAGAAGGAAATGGCACACTACTCTAGTATCTGTGCCAAGAAAACCCCAAATTGGAACAAGAAGAGTCAGATACAAATAAAATGACCAAATGGTAGCAATAAATGCATCAGCTTGTTAGAACAAAGATTAAAATTCACACCAAATTTTAAAAAAGAGCAAAGATAAGGCAATATGGTATATAATACAACTAGCTCCAAGCTGACCTGTCTAAATTAGCCATTGGCAATGCTAGTGGCCATAATCTTGATCTAGGACTGGAATTTCAAGCAGAAAAAAATTTAATTTTAGTTTAATTTTTAACTTCTGCAGTAAGCTACCTTCAGAAATTAGTGTACCTTTCCATGTTGCATGACTGGTATATAGGTATTGCTATGTATTAGCCATGTTAGAGCTCCAGGTTAAAGATTGTTATTGCTTTAAAGTGTTATCTTTTCAGAGTCAAAGGAAAAACCCAACTCAACAAAAGGTCCTTTCAGCTCCAGGTATTTGGGGATATGTGGTGATTGCCACAATAGCTGTCAGAATTCTCTGAGCCATTAGCTATCCTTTATATCTAGAAATGTCTGTTTGTCTGTTGCTGAAGAAGACCATGCCATCAGAGAAATAATGACATGACTTGCTCTTGACTTTATTTTGAGTGAGGGAGGGCTGTGCAGGTCACCAGCCTCACTTCTCCTCCAGAGTCATCTGAATCCAGTGACCAGAAATTCATCAGGATGACTGGAGATGACCCAGGATGAGGCAATTGGGGTCAAGTGACTTGCCCAAGGTCAACATCTGAGTGTTAAGTGTCTGAGGTGAGATTTGAACTCAAGTTCTCCTGACTCCTGCACTGGTGCTCTATCCACTGCACCACCTAGCTGCCCCTACATCTAGAGATAGTTGCTAGTGAAAGATAATGACATGTAGGTGTTTTGTGAATATGTACTGAGTAAATGAATGACATTTTTACTTCTTCATTGCAATCAATTTGGTTCCACGTCTATCCTAAGTGGTAGAAAAAGGCTCATTCCTTGATGGAATAAAAACTTGTCTGAAAATAGAATCTGAAAAGAAAAGAAATTCTCATGAATTGTTCCAGTCTTGATTAGATGCCTCTTCTGCCAAAAGTTGTCTGCAAAATATTTTAGGGGTTGACTTTGTGCTACTTTGTTGTGGAGTCATTTCTATGCGATTAATAAGTCAATCGTGTACTATTTGCTTGCTAGTTCTTATTGTGATTCCTTTCTCTTTGGATGAGTTATATACAAAAAGACTCATAGGACACAGAATTGCAAGCAAGGGAAGAGGGTGTTTGCATAGTGACATCACTTGGAATATAAATTGGACTTATGGTGATATTCTCACATTAATTTTTTAAAGCAAGTTAACAGATACATTTTTGTCTTCCATTTGTATAGAATGAAATACTCTCTCCTCCAAATACTGAATTTACCACCACTTAAAAATACAACTTGAATAACAGGTTGAGACTTCAAAAAACAAATGTCATTAATGATGAAAAATTAGAAATTGATAAAGGAAAAGACTTCATCATGAATCGTTACCATTTCCATCAGATGTTTAGTCTCTGTAAATCAATTGTTAGAATGTCATCTTTAACACTCTGATGAGTGTGAGGTGGAATTGCTTTAATTTGTATTCCCTAATTAGTAGTTATTTGGAGCATTTTTAAATATGGTTATAGATAACCTGGGTTTCCTCTCTTAAGAATTATCTATTCATATTCTTAGACCATTTATCAACCATGGAATGAATCTTTTTCTTTAAATTTTGACTCAGTTCTTTACATACTTAATAGAATTTATAGAATTAGGAAAAATAATGAAATTCACATAGAGGGGAAAAGAAGAATTATTTCTCAAGCGAAATAATTAAAAAATGGGAACAAAGGGGGGTCTATTCATGCCAAACTATTCTACAATCTCAGAACTATTCTATAAAGTGACAATGAAAGCAATTTTGTATTTGTTATCAAGAATAAAAGGGAAACAATTAATTAGAAAAAATAATAGCTAGCATTTATAGAAACACTTTAAGGTTTGCAAACTACTTTACTGATAAGAAAACGGAGGCAGACAGATTAAGTGACTTGCCCAGGATCACGTAGACGCTAAGTGTCTCATTTGATTGGTTGTTGTTCTTTGCTCTTGAAGAGGACCAAAATGATATCACTATGTTAGAGTCAACTTACAGTGTGTTCAACTATGACCAATATGAATATGGAATGTTCTGCCACAGGTCAGGCATAGATAGACCACGTGAACAGTTGGGTGGATTCTCTAAGTGGGCACATCTCATGTTTCTTTTGACATACCTCAATTCTGCTTTGCTCACAGAGCACAGCACCTTCTCCGATCAAGGCACGCCATGCTAGGAAGTCTTGTGCCAGAGGTCTCCCATGTCACATAATCAATTTCAAAGTTCTTCGAGACCTTGAGAGGGTCCTTTGGCAGGTATTCATACAGGTCTTCCTGACTCAAAACCAGAGCTCTCTCCTAATGACCACCTACCTGCCTAATTTTTGCAGCAATCCTTTTGGGGAAAGGTCTCATTTCCAAGACATATAGGTGGCCAAAATAACCCAGAAACGACTTAGCCAGCAAACTCTTGTTCTTCTTGCCTGTTGGAGAGATATGACAGCAAAGGGCAACACTGGATTTGAATAAAGACGACTCATTTGTAGAATCTTGCAGAGGAGACTTTTGGTATATTATGATCTCAATTGTCTCATAAAACAGAAACAATGGTTTAGAGAAAAGTTGGTCATGTGCGAGGCATGTTGTGAGAAAAGAGGGATAACAGATAGACAATTTGAATTTTGCATTGGTATTCCTGTAAAGTCAAGAGATTTAGAGGAAAGTGCATAGAATATTGGATGGATCTTCCTTTGATGACAGTTAGTCAAGAAGCATTTCTGAAACACACACCACATATCAGTCACTGTACTAAGCATCAGGTGCATAGGAGAACATGAACAAAAATTGCATAGAATGGGAATACCCGGATGGGTACCATTAGAGGGAGTACCAACCTCAAGGAGACCATGGATTCACTGGAGTATTCAAGAACTATTACTCACACTACTTACCCTGACCTGGAATGCCCTCTCCACTCCTAACCAATTAAGTCCTGCCCTTCTTTCAAGGCTCAAGCCCTACCTCCTCCTGAGGCTTTTCTGGAATGTTTTAGCTCTTGTGGCAGCGCCTTCCTTCCCCCCCTCCCCCAATCCCGCTCGGGCTCCTGTTCTACTAATCTCCGTTCCACTCACTGGACACTTAACATAGATGACCTTCAATTGTCATGAATATTTTGAATGTATCATAATAATATCTGACATTTATATAATGCTCTAAGCTTTGCCAAATGCTTTCAGAGAATCTCATATAAATGCCATGATGAACCTGTGATCAGCATGCATTATTATTCCAGTTGTAGGATCATCAATTTAGAGGAGGAGACTTCAAGGACCATCTAGTCCCAGCCTTCTCACTTTTACATGTGAAGAAACTGAAGCGAACTCACAAACTAAAGTGACTTGCCCATCGTCACATACCTAAGAAATGTCCGAGGTAGGGTTTGAACCCTGGTCTTTCAGAGCCCAGATCCCACACTATACCTACCGTATAGAGCTATCTCTATCACTCTGACTACCAGGTCCTTCCTCTCCAACTAGACTTTATTCTTCCTGATACCAGGAACCCTTAGACTTCTTTGTTTTTAATTTATCCAGTGCCCTGCATGTAGTGGTGATTCATATTTCCTACAGCATGTTAGCCTTTATAAAAGACTTTCCAAATAATACCCTGTAAGGAAGGGAGTGAGAGAGCCATTATCCTCATTTGAAGAGAGCCATTATCCTCATTTGAGGAGAGCCATTATTCATGGATGAAATTTAGGTCCAGTGAAATGGAACAACAGCTACTAAGTATGAAAGCTGGAACTTCCTCCGATCATAGGATCATCGAATTCAGAGCCGGAAGAGAACTTAGGTACCATCCGACACCGGAGCCCTTAATCTTTTTGGTGTCAGCCTTTCCCAACTCCTCTTCATTCTAATGCCTTTCCCCTCTTTATTTATCCTGTTTAGAATTTGTTTGTATATCTTTCTTTGCTGTCTCTCTCATCAGAATGCGAACTCCTTGAGAGCAGGGATTGTCTGCTTCCTTCTGTATTCCTTAGTACTTAGCATACTTCCTGGCACATAGTAGGTGCTCAATGCTGATTGACTTCATGAACTCATTTGGCAGTTTGCTGAAGTTTATTCTCAGACTAATGTTTTTATGTAATTAAAAGAAATATTAAACTTCAGTTACAGATTAGTGAAAATAAAGATATATTTTCTTCCCTAAGTTCATAGACTCCTCGAAATTTCCCCCCTGTTCTCGTCTGAGCTTCTCATTCCTGAAAAAGGGGGTAATAACATCACGTCCGTCCGAGAGTTGTGATATACTTGTAAAGCACTTGGCGTAGTGCCTAGCACATAGTAGGTATTACATAAATGCTTCTTTCCTCCTTCCCTCCGTCTCATTTTAAAGATGGAGAAACAGAGTCTGAGAGACTTAGTGATTTGGATGAGATGATATAGGCATTAAGTAATGGAGGCAGGATTTGAACGCGGCTCCTCTGACTTGTCACAATCCCACCGAGTTCTTTTGCCTCTGAGATCCCTCCCTACCCTTTTAACTATACCAGGCTACCAAAGCAGGTGCTCTGTGAATGTTTGTTGGTAATAAGAAGGATGTTGAAACTACAGCCCACACTCAGCTCTCCCGTAGGCAGTCAGACGCTTCTTGTATTATTAGTGAATTTTTATGTGTTTTTTTATATCCCAAATGAGGCTTTCATCTCCTTGAGGACAGGAGCTCCTTCTTCTCTCCTGTTCTCCAAAGCACCTAACAGTGCCCGTCACACAGGAGGAAGTTTGGTGTAGTGGAAAGAGCCCTGGATCTGTAATCAAAGACTTGGGTTCGAATCCCAGCTCTATTTCTGAGCCCCAGTTTCCTCATGTAACAATGACTTGTGTCTCTTTCAATTTAAAAATCCCATGGTCTTGTGATTTCCTGGAGCGATATCCGGGCGCTGGGCTATTTTAGACTTGCAAGGATGCGGAAGGATAAAGCCCAGGCTTTCTCCTTGTAATTCTAGGTAGGTGGTGGTCCATTTATTTGCCTGCAAATATGTCCTTCTTGGCAAAGCAATTGTTCTTAACACTGCCCACAGCTGGGGTATTTAGAAGACCTCTTTGTTTCTGGATAAGTCAGTTGGTTGTTGTAATAACAGCTTTGTTGACTGATGTGGTGTGTGTGTGTGTGTGTGTGTTGTGTGTGTGTGTGTGTGTGTGTGTGTGTGTGTGTATGTCTCACAGCCCACCCTGAGTTCTGTGTATTCTCGCACTGACCACAGCATCTCTGTACAAACAAGGCTTCTCTCCCCAGTCTGTTTCCTACAGCTGCCTGTCTTTCCCTGCTTCTTCCCTTCAACCACAAATTCAGCATTTAATAAACTTAACAGACACACAGACTGTCAGAACTAGAAAGGCTTCTTGGAGATCCCCTAGGGTCCCTGGATTTAGATTTGGAATAGACCTAGTGTCTTTGGTCTTTTTTGAGAATGAAGGATAAATCACAACAGACCTATACACAACTATCTAGCTGATGAAGGAAACTGAGGCCTAGAGAAAAGCAGGAATTTACCCAAGGAAATGGCGGGACATTGAGGAGAACTTGGGTTTCCTGCTTCCTTTCCCCAGGCTTTTGCCTGTGGTCAACACTTTGCTGTCTCCTTTCAATCAGTTTTCTAAATTCACTTTCCTTACCCCAGGTGGCCTAGGAGAGTTATTTCTAGACTTTAGTGTGGGCCTCTGACAGGGCCATGGAAGCCCCAGTTACTGGGATGCTTTGGGAGGACAGGATGGAAAGCTTACACTCCTGCTGATCAGGAGGGAGCCTAGCTGCTACCTACTACACAAGACTACTTACACAAACACACACACACACACACACACACACACACACACACACACTCACTTCCTCCACCTGTGAAAACAATTTTATTTTCTACAGTAGCCGGTGATTGAAGGCCTCCCTCAGGAGCTTGGGCAGGAGGAATGTTAATCTGGGTGACACCTGAGCCCCACCCTCACCCCAACATGTTGATCCTGTGATGCAGGAAAGTGGCCCCAAATTTCTTTTAGTACTTTGAGGTTTGTAAAGCCCTTGTTCAAACAACCCTGTGAGGGAGGTATTACAAGTTTTACTATCCCCATTTTACAGATGAGGAAACTCTGCTAAAGACCTCTCATGACTCATCCTGCTATGAAGGTGACTCTGGACCCTCCAAAGCTTGGCCAGTGTGCCTTGATCTCTGGCTGGTGCTACCATATTGGGAAGACTTTTAGTAGAGGGCTAGAGATAGGCTATTTTACTGCTGCCCGAGAGTGTCTAGCCAAGTGTGGAGAGGCTTATCACAAGACTGGTCACAGTGGGAGGAATTTTGTGGGCATAGGAATTCCTGAAGGTCATCTTCTAGGTTAGAGAAGGGCCACAATCTGTGTCAGAGGAGAGAACATCCACACCTTGTGAAATCATGAAGTGTTGGAGTACAGCTGAAGAAACTGAGGCCAAGAGAGGGGAAATGACTTAGCCAAGATCACATGGCTTGTAACTGACAAAACTTGATTAAATCCCAAATTCTCTGATGCCAAATCCAGTTCTCTTCTCACTGTTCAGTGCCTTCTCAAAGTAAAGGCCCAAAATGGGCTAAAGTTGCCACAGCCAGCTAGGACACAAAGAGTATGTAAGTCCTAGGAATCATTAGACTAGAAGGAGAATACAATAGAAAAAGCAAAGGGAAATACAACAGGCAAAGCACTGACTCTGGAATCATAGAACCTGGGTTCACATCCTACCTCTGATGCTTCCTTGGGTGACCTTAGGTATGTCGCTCAACCTCCTGGGGACTCAGCTTCCTCCTCTGTCAAATGAGAGTAGGAGTTAGGACAAGATGGCTTCTAGTCTGGCTCTAGGTCCATAATGCTAAGATTTCAAGAAATCATCTTGTCCACCTGCCAGGGTAAACTTATGGGGTTCTCTCCCGCAGGGCAAATTACATTATGTGACTTGCTCCCCTTTCAAAGTTTGTATACAGGTAAAATTAGATTACAGTGAACAATAAAGTTACTTTCCACCCACACTGTACATATCTTGTATGCACCTATTTAAATACATGTTGTCTTCCTTGTCAATACCTTGAGAACAGGGGACATTTTTGCCTTTTTTTTAAAAAAAAAATGTATTCCCAGCACTTAGCAGAGTGCCTTGCACACAGTAAGAACTTAAATACTTATTCATTGATTGTGTGTGGGGATGGTGGTGGTGGTGTGCAGCGAAGTGGTACAGTGGATAAAGTACTGGTCCTAAAGTCAGGAGAACTTGAGTTCAAATTCATCCTCAGACACTTAGTAGCTGTGTGACCCTGGGCAAATCACTTAGATTGCCTCCCAAAAAAATTCTGAGAAAGGCATATACACAAACATGACAACATCCACAGAGAGGCTACTTCCAGGAAGGTCATGATGATGCATGATGAAGAAGACTTCTTCCCTCCACAGAATGCCTAGGCATATAAGTCACAATCCCTTCAAAATCCCTTTATCACTCATAGGGCAGCTAGGTGGTGCAGTGGATAGAGCACCAGTGCAGGAGTCAGGATGACCTGAGTTCAAATCTCACCTCAGACACTTGACACTCACTAGCTGTGTGACCTTGGGCAAGTCACTTAACCCCAATTGCCTCATCCTGGTTCATCTCCAGTCATCCTGATGAATATCTGGTCACTGGATTCAGAAGGCTATGGAGGTGAAGTGAGGCTGGTAACCTGCACAGCCCTCCCTCATTCCAAACAAAGTCAAGTGCAAGTCATATCATTATTTCTCTGATGGCATGGTCTTCTTCAGCAATGAAGGACAAACACACAATAACTCATCATCATGACTCTCCAGGAAGCAGTCTCCTCAGTTTCTCCCTGTCAAGAGATGCTGTCAGAGGTACTGGAAATATGTGCCAGTCTTTGCTACACGAGACCGATCGGGGCAGTCTTGAGGGGGAAATGAAGGGGTGGAAATGCCACAAGCAGGGAAAAAATGAGCAAGGGAGTCAGCCAGAGGAGCTAAAGTAATGGAGAGTGCTAGATTGGGAACAAGGAACTCTGATTCTGACACCAGCTGTGTTGTCCTGGATACATTACTTCACATCTGCGAGGCTCAGTTTCCTCCTCTCCATGTTGGGGATAGTACTACAGCTTTCCTTTCAGTGTTGTGGGGTAAACCCAAATAGCTATTATTTTAGAGGGGGAGGTATTCAGACTCCTTTGTTTTGTGGACAATAGGAGTGAGGGTAGGGGCTGATTCAATTATGACATGTTTATAAAGTGCCTATTGGGCAAAATTAACATAAAATAAATTAATTAGCTTTGCTCTATTTTCTTCAGTAACTCACTGTTTAGTAGTTGGATACAACACAGATAGGAACAAGTAAGACACAAAATAGGTCATAAGTGCATCAGAGAAACAAAAACAAAATGCCAGGAAAGGTCAGAGGAAGGAGGAATTATTGTATGGAGATAAACCCCAGGTAGTTTTTAGAACCAGCTGAGCTACTTCTTAGTCACAGGATTTGCAACTGGAATCGACCTTAGCAAACATGTAGTCACAGAATGATAGTGCAGGAAGGGATTTCAGAGATTATTATTCCAACCACCTAATTTTCCAGATGAGGAAAAGGAGCCTCAGACAGGAGTAACGTGCTTAGAATCACACAGGTAGGAAGCAAGGAGGTGAGATGGTTCTGTCTTCTGAGTCTTTTGATTCTAAGTGTTGTGTTCTCACTCTTTCTCTTTAGTATGCTCAGAGCTTAGCACAGTACTTGGTATATAGTAAGCAATTAATAAATGTTATTCATTCATTCATTCATTCTTCTTTCATTTTAGAGATGAAGAGAGTGGAAGCAATTTATCTAAGGTCATTCATGTAGTAAGTAACAGACTTCACTCTCTTCTATCTGCCACCAGGACTGCCTCCCCATGTCACCAACCAACTAAAGAAGTGGAGCAAGACAAGGACAGTCATTCAATGGAGATGACCATCTACTACCTTCTTGGAGATTTTAGGGATAGAGAGGTCCATCATTACTTCTACCCATTTTCTGCCATAATAAAGCACATTTGCCCAGAAAAAAGAAGAGACTAGAGTTGGTTTTATTGTATTTCCAAAGGCACAGAGAAATACCATTTTATGGGATACTTGATTATAAGCAAAAATACCATCATGAAGAGAGTTTCCTTTTATGGGCTAATATTTGTTGCAGAAGATGAAAAGAGAGAAATACTTTCGAGAACGCGAGTTCTCCAATTTTAACCAACAAATATGGTGATGATACTCAATGACTACACTGAAAAGAGGGGCATAAAGGAGAAAAATATGTTGGAATATATCTCTGAGATTCAAAAAACAAACACTTATAGCCTACAGAGTCATCATGCCTATATATCATGAATAATCTCTTCAAGAAGGGGTGGTTAGGTGGTGCAGTGGTTAGTGCTCAGAGCCTGGAGTCAGGAAGACCTGGGTTCAGATTTGCCCTCAGACACTTGCTAGCTGTGTGACCTTGGGTAAGTCACTTAATTCTGTTTCCTCACTTTCCTCATTAGTAAAATAACCTGAAGAAGGAAATGGCAAATCACTCTAATATCTTTGCCAAGAAAACCCCACATGGGGTCATAAAGAGTCAGACACAACTGAAACAACTCTTCAAGAAAAGAATTCTAAAGGAGTTGGAAGGCACTGTACATAACAAACAAAGAATAATATTACACAAAATGGAATTATCTATATCTTAACGAACTGGAAATAACTCATTTCTGTGGGATTCAAATCCAAATTAGTTGCTTTTGTATGAGTAAAATGTTAAACCTTTAGAGCAAAGATTAAAACCAATACCAAATCAGGAGAATTAAGATGAGTTGATGCCATAATAATCTTAATTGACTTAAGCAAACTATTTAAGATCCCAGTAGGAAATGGATATAAGAACAAACATTGACATGGAATATCATAATTTCCCAAGGAAGCTTAACTGATTAAATAGTCATTAACAATCAATAGTCAATTAGCATTTATTAAGCATATATTTTGTGCCAAGCACTGTACTAAGTGCTGGGAGATAAATTAGGAAAAAACAACCAGTCCCTGCTCTCATTACATATCTAGACAATATATAAAAGGAAACTAGAAAGGAGTTGGGAGGTGGTATATCAGAAATTACCTTGTGCAGAGGACATGATATTTGTGGAGTTCAGATTAAGGAGAGCAGCTAATGGAAAATGAAATTAGCTGAGATATTCAGAGTCCTCTATAAAGGGAAAACTTTGGGAGAAGTTTATTGCTTTGTCCTCTAGCCCTCCAATGGGGTGGAGGGAGGGAGGCAACTGAGGGTATTAAGAAGTTGTTGAGTATTAAATGTGGATCAATCTTTATGCTGATGAGATTTTAGGTGAGGCATGATGTTCCTGAAGTTGAAAGAAAGTAGAGCAGCTTAAGCAGGTAAAAAACGATCTAGAAACCATCTTGATCAACAAACATTAGATTTATTTGCCAAGAGATATATGGCAGCCAAGGGCAACAGTTTAAAATATAAAGTCATTTGTACATTTTTGTGGCAGAAATTTATGAGCAATATTGTTTCATAAAATAATGAGAATTAGTAATTATTTCATGGAAAGCTTTGATAAAGTCCCTATTTAAGCTAGATAATCTTAAGAGCATTTATAGAAGAATTAAAACGGAAAGGCAACAGATAAAAAAAAATAATGGAAAAGATAATGCTTTCTGACACATAGTACCTATAAGGACTCCAAAGAGCTTCATGTACATTAGCACATTGTCTGAATTGATTCTCACAACAACATTGCAAGGTAAGTGCTCTTATCACAATTTTACAAATAAAGAAACTGAGTCTAAGGGAGTTTAATTTGTAGTTAGTGTGCATTTCAAGGTTATTTATGAACTCAGGTCTTTCTGATTCCATGCTCAGAGTTCTATCTTTAAAATTGTGAACCTGACAGTCCTTAACAAACACGAACATTTCAACATACAAAAGGAATTTTTTAAAAAGGATCATATGAGGAAGTATGAATTTATGTTTTTAAATGGATGCATAATGCATTTATTAAATGCTTACTATATGTAAAGCACTGTACTAAAGTGTGGGGATACAAAAAGAAGAAACAAAAGTTTGTACTCTCAGGTAGCTCACATTCTAAAGTCAGATGAAAAGATCCTCTGGTTCCTAATTTACAGGGACAAAAAAAGACGGTAATACTTCTTCATTAATACCTTTCCACTGAAAAATTAGGGCAGTTAGGTGACACAGTGGATAGAGTTCAAATCCAGAGTCTAAGTTCAAATCCAGATTTAGAGAGTTATGAGCTATGTGACCCTCAACAAGTCACTTAACCCTGTTTGCCTCAGTTTCCTCATCTGTAAAATGAGCTGGAAAAGGAAATGACAAAACCCTCTGGTCTCTTTGCCAAGAATACCACAAATGGGGTCAGGAAGAGTTGAACATGACTAAACAATAACAAACTGATAAAATCATACTGGTTTTTAGCTGTGGTTTTTTTTGTTTTTGTTTTTTTACTGTTTCCAAAACTCTTTCCACCAGCATCTCATTGCCCTTGGAAATACGTATACTATACAACAAATTTCATTTGGGTCATGTCTGTAATCAGTGTTTTATATTTTTGTACTGAAGTATTGGATCGCTTTAGAAAAGTTTACTTCAAATTTGTTTAATCTTGGAAGGAAAACTTCTTGTCCATAATTTTGTTGTAGTGCTCTTGTAATAGCTCTTTTCTAAGCTGTGGTGGTTTGATGCTTTTTAGTTTTGGTTCCAATCCAGTGACTTGGTGATCTAGAGGTCTTGTGAATAGTCATGATCCAGGATTTCAATCCACCCACATGGTGTGGGAGAGGATTGTCTTCTCTGGGCTTAGGGAGGTTCCTCAGTTCTGCTAGAATGGCAAGGTTGTAGAGAGTTGTTCCCCTGCCAGTAGTATCCCTATCACTTCTTGGTAGTATCTAATTTTTATTTGTAAAATTGATGATTAAGGACATGTTAATATTTATGTTGACTCATGTACTTCATTAATTACACTGCAATCTTAGTTTACCTTCTGGTTTGTTGTTGTGTGTATGTGTGTGTGTGTGTGTGTATGTGTGTGTGTTTTTACAGTGAATGTTCTGGCTTCTAACTGCATGATTTCAGAATAGCCTTGGAATCCAAGCTCTGATTTCTAGAAATAAAAAAATTATTTAAAAAAATCCTATTGGTTTCTGATGTTGAACCATCTGACACTGGGTTGGAAGCATTGTTATTCCAAAGGTTCTTGGTTCAGGGTTCATCAGGTTAAACAGCACAATTTTTTTTAAAGTATATTAAGTTTAATGATGTGGTAATACAATTGCCCCCCATGTCCCCTTCTGACCTTTTAAACTTCTTATTTTATTCTGTGTACTTTTTAATATTTTATTGATCTTTTCTTCTTTTTTTTTTGGTATGTCTATTACTGCCAATTAAATCACTCTCTACATATCCCCACGACACTTAATAGGAGTCTTCCTTGTGTAATGAATAAATATAGTCCGCAGCTCTAGACAGCACACCATACTACTTCCATCAAGATTTCTACAACAGGGAGGAGCCAAGATGGCGGAGTAGAAAGATTCACATATGCTAGCTCCGAACCCACAGCCTATAAATTACCTGTAAAAAGGAACTCCCAACAAATTCTAGAGCAGCAGAAGCCACACAACAACAGAGTGGAGGAGATTTGTGTTCCAGAGAGCCCTGAAAAACCAACATGAAAGGTCCATCGTGCACTGGACCCAGAGCAGAGCCCAGCCCTGCCCTGGCCATGCGGCACCTAGAGGAGCAGATCTGAGTAGGCTTCAGGGACAGAATCTTCGGCGGCTGCGCAGGTCCCTCAACCCACAGGTACACAGGTCAGTGAGAGACGCTGTTTGGCTGGCCGAGAGGGGAGCAGGGAGTCTCCATAACTCAGGCCTCCTTGGGAAACAGCAGCGGGGGAAGCAGCAGACAGGGGCTCCCAAAGCAGGCAGGAGCTCAGATCCATTACTGAAGGTCTCTGCATAAACCCCCTGAGGGAACTGAGCCTGGGCAGTGGCCCTGCCTCCACCTGAGAACCTAAGTTTAATCCCACTGAATAGCAGCCCCACCTCCCTGCTGAAAGCCTTGAGGCTGGGAAGCAGCATTTGAATCTCAGACCCCAAGTGCTAGCTGGGCGGATTTTGGAGGTGAGGTAGGTGTTGGTGAAGAAACTCAGAAGTCAAGTAACTGGCTGGGAAAATGCCCAGAAAAGGGAAGAAAAATAAGACCATAGAAGGTTACTTTCTTGGTGAATAGATATTTCCTCCTTTCCTTTCTGATGAGGAAGAACAATGCTTACCATCAGGGAAAGACATA
>CM053769.1:188260463-188306518 GCA_028658325.1 Potorous gilbertii
AAATACAGGTAATGGGGAATAGAAAGTGATCTGACCCTACAGGACAAAAGAGAAGATGGTGACAATGGAAGGGAGGGATGATAGAAGAGAGGGCAGATTGGTGATAGGGGAAATTAGAATGCTCAGTGTATTGGGGTGGGGGGAGGGGACAAATGGGGAGAAAATTTGTGAAAATGAAGTAAAAAGTTAAATAAATAAATTTATTTATTTATTAAATCTTTATTAAAGATTTCTACAACAAACTGTTTTCTCAATGACAGAACTGCCAGTCTTGGACTATTACAGCACATGGGGAAGTGGAAATGGTACTGAAGAAAACAAAGATGGAAAAAAGCAATATCCTGGATATTACCCAATTTTGGGAGCATTTTTTAAGTATTGAGGCTCAAAATTGCCAAAATTATGCTCATTATGCTGAGGGGAAAAATCATAATATTGTTACTTTAAAAAGATGACTGAAAAATATCAAGAACCACTAACCCACACACCTACTTTCTCATCTCTGTACAAGACCATTATGAGAATTGTTCGCACATATGTTGAAAACATCCATGATGAAAATAAGAGGACAGACATTTGAAAATGATAATATGTAGAAGACCATGCTTTATAGTAACACAAAGTGTCACTATAAATATATAATATACAATACTATTAATAATAAATATCCTCTGGAAATAATTTATAGATATGTATATGATATATAAATATATAAATTTTCAAAATATACAGTTATATGATACAATGGAATGTATTAATATATAATATATTATTATATATATTATATATATAATTATATATAATATATAAATGTATAATATATAATATAATATATAAATATATAGACTGGTTGGTTGTTGTCCTTCGTTTTCGAAGCAAACCAAAATGATATCACCATTGTAAAGTGAAATTTCAATGTGTCTGACTGTGGCTGATCAGACCAATACGAATTTGGAATGCTCTACCACAGGTTGGGCACAGATAATCTGTATGAACATTTGGGGTGGATATCCCAAATTTATGCATCCTGCATAGACTAAAAGGTAGGAGAATACAAGATCCCACTTGGTTTATTGCTTAGGTTTTTGAACAGAGCTTTCGATGTTCCCAAGCCTCTCCAAGTAAATAAGATTTTAGTTCATTTGTATTAAGGTCAATTGCATTTGAAAACGCAAAGAAGTACTTAATAAGGGTGAACTCCCCATACATATTACTGGTGATGGATTAGGTACCAATAACAATATCAAGAGAAGTCATCAAAGAAATCTATGACAACGAGAGAGAGAGAGAGAGAGAGAGAGAGAGAGATAACAGAGGGACAACCTGTATCCTGCATTGGTATCCTGCATTGGTGTTCATGCAATGCCAAGAGATCTAGAGGAACAGTCTTACCTAGTACTCCGGGTGGACCCCCTTTCAAGGATGTATGGGAGAACATGGACAAGAATCATAGAGGATAGAAAAGGATGAATAGTATGTGATGTGCATCTCTGAAAGGAGTACCCATATGGGTAAGCTCATAGAGCCATTGAAATATTGAAGTATTTATATATTAGGTATTGTGTGTTCGTTCTTTGTTGCTGAAGAAGACCATGCCATCAGAGAAATAACTTGACTTGCATTTGACTTTGTTTTGAGTGAAGGAGGGCTGTGCAGGTCACATCTCCACGGCCTTCTGAATCCAGTAACCAGATATTTATCAGGATGACCCAAAATGAGGAAATTGGGGTTAAGTGACTTGCCCAAGATCATACAACTAATGAGTGTCAAGTGCCTGAGGTGAGATTTGAACTCAGGTCAGCCTGACTCCTGCACTGGTGTTCTATCCACTGCACCACCTAGCTGCCCTCTTTACTACCACCCTCAACAAATAAATCTGCTCACAAACCCCAGATTCAACTTTGTTGCATAATCTCTAAGGCCTCCAATTTTGCACATTCAAAATAGAATTTACCATCTTATCGTCTTTCCCCTTCCACTTATCCTTCCTCTAACCTTACGCATTTTAGTCAGGTAGACACCTTTGCCCAGTCACTCATGTTTCTAACCTTAGATGCATCCTTGACTTTTTTGCTTCCGATTTCCATATGTACTTTTCAGATCCCACCTTGACTACATCTTTCACATCTATCCTCTTGGCACTGGTGTCTCCTAACTCTGAGACCCTCATCAACTAGACTGCTGCACCAGTTTCCTAATTCCTCATTCTTCTCCAGATACACTCTGGATTTCTGTCATACCTCAGGAACCTGTGCATTCTGAAGCCTCCCTCTAACCCTAGGATTCACACATTGGAAACAACTTATGCCCCTGCAGAATCTCCCTCTGATAGAACAGCTCCTCCCAGAGCCTTCATTTAGCGTGTCCAGGGCAGTCATTTATCATGTTTTCCCAAGCTACCCTCTGGACTTTTTCTACTCTGCCTGTTTGCCATGTATCTATCCCCTTTTCCTTCCTTCCTTTTTTGTTATCTTTTCCTTATTAATATGTAAGCTCTTTGTGGGCAGGGACTCTTTCTTTCTGCTTGTATTTAACACTTAACATAGTGCCTATTGCATAATAAGTATGTAACAAATGCTTATTAAATGATTGACTGAATTGGTCTGTCCATTTCTGGTTTCTCTCCCTCTTCAATACAGCCTCCATAGTGCTGCCAAATGAATGTTCCTAAGGCCAAGTCAGATTTGACTATATCACTTTCCCCTTCAAAAGCCCTCAGTGTAGACCTGCACAATTTGGCAGTAGGAAGGGGCCAGAATTAAAATAGGCTAAACTTCTTTGGGCTGCACATAGGTTAGGCTAGAGATGGACTGATAATAAGTGGTTGCCACGGTCATGTGACAAAGGGTGTAGTGGTAACCCTATATTTTTCTCCAGCTACCCCAAATCCTTTGGGGGTCACAGGTGTGCAGGCCTGTCTCACTGGTTTCTCATTGCCCTTAGGCTAGAATATGAACTTTTCAGCCTGGCTATCTCTACTCATGCTCTTACTTTGCTCTTTCCTACCTTATTTCATTCCATGCCCCTGCATGAGTTTTACATTCCAAGAGATTTGGACTCAGCTCTTCATCTCTCATGTCCATCCCTTTGAATGTCCCTCATGTCTGGAGTATACGCCTTCCTCACTTATGTCTCTGATAATCTTTGTTTTTCCTGAAGGCTCAGCTCAGGGCCTACATTCTTTGTTAAACCTTCCCTCATGTCTTTCCCCCTCCCTCCACTCTTACTCTAATTTCCTTCTATTACATTTATTTGGGCAAATGTACAGAATATTAAAATACAGCATTGGTTGTTATTTACTCATTATCAGCTGTGTCTTCACAACTCTTCATGACCCATTTGGAGGTTTCTTGGCAAAGATACTGGAGTGGTTTGCCATATCCTTTTCCAAAAAATTAGCATAATAATGCCTATTTGTATTTAAAGAATATTTCCCTCTTTAGGATGTAAATTCCTTGAGGACAGGAACCAGTTGATATTTCTAGCATTAAGCACAGTGCCACGCACATATATGGAATTTAGTCAATATTTATTAAATTGAGTTCTATGTTCTAAGATCCCTTCTAGGTCAGATATTCTATATTCTAAGATTTCTGCCATGTCTGCCATTCTATGTTCTAAGGCCCTTCAGTTCTAATATTTTATTTTAAAAGTTCTCTTATAATTTGTTTTCTTTCTTCCAAGTCTTGAGACTTTCAGGTCTGCAATTCTGCAGACTGAGTATAAAGTTATTCCTCTATTAGCCTTTTCACCCACCATGGACACTGAACAATATTTACTGTTGTTTAAATGTAATAGCAGCTGACTCTGAAGACTCATCATAGAGGTATCAAGTGCAGAAAAAAGTGTGTGTGTGTGTGTGAAATTCTTTTGTACATTTGGAGCTCCATTAACAATGAAGAACGTTTAAATATAGTCATAATAATATGTACTTGCCCAGGCAAAATTTCCAGGAAGTGTTTGTTTATTCCCATGATACTTGAAGGATTAAGGTGACTGACTGACCAAGAAATTTTAGAATTGCTGCTTTGAGGAATGATGATGATGAGAATATCATTTACACTGGTGCTTTAAGGTCTGCAAAATACAGTACATGTATGGTCTCATTTGATTCTTACAGCAACACTGCAATCACCCCCATTTTACAGACAAGGAAATTGAGGTCAAGTTTAAGTGACTTGCCCCAAATCACAAATCTAGTAAGAGCTTGAGGCAGAATTCCGACCTGAATTTTCTCACCTCCAAGTCCAACAAGTTGTCTAATAGGATCACAGGGTTAGAGTTGGGAAGATCCTCGGAAGACATCTAGTGCAGCCCTTTCATTTTATAGTTGAGGAAATAGCACAGAAGTTAAATGACTCACCAGAAGCCACACATAGAGTAGCTGAGTCAGGATTTGAATGTAATCTCCTTAATTTAATCACCTGAGAAGGGTTATGATTAGGGGCAGCTAACACTCCAGATTCCTGGAGTCAGAAAGACCTGAGTTCAAATCCAGTTTCAGACACTTACTAGCTGTGTGGGTAAGTTACTTCACCTGTTTACCTCAGTTTCCTTAACTGTGAAATTCAGATAATGATAGTGCCTATCTTCTAGGAATTTTGTGAAGATCAATTGAGACAATATTTGCAAAGTACTTAGCAAGTGCTTGGCACATAGCAGGCACCATATAAATGCTAGCTATTACTAGTGAGTATAGTTATCCCTTTCACACTGTGGGGTTTAAGGGCGAGGTACTCCCATGATCTGGAAAATTCATGTAAAAGTTTCTGGTCCTCCCTTCATACCAGAGAAGTAGTCTAACTTATAGTAGTAAAAGATAAAAGATGTTGATATCATACAATACTATACATATATTTCATGCATTTCTAAATTTCTAAACTTTCTTCCATGTCATCTGCTGGTCTTTGAGTGTCCACGGACCCAAAGCTGCTGTGCTATGTAGCAGGGATTTAAATTAGTGTCATCTGACTCCAAACTCAGTGCCCTTTCCACATTCAAACTCATATGGTCTTTGGAATCAAACTTTGTAAACTATCCTTTTGCTTGCTATACTCTGGGCTATGAAAATAACTTTAGGTGTGGCTTTTATCATTGGCAAGGCTTCCTGGGAGGTCAAAGGAGGAATAAGATATCCCAGGCTCAGGTATACCTCTTGTTATCTATGGTATAGTGTCTTAAGTGAGAGGTTAGTCAAGTATAATGTAAACAGCCCTTGGGTTAAGTCTCAGCTTTCCTCCTTGAGAACTGTGAGACCCTGGGGAAGTCATGTAACCTCCAAGAGCCTATTTTCTTATCTATAAAATGAAGATAATGCCTTTTGTCTTACTTTGTTCACAGGGACATAAAGAAAGTCAGTTTTAAAGCCCAATAGAAATATTAACCAATAGAGCTGGAAGGTTTCTCTGTGTTCATGGAGACTGGGGCTCAGTAAAATGAAGTCACATGTTCTGCATCCTGGTTTCCAAAACCACCACTCAACTGAAATGTCCTTCTTCAAGTTGATCACTGTCTAAGATTAAGTTTAATGGCATCCTTGCTGAACTTTTCTCAGCTTTTGATGTTGCCAACCATCTCCTCCTGGACATTCACCCACCTTGGCTTCTGAGAAACACCCCTCTACTGTTCTTCTTCCTACTCGTCCCTGCTTATCCTCCTTTTTTGCTGGATGGTCATCTGTCTTTAGCTCCTCAAGCAGGGTTGTTTCCCAAGGCTATCTCTGGGCTGGGCCCTCTTCTTTCTCTGTGCTCCCTCCTAGGAATCTCATCTGAGCCTAAAGAGTCAATTTTCAATTCTACTCAGGTGATTCCCAAATCTTTATATCCAGTTCAAATCTCTTTCTTGAACACCAGTCTCAGATCATCAACTCTGTGTTGGATGCCTTCACCTTGTTAACATTTCAAAATCCTCCTAAACCTTCTGTTCTAAATTTACCCATTTCTTTTGAGGGCCCATCTATCCTCTCATTCATCCAAATGATCCATAACCTCAGAGTCATCCTTGATTCTTTCAGTTAATTCACTCCTAGACCTTTTGTTGTAGTCTAGGTGTTTTTTGGTTGTATCTGACTGTCTTTGACCCTCTTTGGGGTTTTCTTGGCAAAGATACTAAAGTAGTTTGAAGTCTTTTTCCAGCTCATTTAACAGATGAGGAAACTGAGGAAAACAGGGTTAAGTAGCTTGTCCAGGATCACCTATCTAGTAAGTGTCTGAAGCCAGATTTGAACTCAGGTCTTCCTGACTCCAGGCCTGGTGCTCTAGGTACCACCTAGCTGCCCCACCTGAGAACTAATGAGTTACTAAATATTGATGATTTGTCTCTCCAGTACTTTTGCCCTGTTCTGTCCCCTTCCACAGCATCTCTTCTAATTCAGGCTCTCCTTATATCACATTGAACTATTGAAATAGTCTTCTAATTGGGGGTCCTCTTTCTGGTCTTTCTTCCCTTCAGTCCATTCTCTGCACAACTCCTTAACTGATCCTTCCAAGTGACAGGCCTGACCACATCATTTCACTGCTCAAAAATTTTTATTGCTTTTGGGGATAAAATATAAATTTCTTAGCCTGACATTTAAAGCCTTGCTCCATCTGGCTCCAGTTGAACTTTCCAGACTTACTTCATGTGACTCACTTTCATCAGATCATAGGTGTAGAGCTGGGAGGGAGGGACATAGAGACCAATCTGTCACTAAGCATTTATTAAGTACCTACTGTATTCTAAGTACTGTGTACCAGGCACTATGCTAAGGGCTGGAAAAGGAGGCAAAAGATAAACCCTGCCCTAGGGGAGCTCACAATCTAATGGGGGAGACAACATGCAAATAAATATGTACAAATAAGCCATATACAGGATAATTTGGAAGGGAACAGGGAGAAGGCACTAGAAATACATGAGACTGGGAAAAACTTCTTGTAGAAGTTAGCTGAGACTTGAAGGAAGCTGGGGAAGTCAAAAGGCAGAGAGATGAGGAAAGAGAGCATTCCAGGCATGGAAAGAGAGCCAGTGAAAATTCCCAGAGCCGAGAGATGGAGTATCTTGTCTAAGGAACAGTACGAAGGATCAAATGTCAGTGGATCAAAGAGTGTGTGTGGGAAGGTACAGGCTGTAAGAAGACTGGAAAGGAGGTGGGAAGTAGGCTATGAAGGGCTTTGAAAGTCAAAGAGGATTTATATTTATTCTTGAACGTACGAGGAAGCCACTAGAGTTCATTGAGTAGTGTCCAGGCCAATCCCTCTATTTGACAGAGGAGAAACTGAGTCTCAGGGTAAGTGATTTGCCCAGGGTCACACAACTATAAGATGTCAGAATCATAATTTGAACGCAGATCTTCGTGATACTGAAACCACCAGCACTGACTTTGTCTAAGTCAAAGTGCTAACTCAGCATTCAAATTTGCATCTCTATGTCTTGGCATAGACTATCCCCTTCCCTTCCCTGCCCTTACCCCCACCTTACCCCCACCTCCAAATGCCTGGAATATTCTCCCTGCTCACTAGTGCCTCTTAGATTATGAGGGTCTCCAACCTCAGCTCAGCTGCCAACTCCTATAGAAAGTCTTCTTGATCTTCCCACTTTCCTCCCATATACACTTGGTGCGCTCTCCTTTCTTGAATTACCTTGTATCTACTATTTGTATATATGTTGCCTTCCTCTAGTGTACAATTGTTACTTCCTTCCTCTCTTTTTCCTTTTCTCCCAGTAAAATACCAGCTCTCTGAGGGCAGGCATTTTTATCTTTGTATTTTAGGCACCCAGCCCAGTGCCTGATACATGGGAAGGGTGTAATAAATTCTTGTTGAATTGAACTGAAATTTTAAAAATCAATCAATTAATTAACTAATTTTTAGTTTTCAACATTTACTTCCATAAGATTTTGAGTTCTGAATTTTCTCCCCATCCCCAAGCATGCAATCTGATATAGGCTCTACATATACATCCATATTAAACATATTTTCACATTAGTCATGTTATAAAGAAGAATTAGAACCAATGGAATGAACCATGAGAAAGAAGAAGCAAAAAAATGAGAAGAGAGAACAAATAGTATGCTTCGATGATCTGCATTCAAACTCTATAATTCTTTTTCTGGATGTGAATAGCATTTTCCATTATGTATCTTTTGGAGTTTTCTTAGATTCTTGCATTGCTGAGAAGAGCTAAGTCTATCAAAGTTAATCATCACACTATGTTGCTGTTACTGTTTACAGTGTTTTGGTTCTGCTTACTTCACTCAGCATCAGTTCATGTAAGTCTCTCCAGGTTTTTCTGGTCTGCCTGCTCATCATTTCTTATAGCACCATTATATTTATATACTACAACTTGTTTAGCCATTCCCCAATTGATGGGAATTTCCTCAGTTTCCAATTCTTGGCCACCACAAAAAAGAGCTGCTATAAATATTTTTGTATAAGTGGATCCATTTTCCATTTTTATGATCTCTTTGGGATACAGACTTAGAAGTGGTATTGTTGGGTCAGAGGGCATGCATAGCTTTATAGCCCTTTGGGCATAGTTCCAAATTGCTCTCCAGAATGGTTGGATCAGTTCACAACTCCATCAACAATACATTAGTGTTCCAATTTTCCCACATCTTCTCCAACATTTATCATTTCCCTGTTTTGTTATATTAGCCAATCTGATAGGTGTGATGTGGTACCTCAGAGTTGTTTTGATTTGCATTTCACTAATCTGTAATAATTTAGAGTATGTTTTCATATGACTATAGATAGCTTTAATTTCTTCATCTGAAAACTACCTTCTCATATCCTTTGACCACTTATCAACTGGGGAATGACTTGTTGAATTGAACTGAACTGCCCAGGATCATATAACACGCACCACTTGTAACACCAGGACTAGATATCCTGATGGCAAATTCCATCGTACCTTCCTTAGTAACTTTGTATAAACTGAATTCTTGTGAGCCAAGTTTTATATTGTTACTTGGTTGAGTTTGATATTTAAAAAGAATCCCTGGGAAAATTTTTCAGAAAGTCTTTTCCTGCATGATTAACCATCCTTTTAAAAATGTTTTGGAAATTAAGATTATTTTTTTTTTTGGTATATTGCATTTTAAAAAAACTGAAGTGGAACACACCTTAACCAGCTCCAGGGGTTTGGTATGATGTCTAGGGAAGAAGCGGAAAGAATTAAAGTGATTCAATTTCACCCCTAGCTCAGGAATATGGCACAGGCCTACCTGTGACTCTCCATGTCTCTTTGGCTTTCTGGGAGGAGGCACCTTTCTGGCTCTCTCTGACTCATCCTCCTCTCTCAACTACTCACAGATTATTCACCATCTCTGGCAGCCTCCTTCTTCCGTCACCCTATCACTGGAAAAATTGCTTAAGTTTTACTCCTGGGATCAATCATCTTTTCTCTGCATCTTTATCTCATCATTGTTGTTGTTATTTCAAGTTGTTGAGTCAAGTTAACAAACTTTTATTAAGAACATGCTATGTTCCAGGTAGTGCTGAATGTTGGTGTCATGTTAGGATAATATTTTATTTAGAACTGGAAGGGACCTTTGAGGTTGATCATCCAGTCCAATTCTCTTTTGACAAATGGGGAGTTTTTGAGACAGAAAGTAACTTTCCCTTGGTCACTTGGCTAGAAACTCTCAGAACTTGGATTTGGTGCTCTAATTTCAAGTATGGTTTACTTTCCAATGTCCCATCCTGCCTCTCTATGTTTGTTCATCTCTGGGCTGGGCTTGTGAAACATATAAAAGTGGAAGACGAGGATCCTTATAGCCTGAAGATCTTATAAATCTAGGAGGAGATAGGACTTAGCCAGGGGAAGCAATAAGAGAACAAGAGTATCCCATAACCTACAGTATTTGTGTTTGTTAATGTCCACAGTTGGTGTCTGACATTCAAGGCCCAGTACAATCTGGTTCCACTCCTCTCTTATGACACTTCTAGACAAACTGTTCTACTTACTGTTTCTGGAACATTTCTTTTTCCCTTCCTGCTCTTGCTTGCACCGTCCCAGCCTTTTTTACTCGTTTATTTAGACAACATGGTACAGAGGCAAAATTTGGAATTGGGAAACCAAGTTTCCAATCCTGACTTTGCTACTTATAGTCTGTGTGACCTTACCTAAATCACTGCATTTCTCTGCACCTCAGTTGCTTCATCTGTAAAGTTTTGGGAGGAAAAATGAGGAGGTTGGAAAAGCTGTTCTCTACATTCCCCCCCTTCCCCCTCTCAGATTCCTTAAGGTCCTACTTTCCCAGGTGTAAACTCTCTCCTTATCCCTAGTCTCACCATTCCCACTGCTTAATGAATATCTCAAACTAGATATTGTCTAGATATCATAGACGCAGTATGTCTAAAACTAAACTCATTTTCTTTTTCCAAATTTCTCCCTCTCCCTCTTCCAAACTTTTCTTTTACTGTGGAAAACCTCACCATAGAGGCTTTTATTATTTCCATTTTGCATAAGAGGAAGCTAAGTCAGACAGACGTTAAAAAACTTGCCTGGGGGGGGTTGTCACACAGTTGTTAAGTGTCTGGGGGAAGACTTGAACTCAGGTCTTCCTGATGCCAGGTTCAGCTTTTGTATGCACTGTACTACCTAACTGTATAAAGTTCCGTGCAAATATAGGATGTTATAACCTCAGGGACAATTAGGACTTGTCTGAGACAATCTCCAGAGAACAGTAATTTATAGTCCATAATATTTATGTTCATTCATGTCAATAAGTGACACAAAGTCCTTCTTAGTAGCCTGGCATTAATACAATCCAGTCCTACTAATCCCCTGTCCGTTTTCTTATTTGAGTGGCCCAATTGGCTTCAGAGAGATGTTGTGGATGGATATCCCAGGAGAATATATAGATAAAAATGGTGAGTAGAGCAAAAAACAAACAAAAAACCAAACAGACACAGAAACAACAGGAGGACATAGACTTCGTCCAGTTTCATTTCCTCTGAGGACTCTTCCTTGATGACCCAGCTCTCCTTCTGATCACTTCTAGCACCTCATCTACACACCATTCATTTGGCACTGAGCATACACAGTCTTTTAATAATGGTGCAGCTAGGTGATCCAGTGGATAAAGCGTCTGACCTGGAGTCAGGAAGAACTGTGTTCAAATCTGACCTCATCTACATACTGTGTGACCTTGGGCAAGTCACTTAACCCTGTTTACCTGAGGTAAACTCAACTCATGTTACTCAACTCAAGTGACTCAAGTAACTCTGTCAAAAGGGCTGGAAAAGGAAATAACAAGTCACTCCAGAATCTTTGACAAGAAAATTCCAAATGGGGTCATGGAGAGTTAGATGCAACGGATAATGCAGAACAATAGTAAATGCCCTTTAAGACTGGTCAAGTGCATTATATGTTTTCTTATTTGATTCTCTAAACAAACCTGGGAAGTAGATACTATTGCTGTCCCCATTTTATAGTTGTGGGAAATGAGCCCAACTAACAAGTCTCTAACTGTGAGAAACATGCTCACCTTAAACACAGAACAGTACCTGTTGTGAAATCAGGAAAGCTTTTATTAAGCTTTATGTTTATTCCCCTTGAATGAACGAATAGCTTCCCAAGTAAGGTTACAGGAAGACTACTTTTGTTCAGACCAATGGAAGCTTCTGCTACTGTTCTGAATTTTGTACCTCCCCCAACACCATCCATTGCCACATGATTTCATGTTCTCCTCTGATAGGCCTTTCCTCAAATAGCTCATCAAGTCTGCACACAAGTTTCTGATCCACAATCTGACCATGCTAGGTCACAACTCTGATTAACCTTTAGAAACAGAATTTCTTCCTCTGTTTCCTACATAGTTGAGGAAACGGAGGCTTAAAAATGGTTAGGTCATTTGTCCAGGGTCACACAGTTTCAATTCCAAGTCTAGCCTCTAATATAGCATCTGGGTAGGAAACCAGTCTTGGAGTCGTAGAATTATAGAGGGGGAGCTGGAAGGGAACCCAGAGGCGCATTTTACAGATAGGGAAACCGAAGCCCAGGGAGATTGTGAATTATCCAAGTTTTTAGTAGGTTTTAGTAGGAAGAGGTGAGGTTGAATAGAGGAATTAAAGTTCTGCCTTTGATGCATACTAGTTTTGTCATCTCAAGTTAGTTATTTCACCCCTCAGTGACCCAGGCAACTCTTCAAGACTATAAATTACATGTGATTTGACAATCTGTCTTGAAGGAGGGAGTTTCACACACCTGTGAGATCAGAGGTCCAGACCAGGGAAAACAAGTAAATGATTTCTGAGATCTGAAACTGATAAGGAATCAAGAAGACCTTGGTCAAATCTCACCTTAGACACCACTTGCTAATTGTATGCTCCTGGGCAAGTCACTTTAATTCCTTTGTGCCTCAGTTTCCTTATTTGTAAAATAAAAGGGTTGGATTCCATATCCTCTAAAGTCTCTTCCAACTCTAGGATCTTATGGTTTCAACACTGAATCTGAATCTTTTTCTTTTATTTCTCCAGTATATTGAACACTGCTTGAGGGTGTAGGTACCATGCCTTAAAATTCTTCGCATCTTCCCCCAGAGCCTTGCACCCAGTGCCTTGCACTTAGTCACTCAATGAATGATTGTGGCTAATGATAGGTGATGCATATAGTCTAGGAGGCAGTCAGGAAACTGAGACAGCAGCATTAGATGTTGTTATCAGGGTGGGGCAGTGTATAGGTACAGCTCCCAAAGCACTGGACCTCCAGCAAGAGGCCATGGGCCCATTTTAGCTCCCCGGGCTTCTAGTGGCTAGATGAACCCTAACTTTTCTTCTAGCTCTGGTGGCCTTTGCTTGTATGAGATAGTTTTTCTGAAGGAGATAGAATTGGTGGCATTTTTATGACCGTGGTTATTTTTAGCCTTGGTAGGGGTTGGGTTATGTAAATATTTTACTCACTTACAGTAAACTCTCCACCCCTCTGTACTATCTGGGGGAAGGGCAGGGTGAAGTCCAGCACCCATTTCACAGATGAGGCCACTGAGATAGCTGCAATACTCAGTAGACAGTTAGTCACTGGGTAGTCACTGCCCCACCCTCCCAACCTCACGCAGGCCTCCTTCCCTTCCTTCTGAGTGTCCATGGAGTCATTAAGTGATCCAGGTGAGTCAGCCAAACTAAAGGGTCCCAGATCAACAGCCAGGCCTACCTGCCAGTCAAGCTGTCCACACACCTCCCCGACTTCCCCCTTCTACGTCCTCCTATTGTTTCTGTGGTTTTTTGCTTTTTTTTTTTTTGCTTTACTCAGCATTTTCATCCATATATTCTCCTGGGATACCCACAACATCCCTCTGAAGCCAATTTGGCGTGATTACACCCACACAAATAAAGAAGCTGATAGGGGATTAATAGGACTGGATTGTACTAATGCCAGGATACAGAGAAGGACTTTGTACCCCTTATTAATGGTAAATGAACATAAACATTATGGACTATAAATTACTACTCTCCAGTGATTCTCTCATACAAGTCCTAACTCTCCCTGAGAAGAGTTAGGATTATATTTGGATATCCTATGTTTGGATGGAAACTTGTACAGCTAGGTGGTACAGTGCATACAATGCTGGACCTGGCACCAGGAAGACCTGAGTTCAAGTCTTACTCCAGACACTTATTAGCTGTGTGACACCCCCCCTCCCCAGGCAAATTATTTAATCTCTTAGTTTCCTCTTATGCAAAATGGAATAATAAAGCATCCATGGTGGGGCCTTCAATAGGAAAATAAAGTTAAGAAGAGGGAGAGAGAGAGATTTGGGAAAAGAAAGTGAGTTTAGGTTTGGCCATATTGAGTTTATCATGCCTAGTCAATATCTAGTTTGAGATATTCATTAAACAGTAGGAATTGATACCAGAGGTAAGCAGAGAATTTGTATCTGGATAAGCAGATTTGAAAATCATCAGCATGAAGGAGATAACAGAATCTACAGGAGCTGTTGAGATCATCAAAGGAAATAGCATAGAGGGAGAAGAGAACCCATGACTTGGATGAAGGTCTGGCAAAGCAAACCAAGAATGAGTGCTCAAATGGGCAGGAAGAGAACCGGATCATAAACACCTAGAGAGAAGAGAGTTTCAAGGGAGAAGTAGGTGAGCAACAGTATCAGAGGTTGTGGAAAGGTCCAGAGGGACTAGGATTGAGAAAAGGCCATTAGGTCTGGCCATGAAGAGAGCATTGGTAACTTTGGAGAGAGGAGTTTCGGTCAAATGATGAGGTCAGAAGCCAGACTCCAGAGAGTGAGAAGGAAAGAGGTGAAGGCACCAGTTGTAGATGGCCTTCTCCTGCTTAGCAATGAAAAGGAAATAAGATGTTAGATTAATGGTTAATGGGAATGGATGGAGCAAGTGAGAGTTTTTTGAGATAAGGTTAGTGAGAGAAAGGGAATTAACAGAAGATGGATTGAAATGAGATCACTTGTGCATGTTAGAGCCTTGTCAAGGAGAAGGGATACTTCTTTAAATGAGACTGGGGCAAAGGAGAAGATAATGGCAGAAGAGGAGGAGGGGAGGCCTACGTGGGGGTCAGAGAGATGAGAAATCTATGTGGAAGAATCCAACATCCTTCATGAAGCTTTCCTGGCAGCAACAACCCACAGTATTTGTGCAAAGACATTGTCTGAAACCGCAAATACAGACAATATATCTTCTAATGCTCAGAATATTCTGTATATGATTCAGGGTGGAAAGGCCTTGGTTCCACTTGACCAGCTAGTGTTCTGTAAGCAGCGTGGCTTATTTGACTCAATGATGGGAGCAAATTCTAGATCCCAATATCTGAGTTCCACTGTCTGGTACAATGACTCAGAAAGAGGATGCACTCAATAAATGATCGTTGGTAACGATGTCATGATGGTTGAATGAAGATGGAAACCCAAATGATGTTATGAAAAGAATCCTGGAGGAGGAGAGGGAAGACCTGGGTTCAATTTTAGCTTTCTCTTTTGCATGACTTTGGGCAAGTCACTTTACTTCCCTTTGGCCTCAGTTTCCCCATCTGTAAAACGAAGGGGTTGGACTAGATGACGTGGTAGAGCCCTAAGTCTGAGATTGATTTCAGCTCTAACAAGCTCTGAATCTGTACTCTGGTTCACAGTCAAAAGTCATGAGGATAAAGGAAAAAAATGTCCTGAACATTACTTTTTTGAAAGTTGCTTTGAATGAAAATTCGTGGGAGAGAAATAAAAGTTTTGTACAGGAAGTATTTCTCAATCCCTCTTCATTCTAGTAGCTTCACTCAATTAATTATTTCCCATATATCCTGTAATGTATCTTGTTCGTACATATTTGCTTGTTGTCTCATTAGATTGTGAGCTCCTCAAGGGTAGTATCTGCCTTTTGCCTTTCTTATGCATCCCAAACACCTGGCACATAGTAGGTGCTTAACAAATAATAACAGACTGTTACCACCCCAGAGAGGATATCATAGCTCACTATGAAAAGATCTGCACAAATGGCCTCTATCACAAGTTTGTGGGTAGAACCATAACTAGCAAGAAGCAAATGGTACCCACTGACTTTGGGAAGGGTCCTCCCCTATACAATGCCTCATGTAGAGCCTCCATTGGCTCAAGGTGAAATTGTCCCTTGGAATCCTCTAGGGGATGGAGAGTCCTCTTCAAGTATGAATGAACCCAGGATGCATGCCCCAGAAACCACTTCATCCTGAAAGATTACTTTAGCCCTGAAATTCCCACCTTTGAAGTACCCTTTGCCCCTAGGATCCCTCCCTCTGATTGGGTGGATCCTCCAAGAATCTCTAGGCCAGTCAGACATTTCTTCTTCTCTCCTTAGGTTGCACACTTTTCCACCATTCTCCCATGCATGGTACATTCTTCCTTTCCCCTCACCCCATTTTTAGCTTCCTTTTGTGCATTGTGTTCCTCATTAGAATATGCACTTCTCTTGAGGTCAGGGACTATCTTTCTTTTTGTATGTTTTTGTATTTCAAACACTTACCACAGTGCCTGGCACATAGTAGGAGCTTAATGAATGTTTATTGAATTGCTGGTAAAAATGAGTACTTCACTACAGCTCCCCCGACTCAATAAATTTGTTCCAGACTCCCTTTCAGCTTGTCATGGGTCTACCTGTATAAAACAATCACCATAGGACTGGATCAGTTGGAACAAATTTTAAAATTCTCAAATGGCTCCTCCTGAGGGTTTTCCTCCTTCGGCAGTCAGCTGGGCTATACACAGCAAATGCCAACACTTTTTAATAATACTTTCAGCTAAACTGACTTAACAAGACTATGGTAATTATATTGCTCAAACCACACTGGGCATTTTAGGCCTGAATAAGAAAGATTGTTTTTTGTATTATCAGCTGTTTGGGATTATATGAACCTCTACTCCATTAATGTAGATAATTGAGAGCTGGTTAGAGGATAGCAGATGATACAGATTAAATCCCTTTATAATGAATTCCACAAGGCTACCAAGTTATTTGGTTGTAACAGAATTTTGTTAAAATGACTAGAAATTATATTTCAGGAATGATAGAAATAAAAAGGTCTGGGCTTCTGCTTCTCCACTATGAACTACCACATTAAAGGAAATGCTCTGAACATTGTATGGTAAAAGGAAGCTGTTGTGCCTACCTCATCCTTTGTCTCATCCGCCAATTTACCACTTTATTTAGGTACAAAACTTGGGATATTACGTTGATTTTCTTTCTAGTGATTGGGACTTTGATTTGAGGCAACAGGAAACTGTTTTTGAAGTCAGAAAACCTGGTTTTAAATACTAGTTCTGACAGTTGTGTGATATTGGAAAAATTACTTCACTTCTTTGGACTTCACTTTAGAGTTCCCTCATCTGTAAAATGAGGACATTTGATGACATTGATCATGAATGTACCTTCTCATTGTAAAAAATCAATAAGCCTGTGTGAGGAGCTGCACAGTGCAGCAGATAGGAGTCAGAAACACCTGGCTTCACATACTACCTGCTTCATATCTTCTGTGTATGAGAACCTAGGTGAGTCTTAGAACTGTTCAGTGGCCCAGAAAACATTCTAAAATTACAGATGATTTGCCAATATGCGATAGAGGGCAAGGTATCTGCACTGGAAATTCCCAATATCTATGAAATCACAGGTCAATATAAAAAATGATCCCATAAGAAGAGTCCTAGGATCATTGCTACTCAATGGAAGAAAAAAACTGCTAATTTCTCGTTCTCTTGATCACATTCACAATACTAATAGTACACACACCAGGTCCTTTGTTATAGAGACAACTTTTATGGAGACTCACGAAAACACTTGTCTCAGATTGTTCATCATACAAATTTTATTGAAGTCAGATCACCAACACATTAATTTCCTGAAGCTTTCAAGGGACATGGGAAGAATATAGAAAGCATAAGAGTGGCTTTTGTACTAAAGAAGTTTACAATGTTATTTGAAAGATTAACCAGTGTATGGAAGAAATTCATAGTAATTTATAGGATCATTGGATTGTAGAACTTGATCTGGGCGGAACTGGTGGTTCTCTAGGTCAACCTCTCCATTTTATAGATGGGGAAACCAATGTCCAGAGAGAGAAAGCAATTTACTTAGTGTTACATGTAGCAGCAAGTGGCTGAGCTGGGATTTGAATTCAGGTCTTGTGATTGATTCCAAGTTCAGTATTCTTGCCATTGTACCTAGCTGCCTTAGTTAAAGACTAGTGTTGAGCAGTAAACAAAGGAAGCAATTTCCCTACTTCTTGGTTTACTAGTTTTTAGATCCCTCAATTTCCCAGCTACTTTGTTGACTAGTTCTTAGATTCCTCCATTGTACCTAGTACGAAGATGGGTCTGGAATTGCTACCAATTTTAGAACACTCTTAAACAGTTTATAATGAACTTTTCTAACAACATTCCTAGGGTGCAAGTGTAAGTAGTACAAGTGTAGGTTGTTTTTTCCATTTTACAGGTGAAAAAACTGAATCCCAGAGAGGATAAATGACTTGTCTCATCTTCCAACTCACCATTTTATTTAGGTACAAAATTTGGGAGTTTAGGTAGATTTTCTTTAGAGTGATTGGGACTTCATTTTGGGGCAACAAGGAACTGTGGTCACACAGTCATTAAATGGTGGTGCTGAAACTCAAATTCAGTTCTCTTGATATCTGGTCCAGTAATTTTACCATGTTATCATACCACCTCCTAAAACAATACTTGCTAAATTGAATTGAGCACCATCCAACATTGTTGATGACTTTACAATTATTTCTATTTGGTTACATAAAATATCTTATTCTCCCCTGTCTCTTCCATTATATTTGTCTTTGTATAATTCTGTTTTATGTAAAACACTATTATCAGATTACCTTCTTCCTTAAAGCCTCACAAAATGATGGCAGGCGTGGGTGGCCCTGATATATGGTGGGGTCAAGGTACAATCCACACGTAGAAAATTAGGAGTTGACTTTATGCCAACAACCATTCTCTGAAAATAAGATGTTATCTGGAGCAGGAGGCATGGAAAAGTAAACAGGGCATTATATAACTTTGCTTCTGCATCTTAGAAACCAGAGCCCTTATGGTAACATCACATTTCTGCAGGACTCTAATAGTTTTCCGAACACCTTCATAAAAACACTTACTGTGAACCTAACAGCGATGACACCAATGGAGTGTTATTCATTGCCATGACGAAGTTAAGCCTGGAAGCTAATATATGGGGTGACTGGTGCCAGGGGCCTTAGAGTGATTGGGGATGGGGTTCTGCTTTGACTTATTACCTCCAAGATCACATGTAAACTCCTCATAAACTGGTCCCTTTCTACCTTTCTGGTCTTCTCACACTGTATTCCCCTCTGTGCATTGACTATACAATCCCACTTCATTGGTCTAATATCAGTTCCTCAAATAGGACACTGTGTCTCCCCTCTCCGTTCTCTCTTTGTACTGGCTGGATCCCACTCCTCCAATCCCTTCACATCTGCCTCCTGGCTTCCCTTTCTTCATGGGTGAGTTCAAAACCTACTTCCTATAGGAGGCTTTTCTCAGTCCCCTAAAGTGCAAGTGCCTTCCAGATGAGATTACATTCAATCTACCCTGTTATCTACCTTTAAATTACCCAGTTGTTCACATGTACTGTCCTCCATTAGAATGTGAGTTCCTTGAGAGCAGGGGTTATTTATGTTTGTTTTTGTCTTTACTTTGTATCCTGAGCACTTAGCACAGATACATAGTCAGCCTTTATTAAATCTCTTAATAAATCACCCTCCCTCCACACTTTCCTTTCCCTGCCTGCATGCCTGGTTTTTCTCCTGGAGAAATCTTCATCTTTTCTTCCCTCCTCCATCTCCACATATATGTATTATCTCTCACCTTTAGAATGTAAACTCTTAGAAGGTAGGGGATCTTGTTCCCTTGTATTCATATCTCCAGCAGTAAATGCTTAATAAATGCTTAATCTCTCATCCCTCCTCTTGTCTAGCCATCTCTTTAACCTACCTACCTACCTTTTTACCGGCCTACCTTCCTATCTACCTAGATATCTATCCATCAATCCATCCACTCATCCATCTATCTATCTATCTATCTCTATCTATCTATGTATCTATAGATCTATCTACCTACTTGCCTACCTTCCTATCTACCTAGATGTCTCTCCATCCATCATCTATCTATCTATCTATCTATCTGGACAGCTAGGTGGTACAGTGGGTAGAGCACCAGTGCAGGAGTCAAGAGGACATGAGTTCAAATCTCACTTCAGATACTTGACACTCACTATCTGTGTGACCTTGAGCAAGTCACTTAACCCCAATTGCCACATCCTGGATCATCTCCAGTCATCCTGATCACTGGATTCAGATGGCTCTGGAGGAGAAGTAAGACTGGTGACCTGCACAGCCCTCCCTCACTCAAACAAGTCAAGTGCAAGTCATGTCATCATTTCTTTGATGGCATGGTCAGGTAGCGCAGGATGAACACACATCTATCTATGTATTCTTCCATCTCTTGATCTAAATTCTAAACCAGCTTACTGATTGGCTCATTGGCTTTCCCAGAGGGTGGGGATGATTTATCCCTTAGTGACTTGTACGTTGTTGTTGTTGTTGGGTCAATTCAGTTGTTTGTGTTGTTATGTCAGTCTCTTTGTGACTCCATCTGGGGTTTTCTGGGCAAAGATACAGGGGTTGGTTGTCATTTCCTTCTCCAGCCTATTTTACAAATGAGGAAACTGAGGCAGACAGGATGAAGTGACTTGCCCAGCTAGTAAGTGTCTGAGGCTGGACTTGAACTCATGAGGATGAGTCTTCCTGATTCCAAGCCCAGTGCTCTGTCTAGCTGCCTCTCAGCTGCCTACACTATCTGCCTTCCCATGAAATAGTCTCAGAGAGAATGTGAGTTCCTTAAGGACAGGGCCTCTCGTTCTCTCTTTGTAGTTTCCGTCCCTTCTCATAGTGCCTTGCACATGATAGATACCTAATAAATATTTGCTTAATTGAATCGAGGAATACCCTTTGTAAGACCATGAATCAAGCCATTGTCAGAAATTAGGCATCAGACACTATTAAATGCCTGGGTCCTTCTTTTTGGTTCGGAAAATATGTTCTCCATATACTTGTGTGCTTTAGAGAGAGGGAAACAATGTGATATGGTGGAAAGAGTGCAGGATTTTCAATAAAAGCACAAGGATCTGAATCCTGGTGCTGTCAACTCTTTGAGCTTCCATTTCCTCGGTTTGGAAAATGAGGACACACAATGATCACTGACTTTACCATCAGAGGACCTGGCTCACATCCCACCTCTGACATCCTCTGTGAGGCCAAGTAGAAGTCACTTAGAGTCCCTGGGCCTCGGTGTCCGCATCTGTAAAATGAAGTAGTTGGATTATCAGGGGTGGGGATGGTCTTTGAGCTCCTTCTAACTCTGTCTATGATTTTTAAGACTAGGAACACCTCAGTGGTCTTTCTTTTCAGGCTCTAAATTGGAGATCCTATTATTGGTGACTTCATTGCTGTTCATCCTCCAAGTCAACAGGTGGCCCACATGGTTCTGGGATCCAGGAGACACAAAGACAAGAGAAATCAATGACAACAAAAAATGAATACTTCCTGCCCTAAGGGGTCAGGCATCCTCTTCATTTCAAAAGCCTGTGGGATGAGGTGGAAAGCTGTATAGGAGAAGATCTGACTCAGAAGGATGGGAACAAAGCGATGGGGTGGAGGCAGAGAGGGCAGGTAACATCTTAGCAGATAGTATTTGTAAGTTGGAAGGGGGTCAAAAAAGGTTCATCATTAGGTGGCCAGAAAACAGACACACAGACCATCACCAGCTTGGTGGGCCAGGCTTTTCCAGCTTGGCACCACTTTCTGGAATCTGTTTCCTCTTAGAGCTTTTGAGAGCATCAGAGTGTACTGCACCTGAATGAGGCATCAGTAGATAGAAAGTTGGACTCAGAGTTAGGAAGATCTATGTTCACATCCAGCCTCAGACACTTTTCGAGCTATCGTGAGACCCTGGGCAAATCACTTAACCTTTCTGTGCCTCAGTTTCCTTACCTTAAATGAAGATAGTAATAGTACCTATCCCTTCCCCAGATTAAATGAGAAATTATGTAAAAGACTTTACAAACCATAAGCACCAAATGTTTGCTATTATTTATTATTATTGTTAACTACTGGGTGAAAACACATCAGGTACCTAGGTGGCAAGCGAATAGCGTGCTGGGCCCAAGACCAGGAAGGTGTGTGTTCAGATATGGCCTCAGGTACTTAACGAGCTGTTTGACCCTGGGCAAGTCACTTCACCCTGTCTGTCTCACTTTCATCATCTGTAAAATGAGCGGGAGAAGGAAATGGCAAACCACTCCAGTATCTTTGCCAAGAAAACCCCAAATGGAATCACAAAGAGTCAGACACATCCTAAAACAACTAAACAACAACAACAAAAACCCATATCTAGGCAAACGCATGCCTTTTAACATGCGACATGTCCCCAGAGGCTGGATCTTGAAGTAAATCTTGGTGAGGCAATATGCTGAGGAACTATTGTGTGTGAGGACATGTGTGTCATTGTGGAAACCACCAAATGAAGTGGCAAAAGCAGCAAAAAAAAAAAAAGGAAGTAGTATTGCTGAGTAAGCAGCAGGGAATGAGTGGAATGACAAGATGTCAAGTGGGCAACAAGGGTGCCTGCCCGTATGTGATGAACTGCAAATAAATTTAGAGCTCATGGGAAAATTGAATAGTCTTGAAAATCACATTGTGGCTGCTGTCATGCAGAAGACTCACCACCTTAGTCTGGGAATCCACATTTTGCTCTAGAGTCTGTTTATGCTTGTTTCACAGCGAGGGAAACTGAGTCTTAATACTACACCCACTGAGTGAGTCAGTGCTGAGGTAGAAAACCACCCATCCCAGTCTGGTGAGGTTGCCACTTAGCCAGGGAGTCATCCCAGTCCCAGGGCTGCCTGGATTCTTGGCAAATGACTTGGAGAAGCCCAGAGCAACAGTTCAAAGAGACAAATCAGCAAAGTACTTGCCCCTGCTTAGTTACTTTGAACAGGTCTATCTTTGAACGATCCTCAGAGGAAAAGGTTTGAGATGAGACCGAATTCTACTTAGCTCATTTTGTGATGATAGACATATCATCTCCTGGATCTCTGTAGGGGAAAGAAATGGATTGGGAGTCCAAGCTGGGTCCCGAGTTCAGGTCCTGACTGTGACCACACTTTTTCTTCTTCTTCTTCTTCTCCTCCTCCTCCTCCTCCTTCTTCTTCTTCTCCTCCTCCTCCTCCTCCTCCTCCTCTTTCTCCTTCTTCTCCTTTTCCTCCTCCTCCTCATCCTCCCCTTTAGTCAATCAAGGTTAAGTGACTTGCCCAGGGTCACATAACTAGTAAGAGTCTGAGGACAGATTTGAACTCAAGGTCTCTTGACTTCAGGGCTGTCACTCTATCCCTTGCACAATCCAGCTGTCCCAAATATTGCACTTCTTCTGTGTCTCCCTTGACCCAAACTCTTAGTCCTTAGATGACCTCTAACAGTCCTGAGTACAATTATAAAATTTTGTTGAACGACTGAATGTGGATGTACCGTCATTTTTCTTTTGGTACCTTGTAGAGAACAGTCTGACTGAGGATCAATCTGATGGTCAACTACTTCTGGGGTTTCACTCAGGCCTTTCTAGATGCCCTACTTGATTTGTCAGGCTACCATGGGATTTGTGATATTAAAATAGTAAGACAAAGAATGCAATATGTATGTCCAAGGTAGATTTTATACAATCTTAGAAAATCAGAATTAAAAGGGGTCTCAAATCACAGAACTCTGGTTGTTCATTTGTGCCTGACACTTCATGACCCCATTTGGGGTTTCCTTGACAAAGATACTAGAGTGGTTTGCCATTTCCTTTTCCAACTCATTTTACAGATGAGGAAACTGAAGCAGACAGGGTTAAGTGACTTGCCTAGGGTCACACAGCTAGTAAGTGTCTGAAGCCAGTTTTGAACTCAGGAAGATGAGTCTTCCTGACTTCAGGCCCAGTGCTCTATCACCTGTAACACAAAGCTTCCCAAATCATAAAACCTAGAAGCTAAAAGCTGAAAGGGATCTTAGAGGCCATCTAGGCCAACATCCTTATATTATGGGAAAGGAATTGGAGGCCCAGAGATGTGAGGTACTTGTCTAAGACTACAAGAACTCCATGAGGCTTTCCACATAGTATTATTGGACTTAAATTTTATCATATTGTATACTGAGGTTTGGAAACTAACTTTGTTAGACATGAACAGTTTATTAAAATTGTGGGACTTGCCTTGTAAAAACGACAGGAACAAATACTAAGCAGAATGCTCATCTACAGTATTGTAGCTCCACAATTAAATTCTATAATGTTTTAAGGTTTACTGAGCACTTTCCAACACCCTCTATGAAGTATGTCACATATGAGTTATTGCTCTCTCTTTACAAATGAGAAAACGGATATTCTACATAGTCAGTGTCAGACCCCGGAATAGAATCCAGGCCTTCTGATTGCAAGGTTCCAGCACTTTCTTCCTTGTAACGTGCCTGCTTCACAAAGCACCCACCTTAAAACCAGACAGGGAGTTGCTCAGACACTGGGACAATTGGGCTCATACAGTTATCAGGAGTCAGGCAAGTGTAGTCATGCCCCTGTTGTAAACATGTGAGAATATAAAATGGCGTCTGACAGCTCGGGGACAGACATCATAAACCCTGTGTTATCAGCACTTGGGTTTCTGTTTTGAATTCCATCTGGCCCCTTCTCTGCCGGGAAACACCTGTTTCAGTTTGTACTGGTGACTGGGTTTCCCCTGCCCTGTTCTCTTGATTTTGAAACCAAACCTACCATGTTGAATTAAGCCATGCAGGGCGAGGCCAGTCCACTGAGAGGACTTTGACAACTCACCAGACCCTGATACTTAAAGTTGTTTTCTTCTCAGAGCTGCCTGGTATGTGACTGACAGTGACTTAAGGCCAAGTGGGGATGGGATATTGGCTAATTGGTGGTGAATCAGCTTCCAAGGAAGCATAAGCAACCACCTTGCAGCTAGCAAGGAGGACGTGTGGGCTGACATGTTGTCTTGCTCACCACATGATCACAGGATCATGAGCTGGAAGGTACTTTAGAATTGACTAACCCAACCCCCTCATTTTATAGCCAAGGCCTAGAGGGACTAAATTGCTGCATGGAGTAGAAAAACCATGGAAGGAAGGCTGGATTTCAAAAGACCTAAGTTTGAGTCCTGATTCTGGCCAAGGCCTGGCACATAATAGGTGTTTAATAAATGTTTGTTGATTTATTTGGATTCATAACGAAATGGGACAGTGATATATCAAACGTGCCTAAACTCATATGTCCAAGAACACATTGCCATTCCAATAGTCACTTATACCAGTGATGCTTCCATGGCTCACACCATTTGGGGAACTCCCACCTAAACAAAACCCTATTTTGGATTCCTCCAATTTCCCCCCAAGGGAAACTGAGACCCAGGAAGAAACACACCCTCTTGTGAAAGTTTTGAGGGTAAGAAGTAGAGCTAGGACTTGTCTTGGGTTTCCTGACCTCTCATCCTATTTTCTTCTAAGCCAAATCACTTCCTGGGGGGAAAAGGAGAGAAGGAAGGAGGAAAGGAGGGAAGGAAAGAGGTAGAGAGGGAGGGTCTCTGACTCAGGACTGGTGGCAAGCCACAACAGACAAGACCTTCCTCCCTTTGTACCTTGGTGGCCTTTCTTACTGGTGATCAGGAAATGAGAAGTCTCTATTTTCTGTGCTCCCTCTCAGGCATGGACTAAACCATCTTAATATCCAATTCCCCTACCCTACTCCCAGGGCTACCCCTACCTCCCTCTTTTCAAGGAAAGGTCCTCCTTGCCTTACTGTCTCCAAAGGGTTATCTAAAGTAAACAGGTAGTGCCTGGCAGTGGTAGACGCTTAATAAATGTTTATTGATTGATTGGTTGATTGATTTGACTGGGATCTTCTTTCTTCCTTGTTTGATTTTTTGTTTGTTCGTTTGTTTTTTTAACAACCTATCCTGGTAGATACTTTGAAACTCACATTTCTCTAGTGTTTTAAGGAAAGTTTTTTTTACTTTTTATGACAACTCTGTGAGGTTGATAGTCTAAGTGTTATTATTTCTATCTTATAATGAGAAAATTGAGACTGAGAGAGGCCCACTGCCTTACGTAAGCATATGTAATTCTTGCAGAACATTCTTTCCAATTGGAATGTCCTCTCTACAACCCACCTCCCAACCTACCTCATCCAGGTCCTCCACTACCTTACTTGCTAAGCTCCGACCCATCTTTGGAAGCCCAGCTCAAAGGTCACTTCCTTAAAGAAGTTTTCCCTGATTCCCCTGCTCAGTTATGAGCTTCCTTCACTTGACACCTGTCTAACACGTTCATGTTATATTGTATAGTAGAGGCATATGCCTGTATGAGCTTCAAGAGGGCAGGGACCCAGACCTGTCTCTTCTAGAAACTAGCATGTATTCTACACACTGACAGGGGCCCAATAAATGTTTGTTGGATTGCAGTTGGATTATCACTCTAAATAGAAAGAGAAAGAAACCAAAGATCAGTCCTAGAGACTTTCAGATAAGATAATGTCCCCTTTCTGTTTCCTCTTAACTTGGCTGAGTCCTTCACTCAGGGCCTTTCCTCTTACTATCACATTCATAATGAACTAGTATCATAAATTTTGAACTGAATGGGAAAATAGAGGGGGAAACTGAAGTCCAGGGAGGTTATGGGATTTGAATCCAGTTTCCCTGACTCCAAACCCTGTGGGAAATAGAAAGTTGGTTGTTTGGGGTAGATGATTCTTGGAAGAAGAGGTTGGTTGGTGAGGAACCCTCCCTTCCAGAAGGACCAGCTTCTAGGAAGGTGACAATAGAAGCCTGGAATGTATTTGCCTCTAGGGTCTCCTCCCCCAAAACCTTCCGGAGGTCTCTGGGGATGAATGAGTGCCAGAACTCAAAGGCATGACTAGACCATGGCTTGAATCAAGAACCTATGCTGTCATATTTCTACTTCTCATTCATCTGAGTGGCTTGATTCTTGGCAGCTCTACTCTCCTCCCCCAAGAGTGGGGAGCAGGTGATCATAAACATTTACTTGTCTTCGGGATCCTATTTATTTGTGTGTGAATGTGTGTGGGAGAGGAGAGCTTCCTCGAGAACTCTGATGCTGGGTGCCATTCCCTTGGAGAAGAGGTCATGGGTAAGAGCCTCAAGACAACAGTTTTAGTAGAGTGGGGAGAAGGGAGGGAGTTAGTATGGAAGCCAAGAGGGGAGAAGAGTGAGTGGGTGCTCAGGAAGTGGAGGCAGATTGTGTGAACTATTCTTTCTAGAAAAATCATAGCATCATAGTTTCGGAGCTGGAAGGAGCCTTATCAGTCATCTTATCCAAACCTCTTTATTTCTAGATGAGGAAACTTTAGTCAGTGAGATAATGAGATCCACTTAAGGTCAAATAGTTAGTGGCAGAGCTGGGATTTGAACTCAGGTCCTCCGATGCCAAAGTCAGTGTTTTTCCCCACTGCGAAAAAGGGGAGAGATATAGCTCAAAAGGGGAGCAAGAGCAAGAGTTTTGTTTGTTTGTTTTGTTTTTTAAGAAAGACTTGAGAAATCTGTAGGCCATGGGGAAGTAACCAGTAGAGAGGGAGGAATTGAAGGAGAAAAGGAGAGAAAGAATGACTCGTGGAGCATTCAGTTCACAGTCTGAGATGGAAGTAGCCTTAGAGTCCATCCAGTCTATCCCATATCCAACCCAGAGACTCTTCTTAAACATTCTTGACAAAGTCATTATCCAAACTCCACTCTGCTTCCCATGACAGCCACATGCCTCCTTTCAACAACCTTGGAGCATGTCCCTTACAGCACACTTAAACCAGCTTTTCCACCACTTAAAGTCATTGTAGTTTAGCTTAAGCAAAATCAGTTGAATCTCTCCTCCTTCAACAGTAGAAATTTGCAATCAGGTCCCCCTTCCCCAAATTCCCCCCACCTACGTCTTTTCTTCTCCAATCTAAACAACCCCTGTTCCTTTCTTCAAGTGATTCTCACATAATATGAACTTAAAGCCTTTTACCAACCTTGTTAGCTGCCTGTTTTGTTATTCAGGCTTTTTTTAGTCATGTCTGACTCTTTGTGACCCTATTTGGACTTTTCTTGGCAAAAATTTTGGAGCAGTTTGCCAGTTCCTTCTGCAGTTCATTTTACAGATGAAGAAACTGAGGCAAGTAGGGTTAAGTGACTTGCCCAGGGTCACACAGCTAGTAAGTGTCTGAGGCTGAATTTGAATTCAGGTCTTATTACTCCAGGCCTGGTGCGCTATTCACCTTACCATCTAGCTGTTCTACCAACAAATAGATAAATCTCACTCTGATGTTTAAAATTGTGCCATAGAAGCCAATGCTAAAGGCTAAAAACACTGCTCTGGTCTTCTTTTGTCCTGCATGGAGGTCAGAGGGTAGAGCTAAGAATAATCAGTTGAAAATTGTCGAGTTTGAAGGAACTCCATTTAGGGGAAAGGCTTAAATAAGAGCTTTTCTGTAGTGAGCTGGGTCTCTTTAGGAGAGGACAACCTTCTCATGAAGGAAAGTCTTCAAGCTGAGGCTTTCATTCATAGGAGATGTCCCACAGATGATTCCTGCCTCTCAATGTAGCCCAACGTTATATTAGCTTTTTTGGCTAGTGAGGTTCAACATCTACCAAATATCTATTAAGCCAGTATCATGCCCTGAGAAAGCACTGTGCAAAGTACTCTAAGCTAGGGCAGCTAGTTGTGGCAGTGGCCAGAATGCTAGGCCTGGAGTCAAGAGACTCATCTTCCTGAATTCAAATCTGGCCTCCGACACTTAATAGTTGTATGACCCTGGGCAAGTCACTTAACCCTGTTTACCTCAGTTTCCTCATCTGTCAAATGAGCTGGAGAAGGAAATGACAAACCACTCCAGTATCTCTGCCAAGAAAACCCCAAATGGGGTCATGAAAAGTTGGACACAACTGAAACAACCCAAACAACTACACATAGTTACTTATGTGTTGTCTGTCTCATTAGACTGAGCTCTTTGAGGACAGGGACCTTATCTTACATTTCTCTGTATCTCTAGTGCTTAGTGTAGGACCTGGCACACAGTAAGCCCTTTATGAATGCTTGCTGATTGACTGATGTAAAAGATTCAATACTAAGAATTTGTGATGATTTTTCATCCTGCCAATGACACAGATAAATTGCCAGTTTATATAGTTCAATAGCAAGTCTTCGAGAGTTGGTGTGGTCAAAATATTCTCCAGTCTGCAGGCACCTTATATAGTGAGGCTGGCTCTCAGATAACAGATTGTTGACCACTTGACCAGTCCTTAAAGACTTTCCAGTTTGCACTCTTCTGATGTGGTATTCAGGAGCCCAGGGTCTCTGCCATTGTAGGATAACATGGAAGAGGGAGGCCTTAGCTCCTAAAAAGGTTCAGTAATATGTCATCCTATGATGGAAGCTATGTGCATTGAGTTGTTTTTCTAGTGGTAGGAGGGAATTTACATGGACTCTTCTGCATTCTCTTGCCTGTTCCTCTTGTACCCCATGGCATATGTTTGTGAAATGGCAGGTTAGAAGTTAGAAGAGTTTGTCTGTCTGTGTTCACAGGAAAAAATCAGAACTTATGGGCTCACTCACCATAGGATCTCAGATCTACATCTGGAAGGGATTTCAGAGACCTAATCCACTTATTTTACAGATGAGGAAACTGAGGTCTAGAGAGGTAAAAATGATTTACTCACATAGGCAGTAGTCATCAAAGTCAAAATTTAAACCCAGGTCTCCTGATTCCAGAGTCAGAGCTTTTTCTATATGGGATATCGTCATACCCCATACCTCATGAGCTCTGTTTTCCTGAGCTAGTCAGGAAGTGGAGCCATCTGGAATAGCCTGAACTCTGTTGCAGAGATGCAGAAGGGGTGGGGAGGAGGAGAGAGGATCTCGTTTGAGCCTTAGGCTTGGGTTCAATTAATAGATAACAATTTAATCAAGGCCTCTAATACACTTATTTGATTTTCTTTACAATACAGCTGTTGTATTGTATGGTATACATTTTTTATCTATCCTACTATGACAAGACATCTGACATAAACTCAACATATTCCAAACTGAACTCATTATCTTTCCCCCCCGACCCTGCCCCCTTTCCTACCTTCTGTGTCCAGGACACCGCCTCTCTCATAGTCACCCAGGATCCAAACCTAGGTGTTCAAAACTCAAGTCTTTCTCAACTACTCCCCCCTTCCTCCAATATCTAAAGAGTGATCAAGTCCTGTGTTTCTACCTTTGTGACATCTGTCACACAAGCCTCCTCCCCGCCCCCCTGCTCCCCAACACTGCCGCCACCCTGGTGCTGGACCTCATCACCTCACACCTAGACTACTGAAATGGTCTGTAGGTTGGTCCCTCAGCCTCAAATCTCCCCCTACTTAGTTGCCAAAGCTAAAGCATGAGTCTGACCATGTCACCACTACTCCTTACTCAATAAACTCTTATATAACCTATATATATGTATATATGTGTGTGTGTATCCATATTCATCATCCTATAACCTACAGGATCCAATATACACACACACATACACATATACATATATATACACACACACATCTATGCACACACACACATACACCTATACACACATATTTATGTATGTATACATGTATATATGTATCTGTGTGTATGTGTGTTTGTACACACTCATATACATACATACACTCACACATACACACACACACACACATATATATATATATATTTATATATATATATATATATATATATATATATATATATATATATGTATGTATGTATGTCCCTATAACTTGCAGGATCAAATATAAAACCTGCCATTGACATTTAAAACCCTTCATAACCTGTTCTCTCTCTACCTTTCCAGTCTTCTTATACCTTACAATCCCCCAATACCACCCACCCCCTACTCCACTTCCCACATATGCTATTACCCAGTGACACTGATTTCCTTGCCATTCTTTCAACAAAACCCTTCATCTTCTGACTCCGGGCATTTTTCACTGGTTCTCTCTCATATCTGGAATGCTCTTCCTCCTTATCTCTACTTCCTGACTTTCCTTCAAATCTCAGTTAAAGTCCTACCTTCTACAAAAAACCTTTTCTTATTCTCCTTTTAATCTCAGTGCCTTCCCTCTGAGTCTACCCCCATTTTGTCCTGAATACATCTTGTTTGTACATAGTTGGTTTTCCTATTGTCTCCCCCATTAAACCATGTGCCCCAGGAAAGCAGGGACTTTTTTTTTTGCCTCTGTATCCCCAGAGTATAGCGCCTGGAACATATGGTGGGTACTTAATAAATTCCAGTTGACTGACTTACTAACCCACTAGGACTAATCTATCTTTGCTTCTCCTAGAGTACCTAGTATAGTGTATTCTTTATTCAGATATGGGCCTGACAGAGGGTTGAATGCTGAATAGACTCACTAGTCAAAAAAACTAAGGCAATCATAGGCTGCATTGAGAGACACAGTGTGCAAGGCAGGGGACAGTCCCATTGTCCACATCTGGAACATTATGTTTCATTCTGAGTGCCATGTTTTAGGAAGCATGTCCAATCAGGCCCAGGTTTGGGGGACATTACCTTCACAGCATCTCTCACACCTGTCGTTGTGGTACTAGCCATTCACTCATTACCTCATACCTGTACTATTGCAATTGCCCCAACTAGTGTCGCTGCCTCCAACCCTTCCCTTTAATATAGTCTCCTCATTGCTGCCAAATTGATATTCCCAAAGTAGTCTGATTGTGTAACTTCCCCTGATCAAAGATCTTCCATGATTCCCTATTGCTGCCTCTAGAATAAAATGCAAACATCTTTTTGGCATTGAAAACTCTTCACAAAATTGATGCCTTTCTATATTTCTGGACTAATTTCATATCCTCTAGTTTCCAGATAAATTGGCCTTTTGGGTTGTAATTTCATTAGAGTCCAACTCTCTGTGACCCCATTTAGGGTTTTCTTGGCAAAGGTAATGGAGTGGTTTGCCATTTCCTTCTCCAACTCATTTTACAGATGAGGAAACTGAGGCAAATAGGGTTAAGTGACTTGCCCAGGATCTCACAGCTAGTAAGTATCTGAAGACCTCTTGATTCTAGGGGTGAGACTCAAGTGTCTAAGGCCAGACTTGAATTCAGGTCCTCCTGTCTCCAGGCCTGGTGCTCTATACACTGTGCCCCCAGCAGACTAGATCTCATTGGTATGTGACATTTCACCCCCAACCTCTATATTTGCATTGGTTGGCCTTCATATTTGGAATGCTCTTCCTTACCTCCACCTAGCTCAGGTGTTGGGTTACCTCCTACCATGGCTTTACTGATTGCCCCGTTATCAGTACTCTCCCTATTACCCTTCCCCATCATTATGTACTTACTTGGTGTACATTTTGTATTTGCTTAATGTTCCCCTGGTAGAGTGTAAATTCCCTGAAGGCAGGAGCTGTTCCATTTGTGGTTTTGTGCATAATAGTGCATAGTGTGCAATGAACACTTAATACAGTTTTAAAATTGAATTTAACTATTTATAGTTTCTTTCTGTGTCTAGGCTCTTTCTTTTCCAGTCATACTCATATAACCCAGATTGAAGAATCATAGGATCTCAGAGGTGAAAGAGACCTTAGACAGTACTTAGCCCAACTTATAACTGAATGAGAATCAATTTTACAACATTCCCAAGTGGCTTTCCCATTTTTGCTTGCAAATCTCTAGTGAGAAGGAGCCTACAACCTCCTGAAATAACTCAATCTGTTGCAGTTTCATGGTGTGTTGTGGTGGAACCATCTCAAAGAATTCAAAGTCAGACCACCTCTAATCCAAGTAGAGGCATTTATGGAGACTGACGCCTCTCATGGAGCAGTCTAAATTCCAAGAGGAACTGGCAACTTCAGAGAAAGCGAGATGGATTTTTATAGGGTAAAGATACAATTACATAACAGAAATTATGAATTTTAAAAAGGCAAAAGAGGTTTGTTGAGTGATTAGGTAATAAGGGAGGGGTCCCAGGCACTGTGGAACTGTGCATGCAATTACCCACAATGCATACAGAACAGCCCATGGCAGGGGCATGTATGTATGATAATGATATTATAGTAAACCTCTCTATCTCATAAGTTCATTCTAGGTCAGTTCTTTACTGATACATTATTACTGCACAGGTACTATTATTTACTTAGGATAAGTCCCTTCTATTGTTTTGGGGTCCACATCTTGCTTGGGCATCCTGGTGGTGCTGCTTTCTGATTGGCTGAGTATTATGGTCCTGTCTGAGACTAGATGGATGTGGTTGTGATTAAGTGGATGGACACACCTGCTGTTTCTGTGAGAAATATGAGCAATCGGTCTGGGGGCAGTAGCTAGCTATAGGCAGTGGCTGGGGTCCCATCACATAGACATGCCTGCTGTTTCCATGAGAAATATGAGTTCATGGACCCACTTGTTGTTCTAATGAGCAGTGAGGCATATATATGAAGACATTAGGCCATTGAGTGGGGGTAGTTAGGTAGGAGCAGTGGGTCTGCTGTTCAATATGGCCTCTAAGGAAATTAGAATATTGGGGCTGGGGCAGCTTTATTAGAATTCCATCATTTCCACTTTTGGACAACTCTGATTGTTCGGGTATATTTCATTCTATGAAGTTGAAATCTTCCTCTTCATATCTTCTACTCATTTCTCTTGCTTGAGAGAGCCATGTAATAATCTATACCTCTACTCCCCTCCTCTTACTCAATTCTAAATGCTCTGCAATCCAGTCTTGAACATCATTATTCAACCGAAACAATTCTCCCCAAAGATACCAGTGATCTCTTAATTATCAAAAGGAATGGTGTCCTCAACCTTCTTGAACTTTGTGATTTTGCCTGATCTTTCTGGATACTCTCTTGTGGGTTTTCATGACAGTGCTTTTGCTTGATTGTTTTCTGACCTATCTGGCAGCTACTTCTCAGACTTCTTGTCCAGTCTGAATGTCCCTCCGTACTCTGTTTGGGGACCTCTTCTCTTTTTCTTCTATATTATTTTTCTTGGTGATTTCTATGCAAATGATGCCCCAGTCCATATATCCAGCCCTAACCTGTCTCCTGAGCTCTAGTCTTGTGACCCCAACTGTCTTTTGGATATCTCAAATGGGATGTCCCATAGGGATGTCAGTATAAAATAGAACTACAGATAGGTCCTAATACACATAATGAATCCCCTCAAGTGGTCAGGTATTTGAATTTGCATGATTCAAAGTTATAATTATGTCAAATATGGTCACTGGTCCCTGTCAAATATGCATGTGAATCCAATAATGTGACCACTTAAGAGGAATTCATTATTTCCATGATTTAGGACCTAGCTATAATAATCTTCTCTCTGATGTACCCTCAAACCCTCTCCATTTTTCCCTATTACTGTCATGGGGATCACCATTCTCCCAGTTTGCTTCAGTGTCATTCACATTTCCTCATTCTTACCCCACAAATCCAATTAGTTGTCAAATCCTGTCTTTCTACCTTCCTGACATGTCTCCTATATGTCCTCCCTTCTTTCCCTTGGTACTATCACCAGGCTGGTACAGGTCCTCATCAGTTCACATCTTGACCACTTTAATAGTTTTCTGGTTGGTCTCTGCCCCAAGCCTCTCCTTATTACAATCAATAAACTACAATGGCCTCCTCTTACACTTAAGATCCAATAGCAAATCCTCTACTTAGCATAGTCTCTATAGCCTGGCCTCTTCTTATCTTTCCAGTCCTCATTCCTCTATGCACTTGACAATTGAGCTTTACTATACTCGCTGCTCTTCATTGGAGTCTCCACTCCATTCTCATGCCTTCTCATTGGCTGGCCCCCATGTCTGGAAGACTCTGCTCCCATCTCCACTTTTAGCTACCTTGGCTTCCTTCAAGATATAACTCAATTTCTACCTTCTTCAGGTAATCTTTTCTTCCTTGTTCCCCTCCCCCCAAACTGTCAGTATTCTCTCTGAGATTGTCTCATCTATATATAGTTTGCATGTTATCTCTCTCATCAGAATTTGAGTTCTTTGAAGGCAAGATTATTTGTCTTTTTTTTCTTTTGTATCCTCAGTGCTTGGAACGGTGACTGACATATGGTAAAAGCTTAAAAAATATTTGTTGACTACATTTTTAGGTCAGGTAGAACAAATGTTATCCCTCTTCCATGCCAGCCCTTCAAGTATTTACTTGAAGACATATATCATGTCCCTTGCTCCCCAAGCCTTCAGCATTAATCCTGTTAAACACAGTACTTCCTAGCTTTAAGCTTATCTTTTGTTTCTTCTTGTATCCCTGGTGTTTAGCACAGTACCTGGCACACAGTGGATGATTAATAAATATTTATTAACTATTTACTGACTGAAGGACTGATTACTTGTCATTCAAGGACCTCTGGTCTCTATATATCTCTATGGATTTCTACTTCTCCTTCTAGCCAAACCCTCATGTTCAAATAGATTATTTATTTATTTTTTCCCTGTTGCAATGATTTTTTTAAAATTCATTTTTAGTTTTCAACATTGAGTTCCACAAGTTTTTGAGTTTTCTCCCCCTCTTTCCCCTTCCCCTTCCTTAAGACAGGATACAATCTGATATAGGTTCTACATATAGCTTCATATTAAACATATTTTCACATTAGTCATTTAGTAAAGAAGAATTGTGACCATTGGAATAAGCCACAAGAAAGAAGAAACAAAACAAAATAAAAAGAGAGAGAGTAAACAGTATGCTTCGGTCTGCATTCAGACTCCATAATTCTTTCCTTGAATATGGATAGCACTTTCCATCATGAATTCTTTTTAGTTGTCTTATAAGCTTGCATTGCTGAGAGGAGCTAAGTCTTTCAAAGCTGGTCATCACATAATGTGACTATTACTGTGTACAATGTTCTGCTGGTTCTGCTACCCTCACTTAGCATCAGTTCATATAAATCTTTCCAGGATTTTCTGAAGTCTGTCTGTTCATCATTTCTTATAGCACAATAGTATTCCATTACATTCATATAGCACAACTTGTTCAGCCATGCTCCAAGTGATGGGCATCCTCTCAATTTCCAATTGTTGGCCACCACCAAAAGAGCTGCTATAAATATTTTTGTACACGTGAGTCTTTTCCCCATATTTATGATCTCTTTGGGATACAGCCCTAGAATTGCTGGGTCAATTACATTATTTAACTACCATATATAAATGAATGAATTCCTGAATATCTTTGCTCACACATAACTCTCTTGGCAAACCCTCTTCTTCCTACCTCTACCCTCTCCACCCACAGATAGTCAAAGTCTAATCTTTTTTTCAAGGCCCAGCTCCAGTTTTATCTTCTATGAAGCTCAGCTCCTACCACCCTAATTATGAGTCATCACCAACCCCTCTAAACCTGAAGCTTTAAAACGAGATTTGCTCACAATAGACCTGTGAGATACATAGTATAACCATTAAAACATATATAATTGTCATCAATAGACAGATGGGCACAGGAGACAATAGAGTGCCAGCACCTCCCAGGCTACCATCCCTGCTTTCAGTCCAGACTTCATGGTCATCATCTGGGGAAGCAACTACAGTGGAGGGAGGTTCTAGTCATCTTCACTAATCTCCACCAGACTGTCATATGTACGCAGAGGAGGACAGCTAGTCTAACTGAGGCCACAGAACAGTGTGAAGGAGAGACAGGAGGCATGTGACAGGCAATTCAAGCCAGCATCACAACACTGATGGACATCTCCTCTCAGATCTTGGTGGATACAGCCTGGGACTCTCTCTCCAAGAGCCTTGGGGATAGTGATGCTTCTAGTCCATCACCCCAGGAAGCAACATGTGCATGTGGACATGTAGTCTGGCAATCGTTCCTACAGGTGCTGTAGCCACAGCTACTGAAGACCCAGAAAAAGCTCTCACCACCAAAATCCTTGGCACAGTCAGATGGCTCAACAGTAAAAACTGATAAAATTTTATCAGTGCAAATGATGCATGAGCATCTACTTTGCTCCTGCCCCCTAAGGACCGCGGGAACTTTCCATCCGCCTTGTGACTGAAACCTTCTATGTGTGTTAGAATGTGGGCTCCTTGAGAGCAGGGATTGTCTCACTCTTCTGTCTGTAGCTCCAGCTCACAGCACAGTGCTTTGCACATAGTAAGCACTTGATAAATGCTTTCTTCATTATCATTCCTATTTTACATATAGTAATAACGACAGGCAGTAGTTATATAGCACTTTAAGGCTTGTAAAGTACTTTGCACATATTATCTTATTTTATCCTCATAGCAACCTTGGAATTGGTGCTATTAAACTGAGGCAGACAGAAGTTAAGTGATATGCCCAGGGCTACACATAGATAGCTAGTCAAAATTAAAATTCACCTTCAGGTCTTCTAACTTTAAAACCAGTGCTATTACATTCTGCTGCTTCTTTGTGGAAATCCTGTCTCCTCAATTAGACTTTGAGCTTCTTGTAAGAGTAGGGACCTTGCTTACACATCTTCATATCTCCAGATCCCTGCCCTTAATAAACATCTACTATTCATAGGATATAGAGCTTGAAGGCCCCTTAACCACCAACAAGGCCAACCTTTCATTTTGCCAAGGAGGAAGTTAAGGCCCAAAGAGCTTCGATGACTTATCTAAATCCACACAGGTAGTAATTAGTAGAGGTGGGGCACATGAGGTGCTCAGGGAGGACTTGCACCTCCAGTGTGAGGGGGAGGACTGGCATCTCCAGTGGGAGGGCTGCCAAGGCCTTCTCAAGGCTGCTCATCCACTTTGGTGTCCACCTGATTCACCCAACCCTCACCTGTGGCTCCAAGAAGCTGTATTTTGTGAAGAGACCACACCCCTGTAAAACCTTAGCAGACGGGCTAGACCAGGTTGAAGGTAAAGAACAAACCTCCAACCCGTTAGTGAGTTAGGGGATGTCTATCCTGCACATGTGAAGATTACCCTTGGTGGAATGAGTGGATGAGAACAATTTCTTCCAACACCTGAAGTGAGTGTTGTGGAGCCATTAGAGGTTGGTCAGATATCAAACACACCAAGGTCATCCACATCATTCCGGGCCATAGAGTCAGTCATCTTGTCCTGCCACTGAACTCTGGAAGAGAGAGTGAGGCTGATGACTTTGCACAACTCTGCTTCTTCTATATTCAATTCACCCAAAAAGTCAAGACGCCATCCTGTATTGACATTGTATCATCCAAAATAAAGGAGCAGCAAAAACCAGCAGAAGTGGGGCTTGTGTGCAGGTCCTCTGACTCCAAACCCAATGCTTCCCCTACACCATGTCTGTCAATGGGAAGCACAGAAGAGATGTTCTTGATTCAGAACCTTCCCAGTGCCTCTTAGTTTTGGCAAAGGTGTCCTCTAGTTAAGGCAAGAAGAGGTTTCTGTAATTCATCACTCCACTTCTAGAACACTCAAATCCTCTGCTCTGCCTCCTGCAGAGCTAAGGAGTGTAGACCATTCCCATAGGCATCTCAGCAGTCTAGGAAGAATAGAGGACCTGCACTCTAGTTCCAAAGGAGAGAATGTTAGCTTTGGAAAGATCCTTTGATATCTCTTAGGTCTAGGGTGAAGAACTTGCGATCTCAAGGCCAAATGTGACCCTCTAGGTCCTCAAGCGTGGCCCTTTGACTGAATCAGTCAAAGGGCCACGGTTGAGGACCGAGGGGACCACACATGGCCTTGAGGCTGTAGGTTCCCCGCCCCTGTCTTAGGCCAACAACCTCATTTTATAAGAAAAGAGGCCCAGAAAGAAGAGGCTACCTAAAGTCATGAAGGTTGTCAATACCTATGAGGGGGCTTTAACTTCAGTGTTTAGACTCCAAATTTTGTGCTTTCAACATTACATCTCACTGCTTTGGCCCTTTCCAAAAGAAAACTGGAGATATCTCTTGGAAACCATTCCTTAAAAGCTCAGTTTTCTCATCTAGGTGGTGAGTGGATAGGACACTAGACCTGAAGTCAGGAAACCTCCTCTTTTTGAGTTCAAATCTGGCCTCAGACACTTACATATGTGGGACTGTGGGCAAATCACTTATTCCTGTTTCCCTCAGTTCCTCAATCTATAAAATGAGCTGGAGAAGGAATGGCAAACTGTTCTACTATCTCTGCCTAGAAAACCCCAAATAGGGTCATGAAGAGTTGTACATGACTGAAAAAGACCAAACAACAACAAAATGTGTATAATAATACTATCATTACTTATCTTAGAGGGTGGCTGTGATAACCAATCAACCAACAAGCATTTGTAAATTACTTGCAATGTACAAGGCACAGTGCTAGATTCTAAGGATAAATTGAATAGTCCTTGCCTTCAAGGAATTTGGGGAAGAAATCATATGTGTATATACATGTGTAAATTTTATATTACATACAGTGTTACCATGTACACATACATGTACATTTTGTATTATATATGCCATATATTGTATTATATATATATACTATATATTGTATTGCATTATAATATATTATACATTACATGCAAATAATAAGGTAATTTGGGGGTGAGGGCACCAAATGCTGTTGAGATCAGGAAAGATTTCATGTAGAAAGGGGCACTTTCGCTGAGTTTTGGGGGATTTTAAGAATAAAAATTATTTGTAAATCTTAACTTGCTTTAGAAATGTGAGCTTTAAGGCTGCCCTTTCTCCCCCTCCCTTTACAGGTTGCTCCTGTATGTTATAGAAGAAAAAGCAGCAGATTTGGAGACAAATGATCTGAGTTCAAATCCAATCTCTGCTCCTTACTCCTTGGGTGACCTGGGGCAAGTCATTTAAGTTCTCTGGATCTCAGTTTAAAAACAAGGAGTGGGAAGGTTGTATTCAATGGTCTCTAAAGTGTCTTCTGGTTTCACTTCCAAAGTATTCATGATACTTTGACACAATACCAAAAGGTATAATATCTTCCCAATAAGAAAGAACATCCCAGCCAAACCAGCCTGTCTAGTTATAGAAGGAGTAAAGGCGACAAGGTTGGTTTTGTCTCAATCTTCAATTATCAGAAGGTCAGGCCATCAACAGTAAGTTAGGTGGGTAAGCTCTGACCTTTAGTGACCTGCCATCAATCTTGTGAGTCACCATGCCTCTCTATCTCTCTTTCATTTTCTTCTAACTATCCTGGCCCTTCAGGAGGTAATGTGGTTTACTGAGGGACCAGGAAGCCCAAGGCAAGTCCCAGCTCTGACCCTTAGCCTCTTGACTCCGGGGAAAGGGTGTGGGCAGTCCTTGGTCTCAAGTTTCCTTTTGAGGTAAAGTCAAAGGAGTCACAAAGATGACTTACATAAGGTGGAGTTCCCAAAATGATGTAATTCATGGAAACATCATGGATAAGTAACTACTTGGAAGGGCATCATATGCTTGGAAGTGAAAATTCTGCTGGGTTTGAAGCATGGCTGTCCCATTTCTTTATATGATGTCATATACCTCGTTTCCCTTCAAGGGCAAGACAAGGAGAATTCAGTATACTTTCACACAACTTGGATGGTAGACACCACTCCAGATCCTGGAAATACTCCACGGATTTTTTGAAATCATTGCATGGTCATGGAGAGAAGGGCTGGAGCTTATTGGGGCAAAGATATTGGTCCTGGAATAGCTAAGACTTGGATCAATATTTCACAGATTTATATTTTCAGTGGTGTGGATTTGCCCTACTCTGGTGCAGGAGGCAACTTTTCAATGCTTTCCTTAGTGAATACTCTTCATGAATTAACAACAGCAGTTGCCTGTTGACCCCTATCTGGTGATGATCCTTTAACATTCAGCTAGGTTGGTCCTTTGACAAGAGACATAGTCCATCATTGACTCAAAGCTTCTCTGGATTGGTTGGACCTGACAGATCCTTGGGCCTGCTGTCTTTGAAGGACCAAGGTCACCTCTGTGCCGGACTGAGACTTTAGTGGAGGTGACTAAAAATAACACGAATAATGTGCTGTTCTAGATTCATGATGAAAAATGCTATTCACTTGCAGAGAGATAATTGATGATCTCAAGTGCAGATTGAAGCATATTTTTTTCCACTTTATTTTTCTTGCTTTTTTTGCAACATGACTAATGTGGAAATGTGTTTTGCATGACTTCATATGTATAATGGGTATCATGTTTCTTGACTTCTTGATGGGTAAAGGAGGGGTGGAACTGAAAATAAAAATAAAATAAACAAACAAATGAATGAATGAATAAATATATAATGTTCATTCCTGAGAATATAATGTCCCTTATTCACTTTCAATAGACTGTCTTCTGGGAGTTGTTTTTCCAGTACAGAGACTCAAAATATAGTGGATAGAACACTGAATTTGGAGTCAGAAATGATGAGCTTAGCTCAGACACATATTAGTGATGTGACCCTGGGCAGTCACTTTAACTGCTGTAGGCCCATTTCCTTATCTATAAAATGGGCCTAAGAGTAGCACTGGGTTTTGTGAGGTTGAAATAGAATAATAACAATATTATATAATACTTTATAAGTAGACACTATTTACATAATATATTTATGTGTAACATAATTATAATATAATATTCTAACTTATTTTATCTTTTAATGCCATAGTAATTCAAACTTCAAAGTGAGGGTCAAAACATTTTATGTGGATTTGCCAGATAACAGGGCCACCTTCGCCTAATCTTTGCTATGTGGCATGGATCCCAGTAGTCCCCTCTTTTCGTCTCCTTATCTCTTCTCTGGGGCCAAGAATGGTCATTATGAGTGACAAGTTTTTTAGAAATGCTAACAGAATTGACTTATAACTTTAGTTTCGTGAGATGAGGACAACTAATCTTGTATGGATGACTTCCTGTAAGAGAAGATACAGTAAGAGATGTACCACCTCTCATTATTGTACAGAATTCTGATCCTTACCTACTAAATTCCTACCTGTCCTTCAAAGGATAACTCAAAATTCACCTCCTCCTTGAAGTCTTCTCTGATCCCCTGACTCAGCGATGGTCTTCCATTATTGTACTTCTCTAAATGCACTTATATAATACTATGCAGTATAGTTATTTGTAGGAATTTGCCATCTCTGGCATTTACTAGCCTTGCATCTATCAGCAAGTCCTTAACTCTTCTGAGACTCAGGAAAGTATCCAAAATGATTTCCCACATTATCGATGGCTTAGAACTTGCATCAGTAAGGTATAATGTTGAACTGGGGGGGGCAGGAAGATCTGAGTTCAAATATGACCTTAGACACTTACTAGCTGTGACCCTGAGTAAATCAATTTGACTTCTATTTGCTTCAATTTCCTCACCTATAAACTGGAGATAATGTAACAGCACCTACTTCCAGGGTTGTCATGAGAATAAAAATGAAATAATATTTGTAAAGCACTTTGTAAACCATAAAGTGCTATGTAAATGCCAGCTACCATGACTATGATTATTTCAGTATGCATTACTTTATTAAAGTCTGCACTAAAGCCTTCCTCTGCTGTTTCATCATAACATGAAGGTAATTCAGAGTTCACGGACTCATAGACCTCAAACTGGAATGGACTTCCACTTATCTAGTGCGATTCACTCATTTTGTATATGAGGAAATTGAGGCACCAAATGACTTGTCCAATATTGCATAGGTGCCAAAGTGTCAGAATGAATTTTGACCTGACATCGTTTGACTCCAAATTTGGCATTTTCTACACTGGTTTTAGTGGAGGGGATGTATCTACATTAATGAAAATTGTGGACCCTTGAAGTGTATATGCTTTTGTGTTGAATATAAATACTGTATCATAATAAATAGTAATCACTCCATATTATACCAATGATATGATCTTAAAGGTCTCTTAGGCTTAGAGGTGGTTTGATTTTTTTGTAGCACATTTCAGTGTGAAATAGTTTAGAGTTGTTTTATAGACCTTTCTTTCTGGTCATCAATTTTCTCAACTGCAAAATAGCAATAGTATTTGACTTGTATCTGTGATTTAATTGGCATGGGGAAAGTCAGATGAGAAAACTCTCTCTACCAATTAATCAATAATCAACAAGTATTTATCAAATGTCTGCTATGTGCCAAGAACCATACTAGATACTGGGGATGAAAAAAATAAAACAACTCATGCTCTAAATTTGCTGACCAGAAGACACTCTGTGTGTGCATGTATGCAATACAGAAATGATATACACAGAATAAGTCAAAATAAACTCAAGGTAGTTAAATACAAAGAAAGTCCATCTACCTTGGGAGGGAGAGCCCTAGTCATTGGGGGAGGGAGACAGAAAAGAGTTTCTGCCAAGTTTCTTGAGCTGCATCTTGAGGGAAGTGAGGAATTCTGTGAGAAGGAGCAAGGTAAAAAGAGAGAGTATAATAAGGATAGGCAACAGCATGTACAAAGGCCCAGATCCAGAAGGAAATGTAAAGGAACGACCAGGGCAAATCACTACTAAGTTCAATAACTTGGTCTTAAAGAACTACTGGGGGTGCCCAGAGGTCTTGTGACTTGCTCAGGGTCACACAGTCAGTAAGTGGCAGATGTGGTACTTAAACCCAGTTGACAAATAAGTGGTAAAATTTAAATTGCCTTTAAGGTTTGGAAAGCATTTTACACACATGATCTCATTCGAGCTCTACAATAGCACCATGACCTCAGTAGTGTAGGAAGAATTATCTCCGTCTTATAGATGAGAGATCTGGGGTTCAGAGAAATTAATCAATTTGCTCATAATCCCGCAGTTAGTAAGTGGATGACTCCAAAATATTTGTGCCACTAAAGCTAATGAGCCTGAGACAATCTCCTCTGTCCTTCATTCAAGCTGTTGACTGATCAGCAAGGGAGGAAATTCTTTCTTCCCATCGTACAGATTCATGTCGTGAGGCTCCATCAGGAGAAGGCCTTTGTGCAGGGGAACTGAAAGGAGTGAGTGGCCATTCTGGGAAAAGAGCCCAGGCCTCTTGGGTACACACAGTCCAAGCCTCCATCTAAGACTAGAATTCAACTGCTAGGCAATGCCAAAGAGTTAAAAATAGAGTTGAAAAACAAAACAAAACTTTCTGCCTAGGGAGGTGTTGGCTGGAGGAGGCTCCCAAGTTCTATTCCTGGCCCTCCTGTTGATTTGTGGTGTGACCTTGGGGAAGCTGCCCTGACATGCAGTTTCTGTTTTTTCATCTGCAGGGCTGAGGGAAGAATATGGGCTTGCCTCCCAGGGAAAGGGTCAGAAGTAAGGCCAGCCTTCTACAGAAACAGAGACAGTAGTCTCTTGCCTGGCACTATTTTATAGGGGTGAGGAACGGGGATAGCCCCCAAATATCACTTCTGGCATCTCATAGAGAGGTGATAGAAAGACCTGGGAGTGAGGGAGCCTGGACTGTTGCTTTGCCTTGTGACCCTGAGCAAATCAATCTCTCTGCATTTTCCTCTCCTAACATCTATTTAAAATGAAAAGTTTGAGGCAAAATGCCATCCATATCCAGAGAAATAACCATGGAATCAGAATGTGGAATAAAGCAGACTCTTTTCTCTTGTGTTGTTTTCGTTTGGTTTGTTTTTTCTCATGGTTTCTCCCATTTATTTTAATTCTTCTATGCAACATGGCTAATATGAAAATGTGTTTAACAAGAATGTATGCGTAGAACCCGTACAAGATTGCATGCCATCTGGGTGAGGAAAGGCAGAGGGAGGGAGGAAAGAGGGAGGGGGAAAAAGTTTAAGACTTATGGAAGTGATTGTTGAAAATTGGAAACAAATAATTAAAATTTTTAAAAAGTATTGGGGTGATGGGAACAATATCTAGCTCATCCTGTTCTCACATGCTTTCGGTTTCTTCTGTTATGTATCTACATTTTGCTTTTCATTCAATATCATTTGGAAATTGTAAGTGAACCAAAAAAAAAATGAGAAGTTTGGATGACACTAACTTCTAAGGTCTCATGTGGCCCTAGATCAAGGGTCTTATGACCCATTCAGTGAAGTGAACCAGCTTCTCTTTTCAGTGCAGATACAGTGGGCAGAGCTGAAGCACTAAGTCAGCTTTTGGTCATTCACACTTTAGTGAGAACATAGAGGGAATCCCATTACTTTTCTATTAATTGCAAAATTATATATATATATATATATATATATATATATATATATATATATATGTGTGTGTGTATATATATATGTATATATATATATTCCACAGACAGGAAGAAGGATCATTTGGTGCATCAGATAGATCTGAAGTGATGCACTTTGGGCAGCCACAGGAACTGGGTGGTTGGGGAAGAGGAAAGTGAGGAAACTGCCCCCTTCCCCTCTTTTTTTTGCCTTAGAGAGGCACTGTGGTACAGGAAAAGTTGCCTAGGGCTCAACCTGAGGTTAGGAAACCTAGATTAAAATCTGGCCGCTGCAAATTCCAAGCTGTGAGACCTTAGAAAAGTAAGTTCATGTCTTGAAACCTCGGTTTGGGGATAGATACTAGGACTACCCACCTCATAGAATGATTGTGAGAAAAACATTTTTTAAGCCTTAAGGCACTTGTTTCTTTCTGCTGTTGTGGTTCATTCTTCATTCTCAAAGGGGACCAAGGACATCATGAGTGGAATGTCTTGACTTCTCCTTGAATTGGATTTGAGTGAGGCAGAGCTGCAAAAAGTCATCAGTCTTGCTCTCTTCTCCAGTCATAGCAGAGTCAGTGGCAAGACAAAGGTCAAGAAAACTGGCAATGGCCCAGGATGTAGTGAATGACCTTGGCCTTTCTAAATTAAGGTCTTTCCCAGGTCTCAGTCTGTCTGAGGCAACATCCATTCAGTGACTAAGGGCTAAGTAAAAAAATGAGAAAAAAATGACCAATTTACCATCCCAAAGGCATTACAGATTGATAGAGTAACTTCAGCTCCTTCTAATGAAAGGGTTACTGGACTGATAGATATTTTAAGTCTTGGTTTAATCCATATCACTCATGTTATATCTATCCTCCAGTTAGCAGTCAAAGAGAATTCTAAAGCTTAGGTCTTGGCCTTGTGACTCTCCTGTTTCAAGAGCCCCAGTGGTTTCCAATAGGTTATGAACAGTATGGCTCTCTGTGAGTACTCCTTCCATTGCAAGGTGCTGCCCCTTATTAGGAAAGGCTTCCAGGAGGAATTACCAACTGAGCTGAGCCTTTCTAAGAGAAAGAGGTAGGAGGGAGAGCATTCCAGGCCTGGGGGGTAGCCAGTCTGTTCAAAGGCATGGCGGCAGGAGAAGGAATGCTGAATCTGAAGAACGAGCAGATCAGGTTTAAATCGGTCAGTCAACTATCATTTTTTAAGTGCCTACTATGGACCAGGCATCATGCTAAATTCTATGAATATAAAGAAAGGTAAAAGATGTACTTTGCACTCAAGGACCGCATAGGCTAATGGTGGATCCAATAAGAAAACAACTTAGCACAAATAAAAGATGCAGGGTAAATTGGTGATAATTTTAGAGTTTAATTTCTTTTTTTTTAAATGTAAATTTATTTATTTAACTTTTTACATTCATTTTCACAAAATTTTGGGTTCCAAAATTTCTCCCCATTTGTCCCCTCCTCCCACCCCAATACACTGAGCATTCTAATTTCCCCTATCACCAAT
>CM053769.1:188306618-188325010 GCA_028658325.1 Potorous gilbertii
GTGTAGTTTTGCAAATGACTTCCATAATAGTCGTGTTGTGTAAGACTAACTATATTTTTCTCTCCATCCTATCCTGCCCCCATTTTGTTTCTATTCTCTCTTTTGATCCTGTCCCTCCCCAAGTGTTGACTTCAAATTGCTCCCTCCTCCCATTGCCCTCCCTTCCATCATCCCTAGAGTTTAATTTCATTGAAATGAAGGAGAATTGGGCAAGGCTTCCTGCAGAAGGTGGGATTTTAGCTGAAAGCTGAAGGAATGCAGAGAAGCTGGGAGATGGAGATGAGGAGTGAAAGAATTTGAGCAGCTCCAAGTAGGGAGATAGATTATTTTATGCAAAAAGGCCAGTGTCACTCAATGGAAACATGTGGAGAGGGAGTAAGTTGTAAGTAGTCTAGCAAGGCAGGAAGGAGTCAGAGAATGAAGGACTTGGAAAGTCAGACATAGGATTTTATATCTGGTCCTGGAAGTAATAGGGAGCTGTGGGAGTTTATTGAAAAAAGGAGGTGGAAAGGTGACATGGTCAGACTTGACCAATCAGAAGAAGACTACTGTAATCCTTCAGGTGTGAGGTAATAAGGGCTTGCACCAGGGTGGTGGCAATGTCATTGGGGAAGTAAATGTAAGCTATCATTACAGTCTGCTATTTATTGCTTGTGTGACCTTGAATAAGTCACTTAATTTCCTTGAACTAAAGGGAATATCTATTACCTTATATGAGATGTTGGACTAAATGACCCCTAAGGTCCCTTTTGACTCCAGATCCATGCTTCTGAGACCCTGTTAATGCAGCCTCGGGCCAGATCAGTGGGAAATTCTCTTCGTCTTCATTTGCCTTTCCATAAGAGAAGACTTTTAGATGCAGCATTCCTATTCACCAAAATAACTTGGTTTTTTGTATAGACATTTGTGTGGAAAGAGACCACTTAGTCATGGGAAAAAAGGGGGATTCTGGTGAAATGCTAAGAGATTTTTCAAGCAAGGTGCCTTCTCAGGGCTGAAACACACAAGCACTTTGGAATATAATTTCTGTGTCCTTTCCTTTGTGAGGCAAATGCAATTTTGTAGGACTTAGTGGTAGAAGGGACCCCAGAAGGGACCCCCAGTCCAATCTTGCCATTTTATGGAGGAGAAAACTGTGACACACAAAGTTTAAGTGACTTGCCCAAGGTCCTGCAGATAGTGAATAGCAGGGCTAGAATTCACAACCAGGTCTTTGAACTCCAAATCCATTGCTCTTTCCTTTGCCTCTTTTCCATAAGTCTGTTGAGTATTGGGGCACCATTTTATTTGGGAAAGCCACCTTTGCAGAAATTGATAAGAGGCAAAAGGTTGTGGTTTACTCTTACATCCTTAGACAAAGTCACCTCAGGCCCCAGGAAGGGGGTGGGGACAGGTTCCCAGAAACATTGCAAAATGGTGGTGAAAGCTAGTCTACCGACGACAATAAAGGCTGTTTCCTCTACCTCTTTGTGAATAACTTCTGCTTTTTAGATTTCCTAATGAGCAGAAATGGACACTGCTTTACTGTAAAACAGCAGTCAACTTACCAAACACTATGACAATGACAACAAAACACACAATATGTGCCACTAAAATTAAGGGTCAGGTGTGAGGGGCTGTGAGAAGCCTTCCCCCAGAAGGCTACCCTCTGTTCATTTAGGGTACCTCATTGGAGTCAAACTTCATGCAGTCATGGGCTCACAGGATTTAGGTGGGGAAAGGATAGTGGAGATGTCCCCAGACTATCCCCCTCCACCATGTCACAGATGGGTTGAGGCCCAGATTGGGGGAACACCTCTTCACTTTTTGCTACTTGGACAAAAAGTAACTGTCTATAGGGAAAACCTATTGACTTGCCATAGTAGCAAGTCACTGAAACAGAGACTATTAGAATAATCTTCTCTTTTGACATCTGAAGAAACTGAGGCCCAGTGGTCAGAAGGAGTTTCCCAAGATCTCCCAGTGTGATACTTTGAGTGTGCTTTGGGCACATAGAAGAGCTCCAAGTCTTATTGCCATATTAAAGTGTCTAAAAAACTCCATTTTGCTCAAAGTCCCAGAACTCCACTTCCTCAATCCAATCCATACATTCATCAAGCTTCTTGAAGGATTATTTTTGCTAATGTATCACCAGTGCTTACCACAATCAGTACCTTGTATATAGCAAGTGCTTAATAAATGTTGAAGGTCCTGAGTAAGGTACTGGGGATGCAAAAAAAAAATCAATACTTCTTAATGAGTTATAAGTGTAACTACTATGACTATGTACAAGAAAATAACTATAATACAAATTATTTTGTGGAAAAGTCACAGAAAGGTTTAAGAAAGATTGAAGGAGGGAGGAAGGAAAATGAAGGAATGCTTCATAACAACTGACATTTCTATCAAGCTTTGAGGTTTACAAGTCTATTTTCCCCATAGAAATCCTTAGAGGGAGATATTTTGGTATTATCACTCCCATTTCATAGATTAAAAAAACACACACATTGAGGTTCAGAGAGAGCTTAGATGACTTGTCCAACGTCACACAGTTAGCAAGCAATAGATTCAGGATACAAACCGACATCACTTGGTGGTAGGAGCAGCCAACACCTTCCACCATGCCAAACTACTGCCCAAAGGAAGTGGGGTTTCACATTGCCAGGAAACTTTTGCTGCCCATTCTAGCTTATAGGGATCTCTCCCCTTGGCAATGTTCCTTCAACTCCAATTCTGAGGGGGATTGTCTTGGGTTTCCAATTTCATTCCAGTTATCCAGATCCACATGATTTACCTAGAGCAGGGGTGGGGAAACTGCTGCCTTGAGGCCATATGTGACCCTCTAGGTCTTCAAGTGCAGTCCTTTGACCAAATCCAAACTTCACAGAACAAATCTGTTCCTCAGCCCTGAAGAGTGTTAAAGGGGCAAATGCCTTTGTTTGTAATGTACTTTTAGAAAGTTGAGCCTCCTTCCCACAGGTATCAGAGAACTTGGCTTGATGGTTCCAGAAGCAGGCTGAGAGTCTAGGGAAAATCCTTACTTGTGAGAACTGTTGGACTGTGTGAACTGGAGGTCATCTAACGTCTCTGTGCTGAACTTTCTTTACTAGTAAGCCAGGAAAAATAAACTTCAAACAAACCAGGGCACAATGGGCCTTGGGCTTTCTGGGTGAAGTGGAACACTTTATAGTAAAAACAGAGAATAGGAGAGCTGCATAGGACTTCAAAGATCATCTAATTCAACCAATGTCAGAGTGGAAAGGGTTGACTCTGGATCCAGAAGATCTATATTCAAATCCTATCTCTGAATTTCCTTAACTTGTGACTTTGGTCAAGTTATGTAATGTAGCTGGGCCTCAGTTTCCTTATCTGTAAAATTTAAAAGTTAGACTTTAGGAGTGGGGAACCTGTGGCCACGAGGCCACCATGTGGCCCTCTAGGTCCTCAAGGGTGGCCCTTTGATTGAATCCAAACTTCACAAAACAAATCCTTTTATTAAGGATTCAAAGGACTAGATAGTCTCCAAGGTCTCTTCTAGGTTAAGGGCTAGAATTGTTTTCATTCTACAGCTGAGGTCCATTTGCTTGAGGTCAAAATGAGAAATGTGTTAACAGAGCTGGAGTTTGAACTCGGTTCCTCTGACTCCAAATTCAGTCCTTTTCACTGTAGCATGTTTCCTCAATAAAATATAATCTTGTTATTACTGTTGCTCAGTCATTTCATTCATTATCTGAGTCTTCAAGACCCCATTTGGGGTTTTCTTGGCAGGGATACTGGAGTGATTTGCCATTTCCTTCTCCAGCTCATTTGACAGATGAAGAAACTGAGGCAAACAGGGTTAAGTGACTTGCCCGGGGTCACATAGCAGTGTTTGAGACTAGATTTGAACTCAAGAAGATTAGTCTTGTGACCTCAGACCCAGCCCTCTATCCACTGTGCCACCAAGCTGCTCTAGAACACAACCCTATCCAATGCGTAGTCGCAGAGTTGGAAGGGACCTCACAGAATACAGATTCCTACCCACTCATCTCTGGAGAATTCTCTGCATAACGTCTCTGCCAAATAGTCATCCAACCTCTACTAGGAAACCTCCAGTGACAGAAATTTGCCACCTCCCAAGACAGCCCATCCCATTTTGGGATAGGTTTCACTGTTAGGAAATTTTTTTTTGTAGTGAGCTGTAAGCTGCCTCTCTGTCACTTCTACCCATTGCTTTTAGTTCTGGGGCCAAATCAAACAAATCTATTTATTCCCTCTTCCCATAATAGCCCATTAAATGACATGAGGACAGTGATCATATTCCCTCCTAATTCTTCTCCAGGCTAAACGTTTTCCAGATGAGAAAACTGGAATTCAGAACGTGGGGCTTTGTGGAAAGTTGGTAACAAAGCTTGGCTCTCTAGGCTGTAGGTATATCTTGTTTCCAATATACTGAGCAGCAACTGATGAGGGTGTATTTTAGGAAAGAAAACCTTCCCCATGTCCTTCAAAAATAACCCCTTAGTTGAACACTTACTCTCATGTGTGAGATCATCATAGTAGGATCATAAGAGTAAAAAGTTTGGGGTTGGGAGAGATCTCAGAGACCAAGCCCAGTGCCTTCCTTTTACACAGGACCCAGAAAGTTCAAGTGATTGGCCCAGGCTCTCACAGCTAAGGGAGTGTCAAAGCCAGGGTTTGAACCCTCACCTCTCCATCCCATATCCTATTCTCAAGGATAGCTCAAAAGGGAAGGAGCAGAAATAGAATTAGGCATTAGGGTCTCACAGCTCTATCCTCTTTAACCCTCCACACGTATGGATCCCTCCCCACTTCCCTTTTCTCCTCATTGAAAAAGGAAGTGGCCATAGGGTGATGTCATCATGGGTGTAAATGTCATCACTTTCTGGATTTGAGGTAGGTAAGGCTTTTCTGACAGTCAGTCCAAGCCCCTCCCTCAACGTTATATGTGGTTAGCCTCTCAGCCTCACCTCCCTGACACACACACACACTCTGGTGTGGGACAGCCTTTCATCTATGAGGAGTACCTTCCTTTGCTCTATGGACACATCTGATCTCTGTGCTGACTCAAAATTTTGACTTTGGTCATAGGCCTGTCTCTCTCTCTCTCTCCCTCTCTCTCTCTCTCTGTCTCTCTCTCTTTTCATAGGATGGGTGTGTCATTTTAATAAATCTTCCACCTTCCCCCTAAATCCCTTTCCTTTTACAGCCCAAGGGCCAGCCCAGACTATCATTTTTTCATAAATGATTGAAGGGAAGAAGGTCACATTCCATGTCTGTGGGTAGGGAGGCTGTCCACACTATTTCAATCCTTCTGGGTGGGCAAGGGTCGGGCTTCCAGCCGGCATGACTGCAGGGGGGAAGGAAGCTGATGGACTGTTTGTATGATATTCCCAACTAAGGACAGGTCATAAAAGGGCAGATAAAAAAGCAGTTTCCTAAAATATGATGGGATAGGCATGGTTATTCCCTCCACCAATTCAGATTACAACTCATCCATGCCCTCTGGCATTGTGGTTCTCTTGTCCATATTTTCCTATACATCTTTGATGGGCTTAGGAAGAATGTAATCCAATGTTCTGGCGATCCTCGTAGGTACCAGTGGAGCATGCAGACTGGCCATTGGGAACTCCAGGCTCTCAGCACACAGCAGGTCCACCTTCTTTTTGATTCATTCATCTCTGATCATGTTGTTTACATGGCTTCTCTTACCTCATCCTTCCTTGCTAACATGTTGTAGACTACTGACAATCACCATGAATCCCTCCATTGTCCTTTGGGTGACCCTCAATAGTAATTCTGGTATTACATAACTGGAATTCATGCATCATTGAAAGGAGAAGGATGTCATAAAGATCGGCTTTTGTTTCAGGGAGAAATTTGGGATCATTAACAGCATTGCTCCATTTCCCCAAGGCAATCTAGCCTGCTCATCTCCTTTTCCAGTTCTGGATCCAGATCCTTTTAGTTTTTACTGTGTGTATGCTCAGGTCAAACTAATTCTGAAGGATTACAAGCCTCACTTAGGAGGCTCTTCATTGTCAATCAGTCAGTCAATAATCGTTAAGCACTTGGTATGTGACAGGCACTATGCTAAGCTCTGAGGATACAAAAAAAGACAAAAGACAGTCTGCTCTTAAGGAATTCACAGTCTAATTGGAGAGACAATGTGCAAACAATTTTGGACAATAAAGCTATATATTGGAAACAATGGAAATGATTAAGAGAGAGAAGGCACTAGAATTAAAGGGGACTGAGAGAGACTTCCTATAGAAGGTGGGATTCTAGTTGAGACTTGAAGGAAGCCAGGGAATTCAGGAGGCAGAGATGAGAAGGGAGAGAAATCCAGGCATGGAGGGCAGAGAAAATGCCCAGAGTTGGCAGACTGAACATTTAATTTGAGTTATACAAAAGAGACAAGCTTCACTGGATCACATAGTACATGGCAGAGTTAAGTATAAGAAAGATATAAGAAAAGTGGAAAAGTTGCGGGGGAAGCAGGTTACAAAAGTCTTTGAATCCCAAACAGAGGATTTTACATTTTATCCTAGAGGTGATTAGGACAGAGAAATTTTACTGAATTTGGGGAAGGTCACATGTTCAGACCTGGACTTTAATAAGATCACTTTGACAGATGAGGGGAAGGTGAGCTGGAGTCTTGAAGAAGAAAGACCAACCAGAGGCTATTATAATAGTCCAGGCATAAGGGGATGAGGTTCTATACCAGCATGGTGGCCTTGTCAGAGGGGCACACATGGGAGATGTTACAAAGGTGAAATCAACAGGCTTTGGCAACAGATTGGATATGGGGGATGAGAGATAATGGGGACTGAGGATGACACCTAGGTTATGAGCTTGGTTAACTGAGAGCAAAGGGGTACCAAGGAGATTGACCAAGAAGTCTGGAAGAGGGGAAAGAGAGTGAGCTAAGTTTGGACATGATCCAGTGTTCAACTACCACCCACAAAGAAGATGAAAAGGTTAATAATGATACTTCACACTTAGACAGCATTTTAAGGTTTCCTCACTACAGTCCGATGAGGTGGGTAATGTAAGAATTATCAGCACTATTGTCACAACAATTATCCTCATCTCACATAGGAGGAAAATGAGGCTCTGAGGACTTGCCCAGTCACAGCCAACACCCATCGGAGCCAGACGTGAAGTAGATCGCTTCAGTCCAAGGCCCATGACTTTTCTTCTGTGCCGTACTCCATACCACACTAAATGCTGCTGCAATACACTATATTGCTTCCCCACAGTAATTTTCATTTTATCGTAAATTGCGTTCCTCATAATAGCCCCACAGGTAGGGCAAAGATTATGATCTCCATTTTACAGATGAGGAAGCTGAAGGGGATAGAACTGCCTACAGTCACACATCTGGTGAGTGATAGGGTGAAGAATCCTCAAAGAGAAACACTCACCTTCATGACCTGCCATGGAACTATATTCCCTCTGGTACCTGTGTGTCCCTTTAAAGCCTTACTGTATGTGCCTTTGAAGCCAACCCAAAGGAACTGAGAAATGCAGCTGGGTTGTCTAGGAACCAGTCTCAAAGGAAATTAAACAAAGTCAACTGTCAGCGGAGATTCTGACTGGTCATTTAATTGTCTTGCTCAAAAATATTCAATGGACCCCTATTATCCAACAAACAAAGCATAGATTCTTTAATCTGACTCCCTAAAGCTTCCTGCTCCCTACTTTTCCTTTCTAATCTGTCTCCCACGATGTGAAGTTGTTGAAATCACTTGTTGCCATTTGTCCTCATCATCATCAATCTCCTTCATATGCCCTATGTCATACCTTTCTGGACTTTCCTGTTTAAACTTACCTGCTTTCATGCCCACTGCCAGGAGGACGGATGGTATAGTGGAAGGAGTGCTGAATTTGGAATTAGGAAGCCTGGCTTTGAATTTTGTTTTGAAGTCCACTCACGAGTGGTCTTGTGTTGGGTTAAGTGCTTTCCCTTGATGGGAAGAGGTGACTTCAGTGGGGATAGGTGTAAGATGAGAGAACTGGGCAACTTGGGTCACTTAATTTCTCCTGGTTTTTTGCAGATTTCCTCATCTGTAAAACAAAGCATTGGGTCATCAAGATCTCTTAAATTTTTCCTACTGGTGACCACTTTTCCAGTTTCTGCAGTGTGAAGTGCATAAGTGAGCAGGCTTTATGTTCAGAACCAAGGCTGCCGTGAGCTTGTGCGATGTAACACAGGAAAGCACTGTCAGAAACACAGGAAAGCACTGCCAGAAACACCTTAGATTCATTTTGTGTTTAATTTTTAATTAATTTTTGATTGTTGTGTGTTCAGAAGCCTTTTTCTGTTGCCAAAGTTTGGGGTTGAGGCCCAAAGTTTCAGAAGCTCTGGACTAGATTACCCTAAAGGTCTCTTCTAATTCTAAATCCAAGGACAACATCCTATGCAGGGATAACTAGGTGGTGCAGTGGATAGAGCTCCGGGCCTGGAGTCACTAAGACCCAAGTTCAAACCCTGAGCAATTCACTATAGTTTCCTCAACTGTAAATGAGAGAAACAACAACACCTTCCTCAAAAGGCCATTGTGAGAATCAACTGGAATGATATTTGTGAAGCTCTTGGCACACTACCTGGAGCAGAGTGGGCACTGTCTAAATTCTTATTCCCTCCTATGCCGACAAGAACTTTCCACACAGCAAAATCCTATCATCCTTCAATGACTAATTCAGTTAAATTCATAGAATGTTGGAGTTGGAAGAGATTAGAGACCTCAGTCCAAAGGTCTCATTTGTAGAATGGGGAAAACGAGGTATACAGACATCAGGTGACTTGTCCAGGGTCACATGGAGAGAGGAAGCATTAGATTGTGAACTTACTCAAGGGAGTAAGTCCCTTGACACCCTGTTCAGAGCTTTGCTCTTCTAAGCTGTCAAAAATTCATATTTAGCCCCGAAAGAAATTGGTCTCTGACTAAATCCATTTTGGGATTTTGGATTTTAGCTCCTGAAAAAATATACCAACAACATTCTTTTCAGTTTAACCTGCATTATTCCTATTTTTTCCCATTACTTTGTCTAGACAATCAATAAAACAATAAATCAAGCTTTGATTTGTAGCATTTGCATATTTCCAAAGTGTACATAACCAGCTCTGGTAACCAGTAACAACCAGTTCTGGCTCCAGCACATGCCTGATTGGGACTCCCAAGTTGAGCTTGAAGCCTTTACCTGACAGAAATCTCTTAGTGAGTTACTTATAGGTAGAAGGGTTGCATAGTGAATAAAAAGATGTATCTCAAGTTAGAAAGAGAGGAATTCAAATCTAGCTTCAGATACTTCCTGAGTGACCCTGGGCAAGCCACTTAACCTCTGTTTACTTCAGTTTCTTCAACTGTAAAATGAGAACAGCAGCTTCCTGCCAGGATTGTTTGAGGATCAAAGTAGAGAATATTCACAAAACACTTTGCAAACATTAAAGTACTATATAAATGTGAGCTATTATGATCAGTTGCCATTGACTCTCCCTTTCTCTCTTCATTAAGACTTGGTTGCCTCAGAGGGCAGTGAGTTTTCAAGCAGAGATCCTGGATTGTCACCTGGGCTAGTGTTCCATGATTTAGAGCTGGAAGGGACCATTGAGAGATCCTCTACTACAAACCCTTCCTTTTGTAGTCAGAGAAACTGAGACTGAGAGATTGACTTGCCCAAGGAGTGGAAAGAGCCCTAGATTTTCAATCAGTGGAAATGGGTTTGAATATGATTCAAATAATTCAGTGTTGTGGATCTGGATGCATGAGAGATCTTAGAAGTCATCTAACTTTAGGTGGGTTCAATCCTACCTTCTTTTTGTTTTACAGCTAAGGAAATTGAGACCCAGAGAAATAAGATGACCTGACCAGACTCATCTAGCTTGCCAGTCAAAACCAGAATTCAAACCCAGATCCTTGGATTCAAAATTCAGTGTTCTTTCCATTATTCCACAACTGTTTGATGTGTTCTAAGGCTCTGCTTTCAGCTTGAACATTTGATGAAGCCAGAAATCAGTTGGGTTCATTGTGGAATAGGATTCTCATTTTGTACCTTTGTTACTTTCTAGCTCACTTATTTGTGGACATGTTATCATTCTAATTTTATGATGATGTGAGGGGAAACTGAGGCACAGAAATAGACATGTCAATGGAATCCAGTCTAATCTAATAATATTTTGGAAGTGCCTTCCACATGCAAAGCCCTGTGCTAGGCCTTAGGGGTAAATAGATGTAATGAAAAAGTTTTTACCCTCAAGGAGCTTGCATTTTGGGGTAAAGGAACAGTCAAACAGATGAGTATAAGCATGGCAGTCAGTCAGGCACTCTCTCTGCTAGAAGGACTCCACACCTGAGAGAGAGCCTTTGGATCACAGGTGCATAGATTTGGAGCTGGCAGTAAACCTAGAGGTTAGACTTGAAGTCACCAAGACCTGGATTCAATTCTCTTCTTGGAGACTTCTTTCCCATATCTCTAGGGGCTTCAGTTTCCTTATCTGTAAAGTATGGATAATAACAACATAACAGCTCTTAGAGGATCAAATTGGAAAATATATGTAAAGCACTTAGTGAGCCTTAAAGTGCTATATAAACATTAGATGTTATCATTACATCTGAGAGATCTGAGATCCAGAATGGGAGAAGTGGTCTGCCTGAGATCGTAGTGATAGCAAGTGGCAAAGTCAGGACTGGCATTCACATCTTCTTACTCGAAAATGTTTAAATGAACTGATCTATGCACATGGCTGATTTCACATCATTATCATTTATAGTTGGTGTTAGCGTTATCAAAACTTAAAACAAAGCAAAAAGGGCCCTACTGCCCTCACGTTAGTGAGAATGAATGGGCTTCTTTAATTAAATACTTGCCAGACTGGTCAAATCCTGTCAGGTTGGCTCCATATGCATAACACCTTAGCTGGGCACCCAATTTATATGCCTCCTGTGGGTGATTCCTCTGTCCCTAACATGGTCTTGCTCCTCCCCACTGGGTCTATTTCAGGGACTTCCCATGCTCATCCCTTTGGCATCTACTTACCCCACCTTCCCCTCTGGCCCTGTGTCATTAGTGATTTTCTGCCCAACTGGAAATGATACCCTCAGTGAAGGCAAAGCAAACAGGCAAGTTCCGGTCTTGGCTCCAGGAGGACTGGGTCTTTCTACCTGGCCCCACCCTGTGTTTCCTGTCCTGCCTCCTTGGCCCACATTCATCCTCAAGGATGTTTCCTCCAAGTCTAGCTTTCTGCCTGGGCAATAATTACAGGGCTGGGTTATTCTCTTCAATAAATGTGGGAAGGAGATTGTCACAAAAGGAATACCCAGTTCATGAGCTTGGATAAACTCCTGAAATTGTCTCTTGCTGTTGGCATAAGCCCAGGACTTTGCCAATAATGGATGTTCAATAAATAATTGTAGAATTGAATTGAATTGAAGAGTTACCACCTTGCTTGAGTCTGTAGCCAATGTGTTCAGCTTCCTCCCCTTGGGAAACAAGTGTCCAGAGTAGAGGAGGAGATAGTGCCTGGGCACGCAGCCCTGATGTTGTGACATCTGAAGTATTATATTCAGTTCCAGCACCCCATTTCAGGAGGGACATTGAAAAATGGAGCATTTTTATAGAAAGTGACCAAGATGGTGAGGAAACTGGAAACCACCCTATACAAGATTTAATTTAAAAAAAACTGAGCACATGATGTCCATAGAAGAGAAAGTTTAAGGGCTTTGTGGTTGCTGTCTTTGAAAATTTGGAAGAGTTCAGACCTGTTCTATTTGAACCCAGAAAAAAGAACTGGAAACAATGGGGAAAAGTTATAGGGACTTCTATTTTAGTTGAATAGAAAGAAAAATTTTCTAACAATGTCCAAAAGTGTAATAGGCTGTTGTGGGGGTATTATGTTTCCTACCAGGGAAGTTTCTCAAGCATATCTCGATGTCCATCTGGGACCATAGATTTAAAGTTGGAAGGCACCTTAGATGCCACTGAGTTCCATCCTTTCATTTTACAGATGAGGAGACTGAAGCCCAGAGAGTTTAAGTATCTTCCCTAGCTAGTAAGACTCTAACCCAGATCTTCCTGACACTAAGATCAATCCTTTAGCCTCTATGTCACCCTAGAATTACTTTTTAGTTGTGGATTAGACTAATGCAATCTTCAGTCCCTGTACTTTTCTGACCCCAAGATAATATGATTTGCTGAATTGTCTGCCTACTGTACAGATGGGCACCAAGGTACAAGAAACTGAGATACCAAAACTTTAATCAGATGAGGTATTTGTAAAGGACTTAGCACCATGCTGGCGCATCCTAGGCACTATATAAATGTGTTTTCTTTCTCTTCCCTCCCTCTTTCTAACTACCTAAAGATGTCTTAAGAGAGACTTATGGAGAACTCACACAGAGCAAGCATTCACATGGTGGTCAGAAGAAGCGATTCAAGGACACTCAAGGTGTCTCTTAAGAACTTCAGAACTGATTGTGTGACATGGGAGACATTAGCATAGGACTGCCTGGCGTGGCGTTAAGGTACTGTGCTCCATGAGCAAAACAGAATTGAAGTAGCTCAAAAGAAACTTGATGAGATGTGAAAATTTAGAGACACCTCCACCCCAAATGTTCACACATAGACTATTTGTGCTCATATGAGTCTGATCAGCCACAGTTGGACACACTGTAACTTGACTCTAGCATTGTGATGTCACTACCACAGGTGGTTGGTGGTTCCTTTAAACCAGGAGTTCTTTACTTTTTTGTGGGTGATGGACCTCTTTGGCAGTCTAGCATATGCATAAAATCAAATATATAGGGTTATGAGGGAAATCATAAAATAAAATAAAATTATTAAAATATATAGAAGGTTCACAGATCCTAGGATAAGAACCTTTACTTTAAACAATGAATTCACTAACAAAATTAGATATTGTTTACAAAAACACATGAATTACATGCAATCATTCAATAAACATTTATTAAGTTCACAGTATGTGCTGGGTTCCATACCAGGCAATGAGAATGCAAAACCAAGTGCATGCAAACCTGCTACTTTAGTTTCATATAGAGTGTGATTTATATCCATTTTCTTGTACCAGTGAGATCTCTTTCCTACTATGAAGGCTGTCCCTGGGAAAGCTGGGTAGTATTCTAAGTCTCAGTACAATGAAGACAGCATAGATCAACCATTTCTGCCCTCAGAGAGCTTATATTGTAGGAGAGAAATAACCGGTATATAGATAAGTATATACAATGTATGTACATGATGATTACAAAGTCACTTATTAGAGGATCAGTTAAGCTTTCATGGAGAAGCTGTTCTTTGAACACAGTATTTTGAAAGGAATAAGGGAGTCTAAAGAGTTCCCTTATTATTATATTATATTATTATATAAGAGCCATTTCTTATATAAGATGATGTCTAAATGTAGATTAAAACAACCACCTATATAAGATGGAAATTGGGATGGGGATGGGATTGGGGATGTGTAAGCAGATAATGCCATAGAAGAAAGTTTCTTTCTGTGTTGGTCTTTGCTCACCTTCTGGTAAGGGCATCTTCGGTAGGAAAGGGAAGGAAGTCTTTTCTCCTCCATTCAACAGGTATTTATTCAGCACTAAGTGCAAGTCACTATTTTAGGTGCTGTGGGGATTACAAAGAAATGTAAAGGATGGTTCCTTCCATTAAGGATTGTAGATTTAGAGCTGAAAGAGACCTTAGAAGTCATTGAACCTGATACCCTCATTTTACAGAAGAGGTGAAATTACTTGATTAAGGTCACACAAATTATAACTAGCAGAATTCAAACTCAGGGCTTCTGGTTCCATAACTAATATTTTTTTCCACTGTTCCATATTGCATTGCTCCTCCACGTCCTCTCAAGGAGCTTACTATCACTCGAAGATTGGTCATTAGCTGATTAACTTTTTCAGGCACAACTACTCATGAAAATGTTATTGTTGAGTCATTTCGGCTGTGTCTGACTCTCCATGACCCTCTGAGGGTCTTTTCTTGGCAAAGATGCTGGAGTGATTTGCCATTTCCTTCTCCAGATCACTTTATAGATGAGTAAACTGAAGCAAATGGGATTAAGTGACTTGCTCAGGGTCACACAGCTAGTAAGTGTCTGAGGCCAGATCTGAACTCAGATTATCCTGACTCCAGGGCCAGCATTCTCTCTACTGCATCACTTACCTTCCCTTATAAGCTCTCTTTAAATAAGATCTCCCCCATGCATATGTTAAAAGTCTTTTTTTTATGGAGAATGGAGGAATTTATGACCAAGCAAGAGATAGAGAACATTATGAGATGCAAAATGGATAACTTTGATTATATTAAATTGAAAAGTTTTTATAGAAAGTCAATACAACCAAGATTAGGAGGGAAGCAGAAAACTGGGAAAGAATTTTTACAACTAGTATCTGTGATAAAGGCCTCATTTCTAACATATATAGAGAACTGAGTCAAATGTACAGGAACACAAGTCATTCCCCAATTGATAAATGGTAAAAGTATATAAACAGGCAGTTTTCAGATGAAGAAATTAAAGCTATCTACAGTCATATGAAAAAATGCTCTAAATCACTATTGATTAAAGAGATGCAAATCAAAACAGCTCTGAGGTACCACATCACACCTATCAGATTGACTAACAAGACCAAACAGGAAAATGATAAATGTTGGAGAAGATGTGGGAGAGTTGGAACATTAATTCATTGCTGGTGGAGCTATGAGCTGATTAGACCATTCTGGAGAGCAATTTGGAATTATGCCCACAGGGTAAAAATGTATATAACCAGCAATGCCACTTCTAGGGTTGTATCCCAAAGAGATCATAAAAATGAGAAAAGGACCCATATGTACAAAAATATTTATAGCAGCTCCTTTTGTGGTAGCCAAGAACTGGAAATTGAGGGGATTCCCATCAATTGGGGAATGGCTGAACAAGTTATGGTATATGAATGTAATGGAATAATACTGTGCTATAAGAAATGATGAACAGGCAGACTTCAGTAAAATCTGGAAAGACATATAAACTGATGCTGAGTGAAGTGAGCAGAGCCAGGAGAACATATACACAGTAACAACAACAGTGCGCAAGGACTGTTTTTGATAGACTTAGCCCCTCAAAGCAATGCAAAGACCTAAAACGTTTCCAAATGACTGATGATGCAAAATGCTATCCACATCCAGAGAAAGAACTATGGAGTCGGAATACAGACTGAAACAAACTATTTTCCCTTTTGTTATGTTTTGTTTCATTTTGTTTTCCTCATGGTTTCTCTCATGCATTTTAATTCTTCTATGCAATATGACTAATGTGAAAATGTGTTTAAAAGGAATGTATGTGTAGAACCCACATAAGATGGCATGCCGTCTTGTGGAGGGAGAGGGGAGGAGTGGTAGAAAATTTGGAACTTAAGAAAATGATTGTTGAAAATGGAAAACAAATAAATTAATAATTTGGAAAAAATAAAAGTCTTTAAGATTATAGGATTATATGAGTTGTACAATTTATAGGAATTTATAGTTGTACAATTTAAAATCTCATGGGAGATTATATAATAGGTATGACCATATCATAACAATTCAATAACACACTGAGTACTGATATATCAAACTAGGCATAAAATAAGGAGACATACTCATATCTAAGAAGTCAACCAGTACGATGGAAGATGTTCGGCATGGAGTTCAAACAGAAGAGCTCTTCATAAATGCTGAAATTATTTAGATTCACAGGTGCCTTAGTAGACTTGAGCCCTAGAATACTCCCCCATGGAAGACTGAGAAGGAAAGAGATTGGTCTAACTGGCAAAAGAAAGTGGATATTAGGTATACACTGTTCACACTAAGGCGTGAAAACTGAATGGGCAGCCCATTAATGTTTATCAATATATCTAACTTGGACAGCTGCTATAGTTAATTAAGCTGAGGCTAGAACTAAGTTAAAGATAGGGCTCAGTATTGCATTTTGGAAAGTGTGCTATACTTTCAGTGACTCCAAATTGCTGCTACAAAAGTCTATCTTCTTAGGACCAGTATGGTGTAATATTACAGAGATGTGAATTTGGAATCTGTGGACTGAGGTTGAAATATTAGTTTGACTATCATCATGACCTTGAGCAAATCAGTTCATTTCTTTTGGCCTCAGTTTTCTCACCTTTACAATGAAGGGGTTGCATCAGATGACCTTGAGTCATTACAGATCCCTGTAGCCTCTAAATCTGTGATCCTACGAATATTCTCTCAGTAATGCTTTCTCTGTGATTCATGGAATACTGCCATCTTTGAAGAATCAAAATTACAAGTGTCCCAAAGGGCAATGGAAAGACATGTGGTGGGCGTAACTAGGCTGCAGCATATTACTTATGATGTAACTGACAACACAGGGAAGGTAAAGCTGCTCAATTCTTAAGACATTTCTGTTTTCTCTGCCAAGGAGAGAAATAAGAGAATAAAAATGGCTAATAGCCAATCAAGATCCAAGACAAGTAGGGAGATAAGTCACTGATACATCCTCAGAAGTTTAAAAGACTGATAAATATGACTGCTGGACAGTGGGTCAGGGATATTGGAGATTGTGGAGAATGGGGGAGATGCCCCAGGCCTGAAGAATAGTAGCTGTCCTTATTTTGAAGGATCAAAAGGGAAGAGAATAGAGTTTATAAACTATAGCCAGGGAGAATGACTTTGATTCCTGGCACAATTCGAAGATGAGTTATTAAATATGTGGTTAATTAACATCTTGAAAAGGAAAGACTATCACAAAGAGCCAGGCCATCTTTATTAAGTAGGTCTTGGCAATCTTTTATCTTTCTTTCTTTCTTCTTTTCTTCCTTTCTTTTTCTTTCCTTCCTTCCTTCTTTCTTTTTCTTTCTTTCCTTCTTTCTTTCTTTTTTCTTCCATTCTTTTTCTTTCTTCTTTCCTGTCTTTTGTCTTTCTCACTTTCTCTTTCCTTCTTTCCTTTCTCCTTCCCTTCTTTTTTCTTCTCCTCTTCCTTTTCTTCTTCTTCTACTTCTTCTTCCCTCTCCTCCTCCCTCAGTCTCTGTTTCTGTCTTTGTCTCTGTCTCTGTCTCTTCTGGTGGAAAATGTGGAGAGATATGAACTAAATGCTACTGCAATTAGATGGTTTTGGACCTGGTTGAATGATCATATTCAAAGAATAATCATTAATGTCAGTTTGGCAGGAAGATTACAATGGAATACTCCAGGGTTTTTACACTTGGCTCTTTGCTGTTGAACATTTTTATGATAATTTGGACAAAGGCAACTGACAGAGGAAACTGAGTGGGGCTCAGCAAGAAGTCCAGCAATAACTCTAGTGTAAGGGATAGTAAGGTAAGTTCAAAGAGAAATCTACAGCAAGGTAGAACTCAGGTGATCTGAGAAGCCCTTCTCTCTTCCTTCCAAATAAATGTGATCTCTCCCTCATCCTTGCTTAAAACATTGCTGGGATCTTGCACTTTTCCCTTCCCCTTTCATAAGTATGACCTTGTATACAGTCATTTATATTCATGCCAATTTCCTTAAGTTCTTGATCTAAAATCTATGTCTTGTTTCATCTTTGAATCAACTGTACTGAGCAAAGGATTTCAAATATTTCTTGAATTGAATTGCTTACAGCTGGAAGGGACCTTTGATATCATTTCTTCTATCTTCCTCATTTTACAAAATAGGAAACTGAGACCCAGAGAGGGAAAGTGACTCATCCAGAATCACAAAGGTTGGGAGTCCCAGAGATAGAATTTAAACCAGATCCTATAATTCCAAATCCAGTTCTCTTTCCACTCTATCACTCTTACTGTTGGTCATTTGTTTCAGTCACATCCAATTCTTTATGACCCCATCTGAGATTTTCTTGGCAGAGATGGTAGAGTGGCTTGCCATTTCCTTTTACAGCTCCTTTTGCAGATGAGGAGACTGGGGCAAATGGGTTAGTGACTTGCCCAGGGTCACATGACTAGTAAGTATCCAAGATTAGATGTGAACTCAGTTCTTCCTGACTTGAGGCCCTGTACTCTATCCACAATTCCACCTAGGTGCCCTACCACATATACTACTTGCTCTTTATTCAATTTGATTCAACTGAATTGATTTAAACTGAAATTCTTGTGAGATCCTCTCTTTTTATCTCTTGGAAGTTAGGTAGGGCAGTGGATAGAGCTTAGCACTAAGCACCCCTCAGTTATCAGCTCTTTGCCACTGCAAAAAGAACTGGTATAACTATTTTTGTGTACATAGATCCTTTTCTCTTTTTCTTTTTTTTTAAAATAAATTTATTTATTTAACTTTTTACATTCATTTTCACAAAATTTTGGGTTCCAAATTTTCTCCCCATTTGTCCCCTTCCCACCCCCCATACACTAAGCATTCTAATTTCCCCTATCACCAATCTGCCCTCTCTTCTATCATCCTTC
>CM053769.1:188325510-188342368 GCA_028658325.1 Potorous gilbertii
CATTCTTCTCCTCATTGGCTTTTTGAACCTCTTTTGCCAATTGAGTTAGCTTATTTTTCAAGGTGTTATTTTCTTCAGCATTTTTTTTGGGTTTAGCAAGGTCTTGACCTGTTTTTCATGCTTTTCTTGCATCTCTCTCATTTCTCTTCCCAGTTTTTCCTCCACCTGTCTAACTTGATTTTCAAAATCTTTTTTGAGCTCTTCCATGGCCTGAGCCCATTGAATATTTATTTTGGATGTTTGGGATACCTTGAATTCCATGTTTTTCCCTGATGGTAAGCATTGTTCTTCCTCATCAGAAAGGAAAGGAGGAAATATCTAATCACCAAGAAAGTAAGCTTCTATGGTCTTACTTTTTTTCCCTTTTCTGGGCATTTTCCCAGCCAGTTACTTGACTTCTGAGATTCCTTTCCACACCTACCTTGCCTTCAAGATCTGCCCAGCTGGTGTTTGGGGTCTGAAATTCAAATGCTGCTTCCCAGCCTCAGGGCTTTCAGTGAGGGTTGGGGGTGGGGGGCAGGGCTGCTATTCAATGAGATCAAGTTCAGGTGCTCAAGTTGGAGCAGGGCTGCCTCACTGGGCTCCGTTTCCTCAGGGGTTTATGCAGAGACCTTCAACAATGGATCTGAACCCCTGCCCGCCCTGGGAGCCCCTATCTGCTGCTGCCTCCTCTCTGGCTCCACTGCTGCCTCCCAAGGGGGCCCGAGTTATGGAGACACCCTGCTCCCCCCTTGGCCAGCCAAAAAGAGTCTCTCCCTGACCTGCGGTATCTGTGGGTGGAGGGACCTGCTCAGCAGCTGGAGATTCCATCCCTGAAGCCTGCTCGGATCTGTCCTCTCGGTGCTGCACAGTCAATGCAGGGCTGGGCTCTGCTCCGGTCTGGTGCGCGACAGACCTGTGGTATCGGTTTTTCAGGTCTCTCTGGAACAGAAATCTCCTCTACTCCATTGCTGTGTGGCTTCCACCCCTCCAGAATTTGTTGGGAGTTCCTCTTTATAGGTATTTTATCAGCTGTGGGTTTGGAGCTAGCATATGTGAATCTTTCTACTCCGCCATCTTGGCTCCGCCCCTGTCTCCTTTTCTCTTTCTTTAGTCTCTTCAGGATATTGACTAGTAGCCCTTCCTATATTTACACCCATATTACAGATGAGGAAAAATAGAGTTCTTTCTGAGTGAAATGACTTGACTAAAGTTACTGGCACTTAAATTCAATTTTTTTCTGACTCTATATACAGTAATGGGCCTGGAGTCAGTAAGACCTGAAATTGAATCCATCTTTAGATGCTTACTAGCTGTGTGACCCAGGGCCAGTGACTTAACTTCTCAACTTCAGTTTCTTCATCTGTAAAATGGGGATGAAATAGCACCTATCATGTAAGGTTGTTGTGAGAATCAAATTAGATAATATTTGTGAAGTGCTTAGTACAGTATCTGGCACATGGTCAAAACTTATTCCCTCCCTTTCACTCTTGCTCATCTCTAGCCCCAGGTCTTTGCTTGGGGAAGGATATATATTAAAAAAGTAGGAACTATACTAGCAATAATATAATGATGATATAATGCCTTATATACAGCTAGCTTTCACAGCATTTTCATCTAATCATCTCCTTTGTTCCTCAAATCAACCTGGTGAATCAAGTAGTGAAAAGAGCATTGCTATTTTGTGAATGAGGAAGTTGAAATTCTTATTGGTTTATCTTTCTGGATCTTGATTTCTTCTACTGTAAAAAGAAGGACTTAGACTAGGTGATCTCTAAGGTCAAAATTCTATGATGAATTCTAAGTGACTTTTCCAAGGTTATAAGACCTATTTACTATTTGCTATTACTAATTATAAGATAGTTTTAGCCTTTACAGTAGACCCTACAAGAATCTCCATTTGGATGCCATTTTATGATTTTAGTTCTAGTTTCTTCATGCTTAAAAGCAATAAAATTGTACTGTTTTAAACACCTTATACATTTTAGAGTTTTTGTTCATTCAGATGGTTTCTAAGGATATTTTATTGTGTTAGTTTTCAAACCATTTTCCGTATATTTCCTAATTTCATCCTTACAGCAATCCTGTGAGAAATACATGTATTTTTATTTCATCTTTTGGTTTTTAAATTTTTTCCCTCAATCAATAAAAAATCAGCATTTTTCTGCCTCCCCCTTTCCACTCCTCCCTTCTAAATGATAAATAAGAAAAACAAAACCCCTATGACAAACATGTACAATCAAGCAAAACAAATTTCTACATTGGCTGTGTCCAAATAAAATATGTCTCAATCTGTACTCTGAGTCATCACCACTGTCAGGTGGTAGGTAGCTTGTTTCATCATAAGTTCTTCTAGTTGGACATTTGGTTGATCAGAGTTCCTGAGTCTTTCACCATTTTTAAGATGTTATGATTGTCTAAGTTGTTTTCCTGGCTCTGCTCATTTCACTCTGCAACAGTTCATACAGGTTTCTCTGAAACCATCCCCTTCAACATTCTTAGAGAAAACATGTCATATCTTCTTTAGTCATTCCCTAATTTGGGCACTCCTTTACTTGCCGGCTCTTTGCCACTGCAAAAAAAGCTGATATAAATATTTTCATGTACAAAGATCCTTTTCCTCTTTCTTTGATCTGTTTAGGATATTGACTAGTACCAATGCGTGTATTATTACACCCATTTTACAAAAGAGGGAAATGGAGTTTAGAGGGCTAAGTGACTTGACTAAGTTAATCAGGACTTGAACTCAAATTTTTTTGATTCTAAATCCAGTAAGTATTCTTTCTTCTTCTAGTTTTAGGCATAGTCTTGATGTTAAGAGAAAGTTAATAACCCCACAGAAGAGTGTGAACATAAGTGTCATCTTCAGAAAGTACCATTTATTACAGTATCCTGGACTTCAACACTCCATGGTACCCTTTCACCAGTACAGACTGCAGTCTGAGCTATGACCTAGGAGGCCAACTGGGGCTCCTTGCCCTTTACTTCGTGCAGTAGTCATCCAAAATACAAGGATTCATCTCTCACTCATTGGCAGTTTTGTACTCTAGTGTAACAGCTCAGCATTAAAGCTTCCTTGAGTGACCTTGGGAGTGGGGGAGGGGGAAGGGGGGGGCTAGGGGGACTCCATAGATTGGAGTCTCTTAGATGTCTCTGGTTGGAGAAATTTGTCACTCTTTGCTAAGGAAGATGAATGTCTATTTCACTATCAGTGCTCTGAAATCAAGACTGGTCTTGATGTTTTTCAGTGTTGTTTTCCTTTACCTTACTATCCTAATTATATTTGGCTTACTTCATCCCACATAGATCCATTCTAGTCTTTGTGAGTTTCTCTGAATTCTTTATAGTCATCATTTCTTATAGAACCATAATGTTTCATTACAATCCAATACCACCAGCAGGTTTAGTCATTCCCCACTCAATGAATATCACTTAGCTTTCAATCTTTTGCTACTAGGTGGTAGAGTGAAAAGAGTATGGCATTTGGAACCAGGCAAACCCTCAGTTCATAATCCTACCTCAGATACTTCCCAGCTGAGAAGATACTTATTCTGGGCAAGTAATTTAAACTGAGCCTCAATTTCCTTCACTATAAAATAAAAATAATTGTAGCACCTACCTCACAGAGCTATTGTGAAGACCAAATGAGGAAAGTACTTTGTAATCTTTAAAGTGTTAGCTATTGTTATTATTTTGATTAAAATGGGGCTTGGGGCTTCAGTCTTCTTGGGGATATAGGTCACCAAATAGGACCCATTCCATTTTTTAGTATGACTGTTAGAATGTCCTTTCCTGGTATGGAGCTAAAATAGACTGCCTATAACTGACACTCATTTCTTCTAGTTTGGCTCTTTGGAGGCAATATTCAAAGAAATTAATTTTCCTTTGTCCCATCATGGTCCTCCATGTATTCAAGACAATTATATTTCCCTTGTCTATTTTTCTCCAGGCTATACCTGTTCAACTCCTTTGATTGATCTGCGTATGACAGTGCTTCAAAAGAGTACTGGGCTTTGAAGTAAAAAAAATTTGGGTTTTCACTCTAACTGTATGATCCTGGGCAAGTCATTAACCTCCTCAGTTTCCTTTTCTATAAAGTTAAGGAGTTGGACTAGACTAGTTGTAGCTCCCTTCTAGTCATAGAGATCTCATCCTATCTCATTTCCTTTACTCTTTTCTAGATATGCTCCATTTTGTCAATATCCTTTCTGGCATTTCCCAAACCATCTGGCTGTATTTCTTATTCTTTTCCCACTAGAACCCTGGAATTTGTTCCTAGGACCCTGAGCTCTTTCTTGTCATTCCATTCTGTCTTCTAACTCCCCCATATGTGTAGCCTTCCACCCATTAGGATATAAACACCTATTTGTTTTCCCAGCGCCTAGTGGAGGGCCTTAATAAATTCTGTCTCTCTTGCCCTCCATCTCTCTCTGTCTCTGTCTTTCTCTCTGCCTCTGTCTGTGTCTCTATCTCTCCATCTCTCTCTGTCTCTTCCTGTCTGTTTTTCTGTCCCTATCTCTCTGTCTCTTTCTGTCTGTTTTTCTGTCTCTATCTCTCCATCTCTCTCTGTCTCTTTCTGTCTGTTTTTCTGTCTCTATCTCTCTGTCTCTCTCTGTCTCTTTCTGTCTGTTTTTCTGTCTCTATCTCTCTGTCTCTCTTTCCCCACCTTCCTAAACTGCAACACAGTGCTCCAGGTGAGGCATGACCAAGATAAAGGGTAAAACCGTGGACTCATTCATTGCTCACTCTGCCTGCAGATGAGTGAAGGAAATCTTCCTCTCTTAATGTGAATTAGCTAACGCTTAGAGGCATAGACTCATAAAAGGCCACAGGTCTATAGTACTTTGAAATGTGGAAGTGTTTTACATATATTTTCTCATTTACTCCTCACAACAACCTTGAGAGGCAGGGGCGATTATTTTTCCCCCTGTGCAGCTGAGGAGGCAGAGCCTCTGTAAGATTTGCCTAAGGTCACCCAGCCAGTCAGAGTGTAAGGTGGTTTTCAAACAGATCTTCTGGACTACTAAAGGGAATTTCCATAATGTGAAGTTCCCTCCACTGGTTCAGCACCCTGTTCTCTCTACTGTGCCAACTGAGACATGGCTCTTCTAGCTGCCATGGCCTTAAAAGATCAATTAGTCTTGGCTGCCTCTAGGCAGCCTCATTTTGTGAATGAGGCAATCAGTTCACATGCTTGCAATTTCTCGACAATCCCAAGAGAATCTATATTCAATTCATTAGGTATCTGTGGTCTTGTTGACTAGGGTCCTCATAGCATCACATGATCCCAGCTCCTCGATGAGTTGTCATGTCTGGAAAAGTTCATTACTTGGCATCCAACCCTTCAACAACAAGCCTACCCCCACTTAGCTCTTTCCTGTGCTCCTCACCAATTAGTGGGTCTATGTTCAGAAGTTTTCCTGCTTGCTTTCCCAGGCCCTAGACTTCAAGAACCCACCTCCATATCATGATTATTCTTTGGAGTAAACCGTTATAAAATAAATCAATAATTAATTGATCACTAATAATAAAGGTAGTGAGGCATAGTGGATAAAAAAGCTAGAATCAGAACATGGAAGGCCTGGGTTCAAGGTTGACTTCTGACAGGTACTGACTGTGTGACCATGGGTAAGTCATTTAAACTCTCTGAGCCCAAGGCAACTCTACAAGTTGCAAAAAAAAAAAAAAAGTTTCGTTGGTAAAGGGAATTTCCATAATGTGAAGTTCCCTCCACTGATGAAATCACAGTCAATCAACCAATAAGAGTTTATTGTCTACTACATACTAGTTACTGTGCTAAGCAGTGATGATGCAAAGAAAGGCAAAAGACAGTTTGTGCTTTCAAAGGAGATCATAGTCTAATGGAACAGACAGGAAAGCAGTGATGTACAAACAAGAAACATACAGGAGAAACTGGAAATAATCAACAGGGAGAAAGCACAAAAATTTGGGGTACTGGGAAAAGCTTCCTGTAGAAGGTAGAATTCTAGCCTGGGCTTGAAGGAAGCTTGGGAACCCAGGAGGCAAAGATGAGGAGGGAGAGCATTCCAAGAATAGGGGACAGGCAGTGTCACAGATCTTGTCCCTAAGCTGTTAAAAATAGTATCCTCTAATGGGCAATTACAGTTGAGAAAATGAATAATGAATGAACAATATGAGAGGAAAAAAGTAATTCCTTAGTTTTAAGGGAAAGAAAACATCATCCTTATGGACTCTAAGAAGAAAATTAATGGGAGTGAAAGTCAGATGTTTTTCAGAATAACCATAGAGACCAGCATCCAGGTCTGGATTTTGGTTTATATTTAATAAAATATATTTGTTTAAAAAGATAGAATGTTCACTCTAATAACCCATCATTTCAGAGATTATCTAGAACAATCACATCAGTTTTTACAGACAATATCTGACATTTATGTAAGGACATAAGATTTGCAAAGTTCTTTAAAACATGCACTATCTGCACCCCACAGCAATACTATAAGTACTACAGCTATTTTTTACCACCCCAATGTTAGTGGATGAGAAATCTGGAGTTCAGAGATGGTTAATGACTTATCCATGTCCTACAGGCAGTCAAACATCAGACATAGGATTTGAACCAAGGGACTTCTTGATTCCAAGTTTATCTGCAATGCCTGGGTTCTTGAAGATGCTACCAGTAGAAGTTAAGCTCTAGTAAGTGTTTCAAACAGGAAAAGCTTCAAGTTGGACCCAGTGATGGACTCTGCCTGGTTTGCAAGGTCCAGTTTAGCTCCAGGTGGAGAGGTTCATTGATGGTGGTTGGCCATTAGGTGAATGAATTTCTTTTGACCACAGAAACTCATGGAATGGATATGGAGGAGTTGGTATCTGAGCTGTCAAAAGGTGTGTCTACAATGATGAACTCATGCATTTTTCTAATTATCAAAAGAGGCAGGTCAGGAAGTTTACAATCATAGTGGGTGAGGTAGAGGACTTGAAATGCTCCCTCTTTGTGATAATTTAAAAACTAGAAAATAAGTTTATGAGTGAGTAAGGGTAAAGGATCTGGGTTTAGAAGGTAGGATCTTTGTAAACTCAAACCCTATCTAGGTCTGAATGATTGCAAGGGTCCCCCTAGCACACAACTAAGATGAAACCCCTTTCTTGGATTTTGGTCAAAGGGTCTTAAAGTTCACCTAGTATGACTCTGGTGTTTTATTTTGTTTTGTTTTTAAAGATGGGGAAATTGAGATTCAAGAGAGATCAAGTGAGTCATCCAAGGTCACACAGCCATTAAGTAGCAGAAGCTGGGTTTGAACCTACTTCCTCTGGCTCTAAATCCTGTGATCTCTCTTTTATATACTGCCTCTTTTATATACTGAAGCTCTGATATTAAATTGCCTTTTAGATACTTTGTACATCACTGGGCCATATTTCAAGTTCTGGAACAGTGTTCATTTGGTATTTTCACATCTGGGCTGTAGACACCATATAAACATGATTGGTGCCTACATCCTTTCCCTTCAGTTTATTGTTGTTGATGATGATGATGTAGGATTCCCATCTTTGCCTCTAGAAATCCTACCCATCCTTTAAGATCCTAGTAGGAACTTAAATTGCTGCCTTCTTCAAGAAGCCTTCTTGGATCCCTCTTCACCCTCTTCTTTTCACAAAGTACTCAGCTTCTCATATGCTTATCAAGGAGTATTACATATTATAGCCATCCTGGTTTATACCCTATCCCACTACTAGACCATAAGCTCCATGAGGGCAGAGACCATGAGGACCTCAGTTTCCACATCTGTAAAATGAAAGGATTGTACTAGATGGCCTCATTCTCTGATCCTATTATCCATGTCTAATGATATACATGACAGGCGGTATGGCTCAGGGTTTCTTAAACATTTTCCACTCTTTCCACTTGCAACCCCTTTTCATATTTCATTGGTGTTACATGGCCTGAGGACAAGAGCAGTGCAAAGTGTACAGGGTTTGGGTTCTGGACTAAGGCTGCAGTGAAGTTGGGTGACACAGGCAAGTGCTGCCAGAAACACCTTAGATTCATTATGTCTTTAATTTTTTGGTCTTTGCATGTTCAGAAACTTTTAGTACTGCCAGTTTAAGAAGTGTTGGCATGGAGACTAATATACGGGATTTGGAGTCAGGAAGACCTAGTTTCAAATCCCACCTCAGATGCTTCCCCATATTTTTTGACATTATTTTTAAAATTTTAATTAATTTATTTGTTTTCAGTTTTCAACAGTCACTTCCATAAGTTTTAAATTTTCTCCCCCTCACTGCCCTCTCCCTTCCCAAGACGGCATGCAATCTTATATGAGTGCTGCATATACATTCTTATTAAACACATTTTCACATTCCCCCATATTTTTCACCTGCTTTGAGTTTCAGTTTTTTCATCTATCAAAGAGGAACAATGCCGATGGTAACAATTATCTGACAGTGTTATTGTGACGCTCACATGACATAATGTATCCAAAGTACTTTCCAACCTTCAAAGTCCTAGATGTGAATTAGTATCACTCTATAAACTTTGTTTCCCCTACACCCAATACTTGCCACAGTATTCCATGCACACTCAGTGTCTGATAAATGTTGTATTTGTAAATAGCAGGCTATTTGGATTGATAAAGGGAAACCTTCAGTGGACAACAGACCAGTCTTTAGTTTAATTTGCAAGACATTCAGATAAGCTTTCTAATTAGTGGAGTAGATTACTGAGTAAGAAACTTGGAGGAAAGAGGTGTTTAGTGGAAAGAAGTCACAAGACTGAATTCGAGCCTGGGCTCTAACTTTTACTAATTAAGAGACAGGGGGCAAATCCTTTCACCTCTCTGAACCTCAGTTTCTTTATCTAGAGTAACACCCACTCCCTTCAAAAACTAATACAAGTAACTTTTAAAAACTGTATTTTATCTTGTGGGTACTTGAATTATTTCCTACAATAGAATATAAACTCTTTGAGGGCAGGGTATGTTTTGTTTTTAATCTTTGTATCTCCTATAACTGGCACGTAGTATTTAATAAATGCTACTGATTAAGTATCCCCACAGGGTTGTTGTATGAAAAAGTACTTTGTAATCCTTTAAGTACCCCTCTGAAAAGATTCCTTCCTTCCTTCCTTCCTATCTTTTTCTTTTTCTTCTTTTTTTCCTCCTTGTTCTCCTCAAGTATTCCTTAGGAATTTCTGGTGAGCTTGGAGGAAGGGTAAGAAATAGAAGGGTAATGGCCCTAGATAGGGGGGCAGTGGGAAACTATTACTCTATCTTGGTTCCTTACCTCATTCATTTTTTCTGCCTACATGCGTTATCTAGAAATATCTGGTTTGTTTCATCCTTCACAAGTCTTACCTATGTGCACTGTAGTAGAAATAGGATTGGATTTGGAAATCGGGACACTGACTCTGGATTTGGAAGCAGAGGTTCAAATCCTATCTTAGTCACTTATTACCCAGTGTTTGGCATAGTGACTGACCTGGAGTAGGTATTTAACAAATGCTAGTTGAGTGACAACCTACTCCTCTAAGCCTCAGCTCTCTCATTTGCACAATAACCACATGTCACTGTTCAAGGACCCTTCTGGTCACAAATCTATGATCTATGATTAGCACAACCTGGGACCTCTCCTAGCCTCAGCTCTTCTTTAGAGAAAGGATGGGATTGGATCTTAGCTGAAAGGAATCCTAGACTATAGAATGTCAGAAATAGAATACATAGGATCATGGATTCTAGAGCTAGAAGGGACCTTAGAGATCTAATCACATAGTTCAACCTCTCTCTCTGCCACCTTGTACCACAATTTTACAAGTTAAGAAACTGAGACCTAGAAAGAATAAGTAGCTTGGCCAAGGTTGCTGAGGAAGATGGTACAGTGAATAGAATACTGGACCTACAGTCATGATAGCCTGAGTTAAAATCCTATTTCAAACATTTTCTAATTACATAATCCTGGGCAAAGCACTTAAACTCTCTCAGCCTCAGTTTCCACATTTGTAAAATGGCTTTTCAGGGTTGCTCTGAGGTTTAAATGAGATAAAATATGTAAAGCACTTTGAAACCCTTAAAACGCCATATAAATCCTAGCCGTTAGCAAAGCTGACAGCCACATCCAGTACAGGCCTTTTCTCTAAGGCTCCTTCCATTTCTAAAATTTGGTTGCTCTGAAGTCAGCAGCGACATCCTCAGCAGCTCCATGGCTCCTGTTTAGCAAAACTCTGTGGGTAGCTTCATGTTTTCCTTTTGGGGGTGGCATTCCTATCTCAGCTCTTCCTCCCCTTCTCTCTCCCCCTCCACCTGCTTCTCCTCAGAACAGAGAGTGAGTGTTCCCTTGTGCTGTGTAGGGCTGAGGGTGACTTAAACCGGCAAAATGAAAATTATGGTTGCTTTTATATCTGGCTCCTCTGAGTAACGAGTCAGTAAAACTGTCAACAGCTTTTGTGTTTTAATAATCCTTTTCCTGTTTTTAAAACTCTGGGGATTTTCTACTGTTGCTAATAGATTTTCAAGTCAGCAATTACGCTAGGGATTATGTAATGGTTGGGTATTAAAAATAGAAAGGACCCGAGTCTGCATCTATTTTAACCAATTCAGAACACAAAACCCTAGGGGGAGGGGAGAGACAGACCGGGAGAGAGGAGGGAAAAAAAAGATGTCTGGTGACAAGGAGCTCTGGGAGCCTGGCATGTGACTGGGAGATTCCAGCCCAGCCAGGACTTAGAAATCTCCCTTTCTGGACTGCACTATTCTGACTCCCTTCCTCCACCCCCCAACCAGGCCATCACCATCTAGGACCTTCAGACACATCCTATTTCCCCTGTGAGAGAGCATCTGACTGCATCAGATTATGTCAGATGCTTTAAGGCAAGACCCTGTCTATATCTTCCTCACCTGATATCAGGGCTTCCTATAGAAATGTGTATAGAAGACAGCATGGGATGTGGAGGCAGATGACCTTTGGTCTGAGACCCTGCTCAGCTCCTTACTTTTTATGTATGACTTTAAACAGGTCTCTTCTTTGCTTTAGATGTCTGTTTCTTCAACCAGGGAGTGTAGTTGATAAAATGTTGGAGTCAGGAAGAACTGAGTTCAGATTTTGCCTCAGATGCTTCCTAGCTATGTAACCTGGGCAAATCACTTTACTTCTTTCAACCTCAGTTTCCCCATTTGTAAAATGACAATAGTAACAGTATTTACTTCACAGGGTTGTAGTGAAGTTCAAATTAGATAACTTATAGGAAGATTTTGCAAAGCTTAAAACACTATGTAAATTTTAGCCATTACTACTAATATAGAAGTAGTAGTAGTAGTAGTAGTAGTAGTAGTAGTAGTAGTAGTAGTAGTAGTAGTAGTAGTAATAGTAGTGGGGGGGTAATAAAGGTGGGATGGAAAATGTGTCATTTTCCATGTCTGAATTTCAATTTCCTTCACTAAAAATGAGAGAGCCAGACTAGATAATCTCTGAGGTTTCTTCCCATTCCATATGGAATGACACCTCTTCTTTCAGTCCCATATTGGTTAACTCCCCTGTCTGGCCCCTACCTATCCTGTTTCTCATTTTGGGGGGGGGCTTGGTTTCCACTAGTTATCCTAATTCCCCTAAAGTCTTAACAACAAGCATGCCCTTCTTATGGGCAAGGCAGAGTGTTAGTTGTTAAGACTTCAAATGTAATCTTGAGGGCAGGGAACATATATCACTTTCAAAATTTGTATCCCTAGCACTTAACATAGGACTTGGAACTTGGAAAGAAGTAAGTAAATACTTATTCACTCACACACTCACTCATTCATTCTTTATTCCCCTACTCTCAGGTTTTTCTATTCTAATAAAGGACAAAAATATCACAGAACCTCTGAATGAGAAGACCTGAGAGGTTATCTGGTCAAACCTGTGCTTGAAATTAACATACCCCTTTCAGCTTTCCCAACAAATGATCATCCAGCCCAACCAATTCAAGATCATTTACTTGAATTATCACAGTTCCATGGGATCGCTCTTCCCCAAATTTCCTTATTTCTGTCAAAGATCCCTCCATCCTTCCAGTCACTAACACTTGCAACTTTAGTGTCATCCTTAACTTTTCCCTCTCCCTCACTCCACCCCCCCCATATTCAATCAGTTTCCAGATCTTGTTGAATATACCTCCATAACATATCTCATATCTGTCTCTTCCCCTCTCACTGGTCACAAGCCCAGATCATACTCTCCTCTCTTCTCATCTGGACTATTGTAAAAGCCTCATATTTGGTTTCCTGGCTTTCAGTGTCTCCTTTCTCTCAGCTCTTTCACAGAGTTGGCAAAATAATCTCAGGAACCTTTGGTGATTCCTGTTGCCTCTAGGATAAATTCAAATGCCTTAGCTTGGCATTGAAATTCTTTCATGGTTTGGCTTCAGTCTAATTTTCCAAGCTTTCCATTTCATAGTATTCTCTTTCACACACTCTATGTTCCAGTCAAACCAGTCCACTTGGCATTTTCTAAACTAAGCACTTCTCTACATTTCCCACCTCCCAGTCTTTGCCCAGGATGTCCCTCATGCCACAATGGTGATGCCTCTTCACCTCCGTCTTGTAGAATCAGTGGTTTCCTCCAAGCTTATCTTCCTTCTTATGAGAAGCCCTTTCCTATAGTCTTCATTGTTAGTACTTTCTCTCTCCTCAGATAATCTTTTATACACTTATTTGTTTGTTGTATCCCTTTAGTAGAATGTGAACCCTTGTGGGAAAGAATCGTTTTATTTTTGTCTTTGCATCATTCTAGCTTAGGACAGTGCCTAAGCAAATAATAAATAATAAATGCTTGTGGGTTGTATTGAATTAGATTAAATCTAGGTAGCCGATTCTGCATTTGCATGGTTCTAAACAGAAGAAAATGTTCTTTACATTTAATCAAAGTTTACCTTTCTGCCACTTTTGCTTATTTCTCCTAATAAAACCAAAGGCATTCACCTCTATTGGTGGAATTTTAGGTAACACATTTCAGGAGCTAAGTTTCTGGGGAGGGGGGTGGAGAAGGATACTCCAGGTACCTCTCAAGTCACACCATAAAGGTATACTCCTAGCCTGCCAATTCACAGGATCAAAGTCTCTCATTCTGAAATATACATAGAGGTCAGTAAAAAGTTTTTACTTGACCACTAAGAGTTCAGAAGGAATCCTTATAATTTTTTTAAAGGTTCTTAGTCTTTCATGCAGCCCAAGATCACTTAGCCCATGAAATGTAGTTAGTATTGGCATAATGGAACCTACACTAGATTTGGAGTCAGATGTCTTTTTGTTTAGTCATTTTTCAGTTGTGTCCAACTCTTCATGACCCCATTTAGGGTTTTATTGGTAAAGATACTGGACTAGTATGCCATTTTCTTCTCCAGATCATTTTATAGATGAGGAAACTGAGGTAAACAGGGTCACACAGCTAAGAAGTGTCTGAGGCTGGATGTGAACTCAGGAAGATGACTTCCTGACTCCAGGCTGGGCACTCCATCCATTGTGCCACCTTGCTGCCCTTGACGGATGACCTGACTTCAAATCTTGGCTCTGTCATTTTCTACCCTCAGTTTGCTCATATGTAAACTAGAATAGTCCATGTACTGCTTATCTTGTTATTATGAAGGAAGTACTCTAGAAACACAGGTTACGTTTATACTAATAATTGTTATGGAATGGGCAAGAACTCAGGATTTAGACTGGGTGGAGGTAATTTCTAGATTATTCAATCAAACCCTATGGTTTTATATTTGAGGAAACTAAGACCCAGAGAGAATATATGAGCAACTTTAGGTCACACTGGTGATCTTGCCCCCTGTCTAAGAGACTCAAAGTCAAGCTCAAGCCTGATCATCCTTAATTTGGGAAGCCCCTCCATTTTAGCTGGTGTGGGTATAGTCTTGTCTGAAGGAGAGGGAATGGGCAAGATGAGCCTTCTGTGGTGGAGTCTCCTACAGTACCTTAGACAAAGTGGTACAATGAAAAGAGTGCTGCAGTCATATGACCTGGGTTCAAATCCTGTCTCTAATACTACCAGGATGATCTTAGACAAGTTACATAACCTGCCTAGGCCTCAGTTTCATAATCTGTAAAATGAAGTTAATGACCTCTAAGATCGTTTTCTACTTCTCCAGTGGTTGCAAGTATGCTGTGGCTAGTCTTATGGGTGATCTTTTTTCTTTTCCCCTCCCAAATTCCTGTGGGGAAGGCTTACTAGAATCTGGGCCACTAACAGTAGCAAGGATTCAAATGTACATCACCATTCCTTGGGAGAACAACCAGAGGGAAGCCCCTGTCAGCACAATAGATGCTATGATTTATGAAGGACTCCCTGTGGGATAACTGGCTTCCTGGTCCACTTTCCTAAGAGCAGAAGGAAGTTTTCCCCAGCATTCCAGAGTAAATCATGTGCCCAGGGATAGCTCTGGGCAAAATTTGAAACAGGTTAGTAATACCCACATCTCTTTGAACACCCCTTTCCACCCTGACATTTTCATCCTCCCCAGAGCCGCATCTCTGTCTAACATGTTCCTGTGCTCTCCAACCCTTTTGGCACAACATGAAGTCTTTCTTTACTACCAGGCAGTTATCAGCTTTCCCCTAAGATCTCAGATGACACTTTGTACCTTTCTGACAAATCCAGCCTGCTTTACTGTGTATCTTCTGTGTAGCTAGGTAGCACAGAGAAGAATGCTTCAAGACTAGTCAGGAAGACCTGAGTTCAGGCTCAGACATTACCCATGTGACCCTGGGCAAGTCACTTAACCCTGTTTGTTTCAGTTTCCTCATCTGTAAATTGAGTTGCAGAAGAAAATGGCAAACCATTCTAGTATTCTTTCCAAGAAAATCCCCAAAGAAGTCATGAAGAGTGGGTTGCCACTGAAAATGACTAAACAACAAACAAATTGATTGTTGAATTAATGCTTGCTATCTCCAAGGAGAATTTACATTTTTCTGGCTTTAAAGAACAATACTTAGCAGGAAAGAATGAGGGAATTATTTTTCCACTTGAGGTTTCAACTTTCTCATCTGTAGAACAAAGGGATTGCATCAGGTAGTCTCTTCCTAGCTTTAACAACAATAACCCTTTCATTTCTCACATTCTATGTTCTTTTTTTTAATTTTTACTTTTTAAAAAAATTATCAATTAATTTATTTTTGTTGTTTTCAACATTCATTTCCATAAAATTTTGAGTTCTAAATTTTCTCCCCATCTTTTCTTCCCCCAATCCCAAAATGCAGAGCATTCTGATTATCCCTTCCACCAATCTGCCTTCCCTTCTAACACCCCTCCTTTCCCTTATCCCCATTTTCTCTTTTGTCCTGTAGGACAAGATAAATTTCTATACCCCCTTACCTGTACTTCTTATTTCTCAGCTGTATGCAGGAATGATACTGAACATTTGTTTCTAAAACTTTGAGTTCCAGCTTCTCTTCCTTTCTTCCTCTTTACCCAGCCCCACTGAGAAGGCAAGCAATTGCTATACAATAGGCTATACATGTGTAGTTTTGCAAATGACTTCCATAACAGTCATGTTGTACGAGACTAACTATATTTCCCTCTATCCTATCCTGCCCCCCATTTCTTCTTCTCTCTTTTGAACTTGTCCTTCCTCAAGAGTGTTTACTTCTAATTACTCCTCCTCCCATTTGCCCTCCTTCCATCATTCCCCCCCACCCTGCTTATCTCCTTCTCCCCTGCTTTCCTGTATTGTAAGATAGGTTTTCATGCCAAATTGAGTGTGCATGTTATTCCATCCTTGAGCCAAATGTGATGAGAGTAAGCTTCACTTTTTCCCTCTCACCTCCCCACTTTGTCCCTCCACTGTAAAGGCTTTTTCTTGCCTCTTTTATGAGAGATAATTTTTCCCATCCCATTTCTCCCTTTCTCCTCCCAATATATTCCTCTCTCACCTCCTTAATTTTATTTTTTTAGATATGATCTCTTCCTATTCAACTCACCCTGTGTATTCTCTCTCTCTCTCTCTCTCTCTCTCTCTCCCCACATATGTGTGTGTGTGCACGTTGCGTGCGCGTGTGTGTGTGTGTGTCTTGATTTCTCATAAAGTCATTAGCTTCCATCTGTTCCATTCTAATTTTTAAAGAATTGCCTTGGGGGGTGGAGCCAAGATGGCGGAGTAGAAAGACTCACATTTGCTAGCTCCAAACCCACAGCCCATGGATTCCCTCTAAAAAGAACTCCTGACAAATTCTGGAACAGTGGAAGCTGCGCAGAAACACAGTGAAGGAGATTTCCGTTGCAGAGAGCCCTGAAAAACCGACCGCAAAGGTACCCCGGACGGGAGTGTAGCCCTGCCCTGCGGAGCGCTCCCCTTCCCCTGCCCTGGCCACGCGGCACTGAGAGGAGCGAGCAGAGCCCAGCAGGCTTCAGGGACCTGATTCTCCCACGGCTGAGAAGGTCCCTCCACCCACAGACGTACAGGTCAGTGAGAGAGACGGGCTGAGAGGGGAGCGGGGTATCTCTGGGACTCGGACCCCCTCGGGAGGTGGCGGCTGCAGCAGAGGCAGCTCCGCCGGAGACTCCAGGGGCCGGCAGGGGGTCCCCCGCTGCTTCATTGCAAGAGATCTCTGCATAAACCCCCTGAGGGAACTGAGCCTGAGAGGCGGCCCTGCCCCCACCTGAGAACCAGCAGATAAGCTCCCATTGAAGAGCAGTCAGGCCTGCTGCCAAAAGCCCTGAGGCTGGGGAGCAGCATTTGAATCTCAGACCCCAAGCACTAGCTGGGCGGATCTGGGCCAGGGGGTGGAGAGGACTCTCATAAGTCAAGTAACTGGCTGGGAAAATGCCGAGAAAAGGGAAAAAAACTAAGACCATAGAAGGTTATTTTCTTGGTGACCAGAGGATTGCGCCATTCCTCTCTGAGGACGAAGAGATCTGCTTACCATCAGGTAAAGAC
>CM053769.1:188342868-188401710 GCA_028658325.1 Potorous gilbertii
GGGAGAAACTGGAACTTAAAGTTTTAGGACCAACTGTTGAGTATTGTTCTTGCTGCTAGGAAATAAGAAATACAGGTAATGGGGAATAGAAAGTTATCTGGCCCTACAGGACAAAAGAGAAGATGGGGTAAGGGAAGGAAGGGATGATAGAAGAGAGGGCAGATTGGTGATATGGGTAATTAGAATGTCCAGTGTATTTGGGAGGGGGGAGGGGACAAATGGGGAGAAAATTTTGGAAACCAAAATCTTGTGAAAATGAATGTAAAAAGTTAAATAAATTTATTTAAAATAAAAAAAATAAAAATAAAAAAGAATTGTCTTCAGTGAGCTTTTGAACCTCCTTTTCCATTTGACTAATTCTGCTTTTTAAAGCATTCTTCTACTCTTTGGACCTCTTCTGTCAATTGAGTTAGCCTGCTTTTAAAAGTGCTATTTTCTTCAGCATTTGTTTTTCACTTTTCATGATTTTCTTGCATCTCTCTCATTTCTCTTCCCAATTTTTCCTCCACCTCTCTTACTTGATTTTCAAAATTGTTTTTGAGCTCTTCCCTGGCTTCAGACAATTAAATATTTATTTTGGTTGTTTTGGATACAGAAGCCTTGACTTTTATGTCTTTCCCTGATGGTAAGCATTGTTCTTCCTCATTCAAAAAGATGGGAGAAGATACCTGTTCATCAAGAAAGTAATCTTCTGTAGTCTTATTTTGTTTCCCTTTTCTGGGCCTTTTCCCAGCCAGTTACTTGACTTTTGGGTTCTTTGTCAAGAGTAGGGTACACTCAGGACCTATAAGATCTCAGTTCCTCCAAGGTGGCACAATGAAGCCTGCACACTGATCTGGGAGCAACTAGTAACTTTTGTGCCCAGAATCTATGAGTAGTAGAATTTCTTCTCCACAACAACCTCACCTCTAATTCTGCCACACCAGCACTCAGGGCTGAGGTTTAGATCAGCTGCTCAATTCCCCCAGGAGCTTTATGATGAGGCCTCCAACAATGTTGGATATTGGCTGCTGCCAGCTTGTGGCAGCCACAGCTGCCTGCTGAGACCTCTACTGCAGCCACTTGGGGCTGAAGCTATGGGGGATCCTGCTCCCTTCTCAGCCAGCTGAAAAACCCTTTCACTGACCTTTGGGTTGAGGGATCTGGGAACCACCACTGCTGCCACTGGGGATTCTGCCCTGAGGCCTGCTCCAGTCCTCCTCCCTGTGCCATGTGGTCAAGGCTGGGTTGGGCTCTGCTCTGTCTGGTGCAACAGACCTTTCCCATTGGCCTTCCAGGTCACCCTGGGTTGGAAGTCTCCTCCACTCTAACGATCTGTGGCATCTGCTGCTCTAGAATTTGTTGGGAGTCATTCTTTATAGGTATTTTATGGGCTGTGGGGGAAGAAATAGAGCATGTGCGTCTTTCTACTCTGCCATGTTGGCTCCACCCCTCCATGCTATGTTCTAATGTCCCTTCCATTTCTAACATTTTATGTTCTAAGCCTGGTCCCTTCTGGCTCTGACATTCTATGTTCTAACTTCTAAGTTCTCATCTAGTTCTGACATTCTTGGTTCTAAGATCCAATCTAGCTCAGACAATCTATGTTTTAAAATTCCTATTAACTTTGGCATTCTATGTGGTATATTCTAATATCCATCCCCATCCTTAGTTCATTATAATCCCCTCACTCCCCTTTATGGCCCATTTGCCTTTCCATCTCTAACATTTTGATTTGAATTATGAAGGGAGCATATCAGAGGAAATCTGGATCAGAGATTTTGTAGCTCTTTTTTTCACTTACCTGATGTGGTTATTTCTTGGAAGGGATAGCTTTTGGTCTGGTACCTTCCTTAGCTAGGGGAGCTAGCCCGCAGATCTTCTTCTTCCTGGCCAGGGTTTTTCACAGTGTCCAGCCACCTCAAAGATACAGAGTAAATCTGGCATGTTCTTACCACGTTGGGAAAATGCTTCCTTAAATGCATCTCATTGAGTGTGCAGGCCTTCAAGCAGTCATTGCTAGCAGTCTTGAGCTCCATAACTAATTACTGGCAATGTTGTGAAGGAGGCATTTTCCTTTGGTGACTTTCTACCTTACCTTTCAGAATCTGTGAAGGGACAACTGTTTTCCTCTTGGTGTAAATTCCATACTATTTTTACTGAACAGATGAGGGATCTTTTCCCCCTTTTATAACCTGTGCTGATATGTGCCCTCCTCCTTACTATGCACCTAAGTCATCAAAGAAAACTTAGGAAGTGAGCATAATTGGAGATCTGTTCTAGGAAGCTTTTAAATACACACATGCATACACATATATATACACACATATGTATATACATGTGTATATATATATACATATATATAAAATTGAATTTGACAAATATCAAGAAACTTGAACTATCCATATAGAAATAACAGAAAAAGAGGATCATATGTGAAACTGAAAATCTCTATTATGTGCAGCTTTTAGGTATACAAGAAATTGAAGATATTTAATTTCAGAACTGTCCTGTTTGTCTGTATCTCCCTCTCAATTTTCTTTTGTACATTGAAAAAATGCTCCAATGACACTTATTTTTTTTAAAAAGTGTAGTAGCTATCACTAATTTTTTTTCCTCTTTTTTCAATCTCTTCTTGAATTAAAAAAAATTCTCCCTTGTAACAAGTAACCGTGATCAAGTAAAACAAATTCACATATTGGCCACATCTAAATTTATGTCTCATTCTGCACTATCAGGAGGTTTGTAGAATGTTTCATCATCTACTCCCTGGAGTCTAAGCTGGTCTTTACATCGATCATAGTTCTTAAGTCTTTCAGAAGAGTTTTGTTTTACAGTGTTGTAACAAGAATAATAATAGTTAACTTTTATATAGTGCTTGCCATGTGCTAGACACTGTGATAAGTACTTTTCAATTCTTATATCATTTGATCATCACTACAACTTTGTGAGACAGGTACTATTATTAACTCTATTTTACAAATGAGGAAACTGAGGGAAACAGGAGTCAAGTACCTTGTCAGGGTCATAGCTAGTAAGTATCTGAGGCTGGATTTGAACTTAGACTTTCCTGACTCCCAGTCTGGCACTCTATTTACTGTACCATCTTACTGTAGTCATTGTAACACATTTCTCTCTTGGTTCTACTCAATAGTTGACAAGTCTTTCATAGTTTCTCTAAATTTATCCTTTTTATCATTTCTTATGGCACAATAATATTCCATTTATTTATATACCATGATTTGGCCAACCATTCCCCAACCGAACATCCTCTTAGTTTGCAGTCCTTTGTTATAATAAAAAATAGCATTGTGAATATTTTGGTACACATAAGTCCTTTCTTTGATTTCTTCAGGATCTCTCTCTCTCTCTCTCTCTCTCTCTCATCTATCTATCTACATGCCTGGTAGTGGTATTACTGGATTACTGGGTCGAGGTTTATGCCCAATTTTGTGACTTTGATTTCCAAATTCATTTCCAGAATGGAGGATACAATTCATAGCTATACTAACAGTGCATCCGTGTTCTTGGCCTCCCATAATCCTTCCCATAATTGCGTTTTACTTTTTAAAAATCATCTTCGTCAGTCTGATTTTTATGAAGTAGCACCTCAGAATTGTTTTTTATATTCTATTTCTCTTATTATTAGTGATTTGAAGCTTTTTCATGTGGTTATTAATACCTTTCTTTCCTTTCCTTTAGTACTCCTTGCTTATATCTTTTTACCATTTATCTTTTCTGGAATAGCTCTTATTCTTTTATATTTGAATCAATTGCTTACCCACCTTGGATATCAGACATAAAAGAAACTTTCTACAAATAGGTTTTCCTCATTATACTATTTACTATTTTAACTTCATTGATTGTTTGCCAAAGTGTTTCAATTTTATGGAATCAAAACTATCCACTTAATCCCCCGAGATCCTCTCTGTCTAGGAGGTAGTGTTGTGGAAAGACAACTGACTCTGAAGTTAAAGGACAAGAATTCAGATCCTAACTCTATGTGACCTGGAGGAAATCACATAACTACTTGGCCTCTAATAGCTCAACTGTAAAATGAAGAGGTTGAACATGATGCACTCTAAGGTCTTCTCTAATTCTATAATCTTATGATATTTGCTTGGGAGGCTGGGTGGTGCAGTGGTCCAGAGCACCAGCCCTGGAGTCAGGAGGACCTAAGTTTAATTCCAATCTCAGACACTTACTAGCTGTATGACTCTGGTTAAGTCACTTAACCCTGTTTTCCTCAGTTTCATCATTTGTAAAATGAGTTGGAGAAGGAAATGGCAAACCAGCCCAGTGTCTTTGCCAAGCAAACCCCAGATGGGGGCACAAAGAATTAGACATTGCTGACATGATTCAACAACAAAAATGATATTTGCTTAGTAAAAAAAAATTCTCCTATTTATACAAGCAAAAGGCATATATTTCCCTACTCTTCTAATTTGTTTTTGTATATGTTTGGAGCTTATTGTGGTATGAAGTTTGAGTTGTTAGTCTAAACCTCATTTTTCCCAAATTACTTTCTAGTTTTTCTAGTAGTTTTTAATCTAATAGTGCATTCTTCCCCTAGTACTTGGGGTCTTTGGGTTTATTCAACATGGTGCTACTCATGAGTTCATTTGCTTCTACATGTCGCAATCCTAATCTGTATCATTGATCAATTTTTCCACTTTTTAACCAGTACTAAAAAGTTTAGATGATTATTGTTCTGTAATGTAGTTAGAGATCTAGTTTGGTTGGATCTCTTTCCTTCCCACTTTTTTTCATTAATTCCTTTGAAATTCTTGACCTTTTCTTCCTCCAGATGCATTTTGTTAAGATTTTTTTCCAAATATAAAGTAACCCTTTGATAGTTTGAGTGGTATGACACCAAGTAAATTATTTTCAACAACAGTGTGTGCTTATCCTTCATATTCTTCATTGCTGAAGAAGACCATGCCATCAGAGAAATAATGACATGACTTGCACTTGACTTTGTTTTGAGTGAGGGAGGGCTGTGCAGGTCACCAGACTCACTTCTCCTCTAGAGCCATCTGAATCCAGTGATCAGGATGCCTGGAGATGACCCAGGATGAGGCAATTGAGGTTAAGTGACTTGCCTAAGGTCACACAGCTAGTGAGTGTCAAGTGTCTGAGTTGAGATTTGAACTCAGGTCCTCCTGACTCCTGCACTGGTGCTTTATCCACTGCACCACCTGGTTGTCCATTTTCTTTTCAACAACACCATCATTTTAAATCATATTGACATGGCATCAGCGTAATTGAGTAATTGACCTATCTCCAGTTATTTATCTCTGCTTTTATTTCTGTAAAGAATCATTTGTAGTTATTTTCATAAAGTTCCCATGTGTCTTGGTAGATAGACCTCTCAAATATTTTACATATTCTGAAGTAGTTTTACATGGATTTTCTCTTTCAATCTCTTCCTGCTGGGGTTTATTGGGGATATAGGGTATACACACACACACACACACACACACACACACACATATATATATATATAGATGATATATATATAGGATATATATAGGGAATATACATAGGGGATATAGGGTTTATATGTGTGTATATGTGTGTGTGTATGTATGATATAGAGTATCTATATCTCCAAGGTATCCACAAAGTATTAGTTCAGTTTAAAGTTATTAAAGTTTAAATAAAGCTATTTAAAAATAAAACTATTTAAGCCTAGTGTAAAACTGTACTAAGACTTTGGGGATACTCTATATATTGAAAGGGTGATGATTTATGTGATCACTTTGCTATTGTTTCAATTAATTTTTGGTTGAATTTAGGATTTTTCAAGAATACCATAGTAACATCTGCAAAAACTAATAATTTGTTTCCACTTTGCTTATGTTCTAGGCTGCTCTGGTAGGCCTGGAGTCAGGAAAACCCAAGTTCAAATCTGACCTCAGATATCTATTAGCTGTGTGACCTTGGACAAGTCACTTAGTCTGTTTGTTTCAGTTTTCTCAACTGTAAAATGAGGATAAAAGCAGCACCTACCTTACAGGGCGGTTGTGAGGTACAAAAAGATAATATTTGTAAAGTACATACAGTGCCTGGCCATAGTAGGTACTGTATAAATGCTTATTTCCTTCCCCTTCCCCTCTTACGTTTATTCCCTTAATTTCTTTTTCTTATCTTATTGCTATAACTAGAATTTCTAGAACTATATTAAATAGTGATTGTTGTCCTTTCTTCTCAAAGAGAACTAAAATGACATCACTGTGTTGGAGTTAAGGTACAGTGGGTCTGATTGTGGATGATCAGACCAATATAAGCTCAGAAGGTTCTACCACAAATTAGGCACAGATAGTCTGTGTGAACATTTGGGGTGAATGTGTCTTCAAATTTACACATCTCATGTTTCTTTTGAGCTACTACAATTCTGCCTTGCTCATAGAAGACATAGCACTTTCTTTGTGCCAGGCACTCCATATCAGGCAGTCCTGTGCCAAGATCTCTTATGTCTCACAACTGATTCCAAAGTTCTTCTGAGAGATCTTAAGAGTGTCCTTGTGTCACTTCTTCTAATGTCCATGCGAGCACTTGCCTTGTGTGAGTTCTCTGTGAAATAGTCTTTTAGGCAAACATACTTTTGGCCTCCTTAGAGACAGGTGAACTATCCTGTTGGTAAACCCTGTAGAGTTCATGATTTTCAGTTAGCAGTTTCTGAATTTCCCCATCCTCTTCATCAAACCAATCCTAAGGTCCACATGAGTAAATGCAGTGCTGTACACCAAATTTCTGAAAGCTGCCCACTCTTTTTCTATTCCATTGTTTCCAACTGTGTGTTGGCTCAGCTTTCTCTCCATGTTAGCGCAAACTGTTCACACTCAGAGAAGTGCTCTAATCTGTTGACATTAAGTCTTCCAGTAGCCCTTGCCTTGGGACCACTTTGGTTGAATGTGAATTAAGTCTATGCTTGGTCCAGCACTCTGCCACACATTATCTTCTTCATTCTCACATACTGTCAGTCCCTTCCTTACAATGATATGGTCTATCAAATGCTAACATTTGCTTCAAGGGTACATTGATGAAGCTTTATTACAATTAGGTAAATGGAAGACAGTGTTGGTGAAGTGAAGGTCATGAGGCACACAAGTCATTGTAGTAAACAGCCACTGTTCTCTGATAGTCTGTGCCTACTCTGGTGTTATAGTCACCCAGAATTATGAGCTTGTCCTCTTTTGGCACATTGATAATGAGGGTACTCAGGTCTTCACAAAATTTTTCATTGAAAACCCTCCTTCTTTTATATTTTTTCCCATTAGTTATTTCAAAATTCTTGACCGTTCTTCCAAATGAATTTTGTTATGATTTTTTCTAATTTAGTAATATTTTTTTCAATTTAATTGGGATGGCATTGAATATATAAATTAGTTTGGGTAAAATTGTCATTTTTATTATATTGGCCCTGCCTACCCATGAACAATTAATATTTCTCCAATTACTTAAATCCTATTTTATTTATATAAAAAGTTTTTACAACACTGTTCATATTGTTCCTGGGTGTATTTTATCAAGTGCATTCTCAGGTAGTTTACACTTTCTAGAGTTATTTTAGGACATTTAGAAGTACCAGATCTTAGTCTATATTATGAGGCAGTAATTATCAAAACTATCTGGTACTAAGAAATAGAAAGGTCGATCAGCGGAACAGAGTAGACATACAATTTATAGTAGCAAATAATATAGTCACCTTGTATTTGACAAGTGTAAAGACTTCGTTTGGGGGATAAGAATTGATTACTTGGTAAAAATTGTTGGGAGAACTGGAAAGCAGCCTGGCAGAAATTGGGCACAGATCTACTTCTTATCGAGATAAAGTCAAAATGGATACATGACCTTGATATAAAGACATTACAAGAAAATTTGAAAAAAACATGGAACATATAACCCATCAAACTTATGGGTAGGTGAACAATTTATGAATAAATAAAAGATGGAGAGTAATGTAACATGTAAAAAGGATAGTTTTTATTATGTTAAATTTTAAAAGTTTCATACAAATGAAACAAGCATAGCCAAGATTTTAAAAAAGCAGAAAATTAGGGAAATTTTATAGACAATTTCTCACATAAACGTTTCATATCTCAAATATATAAACTTTGTCAAATCTATAAGAATGCAAGTCATCCCCCAGTTGAAAAATGGCCAAAGGAAGTGAACAGGTAGTTTTCCAAGGAAGAAATCAAAACAATTTATATTCATATGAGAAAATGCTTTCAATCACCATTGATTAGACAAATGCAAATTAAAACAACTTTGAGATATAATTTTATACCTATCAGATTGGCTAAAATGATTGAAGGGGAAAGCAACAAATGTTGGAGGGGATGTGGAAAAATTGGGACAATAATTCACTGTTGGTGGAACTGGGAAATGTTCCAAACATTTTGGAGAGCAAAATGGAATTTTGGTCAAGGAGTTATTAAACTGTCTATTATACACTTTGACCCAGCAACACCACTACTAGGTCTATTTTCAAATATGATTAGGGAAAAAGGAAAAGAACCTTTATGTTCTAAAATATTTATAGCAGCTTTCTTTGAAGTGGCAAAGAACTAGAAATTGTGGGGATGCCTATCAATTAGGGAATGGCTGAACAAGTTGTACGTGATCATGATGGAATGCTCCTGTGCTATAAGAAATGATGAACTCATTGATTTTAGAAAAACATGGATAGACTTGCACATAGTAATGAAGAGTGAAACAAGGAGAACCAAGAAATCATTGTATGTAGTAACAGCAATATTGTTTTAAGAATGACTTTGAGTGATTAGGTAATTTTGACTATTATAAATACCCAAATTAACTACAAAGGGCCTATGGAGGAAGACACTGTCTATGTCCAGAGGAGAAACTAATAATGGACGTATATATAGAATGATTTTACATGTATATCTATATATATACATATATATGTATACATATAAATGTATACACATATACATGTTTGTGTCTAATGGTAGCCACCCCCAGGTTGGGAGTGGTGAAGAAAAAAGGAAAAAAAAGGAAATTATGTGAAGAAAAAAGAAAATATAACTTTTATTATAAATTTTTAAAGAATAGTAAATTGTTCATAACAGATTTTCAGTTTCTTGCACAATCATCTTTTAAAAATTCTACTGTGTTATGGAAATGTCTATTTTATTTCATAAATTAAAAGTTAAATTAAATTAAAATTATTTTTCTTTGACCCCATCAGGATTTGTCATGGTGGGAACATATACACTGATGATGGTGGTAAGACACTTTCCTACAAGTGGCAAGAAAATATAGGAAGATAAAGGATTCTTTATAAATAAAGTAAGTTGCTGTTTCTTCTCTGTGGTTCAACTGTAATTCTCCTTTCATTTGTAAGACAGAGATGATTGGAGTAGCCTTAATTCATTGAACCATCCCTCCCAAAAGAAATTAACAGTTGAAATCCTGTCATTCACTCCTCTTGGTAGGCACACAAGCTTGGTGACTAGATTAGTTTTGACTGTGAAACACATGCCAGTTTCACTGCTGATGTCTAACCAAGTTCTAAGAGCTCCTTAGTACCTGCTTCAGCAGCCTTCATGTCTGTTGGAACAAAGTGTTCTCATCTGCCCATTCTGCAGGGGGAATCCTTCACATGCTCGGAGTAGACATCCCCTCTAACTCACCAATATGCTTGAGACTTCTCGGTTACCTTCAACTTGGTTTGGACCACCTACCTAACAACTACACATGAGAATCTGATGATTCAAGTGGATACTGAAGGTGGAGAGTAGCCTTAAAAAAGACTTGACAACACTCATACCAGAGGTACTAGTCTACACTGAGCATTCTACACTCTAGAACTGAATTAAATAATAATAGCAGTGATAGACAGTTTTACTTTACCTTTTATCTTATTGGAAAAGATTCTAATATTTATTCCTTATATGTAATGCCAGATCTTAGTTTTATGGAAATACTATTTACCAGATTGAGAACACATCTATTTGAGCCTATGTTTGCATGTGTGTGTGTGTGTGTGTGATTTTTAAAAACAGAAATGGATGTATTTAAACAAAGATTTTCTTCCCTGTACCTATTATTATAAAATCATGGAAATTTTGGGGGAGAGGGGTTACTAAATGGCATATTATGTGTGTGGTTTTCTTAATATTGAACCAATCTTACATTTCTGGTTCAAGTATAACATATTATAATGTATAATATTTTAACATTTGTATAATTAAAATGATTTTATTCTTATTTTATTTATAAAGGATCTTTTATCTTCCTATATTTTCTAACAATTTATATGATATCATAATTAATTATCCTTTGAATGTTTGATAGAGGTCACTTAATCCTAGTCTTTTTTTCTCCTTCAGGAATTAATTTATGACTTGTTCAATTTCTTTTATATGAAACTGAGCTATTTAATTTCTCCATTTTTGGTTATATTAGTATTTTATAATTTTAAAACAATTCATGCATTTCATTGGTTTTCAGTTTTGTTGGCATATGATTGTGAAAAGGAATTTCTAGCTATTTCTTTTAATAGATCTTTGTTCTGAATGCTCCTTTTTCATTTTTTATATAGGCAGGTTGATTTTTCTCTCTTTTCCCCAATAAATTAATGACTTATCTATTTTATTATTTTGATTGATCAACTCAACAGTATTTTGTTTTGCTTTTTGCTTTCAGCTTTGTTAATTTCTTTTGTGGGGGATGGTTCAATGAATTAAGGCTACTCCAATCATCTCTGCCTTGCAGATGAAAGGAGAACTACAGTTAAACCACAGAGAAGAAACTTAACAAGAGCTACAATATGGAACAATGAGATTATTATCCAATTATAGAATACCAGAGTTAGAAAAGACTTTAAAGGATAGAATATAGAGAGTAAGAGGTAAAAGAAATCTTGGACATAGTCCAATCCCATTTTATAAAAGAGGAAATGGAGGTCTTTCAAAGGGGAAGTTTTTTTTTTTTAAGTTGTATTGATGCCTTTTTTATACTATAGCCATTTTCCAATATACTTCATCCACTTTATTGAATCCTTTCTCGTTACAAAGTAAAACAGTAAAGGAAACCAACTGAGAACAGAACTGAATCTGACAATGTACGTAACATTCTGTTTCCCATAATTCATCACATCTTTGCTGAGAGGAGGGAAGAGTATTTCATCATCTGTTTTCTGGAACCAAGATTAGTCAGTGCAGTTTAGTCTGAATTCAGCTGCCTCTTAGTATTGTGTTTCATTTAAATTCTTGTAGTTGTGTGAATTACTTGTATCCTGGTTCTGCTTTCTTCATTCTGGGAGGCCACTCTCTCTGGCTCTCATTTTACAGATGAAGGTGAACTTGTTTTCAAAATCTACCCCTGACACTCGCTATGTTATCTTGGGCAAGTCATTTAACCCCAAGGGCCTCAGTTTCCCCATCTATAAATTAAGGAGCTTCTAAGTGCCCTTCTAATTCCAGATCTATGATCTTATATGTCTTCATAAATTTTTCTGAGTTCCTCATGTTTATTATTTCTTATGGTATAATAATGCCCCATTATATTCATAAGCTGCACTTCACTCGTTCAACACCAATTAATGGTTACTCCATTTCCAGTTTTTTGTCACCATAAATGTGCTACTACTAAAATTTTTGGTGTATATGGTGGCCCTTCTTAATGCCTTCAGTGGGGAAATGGCTTTCTAACAGTTATATCACTGACTGGAGTAAAGGGGTCCTCTGCCTAGAAATTTTGCTTTCTTTTCCTGGAACATATTCCCAAGGGGTAGATGTGGAGGAAATTTGGTTGAGTAGCCTAAAGGGATTTGAGTACTAGGAAAACAATTTATAAAATGAAAAGAAATCTGTACTAGTTAAACTACCAAAGGATTATTTTATAGGGCTAGAAAAAAATTATAAAATTCATATGGAGCAAAATGTCAAGAATGTCAAAGGTAATGAAAAAAGTAGGAAGGAGAGGGATATATAAAAGATCTCAAGTTGAACTACAAAGCAATAATCATTAAAACAACTTAGTACTCGTTAAAAAGTAGAGTTTGATGAGTCAAACTAATTTGTGATTAGTCCCAAATCTTGGAATAGAAAAAAAATCTGTGCTCTGAGAACTAGTCAGCTCTATGATTTTGCAATTTGCAGAGAGGAAAATATTTATTAAATGCCTGATTGCCAAGGATTGTGCTGGGAATTCAGAGACACAAAGATAAATGAGGCAGAATCAGAGTCTTAGAATTGGAAGGGACCTTTAAGGCCAGCTCCTCTAACCCATGCTTCAGCAGAAGTTCCCTCTCTGGCATACAGGATGAGTGCTCTTCCAAAGCTTGTTTAAAAACCACTAGGGAGGGGAAGACACTACCCCCCCCCCCCGAGGCAGCCCCTCCCACTTGGAGATAGCTTGAATTGTTAGAAGGCTTTTCCTTATGACAAACCTAGCATTTACTTCTTTTGGGTGGATAGAATAAGCATTTATTAAGTATCCATTGTATGTCAGGAGGTGTATTAAGTGCTTTATAAATATCATCTGAGCTGATCCTCACAGCAGCCCTAGAGGGTGGCTACTATTATCATACCCATCTTACAGCTAAAAAAAATTGAAACTGATGGAGGTTAAGTGACTTGGCCAGGGTCACACAACTAGTAAATGTCTGAGGCTGAATTTGAACTCAGGTTTTCCTGATCCTAGGCTCAGTGGTCTATTTGCACTATCACCTAGACTTTTACTCATTCCTCTTTGTTCTTCTCTATGGCATCAAACAGAATAAAGCTAATCCCTCTTCTATGAAATACCTCTTCAAATACTTGAAGACAGTTATAATGTGCCCTTTTCATCTTCTTTGTTCTAAGGTTCTAAATACCTTTGGCCCTTTCAATGGTTCTTATATAGTATGACCTTGAAGCTGTTAACATCCTGGTGATTCTCTGGATAATCTAGCTTTTTTAATATCTTTCTTCAAATGTAGTGCCCAGAACTGAAAACAAAAATCTACATATTGTCTAGCCAGGGCAGATTAAAGTGGCACCATCGCCTTCCTAGTTCCCCGTACTCTTCCTGTCTTAATGCAATCTAAGACCACAGTGATTCTTTTTTGGGGGGTGGGAGGGGACTATCATATCATAAAGTTGATTGATATTGAACATATAGTACCCTAAAACCTTCAGATATTTTTTTTTCAGGCAAATAATGAAAAATGCTTTCCTAACTTGAACTTGGAAAGTTGATTTCTTTAAACCAAGTGTAAGATTTTACATATATAGCCCTGTTTCACTCCATTGGCGACTGGGAAGCCACAAGAGCTTTATCCATTATCCAGAACCCGGCAAACATGCCATCATGAAATTGACGTGCAACGTTGATGAACTTCTCCAGGCAACCAAATTTTGACATCATGCTTTTTAGCATGATGTTTTCAGCCATGTTGACAAATGCTTTCAATGAGAATGAAAATGGCGTCAAGGTCAACTACTGTACTGATGGTAAGTTCTTCAATTGGAAAAGACTACAAGCCAAGACCAAAGTGGAGGGAGTGTTGGTGCATGATTTTCTGTTTGCAGATGATTGTGCACTCAGTGTAGCCTCTGAAGCTGAGATGCAACAAGGTATGGATCAATTCTCTGCTGCCTGTGCTAATTTTGGCCTAATAATTAACAACAAAAAAACACAGATGCTCCATCAGCCACCACTACACCATCCATATGTGGAACCATCAGTTGCAACAAATGGAGAAGTTTTGAATGCTGTAGATAAGTTCACTTACCTTGGTAGGGTACTTTCCAGGGATGTACACACTGACAATGAGGTTGATGCACTCATTGCCAGAGCTAACTCAGTGTTTGGGAGGCTCTAAAGACTGACACAAACTGAAGGTCTACAGAGCCGTTGTGCTGACCTCATTGTTATAAGCTCGTGAAACACAGAAAGTCTACCAGCTCCATGCCAGGAAACTGAATCGCTTCCACTTGAGCTGTCTTAGGAAGATTCTGAGGATCATGTCGCATGATAAGGTACCAGATACTGAAGTCCTTGCTCAAGCAGAACTGCCAAGTATTCAAATTATACTTCAAAGAGCACAACTCTGAAGGGCTGGCCATGTTGTTCAAATGCAAAATGTATGCTTGCCAAAAAGACTATTTTATGGAGAACTTGCATGGGGCAGACAATCACATGGTGGCCAGAAGAAATGATACAAGAACATTCTCAAGGTCTCTCTCAAGAACTTTGGCTTTGACTATGCAACATGGGAGACACTGGCATAGGACCACTCTACATGGTGCACCCACATAAGAAAAGGTGCTGTGCTCTTTGAGCAAGGCACACCTGAGACAGCACAAAGTAAATGCAGGATGCGCATATTTGGGATATCCATCCCAAATATTCAATCAGATTATCTGTGTCCAACCTGTGGTAGAGCATTTCGAGCTCGTATTGGTCTCATCAGCCATAGCTGGACACACTGACATTTCACTTTACAATGGTGATGTCATTTTGATCCTCTTCAAAAATGAAGGACAACAACCAACCAACTATGCTTCAGGATGATGCTAAGCATTTTACAAATATTATCTCATTTGACTTTTCCAACAAGACTGGCAAGCAGGTGCTGCTATTATTCCCATTTTACAGCTGGGTAAAATGGAGGCAAAGAGAAGTTAAAAGACTTGCCCAGGGCCACACAGCTAATAAATGTCTGGGGCTGGATTTGAACTCAGTTTTTCCTGACTCTAGGTACAGTGCTCTAACCATTGTGCTACCAGTCACCTCTAAGAAATGATTATTAAGTTATTGAATTGGGCTTTGGACTAATGATGGTCTATGTGCCTCTCATTCAAGGACCAGATTCAATGGGAAAATATACTTGTCTTCAGAGTCAAAGGACTGGGTCTGTCACTTACTTGCTGTGAGACTTTGGGCAAATCACTTAAATTCTCTGGGCCTCAGTTTGCTTATATATAAAGTAAAAAGGTTGCACTAAATAACTTTTTAAGTTCCCTTCCAGGTCAAAATCTGTGATCCTTTGTAATTTCCAAAAGACACATAACAGGGATGTTGGCCACCTTTGACCACAGCAAATCATGAAACTATTTACTAAGAAATGTAAGTAGCTGTGATCTGTGTCAGTGAAAGAAATATTGGGGAAGGAGGTATGCATATGAACAAAACCACAGATCTTCTGAACCATGAAAAAACATAAAATATGGACATGAAAGAATTGAAAACAAAATACTGTCAATTCAGATAGAAGAGCAGACTATGTAAGATCAGCTTTCAAAGCTCAAGATTACTGATCTACCTTACGGGCTTTAAAAGGATGTTATTGGTTTTCTTGTAGCCTTTCCTAATGTAGGTATATACTACGTGCCTTTTTTCTGCTGAAGATCGATATTATTTTATGTCTCTTACAAATGTGAGCACCTTGAAAGGAGGGATTATTGTTGTGTTTTATTTTGTTTGGTTTTCACTTTTCTTTGTAGCTGTAGCACTTGGCATGGTGCTCAGCACATAGTAGGTGCTTAGTAAGTATTAGTTGACTGACTGACTGATCTTTACCTATGGATCCTTAGGAAGGTGGCTCATGCAGAAGACCCAAGGAGGACAAAAATATTTTAGGGTTTTGTGACTAGGTCGAACTAGAAGGTCCTTTCCGGTTCTATCATTTATGATCCTCTGACACCCTGTGTCTGGAGGCTAAATAAGTCTTGGACCTGGGGCCATGACTGAACATGCAAGAGACAGTTAAATGCCTGCAGAAGCTGAGGATCAGGGCTGGTCATTTGGAAGCCTACAGAATGACTTGGGTGTCCAAGACTTTGATTAGCAGTGATGATGATGATGATGATGATGATGATGATGACGACGACGACAGCGATGACGACATTTATATAGTGTGTTCTATGTGTCTGGCACTATGCTCAATGTTTACAATTTATCATCGCATTAGATGCTCACAGCAACCCAGGGAGGTAGGAGCTATTATTATGCCTACTTTATGGATGAGGAAATTGAGGTGAACAGAGCTTATGACTTGCCCAGGGTCACACAACTAGTGTCTGAGGCCATATTTGAGTTCAGATATTTCTGACTCCAGGTCCAGCAAAAAACATTAAGAGGATACCTAACTGCCTTAAATCACTTCAGATCATCAGGTTCAGGTGATCTGTATTCAAAGGTACAAATGAGATACTATTTGAAAACTGCTTTGCAGAAACACTATATAAATATTAGTTATTACTTTTGCTGAAAGAACATGCAGGTGTGTTCACTAATCTCCTGTCTTTGAGGAGTTGTAGTCAGACTAGGACTTGGGAAAATTTATCCTGATTTTCCAAGAAGGCCAGTGAGCTTAGCTTTGATGTTTGTCAAAGCTCTACAGGACAACATCTTACTGAAGGAATGCCCTAGGGGTGCTTAGAAAGAAAAGGGGAGATCACTGTGAGTCAGCATGGAGTCATTGAGGAGGAATCATGCCACAGTAACTTGATTTCCTTTGTTGAAAGGGTTACTGGACTGGGAGACATTGTAAATCTACATCTTAGTCACATCACTCAAGTTATTATCTATCCTCCCCTTAGCTGCCTATATTTCTAAAGCATAATTTTGACCTTGTAACTCCCCTATTTTAACAGTCCCATTGGCTCCTTATTGCCTCCAGAATAAAGTGCAATCTTCTCTGATTATCATTTAAAGTCCTTCACAATCTGGATTTAAATTACCTTTCTAAGTTTATTTCATGTATGTTCCCTCTATATACTCTGTGGTCTAGACACACTGGTCTGTTTGCTAGTGCACATTATTGAATTCTGAGTATTTTCAAAGGCTGTTCCCTATGCATGGAATGAATTCCCATTTTCTTCTGCTTATTAGAATTTATAATTTCCTACAAAGCTCAGCTCAAGTATGGCCCCCTACATGACATGTTACCCCATCCTCTCAAGCTGCTAGAGTCTCCTACTTCAAATTAGCTCAATCCTCCAATTCATCACTACCCTTTGCCTCTCCGGTGGAAGGTGGAGCCATGAACTACAAAACTTCCATTGAAGGAGGGAGCATCTCCTCGGTTCTCATCCACCTGCACTGCTTTCTCTCCACCACCCCTTGCCCTTTCATTTTCCTGTTGTGTTGTCATCCTGCTTGATTGTAAGCCCCTTGAAGACAGGGATGGTCTTTTTGTATCCCTGTTGCTTAGCACAGTCTCTGGCATGTTGTTGTTGGTTAGTCCTTTTTCAGTCCTACCTGACTCTTCATGATCCCATTTGGGGTTTTCTGGGCAAAGAAACTTGAGTGGTTTGCCATTTCCTTCTCCAATTAATATTACAGATGAGAAAACTGAGGGAAACAGGGTGAAGTGATTTGCCCAGCCAGGATCACACCAGTAAGTGTCTGAGACCAGATTTGAACTCAGGAAGATGAGTCTTCCTGACTTCAGGAATTGCCACTCTATCCATTGCACCACCTAGAATGGAACATAATAGGCACTTAGTAAATGTTTATTGACTATTTTATCAATTCATATATATTTTGTACTCACTTATATGTGTACATGTTGTTTCTTTCCAAAGAGGGTAAGCTCCTTGAAGGTAGAGACTATTTTATTTTGTCCTTGTATTCCCCAAGCCCAGCACAAAGACTTGCATATGTCAGATGCTTAAAACTGCATATTGATTGTTTGCTTATCCTTGTGAACAAGAGGGGGAAATGTGAACTGGAAGCTAGTACAGTTAGGTAGAGTCAAATTTGATGGAAGAAGCCTTCTCAATGAGTGCTGATTGATAGATCACTTGAGATGGTACCTAGATGAATGCCCCTATTCTGTCTTTTTTCAGTTCAACATTTTGTTGAACTCTTTCAGTCCTTTCCTACTCTTTGTGCCCCACAGACTGTAGCATGCTAGTGCTATCCATGGGATTTTCCTGGCAAAGATACTGGAGTGATTTACCATTGCCTTCTCCAGCTCATTTTGCAGATGAGGAAACTGAGGCAAACAGAGATTAAGTGAATTGCCCAGGGTCACACAGATACTAAGTGTCTGAGGTAGGATTTGAACTCAGGTCTTCCTGAATCCAGGCCCAGTGTTCTATCCATTGAGCCACCTAACTGCCTGCCAACATTTTTAGTGGCAACTTAAAGGCACAGATAATGTTCTTATTAAAATTTTAGATAATATTAAGTTGGAAGTTATTACTAATATTTTAACTAGAAGAATCGTGATCCCAAAACCTTGGCTCTGGAATTAGAGGACCTGGGTTTGACTCTTGCCTCTAACATTTACTACCTGTGTGACCTTGGGCCTCAGCCTCTTTGAAATGAGAGGTTCAACTCAATGGCATATGAGATCCCTTTCAGCTCCTATGATCTGATGACCTCAGTAGGTTAGAGTGATGGACTGAATCTAATAAGATAAAATTTAATCATGAAAAAAGTCTAACATTTGGTTTCAAAAATACAACTCCATAAATACTGAATGGGGCAGATGTGAGTAACTAGCAGTTTATGCGGAAAAAGGCCTGGGGATGAGCAGGGGCTGGTGCTCAGTGTATTGCATAATCAACATGAGTCAACAATGCCACTGGACAGCTGTGCAATATTAGACCACATTAGTAGAGATAGATCCCCAACAAAGGAGGTGATGGCCCCATTGTCCTCTGCTCTGGTCTGATTACATCTTGAGTAAGAAGCTCAGTTCTGGGTAAGGTATTTTAGAGAAGACATAGATAAATTAAAGAGTATCCAGAGAGGGTGCCCAGCATGGGGAGGAGATTCAATCTGGTCTTGTAAAATGCATGACTGACTTGTGTTGGTACATCACTAGTTTACCCCAACCTTGGCGTGGTTGGGGCCTGACAGGAATTAGCTTTCTGGGTATGACCTTTTATGACTGCATGGGTGGGAGATACCTGGGTTAGGTAAACAGTAGATGAGCAAGCCCAATCTCCAATACTATCTCTAGAAAGGCAGTTTTTAGGGTATAGGCAAGTTTTACAAGAGATCTCAGAGTAAAAACTCCTCCATGAGCCCCTCAGTCACTCCCTGATGTTCTGGGGCTACAGGAGGTCATGTTAGTTTAACTATTCTTTGCACTGACTGGCCTAGGTGCTCAATCCTCACACCAGTTCAATTCTTTGACCTTCTTTTTCCCTTCTCTATCCTATGAAGGTCTATCTGGGCACTGAGAGATGTGATGTCATACAGTTTTGGAAGGAAGGAAGGAAAGAAAGGAAGGAAGGAAGGGAAGGAAAGGAGGGAGGGAGGGAAGAGGGAGGGAGGAAGGAAGGAAGGAGAAGGAAGGAAATAGGGAAAGAAGGAAGAAAAAAAGAAATAGAAACAAAGAAGGAAGAAAAGGAAGGAGGAAAGACAGAAAGGAGGAAAGAAAAAAGGAAGGAAGGAGGAAAACAAAGAGAAAGAAAGGAAAGAAAAAATAAGTGAATGAATTAATATCACTACTAGTGCATTTATAGCTGAATTCAGATCTTTCAGAGCTTAATGACCCTCAAATTACCTTTGAGGAAAGAAAGGAAGGAAGAAAGGAGGGAATGAAGGAAGGATGAAAGGGAGGAAGAAGGGAAGGAAAGGGAAAGAGAGAGGGAGACAAGGAAAGGGAAGAGGGAAGGGAGGAGGAGAGTGGAAGAGAGAATGGCAGAAGGAAAAAAATGCAGAGACCAAAAAGCCTCTTTAGAGTTCAAAAGAAATTGCCAAACAGCAGCTTGATGATTTAAGCACAAATAAATTAGAAACAGATGGACCATATCTTAAAATGATGTGAAAATTTCAAAACAAAGGACCAGAAGTTGGAGCACAGAATGATTGATGCTGGGTTTCCCATTATTGTGAAAAGATCTGAAAGATAGTTTCCTTCTTTCCAAACTCTATCTCTCCCACCCCTTTGTCTCCTTGTAGATTCGTTACTTCATAAGGTACCAAACAAACCACTGGAATCTGAAGATTCTCTTAGGTTTTGATAGAAAAGAAAATTTTAAAAAATTCTCTTTCATTCTCATGTATCCTGCTTTTTCTAACTTGAAATTCAGTTGCTCTTGAAATAGCCAGAGCCAGAGGTCCTGGACCAGTGAGGCACGCAAAGGACAGCAGTCCATTAAACAAGTGTTTGCTGAGTGACCTCATGTGCCAGTGCTTCACTATAGTAGGTATGAGAGAGACGCTGATGCTGAGAAAAGCAAAGTTATTGGCTTCTGTGAGCTCAGTTGGGAAATAAAAGTAGCATGGTTCAGAATGTAAGCGCTGTAAAAGATGAGAGCAGAAGTCAGGAAGTTTCATGGAAAAGAGAAGGCTTGAGTTGGGCTTTAAGATAGGCAAGGGAGAGAAGGGCATTCTAGTAGTGGGGCATGGATGAAAGGCATGGGAGCACAACATAACTCATCAGATCATTGCAGAAAAAGCCCTTGGGAGAACACAGGAGCTTAGGTTAAAAGGCAAGAAAGATCTTAGAAGTCATTTAGTCCAAAACTCTCATTTTACAAATGTGGAAATTAAGGCCCAAGAGAAGTTCAATAATTTGCTCAAGGTCACATTGATAGCAGAGTCAGAATTCAAACCCAGTTCTCTGACTCCAAATCCATCATTATTTCCATTGCAACACATTGTCCTATAATGTATAAATATAGATATAAATATTATATAACTATATTAAATATATGAGACATAAATGAGTTATTGTCATTGTCTTTATTTCTTCATAAGGAGAATCTCTGAGTTAGAAAGAACTTCAGAAGTTGTCTAATCAGCCTAGCTGATTCCTAAACAGGAATCTCATCTAAAACATCTGATCAGTGTTTATCCTGCCCATATTTAAAGATCACTACTAACACAGCATCAGGACCCCGTCATGAAGCAGCCTGTTGCACTTTATTTTTGTTTGGTCTTTTGAGATCTCACCTAGGCTAGAAGTACAGTGGTCACTTACTGAGTCTGAACCTATTGATTATTGATGAGCATCAGAACTTTGACCTGAGTTGTTTCCTACCTGGGTCAGTTACCCCTCCTGGGCCCATGCTCCAGGGTTTACCATACTAGTACTGGACTTGGTTGGGCTTTTCATATTGCAGCTCAGAACTCCAGAATTCAAGCAATCAATCCACTCACTTTAGCCTCCCCACTGACCTGGTCCATTATAATTTAGATGGTTCTCTCTGTTAAGAGGAGGCAGCTAGGTGACACAGTGGATAGAGCAGTGACCTTGGAATCTTTATGTTGACTGGCCTAGGTGCTCAGAGTCCTCACACCTGTTCAATTCTTTGACCTTCATTTTCCCCTTTCTATTCAATAAAGGTATTTGGGCACCAGGGAGATTTGAGGTCATGAGTGGCTCAGTCCATTTTGGAAGGAAGAAAGAAAGAAGGAAAGAAAGAAAGAAAGAATAAAGGAGGAAAATAGAAAAGAGGAAAGAAAAAGGAAGGATGGAAAAAGAAAGGAAAGAAAAAAAAGGTGAATGAATTAATATCACTGCTGATGCATTGGTAGCTGAATTCAGATCTTTCAGAATTCAATGACTCAAATGACCTTTGAGGGAAGGAAGGAACCGAAGCCCTCACTCACTGCAGAGCAGCAGCAAGTCTCATCTTTCTGAGTTCCAATCCCACCTCAGCTACTTACTTAATAACCTTGTTTGCCTCAGTTTCCCCTTCTGTAAAATGAGTTGAGGAAAAAAATGGCAAACCACTTCAGCACCTTTGCAAGAAAATCCCAAATGGAGTTACAAAGGAAAAAAAAAGGTGTCACAGTCAGACATGGATGAAAAAAAGCCTGAACAACAACTCTGTTAAAAGATGTTCCTTAGATCAAGTGAAAATATGCATCTTTATAATTTTACTTAGTTCCGGCTCTTAGTCATGAAGGCAGGAATGAGCCACACTTACTCCCCTGATTAGATTAGGGGATATACTTTTAAACCCTTAAAAGTTATTCATTTTTATACAATTCTTCTGCCGATTAAAATTTCTATTCATTAAAGCAGATCCCCTAAGCATTTCTATAAGCATAATTTTGATCGTCTTGTTCAAGTTTTTTTTGTGCAGATAAAGCTTTTATTAAGCACTTGACTGTGCCGCGCACATGTACGTAAATGTAGTGAGGTAACTTCTGAGTTTTCTTTATGTTTTAAATTTATGATCCTATGATTCTCTACTTATTCAGAACTATTCTATATTTCAGGCTGAGACTGGCCTTCATTATAATCACAATAGGAAAATTATATTTTACCTTAGAAGTGAATAAAATTGAGCATTCTGAAGGACTTTTCATAAATGAGGAAGTTTTCTCCAATTCATCACCAAGGTCACTGAAGAGCCTTAGTGACAAGGAAAGGGGTAAAAATCCAGTCATTCCATCCCCTCCCTGTAGCCATCACCAAACCAGTGTCAGGGATCATCTGCCTAAGGTCAATGGGCCTCTTCAATTGGAATTTCTTTCCTTAAGTGCCAAGACAGCTTCATAGCCCTCATCACATAACAATTCATTCAGCAGGAATGCTGGGTTTTTCTCAGAGCTGGAAAAAGGCACCAGTTAGACTTGACTAAAGCCAAGGATCAAACCAGGCATCAGGTGCCTTTTGGTCAACCAAAAGTTACAGTTGAAGTAATTAGGGGGCCTGCCAGGTGATTTCTTCTGGGCAGTCAAGAATATTTTATGTAACAAACTTAAGGAGGTATACTGTAGGGGAAAGAGCAATCAATTTGGAGAAAGAATTCTCAGTTTGAATTCTGGTTCTGTGATTTCCTACCTGGGGATCCCAGTTTGTTCATTTATAAAATCAAGCATTCTTAAATTTGGGTCCACGTACTTGTTTACAAAAAATATTTTGATAACTACATATCAACATAATTGGTTTCCTTTGTAATGCGATGTACTTTATTTTCATTTGACACCTGGGGAAGTTGAGGTATAGAAAGGCTAAGCCTAAATACAGTTGGTTGGTGGCAAAAACACAATGAAAACTTAGCATGCTGGGAAAAAAAGCTTTTCAATTTTAAAAGTCTAATCTAAAACCTAGGTTTACTCCTCCCACTCATTCCACCGACAGCTCTTAAACATAGCTAGATACTCTTCCTAACTTGCCACTGTTCTTTTTACTGCAGTGTTCACGAAAATGCATTCATTCATTCATTCATTAATTCGTTCTTTTACTCTTTGTTGAGTGTCTACTCTATGCTAGACACCATGTCTGAGGAAACTTTTTTGAACTTACAGGGGATAAAATACAATAATAGCCATTCATATCTCTGTATTGTCTTAAAGGTCACAAAGCACCTTGCTCACAACCATCCCATGAGACCGGAAGTTTGATTAGGTAGTGGAAAGAATACTGAGCTTGAGTCAGAATCCCAGCTCCATTACTTTCTGCTGGTGTGACTCTGGGCCAGGCTCCCAGTCCCTCTGGGCCTCAGTTTCCACCATCTGTAAAATGAGATTTAATTAGAAAACTCGTAAAGTGCCTTTCAGTTTCTGTATCTCTTGTGATCTCATTTTATACAAAAAGAAAATGAGGCTCAGAAAGATGAAGTTACATGATCATTTTCATATACCAAGTGTTAGATACAGTAATTGAATTCTTGACTCTTTCTTCCAAAGGCAGTAATCCTTCCTCTACATCACAATATAGATGATTCTGAGTAACAGAAGCAAAGATACCACACACATTGGTTTTCAATGGTATGTAGCCTGGGCACTACTTTTGAGGGCATTATAGTTTAACATGATTGCATGTGTGTAACCTATATATGATTGCTTAATATCTCAGGCAGTGGGGAGGGGAGGGAGGGATAGAGGAATACAATTTGCAACTCAAAATGTTATTCCCTTTCCCCCACCTCAGCACTGTTTGCCAGAGCTGCTGCCAAGCCACCTGTGGTGCAAATGAGTGGCCAATGCCTCATCACACCCCCAACTTCCCTAAAGTGTCAGAAATCAAAAGACATCAGCTTTTCTCCCCACCCTCTGTAATTTCACATAATAACAGGAAAGGGTTTCCAACACTGGGCACAGCACAGACCAGAAAGTTGGCCAACCCTTGGTCTTTGGGTAAACACTATAGAATTGTTTTGTGTTTTAGAAGAGTGTGACTGGTATTCATGTGAGAGTATTATAGCTCTCTATTGGTTCAGGTGAGGAGAGGAGCTTAAATGAAAAGGCAGAGCTTAAAATATAATGCCCACAATTAAAAGAAAATCTTTCCCCCCCCCCCGAATTAGGTTAAAACAATTTTTAACATTTTAAAAAATATTTTGAATTCTATATTCTATCCCTCTGTCCCTCCCTCCTCCCCTCCTCTCCCCTCCCCACTCCCTGAGATGGTAAGTAATTATATATAGGTTACACATGTGCAATCATGTAAAACTATAATGCCCACAATTTTTTTTTAAAGTCACGGAGGTTCCCTTTGCTCCTTGTTATTTGCCATATAAGAAGCCTTCTCCTGATACACATACACACACACACACACACACACACACACACACACACACACACACACACACCAACACAGGGTCAGACTGGATAGCCTCTCCACTGTAGGCAGGAAAAAGAGTCTGGCACAAGGCATCTTCTTTGGCCGGGCTCTTTCTTGCCTTCCATTGTCTTGTTAACCTTCAAAGAAGCTGAGTCACTGATCTGCAGTAAGTAGGTTACATCCGGTCTGTTAGAGGGTTTAGCTCATCTGGGTATTGTGTGTCAATGCAATGTTTTGTGGAAACTTTGTGGTTGAAGAGAACTGTAAACATATTTTGCTGAGTCGGAATGAGTGCAAACATCTTCTCTGCCTTCCAGTGTGGGCTCCAAGCTGCACTTCAGCTTCTAGGGCCCCAAATTTTTGCAGAGGCCAGTAACACATGGGCAGCCCATAAAAGTCATTTTTTGTTCCAGTTCAGGAGAACTGAGACTTATTGATAAGGAGGAGCAGGTGAGTTAGACCAAGAGTGAAAGTTATAGAGATAAGAGTCTCCCTCTATGGCTTTGTTAAACCTAGCATGAGGGCAGCCTTTTCATCTCATTTGTAGACCGGGTTAAAATGTTTTTGTTTGGTGTTCAAGGCTCTTCACTCTCTAGACTTGTCAGACCTTTCCAGCCTTATCTCTTATAACTCCTTCCATATACTGCCTATACTCCACTCTCTTTATATGAACATATATTTCCCTCTCTTGCCTTTGTGTAAACTATTCCCTATGGCCAGGAAATTCTTGTTCTAGCAAGGGGCAGGTAGGTGCCAGGGGATAGAGCTCTGGGCTTCTGATCAGGAAGACTCTTCTTCCTGAGTTCAATTCCTGCCTGCGACACTTCCTAGCTGTGTGACCCTGGGCAGGTCATTTCACTCTGTTTGCCTCAGTTTTTCATCTGTAAAATGAGCTGGAGAAGAAAATGGCAAACCAGTCCAGTATCTCTGCCAAGAAAATCCCAAGCAACTGAACAACAACAAAGGGTATTCTCACTCCCCTTATTTACCTGCAGAATTCTCATTGTCATATGCTTGTGAAACCTGGAACTATACCAGTGCCATGACAGGAAATGGATCACTTCCATTTGAACTGTCTTAGGAAGATTCTGAAGATCACCTGGTAGGGTAAGGTACCAGACACTGAGATCCTTTCTTGAACTAAACTGCCAAGTATTCAAACTTTGTTTCAGAGAGTGCAACTCTGATGGGCTGGTCACATTGTTCAAATGCAAAATGTACACTTGTCTAAAAGACTATTCTATGGAGAACTCACAGAAGGCAAGTGCTCACATGGTGGTCAGAAGAAATAATACAAGGACACTCTCAAGGTCTCTCTTAAGAACTTTGGAATTGATTGTGTGACATGGGAGACACTGGCACAAAACCACCCAATATGGTAGTTCCATATACAGAAGGGACCATGCTCTATGAGGAAAGCAGAATTAAAGAAACTCAAAAGAAACCAGGATGTGCAGATTAGAGAATCCACCCTAAATGTTCACATGGACTATTTGTGTCTGCTCTTTGGTAGAGTATTCCAAGCTCATATTGGTCTGATCAGCCAGAGTGGGACACATGGTAACTTGATTCTAGCATAATGATGTCATTTTGGTCCTCTTTGAGAATCAAGGACAACAACCAACCAATCTGTTGAATTCTAATCTGTCCTTTAAATTGTAACTCATATGCCTCCCTCAGGAAATTTTCCCTGATCCCTTCTGATAAGCAACATTTCACCCCGCTTAACTTCACAACACAACCTGATCCACATCTCTCTGTAGCACTTATCTGATATCATAGATTTAAAACTGGAATGGACCCTAAAGGCCACTGAGCCCAGCATTCTTATTTTACAGATGAGGAAGCTAATGTCCACAAAGGTTATGAGACTTGTTCAGGGTCACACCTGGTTTTGAAGCCATATCTTCTGAACCCCAAGGCCCAATATCCTATCTATGATACACAGATACCTACATCATATTCCTTGTCTAGACTATAAACTCCCAGAGGGCAAGAACATTTTATCTTATTGCACTGTTCCCAGTGTCTAGCATAGTGTACTATACATTGTTGATACTTAAAAATGTGAATTGAATTAAAAATGAATGATTGAGATGGTAGGTTTGAGATGGAGAGATAGACAAATATTGAGAGACCAGGAAAGATTCTGGTAGAGCAAGTGCACCATTGCACAAGTGGTAATAGGAACATACTTACTGGCTTATTAATTATAGGATGCCCAGCTGATTCTCTCTCTCTCTGGGTGTGGGTGTAGAAAATAGCCATTTAAACAAACAGACCCCATTAGATATAATTAAACCCAACAACCAACATCACCATAGGAACAAATGTATTGATGAGCAACAACCAACTGGGCAAGGAGGAACTGAATTTTAAGATTGTTGTGAATGGAGGAGGTCTCTGCGTTTTGAAGCCTTGGTCAGGCCTCGTGTCTTCAATCCACACATACCAAGATAATAAACCAAGGTAAGCAGCTCAGATCACCAACGTCAGAGCCAACTCTGCTGCTGGTTTTTACATACTCCTTAATTACATTTGGGGAAATCAAAATCTCAGCACCTCAGAGTAAGCTGGAAGGGACCACATGGTCTACCCAGGCCCACTAGGACCTTAATAAGAATTCTCTCTAAAACGTAGAATGATCACTCTGTCTTTGAAGGCCTATAGTCCTCATATAAGGAACCCATGACCTCCCAAAGCAAATCATAAACTATAGGATTTTAGAGCTAGAACAACAAAAACAAGAAGCATGTATTAGGCACCTACTGCATGCCAGGTATTGGGAATGCAAAGATAAAAATAAAATGGTCTCTGCCCTCAAGGAGCTTGTACTCTATAAGGGGAGACAACATTAACAACTTGCACACTTGCACATGTCATATATATGCACATGTTCTATATATAAAATAAAATAAATATAATAAAAATAATAAAATAAAAATTTATAAAGTAAAATACAAAGTTATTGATGGGGGCACTAGCAGCTAGAGGACCAGAAAAGACCTTATGTGGGTGGTGGCATCTGAAGTGAGATTTGAAGATTAGTATTAAGAGAAAGTTTGGAGGTACAAAGGAAACATAGGATGATTATAGATTAAAAGTTGGAAGGGACCTTGGAATTCATCAGGTCCACCCTCTGATTGTTCAGATGAGGCAGTGAAGATCCAGAGAGGTTAAGTGACTTGACCCTGGGTCACACAACTGGTAAGTGTCTGAGGTGGGACTTGGACCCAGGACTTCCTGACTTCAAATCCAATGCATCCACGTTAAACTTGAGATAGTTTGACTTGGTATGAAATGATTTTTGGAAACTCTTTTAGACTCAGCTCAAGTGCCCTCTTCTATAAAAAGTTTCCCCCGGGAGCACACTCTACCTTCCCCTATCTAGAGGATGTACTACAGTTCCTCCATAACACTGGTCCCACTTGGTCTATGTCTGGACTCAGCATGACTAGCGGGTAGGGACTTTGTTTCAGCTGCCCTGGTCTGGGTCCTGGCAGACATTCACAAGCATCACTCCTTGCTCTTCAGGGCACTGATGCTTAAACTGGCTGCAAAAGCCTTGGAAGAACTTGAAGGATTATTTAAATCCAATTTCCTCATTTCATAGGAAAAGAAAATGAAGTCTAGAGAAATCTAGTGTCACCCAGCCAGTAAGTGCCAGAGCTGGAATTTGAATCAAGGTCTCCTGATGGAAAATCTTATGATATTTCTATGCACTACATACACACAGAGAACGTGTAATGTGAGAATGACCTTGGCCAGGCCGCCTGTACTGTCTTCTTGTTTCTCTTTCCATTTGCCTGCGGACAATTGACCTTGATTCATGTGATTGTGCCATAGGAATAGAATTTAAGCTCATTGAAGGCAGGCAAGGACCACTGATTTTTTTATTTTCACACTCATGGATCTTAAAATAGAAGAGGCACACAGCAGATGCTAATAAATGCTAATTGATTGCCTGTTTCTGGTTTCCGTGCTCCATTTCACAAAGTCTGTAATACTCTGTGCTTGTTGGTGAAGAGAAAGGAAAGCACCAATGGAGCAGTGAATACAATGATGTATCCTTGACCCCATCAGTGTGAGGAATATGTTTCCTAAGCCTAAAGAAATGGGAATTTATTTAATGATGCTCTGAACTTGACCAGTCAGAGACAGCTTCGGATTGGTGGCATCTGGAAACCTGTCCACACATATATTCTTACCTTGTGATACTCTTGTCCGTGTCTGTCCATAAATCCTCCAGAATGAATCTATCCAACGTACTACAGGTCTTCCTCTGGTTCTTTTAACAATTTTTATGGATGACACGATAGCATTCAGATTGTTCCTCTGTCCTCCCTGACTCTTGATATATGACTGTCCCATCTTTTCTGGGAATACATGTCCTTAAGCATGCCTTTTGCATCATTTTTTAAACACAAATTATTGTTGGTAATAAGCTTCAGCCTACTTACACCTAGAGCAGTTTTCCCCAGGGAGGAGAGTGGGGATGACCATCTGTCTTTTCATTCCTTTTGGGACCCATGCCATTCAGCTTTTTCTTACCTGGTAGTGTTCCATGATTCATAGCTTCCTACAATAGCTGGAAGAATACTGGCATTAAAAAGTTTGACTCTTGTTCATCTCAATTTTAGGGGAAGGATAGAAGGAGGGAATACTCTCCTAATAACTCTGTAACATAGTGGCTACCTTGAGCACCATTTACAACTGAGGAAACAGAAGTTAAGCGATTTGCTCAGGGTCACATAGATAGTCAATACAAGGATTTATAAATCCAGATTTGAACTCAGGTCTTTCTGAGTCCAAGTCCAACACACTATCCACCATGGTATTTAGTAATTTGAGATCAAAAGTTCGTCAAAAGGGGATGCCCATCAACTGGAAAATGGCTGAGCAAGTTGTGGTCTATGATTGTAAGGGAATATTATTGTTCTATATGAAAGGACAAGCAGGAGAATTTCAGAAAAAAATAGAAAGACTTACATGAACTGATACAAAGTGAAGGGAGCAGAACCAGGAGAGTGTTGTACAGAGAAACAGCAACAGTGATGTACTATGAATGACTTAGTTATTCTTAGCAATAGAATGACCCAAGACAATCCTAAAGGACTCATGATGAAGCATGCATTCTGACTCCAGAGAAAGAACGAAATATAGACTGAAGCATGCTATTTTTCTCTTCCTTCTTTCCTCCCTTCTTTCCTTCCTTTTCTTCCTCCCTCCCTTTTTCCTTTCTTTCTTTCTCTTCTTTCCTTGCTTCCTTCCTTATCTTCTTGTACAAAATGACTGATATGAAAATGCTTTACATGATTGCACATGCATAATTTATTTCTGGATTTTTTACTGTCTCAGAGAGGGGCAAGGGAAGGGGAGAGGAGAATTTGGACCTCAAAACTGTAAAAAAAAAAAAGCTTTTAAAAGTTTTAACATATAATCATGGGATAAATAAAATATTATTAAAAGAGAGAGAGAGAGGGACAGAGAGAGAGACAGAGAGAGAGAGAGAGAGAGACAGAGAGAGAGAGAGAGACCACTTGTTCATGTAGAATGGGAGAGAGTAAGGGAAACCAATGGAAGGAGGTTACGAAGGCAAATTGAAGGTTTTGCTAACTGGAAATCTAGATGATTCAATGTCTCCCCGAGTTGTGGGTGAAGGTGTAAGCCTAAATTTTCATCCCAATTACTCTTATTCTGCTCAACCTGGAGATGTTATCTTAAAGTAATGTGTCTTGGGGGATAGAGAACCAGGAGTCAGGGAGACCAGGCAAATTCTGTTTCAGATACCAACTAGTGGTGTGACCCCAGGCAAGTTACTCAATCTCATTGAACTTTAGTATCTTTATCTGTAAAATGGGGATATTAATGCACTAATTCTACAGAACTAACATGAGGATCCAGTTAGATAGTATATATAAAGTACTTCCCAAACCTTAAAATGATCTATCATATGAATTAGTTAAGAACGTTTTCTATCCCTAGAGACTACCACCATGAAATCAGTTCTCATTCTTTGGATCAAGAACTAGACTAAGCTCTATGAGAACAAGAGATTTTTTTTTTTGTCTTTGAGTCCCAAGAATTAGGTGCTCAGCACATAATGAAAGCTTGTTAATTGATTAGTAGCTAATAATAGATAACATTTATATAGCACTTTAGGAATTACAAAACACTTATATCATGTGATTCTCATAGCTATTCTGCAAGGTAAGTGCTATTTTATCTCCATTTTGCAGACAGAGAGATTGAGGCCAAAAGCAGTAAAATGACTTTCTTCAAGGTCACACAGCTAGTAAGTGTCTGGGGGACAGATTTTTAACTCAGGGTAAACTCACTTTGCCAAGCGGTCTCTATTAATCTATTGAAATTTCCTCTATTTCACTTTTCCACTTTTCCCCTGAGGTCTTATTCTCCAACAATTTTACCTTCTCTGTAACCCCTTGGCCTTCCATATGCTCCTCAGTAGGAGTGTGATGGGGTGGAGGAGGGGTTGCATGGTATTGGTCAAAGCAATCCTGAGCATGACTTCAAGAGAAATGGGTTTGAATTCTACTCAATCACTTATTAGCTGTTAGACCCCAGGTTAATGAAGTCCCCTTTCTGAGAATTGGTTTTCTCTTATGTAAGATACAGATGATAGTACTTGTGCACACTTATGTTACCAGATTTGCAAGGTTGTTGTGAGGAAAGTGTTTTGTAAACCTAAAGAAATGGGAGTTACTATTATTTAGTGTTCCTCTGAAGGGGATCAGAAAGTGCCAGCCCAACACTGGCCTCAGGTGTCCAGCGTTCTCATGAATGGCCTCTAGTAGGAAAGCTGCTCTGGGAAAGACATGTTATCAGTCCCTTATATCTTACTCTGAATTTAGGTCACCATGATACCTATTCAAATAGTGTTGCCATTTCAAAACTCAGTCGCCCCTGTGGAACAAAATTCTTTGTGATCCTGACCATTCCCACTCCCAGAGAGGATGTACCTGTACTGAATTATTCACTTATACATTCTGGCCAAAAGGAACACCATCTTTATGAGTCATGATATCCTGGAGGTTTTGGGGATGCCAGCCTCATACTATGAGAGGCTGCTTGAAATTCCATTCAAGGTCACTTGGGTTCTCTTGCCTACCTGCCTTCTTCTCCTTTCTTTGCCTTGTTTTCTCCTGTTTTAGAATGAACATGATGGTAGGTGTCATCTCACTGCCTTGCTGCTTTAGAAGAAATTGTGAAGGCTTATGGAATAGTGCATGACTGTGGAGCACTCTGCAAAATAAGTAACATTTAGTGCTTTGAATTTCATAAAGTACTTTGAACACATGATCTCATTTCAGATTCACAACAAATTTTGGTGAGATAGATACCTACAGAAAAATCTAACTATTTTTATTCTTGTTTTATAGATAGGGGAATTGAATCTAAGGGAGGTGAAATGATTTTCTCATGGTCACAGTTAGCAGGTGGCAGAGACTCAATTTAAACCAACTGACAATAGTTGTCTGGTTAGTCTCTTTGCATCATCTCTCTTCCTTCCACTCTTATCTTCCCCTCAGCTGTCAATGGGATCTTCTAAAGTGAAGTTCTGACCATATTTTCCTACTATTTAATAAACTCAAGTGGCTCCCACTCCACCCACAGGATCAGATATAAAATCCTCTGTTTGGTATTCAAGACCCTTCAAAACCTAGCCCCCTTTCCAGTCCTCTTTTACCTGACCGCCCATCTACATACTCTGTGATATGGTGATGCAGGCTTCTAGTTGTTGCTCAAACAAGATGCTCCATATCCCGACTCTGGGCATTTTCTCTGACTGTTCATGTTTAAAATGCCCTCCCTGGCTTTCTTCAAGTCTCAGCTAAAATCCAATCTTCTACAGGAAGTCTTTCCTGATCATTCTAAATTCTAGGCCCTTCTTTCTATAGATTATTTTCTATTTACCTTCTTGCTTATCCAAAGTTATTTGCATATTGTTTCCTCATTAGACAGGGGATCCTTGAGATCGGGGATTATTTTTCACCTTTCTTTGTACCCCCAACACGGTAACTCCAGCACAGTTCCTAATAGTGAGCTCTTATTTGTTTATTAAATATTTATAGCAGTACTTTTTCTTCCTAGTATTTTGTTTTTTTCTAATTACAGGCAAAGATCTTTTTCAACATTCATTTTTGTAAATTTTGAGTTCCAAATTTTTCTCGCTCCCTACCTTCCCTCCCCCTTTCAAAGACAACAATCTGATACGTTGTACATATGTGATCATGTTACATATGTTCCCACATTAGTCATGTTGTGAAAGAAGAATCAGAACAAAAGGGAAAAAACATGAGAAAGAAAAAACAAAATAAATAGGAAGACTCCATAGTTCTTTCTCTGGATGGGGTTAGCATTTTCCATCACAAGTCTTTTGGAATTGTCTTGGATCACTGTATTTCTGAGAAGAGCTAAGTCTACCATAGTCAATCATGACATAATGTTGCTGTAGCTGCGTACAGTGTTCTCTAGGTTCTGCTCACTTTACTCAGCATCAGTTCATGTAAGTCTTTCTAAGTTTTTCTGAAATCTGCTTGCTTGCCATTTCTTATAGAACAATAGTGGTCCATTACTCATATACCACAACTTGTCCAGCCATTCTCCAATTGATGGACCTCTCCTCAATTTCCAATTCTTTACCACCTCCTTGCATTGCTGTGAGGGGCTGAGTCTATCAGAAATGGTCCTGGCACACTGAGGTGGTTGCTGGGTACAAAGTTCTCCTGGTTCTGCTCACTTCGTCTCAGCATTCATTCATACAGGTCTTTCCAGGTTTTACTGAAGTCTACCTGTTCATCATTTCTTATAGCACAAATGTATTCCATTACATTCATATACCACAACTTCTTCAGCCATTCCCCAATTGATGGGCATCCCCTCGATTTCCAGTTCTTTGCCAACACAAAGAGAGTTGCTATAAATATTTTTGAACATGTGAGATCTTTTCCCATTTTTATGATTTCTTTGGGATACAGTCCTAGGAGTGATATCACTGGGTCAAGGGTATGCACATTTTTGTAGCCCTTTGGGCATAGTTTCAAATTGCTCTCCAGAATGGTTGGATCAGCTTGCAGCTCCACTAGCAATGATAGCAATGAATTAGTTACTGTTCCAACTCTCCCATATCTTCTCCAACATTTATCATCTTCCTGTTCTGACATGTTTGCCAATCTTATAGGTGTGATGTGGTACCTCAGGGTTGTTTTGATTTGCATCTCTCTAATCAGTAGTGATTTAGAGCATTTTTTCATATGACTATAGATAGCTTTAATTTCTTCCTCTGAAAACTGCCTGTTCATATCCTTTGACCATTTATCAATTGGGGAATCAGCTTTTCTTTTTAGCTGAGCATCTCTGTTAAGAAGAACGTATTTCTAGCTGGAGAGAGAATGATAAATATAAGAAAATCGTTGCTAAAAATTTGAGTGGAATTAGGAGAGAGGCAGTGAGTTTCCTTATCTTATCTTATTTGGATTGTGTCTTCTGGGGTGTCTTCCAGTTCTGAATTTCTGTGGAGCAGGGAATTAAAACCCTGTATAGGTGAGGGGTTAGAAAGGGAACATCAAGCTATCTGGATGAGTTCAAATACATATGACCAATTTAAGTATATCGCAGAAACCTTGGGGTGGTGAGTGAGGTGCCATTATTGGTCAGCTCATGGAAAATGGAAGAAATGCCTGAAGACTGGAGAAGGGGGCAAATGTGGGGAGGGAGATTGTAGATTCTGGATAACTGCTTTGAGGTGAGTTGGAACGTGATCCCATTGAAAAAAATGTAAAACGTTCCATTCAGCAGATAGTTTGTGAACACTGAAAAGTCTCCCTATCATAATCGATTGCTTAAGTTGTATTCCACTACCAACATCTCAGATTGTACTCATCATTGTTACTATTTGGACCTTGATCTGTTATTTTGTCAGCATTGATCACATGACACCTGGGTTGTGAATCTGGATGACTAGTTAAGGAGAATTTAGAAAGGAGGGAGGGTTTTGGTTTCTTTTTGGGGGGGGCAGGAGGAAATAATAAGTCCAGTTTTGGACATGAGCTTAAGATGCCTATAGGATGCCCAGTTAGAGATGTCAAATAGGCAATGGGAAAAGTGGGACTGTATGTCAGTGGGGAGGTTAGGGCTGGAAAAGAGGATTTGAGAATTAGCAGAGTAGAGATGATGTTTGATTCTGTGGAAGCTGATGAGAACAACAGTGTAAAAGTATAGAGAGAAGAGACAAGAGACAAGAGAGGGAGAGGGAAGGGAAGGGGAGAGGAGGGGAGGGGAGGGCCCAGGGTGAACCAAAGATCTTGGTTCAGTTCAGACGCTAATATTTGTATGATCTTGGGGATGTCAGTCTCTGAGGTCCAAGTCTCGTCTGTAAGAGGGTGTTAATAATCCTTGCCCTATCTCATCTCCCCTCACAGAAAGGTTATGCAGAACAGACAATATAATGTACTATGTTCAAAGTCTTGTGAGCTATTATTTTTATAATAAAAATATGTCAAATGACAAACATTTCAAAAAGGATCTGGACCTAATATGAAGCAAAAAACTATCCCTGCTTGCCAAATATTAATGATGACATATGGCCTTAAAGGAATTGAGCAAGTGGGATTAAGAGAAATGTGGCAAACATCCAAAGTGTTTTCTGATGGGTATAAAAAACAGTGGCTAAAAGAGAAGCTAGATAACTACTTAATGTTAAGCGATGCTCCTCTCTTGCAGAGGGAGGTTGAACTAGTAAACTTCTGAGAGGCCTTCTAGAAATTTCCAGGCATGGTCCCCTGGGGCTGAAAAGTTGTAAGGAGGAGGGACTTTGAAATCAACTGATCAATCAATAAGCACTTATTAAACACCCACTAAATGAACTGCACTGTGCTGGTTGCTGGAGGTACAAAAGACAGAAATGAAACTGTAACTGCTTTCACTCTGAGGGAGATTACAGGAGATTATGATATCAGGGACCGTCTCTTACCTTTCTTTGCATACTCAGTGTTTGGTATAGTAGGCACTTTATAAATGCTGATTGATGGACTAACTATATAAAATAATATGTACAAAATAAACATAAGGTAGTAGAAACGGGGTAAAAAATCACCAAGCAGTTGGGAGACCAGATAAGGTTTCCTTTAGAACATATTTTAGAATTTGGGGTATGTGAATTTGTTTTTAAAAAGTACATTCTAGGTTAATATAACTGGTTTCTTTTGTAATGCTATATATTTTCTTTTATGCATTCTGTGAAGGAGTCTGGAGGTTTCACCAGACTGCCAAAGGGAGCCACAAAATTAATAAGAACCTTTCCTCTCTAGAAGGTGGTACTAGAGCTAGTCACAGAAACTAAGGGTTCTATGAGGAGAGAGTGTCTTCCAGCCGTAGGGGAAACCAGCACAATGAAATACTGAAAGACCCTTCTGTCCCAGGAAACCAACCACCTGGCCCTATGATTTGACTTGAAAGCATTTGAGGGCTCTGTCATTTCACAGTCCCATGCTCCCACCCCTGATCTCAGCAGTCAACCTACTTAACAGGGCATGACAAATGCCTTAGTTCTTCCCTTGGTATAGAACTGGCTGTAGTTGCCTGTGGAGATGACCTCCCTCTCCGTCTAATTCCTTCTAACTGGCTGGGCCAGTCTAGCAGGTCTTGGTGTGTGTGTGGGCATTACCATATCAGCTACCTCTCAATGTAAACAGAAAACAAAATCTGTCTTTCTTCACCCTAGCATGCCCCCTTTCTCCATTTCTCAGAGTATATTAGAGAGGCCAAATGATCTTTTTTTGTCTGCAAATAATATAATAAAAAAAATCTTAGCATTGGAAAAAGGACCTCAGAGTTAATCTAGTCCAACTGATACCTGAACAGGAATCTCCTCTACATTTTCCCTAATAATTTGCTCATGTATCTTCTGCTTGAGGATCTTCAGCATGGGGGGTGGAGATAGGGGGGAATCTGCTAGCCTCTGAGGCAGCCAATTTTGCTTTTGGTCAGTCCTGAGCATTAGAGCTGATTGAGCTTATATATTCAACTACCTCTACTACATCCACCTATTGCTTTTCTGCTCTGTGGAGCCAAACAAAACAAGCTGAATTGTACATCCTCCTGACAATCATGACAATAACTGTCAACATTTATATAGCACTTTACATATGTGTTCTCATTTAATCCTCAAAACAACCCTTTGAAGTTGGTGCTACTCTCATTTCCATTTTACAGATGAGGAAACTGAGGCTGAGAGGTTGTCAGTTATGAACTTTTCTTAAATGCCTACTTAAGTGACTTGCCTGGGATCACACACTAGTAAATGTCTGAGACGGGATTTGAACTCAGACTTTTATGACTCCAGGTCTAGTGTTTTATCCATTATGCCACCTAGATGTATACACAATAGTTCTACAAATGCTTGAATAATAAATAATCATCTCTTTTTACAAGTTTATCTCAAGGCTATAAGTTCCCAGTTCCTTCCATCTATTCTCAAACAGTTTCAAGAACCCTTCACCATCTTGGTCACCTTCCTATGGACATATTCCTATTTGTCAATATTCTTCCTGGAGTGGTCCCCAGAACTGAATACAGCACTCTAGATATGGTCTAACTGGGGCAGAGTGCAATGAGATGACTCTCACTTGGATAAGTTTGGTAAACTGGCCTTCCTAGGGCCTCTTAGATGATACCATACCTACTCTTGAAGTCAGTCCAATTCCTTGGAGGTTGTTTTCTCTTTGACACTTAGCTGCTATGTGATCCTAGATAAGTCATTTCATATCTTTGAGTCTATTTCCTTATCCACAAAACAGATCATAGTATACTAGTTTTAAAGCTTAAAGGAAAGTTATCTAATCCAAACCCTTCATTTTAAAGGTGAGGAACTGAGGCCTAGAGAGTACAATAACTCTCTGAAGGTCACACAAATAGTTAATGGCAGAATTGGCAGGGTACTACCTGGATCTCAGGGTCATTGTTGGGAAAGTGCTTTGCTATACCTTAAAGCACTATAGAAATAGGATATTGTAATTTCCGTCATCACTGCTGCTGCATACCACCTTTGCTCAGAACATCTGTCCTTGGGTATTTTCTCAGTCAAGTAGCAAGTATCACTGAATGGACTGAATCTTATTTTGAGAAGCTATAGAAAAAGGGGACAAGGTCAAGAGTAGCTCCCCCCACTTGCTTCATTCCCATCCCTTTCATCACCTGCTGTGACTATGGTTCTGTGTTTTCCTGCAAATGGGAAGGAGCCTTCCAGAGTCCCCAGAGGGTCTCCCCCAAAGTCTGAAAGACTTCGTTCTGCAAGTGACAATGCCTCTCTGGACCTAATTTCTGCCCACGATTAACATTATAGACTTGAACTAACTGATTTCCAAGATCCCTCCCCACTCTACATTCTAGGGTTCTAAGATTTGAAGGCTTTTTCTCATCCTTTGAAATTTCATAATTAGAGATTCATTTGGGCCAGCAAATGTCCCATTTTAAACAATCAAAACAATAGCTTACATTTATAGAATGCTTCAGGCTTTACAAAATACTTTACTCATTATGATCCTGTGAGCTAGGTAGCACAAATATTATTCTTGTTTTATTTATGGGACAACTGAGACATGAGGAACTAAATGGCTGGTCCGTAGTAACAGAATCAGTATGTGCTAGAGTTTGAGACCCTAACCATCCTGTTGGCTTTCATCATACTACACTGCAAATACTCCTTGGAATCTATCATATGACATAAACAGGGAGCTGGCATTCTTGCAAATACCTTGCTGAGATCTGGAGGACCGAGGGAAAGGAAGTCTGGAAGGAGGGTAGGCAGCACAGGGGGATAGGTAGTGGTAGTAACTTTGAGTAGCTCCTGGTGAATGGATCTCTACACCTGAGAAAGAAGGGACATTATGTGATGAAATACGATTCTAGGAGTTGAGATTTGAAGGCACCATAAACACATTTCACTTGCTTTATAATTTTATCTCGGATCTAGTCTCAGCTGCTTGGGGACCTCTATTTTCAGGGCCCTGGACAAATTAAACTCCATTTTATCTCCTGTCTTCATTTTCTGGGGACCTCTATTTTCAGGGCCCTGGACAAATTAAACTCCATTTTATCTCCTGTCTTCATTTTCTCATCTGAACTACAGGAAAACTGCCTCAAGGGTTTTCCAGGAGGTAGAAACAGATGCTGAAAAGAGGTGACATGTTAAAGACACTAGGCTCATAAGGTCTGGAGCTGAAAAAGACCTTAGAGATCCTCCAGCTCCTCCTTCATTTCTCAGATGAGGAAACTGAGGCCCCAGGAGACGATGTGAACTCGTGTAAGATTACAGAAATGGTCAGCAGCGTAGCTGGGATTCAAAGGTCCCTAGTCTCCAAATCCTGTACTCTTTCCAAAAGGCCCATGGAAAATGCTAAGTAAATAAGATATAATTGGACAGCCACTCCAAGATGAAAAAAACCTGGCAAAAATGTGCAAACAATTTCATCTGACCCAGTAAGTGTGCCTTTATTTACACCAGCTTCTAACAAAGGAGACTAGGCTAATATTCATAGCTTCCCTTCCTAAGGACAATTTCCTGCTTTTCAGTTAATTCTACCCCATTTCATCCTACAAATGTTATTAGGTACCTACTGTGTGCAAGGTGGTATGGTATAGAGGTTTACAGTCTTTGCCTTCAAAGAATTTACAGTCTAATGAGTGGTGTATATTTCATATATATATATATATATATATATATATATATATATATATATATATATGTGTGTGTGTGTGTGTGTGTGTGTGTGTGTGTGTGTGTATGTATAATTCCAATTAGAATGTAATAAGAGAAAAAGAGAAATCCAGATAAAATACTTACAAATTTGTAGGGAGAAATGACTTTTAGTTGGTATAGGAGGTAGGTCGGAACTGGAGGAGAAGCTTATGTGCCAAGTTAAGTTGTTTCTACTTTATTCTGTGGGTAATAGGAGACACAGAAGATCTTTGATCAAAGGCATGGTGAGACCTATGACTTGGAAAAATTCTTTTATTTCATTTTTAAAAACATTTATTTATTTTAAACATTCTTTTCTTTTAAAATGTTGAGTTCCAGATTCTCCTTTCCCTCCTATTCCACACCCACTAAGAAGTCAGACAATATGGCAATAATTACACTTGTGAAATCATGTAAAACATATTTCCATATTAGCCAAATCATGAAAAAAAGCAAAAAAAATTATACTTCAATTTGTACTCAGAGCTCATCAGCTCTCTCTCTCTCTCTCTCTCTCTCTCTCTCTCTTTCTCTCTCTCTCTCTCTCTCTCTCTCTCTCTCAGTGAATAGCATTTTTTCCTCATAAATTCTTTGGAATTGTCTTGGATCACTGTGGATCACTTGAATCACAGTAGCCAAGTCTTTCACAGTTGATTATCCTTACAACATTACTACTACTGTGCACAATGTCTCCCAGTTCTTCTCACCTTACTTTGCATCATTCATAGAGGTCTTGCCATGTTTTTTTCCCTGAAGCCATGCCCCCCCTTGTCATTTCTTATAGCACAATGATACTCCATCACAATCATCTGCACAATTTGTTCAGCCATTCCCCAGTCGATGGGTATTCCCTCAATTTCCAATTCTTTGCCACCACAAATAGAGCTACTATAAATATTGTTGCACATATAGCTCCTTTTCCATTTTCTTTGATTTCTTTGGGATACAGACCTAGTAGTGGTATTGCTGGGTCAAAGCATATATGCAGTTTTATAGCCTTTTGGGCATAGTTCCAGATTGTTCTCCAGAATGGTTGACCCAGTTGACTCCATCAACAATTCTTCATCCCTTCCAGAATTTGTCATTTCTGATAAGTCTGGGGTGGTAGTTCAGAGTTGTTTTTCATTTGTCTTTCTCTAATCAATAATGAGTTAGAGCATTTTTCCCCACATAACTGTAGATAGCTTTGATTTCTTCTTCTGAAAACTGTTCATATCCTTTGACCATTTATCAATTGGAGAATGGCTCTTATGTCTATAAATTTGACTTGGTTCCCTATATATTTGAGAAATGAGACTTTTATCAGAGATATGCTGTAAAACTTTTGATATTTCTTTATTGTCTGTGGTTCCTTTTAACAAATTGTAGTTTTCCTGATTATCTCTTCCAGTTAGATCTAATTTTGCTTTTGCTTTGCCTGAGATCATAATTGCTTCACCTGACATCTTCATTTCAGCTGAAACATAAACTCTGTTTCAGTCCTTCATTTCATCTCCGTGTGTGTGTGTGTGTGTATATATCTGTGTACATAACATGTACAATTGTGGAATTCTGGTTTCCAATCCATTCTTCTATCTACTTCCCATTGTATGGGTTAGCTCATCTCATTCACATTCAGTTGTGATAATTCACTGTGCATTTCCCTCCATCCCATTTTTCTTGGTTTATCCTTCTCTCTCTCTTTTTATCTTGTCTCTCATCAAAAGTCTGTCTTGCTTTCAACTGCTGCCTCCCCCAGTCTGCCCTTCCTCTTGTCATCCCCAACACCATATTTCTTATCCCTTTTCCCTCCTATCTCCCTTTTGGGTAAGATAGATTTTTTTTATACCTGAATACATAGATATTTTGGAAATTTCTTTTGTCCTCTCTGTGGAGGGAGGAGGATGTACTAGAGAGGGAAGAAACCTGGAAACGGATTAGGGAGGTTATTGCTGAAGGCCAGGTAATGAGGAATTGAAGGAGTAGGGATCAATTTCTATATCACTAATAAAGCATGCACTGGTCTGGTCCTTACTCCTCAGTACCAAATTCTAACAAATCAACCACAAATTACTGAGAGGTTAGAGTAGCACAATGGAAAGAAGGCTGGATTTGGAGTCAAAGGATTTCCATTCAAGTCTGAGCTATTCTACTTGTAACTTGTATGAGGATAGAGGAATGATTTAATCTCTTGGTGATTTTATTTCCTTATAGATAAAATGGGGGGAGGGAGGTTGGCCTATGATCTCTGAGGTCCCTTTTAACTTGTTCATGAACACAGTGAAAATATCTTACCTATTATGGGGAAAATATCTTCCCATTCAATAGATCAATAACATCATTTATTAAGTGCTCTCTCTCTATAGAATCCCAGAAAGCAGCATAATCATGACTGCAGTCAATCAATCCATCAATAACTATTTATTAGGTTCCAAATATATGCCAAGCACTGTAAGAGGAACTGGGATAACAGACAAAAGTGAAAGTCTAAGTTTTCAAAGAGCAGGCAAGACAATTGTCAACCAAAAAGAATTTATTAAACACCTAATGTGTAGCAGACACTCTTCCAGGTGATGGGGACATGAATGAAAAGAACATGTAAATATTTATTCTCAAAGCACTCCCATTCTATTCAGTGGGCCAGCAAGTACATATGCTGCATGTCCCAAAAGTCTTAGAACAGTTAAAACGATAAAAACTTAAACCAAGTAAACCTATTAAGGTTTACCAAGCTATTAATTCTTAAATTGTTCTAAGATTTTCAGACACCCTATATAAAACTGGAATCAGGAAGATTTAAGGAAGAGTTAAAATCTGGACTTAGATCTTACTGTGTGACCCTGGGCAAGTCACTTAGCCCTATTAGCCTCATTTTCCTCATCTGTAAAATGAGCTGGAGAAAGAAATGGCAAACCACTCCTGTATCTTTGTCAAGAAAACCCCAAATGGGCCACGAAGCATCAGATGCAACTGAACAACAACAAAAGGTAAGGAGGATCCTAACTTTGGGGAAGAATCAGGAGAGACTACACGGAGAAAATAGTGATCTCATTAGAGTCTGCATTCCTTTTACTGATCCAGATCCTCTCCACTCCATGTCCTTCATGGGCAGCATGGGCCTTAGGGTGCTCAAAAAAATTAACAAAATGGTGGTGAATGGCTGGTGACAACCCTCTGCACACTAAGACAAGTTGGTCATCAGACGACGGACACCTTGTCCACTGCTGGAATGATGCTCCCAGTTTTCCCATGCATGGTAGGATGTGCCAGGAGCTGCTGTCCAGCTCCACTCCAATCGTTACAGACAACTCAGGGTTCCCACTGTGACACTAGGGGACTATGGCAAAGAAAGGGGTGTAAAGTAAATAGAAGACCCAATCGCTACTCTGGATGGAGTTCATTCTGGGCCTAATGGCTGAGATCATGATAATGAGGAATTGAAGGAGTAGGAGTAGTAGAACTAGAAAGGACCTTATTCTGGCAAGGTAGTGTTGACTTTTGTGCATGTGTGATGAAGCCCTCTAGTACCTGGTGAAGCCTAGGGGCCCCTTTTCAGAATAATGTGTTAGAATGCATGAAGTAAGAGAGAGTATTACTAAGGAAGAGAACTGTATTGAAACACAGTTATCAAAATATCTTTTTTGAAAAGTTCATTGACCCCAAATTAAGAACTTCTGATGCCAACAGATACAATTTTATGCATGAAAGAAGTCTCAGAGACTTGACTGAAATTACTCAGATAGGATGGAGCAGAGCCAGAAAGTCAGGCTCCCCAACTGCAAAATCCAGTATCCTTTTCACCACACCATGTGGCTTCAAAGACGTGAAGCTGTAGTGAAGGAATACCAAGCGGTAGTGATGTTATTGAGGAGTCAGGATCCTACTTGGACCTCTCTAAAAGCATATCACAGAGGTAGCCCCATGTCCACATGAGGTGGACCCCAAATTCTAGTGTTACTGCTTTGTGAACATTCTCTCTAGCTGTAGTCTGATGTTTTATTTGGTTCAGTTTAATTTCTCTCACAATTTTGGTTGACAGAGCTCCTGGACCAGTGTGACCCTAGGGAATTACAGTATCTTCTTCTCCAGAGGTCTTTGAAAACATGGCTTTGTTGTGTTTCTGTATGGAGACTGATATGAAGTGCTTGATCTCTGGTGGCCCCATCAATCCAGGACTCTATGCACACATTGAGAGTTTCTCATCTGAGAGTATACCAAGCAGGTTCCCTCGCTCCAGTTGGCCTCTTACACTGATTTTGATGTTTGTGACTTCATGATTCTGATCCACAGGGCCCAGAGGGCTATCTACTTAGTTGGCCTTTAATCCCTGCTCTCTAGGAAAAGTGATTCAAAAGTGATTCTCTGTGCTTCTCCCTTCCTATTGTTCCCCCTAACAACATATTAATATACTAAGAACATGGACACATGTACACGGGCACACACACAAATTCACTCATACATAATCATACATTCATGCTTATATTCACACATACTCCTATACCTAACTTCACAAAACATTAAGAGTCTTGCACAATGCACACTTATATTTATTGTTGTTTAGTTGTTTCAGTTGTGTCTGACTCTTCATCATCCCATTTGGGATTTTCTTGGCAAAAATCCTGGAGTGGTTTGCCATTTCCTTCTCCAGTTCATTTTACAGATGAAGAAACTGAAGTAGATTGGGTTAAGCGACTTGCCCTGGGTCACACAGCCAGGAAGTGTTCTGAGGCCAGATTTGAACTCAGGTCCTCCTGACTCCAGGGTCAATGTTCTATCCACTATGCCACCTAGCTACCTACTAATATACACTTAATATACTCATTCATAAACACATTCTTATTTATGTGTGCACTCACATACACCCTCCCATACACATATTTATGTCATACTCTTAGATACACATACATTCACACACTTGCACATGAAAACTCTACAATCATACACACCCACTATCATCAAGTCCCCCTGTTGGCTTGGAGAACTTGCAAGATAAACTTGCTATTTCTGGGAACCTGTAGCTTGGGTGAATGGTGTCTGGCTGGACTGTTCACTTGCCTCCTATAAAGGTTGGCTCAAGGAAACATTATGCTGCAAAAATTGAATATTTTTCTCTTGTGGTTTTGAAGAACTTCCTGCTCAGTTCTAGATCTTCACTGAAAAGGAGCCCTACAAATTCTGTAGCAATTGGTAGATTTAGAATCAGAGAATCTGGGTTCAAATTCTGACTCTACTACTTACTACTTATGGGAGTTTAGACAAGTTAATGAACCCCTCTGGGTCTCAGTTTCTTCATCTATGAGAAAATCATAGGAAGAGAGAAAGCAAGAAATCTCCTCAGGGCAAAAGTCTCCATCATTCCTGTAAAGATCTCTTAAAGGATTTGAAAATGTGGGCCTTCCATCTACATATTGCTCCCACCCCCAAATCCAGGTAAGTAAGTCACAGATGCAGAATTCATCATGTGATAGTGGAGACTTGGAGTCTTTGCATCTTTGATGACAAATATTACAAGCAAAGAACAGGCCCTGTATTCCAGGGACATGGGGAAGCAGGTCAGCTTTCTGAAATTCCTATGTGGCACTTGGAGGATATTACTGTACAAAATGAACCCCAAGCTTTCTATTTGCAACTCTCTGGATCACTTTCCATTCCTTGCCCTAGGAGAAGAGTAATCCACAAATACATATCCAATATTGATTATAAGTGATTAGTCGGTTGGTTGTTGTCCTTCGTCTTTGAAAAAGACCAAAGTGACATCACCATTGTAAAGTGATGTTTCAATGTGTCCAACTGTGGCTGATCAGACCAATATGAGCTTGGAATGCTCTACCACAAGTTGGGCGCAGATAGTCCGTGTGAATATTTGAGGTGAATATCCCAAATTTACGCATCCTGCATTTACTTTGTGCTGTCTCAATTCTGCTTTGACATCAAGGTCAACTACCATACTGAAGGTAAGTTCTTCAATTTGAAAAGGCTACAAGCCAAGACCAAAGTGGAAGGAATGTTGATGCATGGTTTTCTGTTTGCAGATGCAAACACTCAATGCAGCCTCTGAAGCTGAGATGCAACAAAGTATGGATCAACTCTCTGCTGCCTGTGATAATTTTGGTCTAATAATTAACACCAGAAAAACCCCGAATTGGTTAGAAGCTGAGAGGAACAACTAAGACATGTTACTAAAGAAATGATTAATGAGGAATTAGGAAGGAAGGCAGTGATCTCTAGGAGCCAGCAGAGGTTTTTTAAGAACCAGGAAGTTCAGGGAGATGCAGACAAGAAGGCAGAGTAGGAGAAAGATGTTACTCTCAGTCCCCTCTACAACTACTCCAGTAATGACCTAAGAAGAATGTTGGATTGTGTTGTTAACAGGAAATTAAAATATAAAAAGCAATGGATCATTTTTCCAGCCCAAGATCACAAATTCAAACTACAGGCAAGTGATGAGGGCAAGGTCAGATCAAAGATGATCCAGGCCTAAGCCAACAGCGTGAACTCACCAGATTCAGTGTCCAGAGCTTTAGATCAAGTCACCAGGGCGGCAATGTTCAGAGCTAATAACCTCAGTTATAACCTAAGCCAGTAGCTAAGGGTCTCCCAGAGGGGCCAGAAGCTCTAGATGCAGTATCTAGAATTCCAGTCTAGGATTGGATAGCAGAGTTGTCCAAAGCTGATCTTAGACTTAGCTCTAGCCTAGGCCCACAGTTCAAGGAGGAGAATAGACTCAGAACTCCAAACCCCATCAGTACCCAGCAGAAGCCTCCAACCCACAGTAACCAGAGCCCACATCATGGGGTTGCCTATAGCAGATTATAAACTTAGTCCCTTGACCAAGACAGTAGCACAACAGGATCTCACACACAGGATAAGATCAAAGACTCATCCCTGAAAAATCTCCAAGTAAGGACAGCAATGCCAGGTTTCCCAGAGCATATTACTAGAAGTATGACTAAATAGAAAAAAAAAGATAAATTGCTATTATTTATCAAAACACAAGATACCAACCCCAAAGAAGAGAATAAGTGAAAAACACCTAGAAGCAAAATGCAGATTTTCTCACAAAATCAAAATTCCTACCAGAAATGAAGTCATAAAGATGAGTTTTAAAATGTACTATAATTGAAATTTAAAAGGTATTCTATTTGAAATTAGAGAAAAGAATGGAGAAAATTAGAAAAGAAATGAGAGCTATAGAGACTAGACTTTTAGAAAGAAAATTATCACTTTGTTACAAGACATACAAAACTAGAATGGATCAAACAGAAGTGAATGCTGGATGAGAAAATAAAAAATATTGAAACATAGTCAAATATTTTTTTTAAAATTGAAGAAAATATGAGATATCTCACATAAAAAACAATTGACCTGGAAAACATCAAGGAGAGATAATTTAAGAACCATTGGACTAACTGAAATTTATTTAAAAAAGAGAATCTGAGTATCATCACATTTCAAGCAATCATGAAAGAAAATTGCCCAGCTCTCTTAGAACTGGGAGGTGAAGTGAATGGAAGGAACCCACTGGTAGTCTCCTGAAGAAAACTCTTAAATGAAAATTCCCAGGAACATTATGACGCAAACCCAGAGCTTTTCAGTCAAAGAAAAATGCTGCAAGCTGTCAGAAAGAGTTAAGTACTGAAGAACCACAATCAGGATCATAAAAGATTTAGCAGCTACAACTCTAAATAAGGGGAAATCATGGATTATGGTATTCCAAAAGAATAGTGGAGGGGAGTGGATCTTTAATGCAACACATGATGAAAATATAGGAGCTAAGTAAAACCTTTGAAATAAAAGTATGAGAGGAAAGAGAAACATAAAAAGATAAATACAAGTGAGTGAGCAAAATACTTTATAAGGATATAGTGTTTTCATTCTAATGTGGAGGGGAGGATAATATGGTCATTCCTTAAGAATTGTGATGCTAGCAGGGGTCATAGAGAGAGTCAAATAAGTCAATTTTATTACATTTTGATAATGGAGAAAGAGAAGAGAGAAGTTAGGGAAGAAGAAGGAAAGAATGGGGCAGGGGATTTATTCTTTCACTTAATCAGAAGGTACAAGTAGAAGCCATATGAATGAGGAAAGGGGAGGAGCAGGTCTCTCTTGAATCTCACTTTGAGCTGATGCAGAACGATGTAAGTAGAACCAGGAGAATAGTTTATAACATAGCAACACTGTAAAAACAAATCATTTTGAAAGAGCTGAGAACTCTGATCAGCACAAGGACTTCAGAGAACTGATGATTTAGAACACTGCCCACTTCCTGACAGTGAGTGACGGATTAGGTATGTAGAGTGAGACATGTATTTTTGGACATGGCCAATGTGGGAATGGTATAGGAATGAGTCCTGCATGGCTCTGTATATTTGCTGTTTTTTTTTCTTTTTTCTTTTTTGAGGGGAGGAGGAGTCATAGAAAGAGGGAAAGTTAAATGCTTGTTAAATGAAAAAATAATTTTTAAAAAGGTACAAGGCATAACAGATTAACTTCATTTACCATCTCCCTGTTTTTTTAAAGGATTATTTGACTAGTAGATAAGAAAAATGTTATAAACATGGAATACCTGAATTCTAGCAAAACGTTTGGAAAAATTGCAAGACAGAGAGGTATTAGATGATAGCATGTTGGCTTGAGTCAGAAGAGGCTGAGTATAAGAATTCAGACACAAATCCATGTCTTTGTATAGGATGATCTTAAGACTGATATGACTTGAATAACTTGAACCAAATTATCATGGAATATCATATTTGTGGAGGACATGAAGCTGGAAGGTAATGCTAACATACTAGATGAAAGAATATGGACCCCCTAAAGACCTCAACAGGCTCCATCAATAGTCAAATCTAATATGACTAAATTTAGTATGATTACATTTAAAAGGGATGCCTGTAAATTTCTGCATTTGGATACTACTACACATACTTATACAAAAGTATAGGATATAAATATGAGAAATTCAATTCTAGGTTTCATTAACAAAAGTATAGAATCCAGTACACAGGAAGTGATAGTCTTGCAATATTCTTGCTCTGGTCAAACTATATGTGGATTATCATGTTCAGTTTTAAGGACATTAACACGCTGAAGTTTATCTAGAGGAGAGTGACTAGCATGGTGAGGAAACTTGAAACCAAAGTCATACAAGGATTTAATGAATGAAAGGGGGATATTTGACCCAGACAAGAGAAGACTTAGTAGAGATATGGTGGCTGATTTCAAATATTCAAAGGGCATGCTGACAAAGGATCAGACTTGTTTTGCTTTTGATTTCAAAAGGGAAAACAAGACCAGGGACAATGTAAAAAAATCACAAAGGTATGTATTTCAGTTCCATCCCAATCCAATCCAATCCAACAAGCAATAGCTTAATAGAAGATGAAACATTTTTAGCAATAAGAGCCATCTTCAAGTAGAATGGGCAACCTTGGGAGATAGTGACTCCCCTCTTCACTGGATATCTTAGAACCTGGATGACCACTTGTCAGGAATATCATCGAAGGGATTCCTGTTTAGGTTAGGGTTAAATAAGATGCTCTCTGCAGTTCCTCCTAACTCTAAGATTCTTTGATTCTATTGAATGGAGTGGAAAATTTCTATAGATCCTTTCAAAGTTAAGCTGGCAGGCAGCTAATGGTGGGGTATTTGAGAAAGGCAATAAGCTCTAAGGTTATGGCTTCCAAAAATCTGGTGTATATGTCAGCATAAACCCCAAAGTAATCATGAAGCTTACCTTGGACAATGAAATACGACCTTGTCATGACAGGGTAGACATTTGGTGTGCTCAAAGAGATCTTGACAAAATTACTTCATCCCTCAATCAAATCAGCCTCCTCCTCCTCCCCCAATTCCTTCTAACCATTTAGTTACCATACTTCCTGCCCTGCTCCCTGTCCTGTACTATTAGGGAGTGTGAGCAGGAGGTGTTGATGTCATTGTTCAAACAGCCACCATGTTCTACTTCAGAAATCCCCGTTCTTTCTCTGCCACATGACCTCTCTTGCTCCTTCACAGGCATACCCAGGAACCAGTCATGAAGTCACACTATAGCTCTATGCCCCCTAATCTGCTCCTGCTCCCCTGCCCCAAGCCCTCATTATTGGTTCCTCTTCATGAAGACTGAAGAGAGGCCAAGGTTCTTTCGCCAGCTTTGGTCTTTCCGTTGCCCCTCCTCTGCTGTATCACAGAGACTCAGAATTTGAAGGTTCCTCCAAGGTCATCTAGTACAACCTTTACCTGAGACATTAACCCTTCCATGCCCTTCCTGAGAAGACGCCTGAAGACATCGATGATCCTGCATAGTAATCTCAGTTTGGAGCTCAGTCACAGGAGAGGTACAAAGATGATTGCTACAGGCCCTGCCCTGATGGAACTTATAATAAAATTGTAGGAAAATAAACCTAAAAAAAATCCTGAAATGAAAACTTGAATAAAAATTTTCCTAGACTTTGTCTTCTGAAACAGTCTGAAGACAGCAATTGGGAAATATGAATATCATGCTGAAACTGTTTGCAAACATGCCTAGTTAAAAGTTCCTTTTGGGCTGAGAAGCCTTTGCTATGACAGACCACATATTCTTCTGCATCCAAAGACCAACACAGCTAATCATGGACAGGTTGGGAATTGGCACCAGGTCATGTTTTTCTGTTTTTGACCATGGAAACTTTTGAAGAAGATCCACCAAGGATTTGTAATATATGTTGGTGGAGGGAGATCCCACACTGAGGTCATTTTGAAGAAATACTTGGTATAAGGTTCTGTGCTTGACACTGGGGACCCCAAATCATACAAAGGATAGCTCTTCCACTTGAGGAGCTCATCTTTTAGATGACATGTCTAGAACAACACCTGTGACACATCTCCAGCTCTTGATGGGACCCTACTTAATCATGTTATGTTGCAGAGTTATCAAATAGTCTTATTGTGCTATCTAATCTCATCAACTATCTGACTATCGAAACTCACCAAACTACTATCTACACTTCTTCTTGACCTCAGCAGTTCCTGTACCTCCACCTTTCATCCTCCACCCCTGATCAAAAACTGGCAATAGAGCATGAGGAAACCCAGGATATTATGAAACACAAAGGATGAATTTGCAAGTAAATTATCAGGCCTAAGTGTCACACATTTATGTACCAGTTGAGAAACAGTGCTTTGCTGGATCAAGATTTTTCTTCTAATCCTTAACTTAGCGTTATAATGATACCAACTCTGGACTGAGCCACAGGACCTCAGGAAAGTATGCTAGAGCATTTTCAACAAGTATTCATTAAGCTTTCACTCTGCCCAGCGTTACGCCAGGCTCCACAAGGATACATGGCCTTAGGGATGAAAAGGACCTTCAACATAGGGTCCAGAACGTCAGAATTGGAAGTGACCCTTGAGGTCACCTAGTCAAACTCCCTCATTTCACAGATGTGGAAACTGGACACTGGGGGCGGGGGATGAGAGAAGAGGAATTGACTTTCTCAAAATCATACAACCATTAAACGCCAAAGCTGAGAGTAGACTTGGTTTGACTGGTTCCCTGGTCCACACTCTTTCTGTATAATCCTCTAGTTGGTAGGATTAGATAGCACAATGATTTTATGATTATGCATCATTACATGATTAACTGCTAAAATGTGTGGATTGGACTTTAACTGATGGGAGTTGGGGAAAGGAAGAGTCTGAATAACCATGTGGAACTAGACAGAGGAGAAGTCCCTTGAAGGATGGTATAGGATCTCAATAGGTATGGAAAATGGAGGATCAGAATAAACCCATATGAATAAATTAATGAATAAAAGAAGCATCATTAAATGTTTAATGTGACAGGCACTGTGCTGAGTGTTAAGGATACAAAAATAAAAAATGGTTTTTTTCTGTTCTCGAGGACGTTACATTCTAATAAGGGGAGATTTTATACACACACACACACACATATATGTGTGTATATATATATATATATATATGTGTATATATATATATATATATATATATATATATATATATATATATATATATATACACATTGCTAACGGATGATAAGAGAAAGAAAGTTTGGTTAGGGAAGACACAAGGAAGGTGAGTAGAGTCACAGGGTAATTGACAGATACATATATCCTTTCCAAGAATGGTATGATTACTGTTGCAGGGTCCGCTGTGGTGACATGATATAAAGGAGACTGGTAGTTTTGGGAAAACACTCACTGATCATTAATATTCACTATAACAAGCATTAGGAGATTCCCAGCACTAGTAGTTGTGATGCACCATAGGTTTTTGGTCCATAAATAGCTTTCAGGGAGTCAAAATCTCTTTGGATTGCTACTATCAGCACAGAACTGAATTTCATCTGCCTTCTTACTGAGCCAGGAATCCTGCATCTCTATAAACTTTGCTTGTACTTTACTTTTGATGGAGTTAAATGTTGCCTTCTTAGAGATGGATGAATTATGCTCCAGATAAATCCTGTGGAGTTCCTGCTTTTCATTTAGCAGCTTCCAGGTTTCCCCATCATTTTTATCAAACCAGTCTTGGTGTATGCAAGTGTTCTGACCCAGATGAGCAAATGCAGTGCTGTATACCAAATCTCTGAAAGCTGCCCACTCCTTTTCTGCTCCACTGTTGCCAACTATGTGTTGACTCAACTTTCCCTCCAAGTTAGCAACAAACTGTTCATGCTCAGAGAAGAGCTCTAATTTGTTGACATTAATTCTTCTGGTAGTCATTTTGCCTACTCAGTGCTGATGGAGCCACATTGATTAGTAATAAGGACATGGTCTTAGAGAGATGGTTTGAACACTTCCATAATGTTATCAACAGGCTATCCTCAATCAATGCTGAGGCCATTGACCATTTACCTCAGGTTGAAGCTAAATTTCCAACTGAAGAAGAAGTTTTGAGGGCCATTAGACTCCTTTCATGTGGCAAAGCACCTGGTGCTGATTCTATTCCAGTTGAGATTTACAAGGTGGGGGACCATTGCTCATGCAAAAACTGACTAGGTTATACCCCAGGAGTTCAAGGATGCCTCCATTGTCCATCTCTGTAAAGGTAAAGGGAATAGATTGTCCTGCAACAATCACAGGGTCATCTCTCTCTTAGTCAGCGCTGGCAAGATTCTTGCTAGAATCCTCCTTAATAGGCTGATTCTTCACCTGGAAGATGGTCATATACTTGAGAGCCAGTGTGTCTTCAGAAAGGGCCGAGGAACAGTTGATATGACGTTTGCTGCCTGACAACTCCAGGAGAAAGGCCAGGAGCAGAACAGAGGTCTGTACATGTTTGTAGATCTGGCTAAGGCTTTTGGCACTATTAATTGTGAGGGCTTATGGAAAATTATGTCAAAATTTGTTGCCCAGAGAAGTTCATCAGAATAGTATATCAATTTCATGATGGCATGTTGGCCCAGGTTCTGGATAATGGACAATGCTGTCGTGTCTTCCCAGTCACCAATGGAGTGAAACAGGGCTGTGTGCTTGCTCCCATGCTTTTTAGCATGATTTTTTCAGCCATGTTGTCAAATGCCTTCAATGAGGATGAACATGGCATCAAGGTCAACTACTATACTGTATGTAATTTCTTCAATTTGGAAACGCTACAAGCCAAAAACAAAGTGGAGAGAGTGTTGGCACATGATTTTCTGTTTGCAGATGATTGTGCATTTAATGCAGCCTCTGAAGCTGAGATGCAACAAAGTATGGGTTAGTTCTCTGCTGCCTGTGCTAATTTTGGCCCAATAATTGACATCAAGAAAACACATGTGCTCCATCAGTCACCACCACACCATCCATATGTGGAACCATTGGAAACAACAAATGGAAAAGGTTTGAATGCTATAGATAAGTTCACTTACCTTGGTAGTGTACTTTCCAGAGAGGTACACATTGACAATGAGGTTGACACATGCATTGCCAGAGTTAGCTCAGTGTTTGGGAGGCTCCAAAGAAAAGTTTGGGAGAGAAGAGGTATTAGGCTGACTACCAAACTAAAGGTCTAGAGTTGTTGTGCTGACCTCATTGTTGTATGCCTGTGAAACATGGACAGTCTACCAGCACCATGCCAAGAAACTGAATCACTTCCATTTGAACTGTCTTAGGAAGATTCTGAAGATCACCTGGCAGGATAAAGTACCAGACACTGAGGTCCTTGTTCAAGCTGAACTGCCAAGTATTCAAACTATGCTTCAGAGAGTGCAAGTCTGATGGGCTGGTCACATTGTTCAAATGCAAAATGTACACTTGTCAAAAAGACTATTTAATGGAGAGCTCTCATGGAGCAGGTGATCACATGGTGGCCAAAAGATGTGATACAAGGACACTCTCAAAGTTTCTCTTAAGAACTTTGGATTTGATTGTGGGAGATGGGAGACCCTGGCACAAGACCACTTGACATGGCATGTCCACATCAGAAAGAGTGTTGTATTCTATGAGTAAAGCAGAATTGAGACAGCACAAAGGAAGCGTAGGATACATAAATTTGGAGTAACCACCCCAAATGTTCATACAGACTATCTGTGCCCAGTCTGTCATAGAGCATTCTAAGCTCGTATTGGTCTGATTGGCCACTGTTATACACACTGAAACTTCACTTGATCATGGCAATGTCATTTTGGATCTCTCTGAGAACAAAGGACAACCACCATAACTATAACCAGGAGATTCTCAACTTCCCTAAGTTCTTCCAATGCCTACTCATGACAAGGCTGTGACAAATCTCTGACAGGTCTTACCAAGCTGGAAAGGTTGTGAGTGTGGGACTGATAGTGAACTTTCTTCCATTTTGAAATGCTCAGTCACAGTAATTCATACAGCTATCTACTGAGGCATAGGGAGGCTGTAATTCCTCCTGGTGAAGTGAGACCTTGCACTGATTACAGGATCATCGATCTAAAGTGGGGAGGGAGCTTAGAGGCTATTTAGTCCAACTGTCTTATTTTATCAATGAGGAAAATGAGGTTCAAAGAAGGGATGTGACCTGCTCAAGGTCAAACATGGTAGTAAGAGGCAGAGTTGAGATTTGAACTCAAGTAAGATAATCACTACTCACTAGGAACTCACATTCTAAGCAGAGAGATAACCCAGATGGAAAGTTTCATCTGAAAGTCAGAGGGAGAGGACCTATGGTCCTTGGGAGGAAGGACCATGATCGGGAGGAAATGCATTCTGGGAGAACAACTGCCCAGCTTGATGGGATATGACACATGGTCTAGGGACCAGCTAGATGTGGTAGCTTAACTAAGTTTGCACTCAGAGTAATCAAGGCAACTCTGCTCCAAGGCAGGAGTCTCAAAGATCATCTTCCCCAGGGAGTGAGGCATGAAAACTAGAGGTCTGATACAGAGACTAGTGGGAGGGAGACCAGAGTTCAAGTCGAATCTCTTATATATATTAGCTATCTGGCCATGGACATGTGGTTTACATCCAGTGTCCCAAGCAATTCTAAAAGACTATGGCTTATGTTATTGTTCACTCATTTCAGCCTCGTCTGACTCTCCATGACCCCATTTGGGGTTTTCTTGGTAAAGATAGTGGAGTGGTTTCCCATTTGCTTCTCCAGCTCATTTTACAGATGAGGAAACTGAGGCCAACAGGGTTAAGTGACTTGCCCAGGGTCACACAGCTAGTAAATGTCTCAGTCTGGATTTGAAGTCAGGTCTTCCTGGGAGAGATGCTAATTTACATTGGTAGAAAGGATTTCCACACCAGATATTCCTTACTCCAGGCACATCTCTAACCCCTTTCCTTCCCCCACATCTCAAAAAAGGAGTATAAATCTGATAAGAGAAGTAGGGCAATGGGACTTTTGTAGCTGAGACACACAGATGAGAAAGGGAAGAGTACTGAACTTAGGGTCAGAGGACTTAGGTTCTAATCCAAGTTTTGCTTCTCATTAACTGCAAGACATTAGGCAATCCATCAATAAGCAAGTATTTATTAATCATCTGGGATGTAGCAGGCAAGGTACTTAAGAAAGAAAGGAAGGAAATAAATATTTATCATCAGTTATGTGCTAGGCTCTGTGCTAAACACTTTACCAACATCTTCTTTGATCCTCATAATAGTAGGTGCTATTATAATTTCCATTTTATGATTGAAGAAACTGAGGCAAATTGAAGTTAAGTGACTTATCCAGGGTCACACATTGGTAAGTATCTGGACTGGATTTGAACTCAGGTCTTGCTGACTTCAGGGATAAGGTTACTTAGTTGTCTCTTAACCATGATCAGCCTCAGTTTCCTATGTAAGAAATAGGGATGATACCTGCGTGACCTACCTCACAGGACTTTGCAAGCCTTAAAGGGCTATGACAACAACAGCTGATATTTTTGCAATGATTTGCATTTTGATTTGCAAAGTGATTTACATACACTATCACATTTGCCCTCAACACAACCTTATGAGGACTGTAGGTATTATTTGTTTTACAGGTGAGGAAACTGAGGCTCAGAAAAGTTAAGCATCTTGGCCATAGTTATGTAACTTGTAAGTATTCAAGGTAGAAGTAGAACCCAGGACTCTCCTGACTCTAAATCATCAACAAATTCAGCAAGTATTTGTTGTCATACTACGTTAGGCACTGGGAATCTAGGGGCAAAAACTCCGTCCTTAAGAAGCTTATATTTGGCTGATTTTGGTGTCTCCACACGTGTCCAGAAGCATAAACACAAAGTAATTTCAGGAGGGAGAACACGTTGAAGGTTAGGGCTAGGAAAGGAAGTGTTCAGTGCCCTGGGAAAAGCCAGGAGATCCCTGTCCCTGCAGAGATTAGCTGAGCAGGGTAAGGAGGGTGGCTGGCTACCACCAGGATTGGGACTGGTGGAGCTACAATGGAGGAGAGGCAATGGGTGGGAACACAAAGCCACACTGCCCTCAGAGGCCCAACGTGTAGATTCAAAGAGCAGGTCTGATGTTCCACTAGGTGCACAAGCCACACAAGACACTTAGTCTTTCTTACCATGAGTTTCCTCATCTCTCATACGAGAGAAGCGTAAGAACACATAGGTCTAGATTTAGAAAGGGGAGGGACCTTAGATCTAATCTAGTCTTACTTCCTCATTTGACAGATGGAAACTGAGTCCCAGAGAAGTGGAAGCAGTAGAGTAGTTACTCAAACAGACATCCACTGGCCTCAATCCACCAATCTGCCCACTGTACCACAGTGGCACCAATCTCTAAGATTCTTTTTAGTTCTCCAATTCTAGTGTCTGAATGACTATTTTAATGACAGGATAAACACTTGACTTTCTTTCTACAACAACAATCAAATAGCACAAATTGCAGAATAGTAAAAAGAATTGAACCAGAAAACTTAGATTTGAATCACAGCTCTGGCACCTTCCAGCTTTGTGATCCTGGGGATGCTGCTTCATTTCTCTGAGCCTCAGTTTCATCATCTATAAAATGCAGATAACAACTCTCACTGAAGTGCAGTGTAATCTGTATAAGGGGCAGCTACGTAGTACAGTAGATTGCTGGGCCTAGAGTCAGGAAAACTGATCTTCCTGAGTTCAGATCTGGCTCCAGACACTTACTAGCTGTGTGATCCTGGGTAAGTCACTTCACCCTGTCTGCCTCAATTTCGTCATCTGTAAAATAAACTGGAGAAAGAAAAGGCAAACCACTCCAGTATGTTTGCCAAGAAAACCCCAAATGGCATCAAAAAAGGTCAGACACAACTGAAAATGAATGAACAACAAAAATCTGCATAAACAATTACTGATGATGAATATAAAGACACTCTTCTGCCTTACTTTCTAGCTAATTGAAGGAAAGAGATTAGCATGATGAAGTAGAAGAAAGAACAGACCCGTTTCTGTGAGTTGAAAGCAAAGACCTTGCTTGGCCATTGCATCCAAAGATCTAGTTCTCCATTTCAATGATTTTCCTCTCTATGTTTTCATTACAATCTCAGAGCTGGAAGAGACTTCCAAGTTCATTCAGATCAACCCTTCTACAAGTAGGTATCGTTACCACAACATCCCTGATGAATGAAAATGCAGCTTCCACTGGGAGATCTCCAGTGAGAGGGTAGCTCTAAATATAAGAACATTTTCCTTATATTAAAATTCAACTTGCTTCTCTGTGACTCCTACACATTGCTTCTCATTCTGTTCTCTGGGACTAAGTCTGATCTCTCCTTCTATGTGTCAAGCCTTCAAATACTTGAAAACTATGATCAACCCCCACCCCAATAAAGTATTCTCATCCTTTAAATATCCCTAGTTCTTCTGACCATTCCTCATTTGGTACTCTTTCTGCTCCTCTCCCCATCCTGGCCATACATCTCTAGACATGCTCTAGTTTATCAATCTCCCTTCTATAAATTGATACCTAGAACTGGGCATAAACATGTGGTTTGACTAGGGTTGAAGATCATTAATTTAGCATTGGAAGGAACCTCAGAGGTCATATAACCCATTTTCATGAGGAAACTGAGACCTGAGTTGCATGATTTGACCAAGATCAGATAGGTAATAGGCATTAGAGATGAAATTTGAATCCAGGCCCTCGGATTCCAAAGGCAACATTGTTTCCATCCTGCCAGCATCTCCTCCTCCACATTGAATATTACATCATTCTTAATTCATCCTAAGATTATGTATGATTTTGTGGCTGGGGGACCAGCGTGAGAAGCACAGAACAGACTAATGTGATGAGAGCAGACCAGACCATCACGGAGCACAGACCAGTGAAGAACAGCAAGGATAGGAGCCAGAACAGGATTCAGGGTGCCACCAGCAGCAGTTCCCAGATTCCTCAACCCACAAACACCACAGACAGCTTCAAAGGTCAGTGGGAGGGTTCTGGCAGCTGCCATTTTTGGAGCCCTCTACCTAGAGCCCCTGAGGGAATTAAAGGGCTGATCTAATCTCAGCCCTGAGTGGCAGCCCTGGGAAAACTCTGCCTAAAGCCCCTAAGGAATGGAGCCACTGATCTGATTCTTAGCCCTGAGCTTCACCCAGGGGTGAGGGTGAGCACTGGCAGTAGAGCTGGTAGAAATTCTGAAGAGGGAATTCAATTACAGATTCTGGGCAGAAAAGTTTTTGGCTGCTCCCAGACCAGGGCACAGGTCAGGAGAGGAGTAAACACCTCTCCCTTGATTGTATCACCTTGGAGGAACTGAGAACTTACACAGGTCCCCAGAATACACACTCCTCTCAACAAAGGTCTCAAAAGTCAAGTAACTGGCTGGGAAAATGCCTAAAAGAGGGAGAAAAAAATAAGACTATAGAAGGTAACTTTCTTGATGAACAGGTATTTTCTTCCATCCTTTTGGATGAGGAAGAACAAAGCATAACATCAGAGGAAGTCAAGGCTTCTGCATCCAAAACCTCCAAAATAAATAAGCAATAGTCTCAAGTCATGGAAGAGCTCAAAAAGGATTTTGAAAATCAAGTAAGAGAGGTGGAGGAAAAATTGGGAAGAGAAATGAGAACCATGCAAGAAAATCATGAAAAGCAAGTTAACAGCTTGCTAAAGGAGATCCAAAAAAATGCTGAAGAAAATAACACCTTTAAAAATAGGCTAATTCAATTGGCAAAAGAGGTCCAAAAAGGCAATGAGGAGAAGAATGTTTAAAAAGCAGAATTAGCCAAATGGAAAAGAAGGTTCAAAAGCTCACTGAAAAAAATAGTTCTTTAAAAATTAGAATGGAGTAGATAGAAGCTAATGACTTTATGAGAAAC
>CM053769.1:188402210-188437210 GCA_028658325.1 Potorous gilbertii
AAGCTAATGACTTTATGAGAAACCAAGAAATTACAAAACAAAACCAAAAGAATTAAAAAATAGAAGATAATGTGAAATATCTCATTGGAAAAACAACTGACCTGGAAAATAAATCCAGGAGAGACAATTTAAAAATTATAGGACTACCTGAAAGGCATGATCAAAAAAAGAGCCTAGACATCATCTTTCATGAAATTATCAAGGAAAACTGCCCTGATATTCTAGAACCAGAGGGCAAAATAATATTGAAAGAATCTACAGATTCTTTTAATCCTGAAAGAGATACAAAAAGAGAAACTCCTAGGAATATTGTAGACAAATTCCAGAGTTCCCAGGTCAAGGAGAAAATATTGCAAGTAGCCAGAAAGAAATAGTTTGAGTATTGTGGAAATACAATCAGGATAACATGGGATCTGGAAGTTTCTGCATGAAGGGATCAAAGGACTTGGAATATGATATTCCAGAATTCAAAGGAACTGGGATTAAAACTAAGAATCACCTACTCAGTAAAATTGAGTATAATACTTTAGGGGGGAAAATGGTCATTCAATGAAATAGAGGACTTTCAAGCTTTCTTGATGAAAAGACCAAAACTGAATAGAAAATTTGACTTTCAAACACAATAATCAAGAAAAGTATGAAAAAGTAAACAGGAAAGAGAAAACATAAAGGACTTTCTAAAATTGAACTGTTTACATTCCTACATAGAAAGATTATATTTGTAACTTGACACTTTTTTCAGTACTTGGGTAGTTGAAGGGATTATACACACAGACATACACACACACACACACACACACACACACACACACACACATATAGAAAGAGAACACAGGGTGAGTTGAATAAGAAGGGATGATACCTAAAAAAATAAAATAAAATTGAGGGATGAGAGAGGAATATTTTGGGAGGAGAAAGGGAGAAATGGAATGAGGTAAATTATCATGCATCAAGGAGGCAAGAAAAAGCTTCTTCAGTGAAGGAGAAAAGGGAGGATGTGAGAGGGGAAAAGGCAAGCTTACTCTCTTCACTTTTGACTTAAGGAGGTAATGACATGCTCACTCAGTTTGGTATGAAAGTATATCTTGTACTACAGAAGGGTAAGGGAGAAGGGGACAAGTGGGGTGAAGGGGATGATAGAAGGGAGGGCAAATGAGAAAAGGAGTAATCAGAAGTAAACACTTTTGGGAAGGGCCAAGGGCAAAAGAGAGAATAGAAGAAATGGGGTGCAGGATAGGATGGAGGGAAATATGGTTAGTCTTACACAACATGACTATTATGAAAGTCTTTTGCAAAACTACACTTATACAGCCTATGCTGAATTGCCTGCCTACTCAGTGGGGATGAGGGGGGAGGGAGGAAGGGAGAGAAGTTGGAATTCAAAGTATTAGGAATGAATGTTGAGAATTGTTTTGCATATAACTGGGAAATACAGGTAATATTGTATAGAAACCTACCTTGCCCTACAAGAAAAGAGAGAAGAAGGGGATAAGGGAAGGGAGGGATGTGATAGAAGGGAGAGTACATTGAGGGAAGCAGAATGCAAGGTGTTATGGGGTGGGAGGAGGGGAGAGGTGGGGAGAAAATTTGGAACTCAAAAATTTTTTGAAATAAATATTGAAAACTAAAAATAAATAAACATAAAAAAAATTTTATGGCTGTCACTGAGTTTGTGGTCCACTAAAATCTCCAGATCTTTTTCACAGAAGTTGTTTTCTAGCCACACCTATCCCATTATGTACAGTGGCAATTGTTATTAGCAGCAGCTGAAGCTCTTTTGAACTTAGTTCAAAGCTGCCTTTGAGGCAATTTGAGTTAGACAGAAGCCTGCTCAATGTGGGCCAAGACATATGTTTTGGGGAAGTTAAATCCACCTGCATTGGGAAGTTGACCCAATTCTTGTGTTTCAGATGCCTCAAAACTTCTTATATTGTAGAGCTATTTACCAAGTGCTATTTGATGTTAAAGAAGCTGTTTAAACCTGCTTTACAAACATTCCACTCTCCCCCTTTTCTGGGGTGGAAGAAGATTAAAAGAATGAGGGAAAGAAATAGAGAGCTGGATAGAAGCATTCTACCAAGAATAAATCAACTCTTGCCATGCAAATACAATGTATCCCAGGCCTGAAATGGTCCAGAAATAATAGGAGAAGAGATAAGACTCTAGATCTCTGAAACAGTGTCTGGAGAAGGCTACTTAGTCTCAGAGTTTCAAAATCTCATATGTGAAAGATAATTCAGAGCTCTCTAATCCAACCCAGATTTGAATATGGCACAGTAGTTGTTCAGTTGTTTGTTTCAGTTGTATCCAACTCTTTATGACCCCATTTGGGTTTTCTTGGCAAAGATACTGTAATGGTTTGCCATTTCTTTTTCCAGCTCATTTTACAGATAAGGAAACTGAGGCAAATAGAGTTAAGTGACTTGCCTAGGGTCATGTAGCTAGTGTCTGAGGTCAGATTTGAACTCTGGAAGATGAGACTTCCTGACTCTATCCACTGCTCTATGAACATTCAATCTAGCCAAGTGTCAGTTTGAAGTCTCTCTTCTGTAGTTTATTTATAGTGTATATGACCTTGAACAACTCAACTTTGTCTAGGTTTCCATTTCTTCATCTTTAAAGTAAATGCTCTTTTATAGAGCTAGTCCCTTCTATCTCTAAATGTTATGATACCTGTAAAATTGTCTTACAGATTCCAAAGACCATGGGTGATGGGGAACTCATTTACTTTTTGGACAACGCTGGTTGATTATGAGGAAATTTTTCCTTACCCTGAGCCCAAATTTTCTGAAATCTCAACCACTTAGAAAAGGGTCTTATTTGAGGAGCTGTTATTCTTCCTTGAACAAAAATCTTAAATATTACTAGGTTTCAAATGCAAATTTCTTTGGGTTTCGAAGACTTCCATACTCCAGCTTCTTCCCATCTATCCAATCCTATTTCTTATCACTTTATAACACACATCTTCTGCTTTTCTCGGTCCATGTTCTTACTGTTCCATGAACATGACAGGCTCCTTCCTTTCTGGTATTTAAGATGCCACCAGCCTTGTAGGCCGAAAACCTCTAAGTCACCTTGGACTCTTCTTCTGTCTCAGCTCCACTCCCTCCAATCTACTAAATCCTACGTAGCTTATTTTTGCGCCACCCTTGTTTAAGACCTTTCACATAAACTGCTGTAATAGCTTCTTATCTCATCTCCCTGTCTCCAGTTTCTCCCCTATCAAATCTGCGCACAGGTGCCAAAAAATAATCTTCCTGATGCACAGATCTGACCATGTGTCTCCCCTGTATCAAAACTTTCAAAGTCACTATTGCTCTGCCAAGTAAGTTTCAAACTCCTTAGTTTCAACAAGTCAAAGTCTCAACAACCTGATTTTATCCCAGCATTCTTACTATCTCACGCTACTTCCCTTCACAATATGTGGGCTGGGTTACTCACCACACACTTAACTTGTCTTGTCCATCCCCCAAACTCCCAACATCCTTTTGGATGAATTGATGTTTTTGTGTATGTCCAATCCTGTTAAATTAATTTAAATTCAATTGAACAGATATTATTCGAATATCAACTAGGTGCTAGAGATGAAAAAATGAAAAGTGAGTTTTTGATGAGGTTTCATTAAAGGATCATGAGATAACGGATTTCAAGCTGGAAGGCATGTCAGAGTCATCTATTCCACTCCTCATTTTAAAAATAAGGAAACAGAGGCCTAGCAAAGTCAAGTGTCTTGCCAAAGGCTACACAGACAAAGAACTGGAATTTGAACTCAGGCACTCTGACTTGAACAGGAAGAGGATTCCAATCCAATGTTCTTCCACTCTCCCACATTGCTCTCTCTTTCCTCTTCTACTTGGGCCAAAGGCCTATGGAGAACCTGTGGGGGTTTGGCACTGGGCCTCTCTCCTTCTCCATAGCCCTTCAGGACAACCCACTGACCCTGAAGAGGAACAAATCCTGATCAAATAGCATAGTCATTGACACTCACCTCCATAAGCCTGATGTTCAGCTTACTTCTAGACTTTAGCCTTTATCCCTAGCCAAGCTACATCTCTATGAGCTCTATCCCAGGACATTGACACGTCACTTCAAGAATTCAACATGATGTCTATTGCCCAAATCTCCAGTGTGTCTACAAGATCAGACTAGGCTTAAGATAACCTTCAGATGCGTCTAAGATAAAGATCTAAGACAAACTTAGAACAGAAATTTAGCACTCGAATCCAGAACATACACTGGACAGGATCCTTAAAGCATAGAAAGTCAAAGCTAGAAGGATTCTTAAAACAGAAAAAGTAAGAGCTGTAAGGGAGCCTTATTATATAGAACCTGGAATCAATTTATTATGTGCCAAGCACTATGATTGGCAGCGAGGGAAACAAAAATAAATTGAGAGCTTATACTCATGAAGAATAAGTATACTCTCAAGGACCTTTTACTATTAGAAGAAAGAACACATATATGAGTAAGGATATGTAAAATTCAATTAAAAAGTTATATCTGGAATAATAATAATAGCTCGTATTTGTATTTAAGATTTGCCAAGTGTTTTGCAAATATCCCATTTTACAATCCTATGGGTACTGTTATCTGTTTAATAGACAAGGAAACCGAGACAGACAGTGGTTGTGACTTGACCAGGGTCACATAGCTGGTAAATGTCTGAGGTTGGATTTGAACTCAGATCTTTCTGTCTCTAGGCCCAGTGCTCCTTCTACTGTGCCACATAATCATAGAAGCCACTTATTTTTTAAGTAAGAAGTCTGAAGTTTTCCTAGGAGATGATCTTGTTCCTTATTTTATTTTTTGCCCTTTGGTCTTGGAGTGGAAAGACTGAACATACTTAGACAATGATCATGGCCATCACATGGGAGCCAGATACCAACTACTAATAGCCCATTTAAAAACAGATCACAGTCGTAGTGACATAATTTTCATAGAACCACCTTAAGATCCTAGAATGTGAGAGCTGGAAAGAACCTTCATGACACCCTAACCCAACTCTGAATGACACTTATACAGTATTCTGTACAAGTGGTCATCTATTATTCTCTTGGAGCTTTTCACTGATGGAGAATTCACCATCTCCCAAGGCAGCCTTTCTGTTTCAGAAAGCTCTCATTATTGGGAAGTTTTCCTTCGTATCAAGACAAATCCTATCTCCACAATTTCTTCTCTAGCCCTGAGTTCTGTCCTCCAGGGCAGAGCTTTATCCTGACATCTATGAGTGCTTAATAAGCGATTGTTGACTTGGTTCAGCTGCTCCCTGGGAGATGAATCTTCTGTCTCTTGTAAGGAACATTCAGGAGATGCTAATTGATAGTAATGAGAGTGTTACCTCCCCAAAACCTAACCTGGTTTATATAATGATCTGTGATTTGCTATGATCTGAAAAGAGGGAGGTGTCACTCAGGGCCATGCTGCTTAACTAACTAGAGCTCAACTCACCCATCAGTATAGCAATCCACTTATTTTTAAGTGACTCTTAGGGAATTTGAGGTATTCCATTTTTCTACCAATCTATTAATCATAGAATGATCCTAAATGAACCACAAACTGACCTCTAACCTCATGAAGGCTTCCCCATTTCCCCTGGCTGGCAGCTGACATACCACATATCTTATACTTAGCACTTGATTTTCATCTTTCTATTTTGCTTATAGGACTTAGAGCTGTAAGCGTATTTAGTGATCATTTTGCTTTACAGAGGAAGAAACCGAGACCCAGAGAATCCAAATGACTTTTCCAAAATTATATTGTTAGTAAATGGGATAGCTGGGTTGAGAAGTCAAGTCTCTTGTCACTACAGTAACTATCACAGTGCTTTGAACATAGTAAGCACTTGTTTAGTCATTTCAATTGTGTTTGACTCTTCATAACCCCAATTTTTGTTTTTTCTTGGCAAAGATACTGGGGTGGTTTGCCATTTCCTTCTCCAGCTCATTTTATAGGTGAGGAAACTGAGGCAAACAAAGTTAAGTGACTTGCCCAGGATCATTCAACTAGCAAGTGTCTGAGGCCAGATTTGAACTCCGGTCTTCCTAACATCAATCTTAACTCTCCATCTGCAACTACACCTAGATGCCTTAAACTGTGCACTTAATAAGAACTTAGTGTATGTTAAATTAAATTAAATTGAACACCATGGAGGTGACCTCCAGGGTTGTCCTAGTAGAACACTGGTTCTCATAGTTTCTACCAAATTGGAAAAAGCTTTCAATATGGTTCTACCATAGACCTTGTAACCACAGCCTGAGAACTAGCCTTATTAAGTGCAGAGAGACTAATTATCAGAGGTTTGCCCACCAACACATGATGTTTGTTTTTTAACCACAGCCGCTCAGAAAGAATGATTTGACAGGGGAACAGAGAAGGGTGTGTTCTCCACCTAGGAATGGAGCACTCATGTTAATGAATGCTCAACCCTGAAATGAAATGTGAATTGAAATATGAAGTCATGGCAGTAGTTCAGATAGAAAGGAGTCAATCATGGTTTCTTCCAGAAGAAGAAGGGCAGTAGCCTGCTCATATTTCATGAATCTTGTTTTTAACTATGTCAATTTCTTGAAAGGGGAAATTCTCAGCAAAATTCCCAGGTTTGCAGTTAGCACTGAGCTCTTCTGGGAATGAGGCTGAGGCGGAGGGGTAAAGAGTTGGGAGATACTATGAGACTGTGGGAGATCAATGAGTTCACCAAAGAGTTGGTCCAGTGACCTGTGACACTCCTTCTAGTTTCAAGTTTCCGTGATTCTAAGTATGAACATTTGGGATTATACTTACAAGAAGATAGGATCTCAACTCTGTTATTATCCAGGAAAGGCACTTGTTCCCTGAACAATTAATCTGGAATGTGACATAGAAGCAAAGAAATATCAGCTAAAACCAGCAAGAAAAATATAGGGCTCAGGAAAAGACTTAGAAAGAAAAGGGAAATCTTTTTTTTGCCCTCATGCAGATATCTTTACACATCTTTTGCTTGTGTCTTCTCTATCAAGGAAAATGACTGAGAATGACTGGGAATGTGGAACAAAAGAAATAAACAGAAAACTGAAATAACTCATTTCCTTCATCTGCCAAATAAGGGTGTTGGACTAGGTGACCTCTGATATCTTCCCTAGTTCTAGTCCTGTGCTCCTTTGTTTGTTAGAGCTAATTTTATTTTCCACTGTACTGATCCAGGTCTGTTACACTGCCCAGCTTAAAAATATTCATTTTCTTCCTATTGCTTAGAATATTGAGTGTAGTATAAAAGGGAAAAAAAATAAGACAAAACCCATCCAACTGCATATTGGGAAACCAGGATTCTTGGTTTCAAGTCTTCGTTACTAACAGTGAAAATTTAGGGTAGTGACAACCACTTTGAACATCATTTTTTCCATCTATAAAATAGGGTTGCTGTGAGAAAACGAGTGTTATAGAAAGGTAAGCTATGTTTATCATCTTTTCATATAGGTGCTTGATATATCCTTGGGCAGTTAGGTGGAACAGTAGACAGAGCATTGGGCTTCGAATCAGAAGACTCATCTTCATGAGTTCAAATCTGGACCCTTACTAGCCATGTGATCCTGAGCAAGTCACTTCACCTTGTTTGCCTCAATTCCCCATCTGTAAAATGAACTGGAGAAGGAAATGGCAAACTATAGTATCATTATTGATGGACTTCTCCCAAGGATCTCTGATCTTCTCAGAGCGAGTACTTTCTGAACATGTCCAGGGTCTTAAAGCATATGTCTACTTGCTTTAGAAGATAGTCTTTATGGATTTCTGTGGCCTCCCCCAAATTCCATCACCTGGTTACCAAGCTTCTGGTGATGAGACCATTTGTGATCAGCTGGGCTAGGCCAAAGACACAGCCCATAGCAGAGGCCGTTCTCAAAGGTCTTCCAGATTCCCAGAACCTGTACTCCATTGTCACAGACTTCGAGAACAGAGAGTCACCTGTACTCGGAGACATCCTAGAAGATTCTTCCTCTGTGATACTTGAACTAGCTGTCTCATATAGCTGTGATGGAGAAGATATTTTCAGAGTATCAAGAATTTGAAGGAAACAGATGTCAGCTAGTCAAACTTGTTCATTTTGCAGAAGAGGAAAGAGAAGAGGCCCAGAAAAAGAAATTGTCTCAGGAAGCAAATCAAGCCAGGATTCAAATCTATGTCCTCGGACTCCAAATCTAGTATTATACTTTTTCTACATCATGGTACTCTTAATACATATAATGTAATATATAAATAATGTATTGTAATAAATGTTACATGTTATATAGTATATATACATAAGTAATAAATAAATATTATGTGAGTTGTTGTCCTGTGTTATTTATCCTCTGATAGCAACAGAAAACATTTATTGTTCATTCAGGAGGAATAAGGTAGAAAGGCTTGAGCCGAGGCCCAAGTACCTAGAAAGAAATGTAAACCCCATGCTTGGGGACATATTCATATTTCCTAACACAGTTTTGGGAGGTTCTTACTTTAATACTGGTCCTCAAATTATCTGGAGGGATGAGGTCAGATCGCAGCTTTTAGGCCAGAGCTCTTAATCAGACAAGAAGAAGCCTGGCCCAACTCCTTCTCTCATTCAAACCTGTTCTAGGTTCCTCCCCACTGCCCACACATGCTCCTTGGCTGATCCTGAGTATTTGTCAATAGCAGGTGCCAAACAATGTAGGACTGTCAGGTGAACCAGGTGATCAATGCCATCCCCAGGCGAAGGTGACTGGACTGGTTTCTCTCCAGATGCCAGTGACAATTCCATGGGCCAGGCCCCAGTAGGGAAGGCCTGGGGAGGAAGGGAACCTGTGAGGTGGATGTCTGCAGAAGGAGGTCATTCAAATCATAGAGGTGGCTGGGTCAGTTCCTTGGGTTCAAAGTTTTTCCACTGTGCCAATGATAGAGTGGTCCATCTTCTTTGGACCCCTCCCCCATTGCTCCATTTGCCTTCTTCTGGTTTTCTTGGAATGCTCCCCACCCTACCTTAACCAGGCAGCCTATTAGGTGAATATGTAATGTGCCTCTCCTCAGGGTGACTCTTTGAAGTGGTTGGGGTGCAGAGATCACCCCAAGAATGAAATGGATGAGAATTTCTCTAGGAATATAAGTGGTCTAAAAGCAGTTGAGCTCATGGCAACTGAGCTAGATTTGGAGTCAGAGGGCCCAGGTTCCAATCCTGGTGTTTCAATTTATTTCTCAAGTGATTTGGGGCCAATAATTTCTCTTTTCTGTGCCTCAGTTACCTTATCTATCAAATGAAGTGATTAGACTTGATTTTTAAAGTCTCTTGTAGCCCTATGTCCCATAACCTTTTCAGATGTTGGTTTGGTTTGGTTCCTCTGGGAATCTGGATAATTTTGGATCTCTTATTGCCCAGAATTAGGACATATCTACCCCATATCTGATAAGTCATGGGTCAAGATGATTACCCTTAGGCTATAAATGTGCTCCCAATTCTAGGACTTTTCTCCTTCAAACCTTCCTAGGGAAATGAGTAGCTACCTGAACTTAGTGGGTCTTTAAAGGGGCCCTCTTAGCCCTGGGTCATAGACACTGACTTTCAGGGAGATGGTCTGGGTCAGAGAAGTGTCCCATTGTATGAGACATTTCTTATTGAACACTGGAGCATAATGGTTAATGGTTCCTAATGTGCTGGGGGTATATTGATTCAAAGACAGCAGAAAGTGCCTGGGGACCCAGAAGCTAATATCATATTAGGAAGAAATCAGCTAGAGCAATAATAATATTAATAGCAACAATTTCCTTACTGCCTTAAGGTTTATAGAATGCTTTCATAATAGCAACTGTGTGAAGTAGATAACACAAGTAAATCCTTTATGACCACTGTACAGATTAGCAAACCAAAGTTCATAAAAAAGAAGTAACTTAGTCAAGATCACACCATGAGTAAATGGCAAAATCACGTCTCCTGGTTCCAAGGTCATCACTCCTATTTTATGAGACTTTTTCAACTGTAGGTAGATGTGGAAGTACCTCCAGGAGGGTATCCATGAAGCAAGCATGGTCCAAACAGTCCCAAAGGTCCATGTCTCACACCCACACTAGTTGATCTGGGCTCATGCTTTACTGTTAGTGTCATGCAGTCATGGATTCTTAGCATTGGAAGGGATTCAGGGTCCATCCGGAACTTAAGCAACAACATTCCTTCTATAGCATTCCTGAAAAGTGATCATTGAACTGTCAGGGAGATTTGGTATGGGATAAGAGATTTAAAGTGGGGAGGGAACATAGAGGTCACTGAATTAAACTTCCTCATTTTACTGAGAAGGAATAGGAGGTCCCAGAGAGGTTAAAATCAATCTAATCCAATCCAACTGCATTTATTAGGCACCTATCATAGGTAAGACACCAGAAATACGATGATAAAATTACATCCTACTGAATGATACAATAGGGAAACAATTTGTTCAGGATGAAAGAAGTAGTAAAGAGCTGAGATTGTGACCTCCCTGACTCCAGATCCAAGAGTCTTTTCCATCAGACTGCTGGCTCTCTCTGCTTTTCCCTTCCTTGTGACCTTTAAACACCTAATCAGTCTCAAATTAAAAAAAAATACAACGAAAGTCCAAATATTACATAGTTCTGTGGTACCTGCCCCAGGCCCAGGTTTCTCCTCTGGTCTCAAGATTCCATAGATCTAATTCTTACTTGGAAACTGGTCTAAAGTGCAATATGATAGGATAGAAATAGTATTGGATTTGAATCAAAGACCTGAGTTTAAATTCTGCCTTTTCCATTTAGCATCTTAGTGACAGTGAACAAATCATTTAACCTTTGTGGTGCTGTTTCCTCATCTGTAAAATGAGGAATTTAAATTAGACAGATTCTAAGGATGCTTCCAGGTCAAGGTCTATGGTCCTATAAACAGACATATAAGATCCAGAGCATCACTGAAGGAACCATATTCTAATTGACCATAAGATCATGTGTTCTTTCCATTAAAATATGCTGCCTGTCTCTAAGATGTGCCATAGAGATATGATCCTTTGACAGTTTTCTATGGGGGCCTGAATTAAATTTTCAACACAATTTGATATTGCTTTTTAGGCGAGACAGGAAAGATCTTCTCTGGGACTCTCTACAAATATTATTCTAAAAGGGGATGGTGGGGGAAAGGTGATTAAAGGAATGGAAAGGGCAAGGGGAGCAGATCAAGATTTCCATGGTCCCTGTGGAGCTGGAGAAGAAACTTGGGGATTCAGATAGAAGACTATGGTGTGCAAGAGAACCCTTTCTCATTCCCCACCTCTATGTCTCTCAAGTCTCTTGCACCTTGGCTGTCCCAAAGGTGCAGCCTAGTGAATAGGAAAGGATTAGGAGGGAGCTCGGCCGGAGCCAGAATTTCAGTAGCCAGCAAAAAGTTAAGTAAGAAAAATGCCATTTATCTGTTGTCAAGCAGTATGTGAGGGAAAGGCTTTTTTCGTTGTTTGGTTTTGGTCTGCTTTGGTCTCTCAAGTACTCATTGTTTGGTCCAATAACAAGACCATGAGTCAAGGTGTGAGTGTGTGTCTATGTGTGTATGTGTGTGCCCACACATGCGCACAAATGGATACTTTGCTATTGTAAAAAAACCACCTATAAATTCTCTTATTTTCATGATTGAAAAAAGATCTAGTCACATAGTTAAACTCCTTCTACGTGTATTCTTGGTTCTTGACACTCCCCCTCAGAATTATCATGATGTGGTAGAAAGACAACCGGATAATAAAGGTTCCCATCCCAGCACTGCTACTCACTATCTGTGAAAGCTTGATAGCTAAATTCTCCCCTTGTTTGGGTTCCTGCACTTTTCTTCAGTCTTGGACCATATTAGAGTGCCTTCAGGTGGACAGCTCTCCTTTTGTTCTAGTTGCTTTGGGGGATGAGGGGAGTGTCTCTTTTTCACATCCTCTGACAAATCGCAGAATTGGAAGGGAAGGGACTGAAGAAGACCATCTATTCCCAACCACACATAAAGGGATCTCCATTATAACATGCCCAACAAAATACACTTGATATACACTTGAATATCAAGTCTTCCTCCATTTCCCAATCTGTTATTCTTGGGTACGTGCTGGGGAGGGTGAATGAGTGAATGAGGGGGAGGGTCCCTTGTAATCCTGGGTGCTCTTTCTTCCAGTCCAATGACATAGATGTTGCTAGGTCTCTGGAATAGATGTAGCAAAGGTGGGGCACTTACCTTGCTAGTCTGTCAGGATGCTCCACACGGGGTGGAGTAATGAAGGGTGGAGCTTCACACAACAAAGAAAAACTGGGTAGCCTCAGGTGGTACGTTAGGAATCAAAAAGGCACAGCCTGCTGCAGAAGGAAGACTTTGTTCCAGAAACCTCAGCCAGCACAGAGTAGCTGAAGAGAAGGAACAGGTCACTAGCTGTCTGAGGTTCTGAGAAACCCAAGAGGACACCACGGTCACCTTCTGCTGACCAGAGATTCAGAAGCTCCAGCTCTTCAGGCTACTGAAGGGTAGTGCCAGTTACTTCTGAGATTTGCCTAGGACACCAGCGTGATTGCTCCTGTCCTGCTCTGCGGGTTAATCTACCTTGTGTGGATTGTGCACGGAAGCCCAGTGGAGAGTGGCATCATGGCTGGAAGAACCGGAGGTAGGAATGAGAAGACCCATGCCTTCACCCCTGAGTCTTTTGATGGACACAATCTAAATGTGAACAGATGGCTACACCAGTTTGATGTCATTAGTGACCTCAACAACTGGGATGATTCTACTCAGATGAAGTTCCTGACCGAGTCTCTCAAAGGAGAAGCCCTGGATGTCTACGCAGGACTTAGCCCAGAGATCAAAGGTGACTGCCAGGCTGTGAAAGATGCCTTGGCTGAAGCCTTCCATTCTGACACTGAGCATGAGCAACTTCATGGCCCCAAAGTGATTGTATTTGCCAACAGTATGGGCAAGGGATATTATCTGAAAGGGAAAATTGAAGGTATTCCTGTGAGGTTCCTAGTAGACTCTGGAGCCCAGGTGTCAGTGGTTCATCCAGACTTGTGGGAACAGGCCACTGATGGAGACTTGGACACCCTCCGACCCTTTGAAAATGTGGTAAAAGTGGCCAATGGGGCTGAGATGAAGATCCTGGGCATCTGGGACACTACCGTGACCCTGGGAAAGCTTGAGATGGAGGCTGAATTCTTGGTGGCCAATGCAAGCACAGAAGAAGCCATCATCGGGACAGATGTACTCCAAGACCATGGTGCCATCTTGGACTTCAAGCACCGCACATGTACCCTGAGAGGAAAGAAGTTCCGCCTTCTGCCTGTTGGAGGTTCCCTAGAAGACGAGTTTGACCTGGAGCTCATAGAAGAGATCTCTGACAATTGAAGAGGTTCTCTTTACTTAAACCTAGAGAGATGGTCTGGGAGATGACCAGGGAGGTGAGGGAGAGGTGGGGGAGGAGGGCAGAACACACCACCAGTAGGAGCTGTAATTGACCTTCTTCTTCTTCTTTTTCTTCTTCTTCTTCTTCTTCTTCTTCTTCTTCTTCCTTCTTGCAGGGCTCAGATCTGTTATTATGGCTGTGGGGTGGAAGGGAAGGAGCAAAGGTTCCCAGTGATTAATGCATTGGTGAGAGAGAGTAAGCCTGCATTCCTTACAGAAGTGGTCCCTAAGTGGATGACTTCCTCTCTTGTCATCTTGTTCCCCATTGCAAAGATTTAACAACTAGAGAGCTGCATCTAATGGGGCTAGAAATCCACTCTTTTGTAGAAGGGACTTCAGTCCTCAATTCCCATCCACTAGTGATAGTACTGTAAGCCTTCAGGGGTCCCCACTGAAAGTCTCTGCTAAACTATCTACTCACTGCGGACATCTTCAAAGCCAACTGGTGGGGCACACTAGGGCTGCCCCAAAGCTACTAAATTGTCTTCTTTCTTACTCCTCTTGTCTGTCCTTCATGGCCTATTTCTGACTGTCACTTACTTAAAAGCTTTGAAACCTTGTGCCAATGATTGGGCTGTTTCTAAAACCAATAAATACTAATTTGACTCAATTACAGAATGGTGTCTTGATATGATGGAAATAGAGTGTCAGTGAAGTGAAGAGGGGGAGGACAAGCTGGCTGTTCAAGTAATTTTGTGGTCGTTGAGAATATGCCTCCTAGCTAGATGATATAAAAGAAGCATGTGGTAGTTTGACTTGGAAGAGATTCATCCCCTCCTTTATGGAGGAAGAAACTGAGACCCAGAGAGTGGACCCTCCACATATGGCAGGTAGCAGAATAGGCATTTAAACACAGTTCTCCTGATCCCACATCCAGTATTCTTGCCACTGTACTGTCCCATGGCTCTGCCCACGAATCTGAATGTGGAGAGGAGCCAAGATATGTTTAAATGGGAAATTAGAGCATCATTCAAGACAGAGTAGAATCCAATATCAATGAGTGAAGTAAAAAAAAAAAAGAAAATATGTTGGTGGGAGGGTCAGAGAATGGGGTTTAGTGGACACTTGAGTAGCTGGAGGCAATATCATAGAGGCAGAGGGATTTGAATGAGTGATAAACTGGGTAGGATTTGGTGGATTCTGTCTTAGCTAAACTTTGTATCCCTAAGGCACAATATGTTCATAAATCTTTGCCAAACTTGGCTGCATTGAAAAGAGGAGGGACAGAGAGCAGTACAGGACTGAGTAATGGCAGGAATTATCTTTCTCCTTGCCTCTCACATCCTGTTTTTTCAAAGGAGGGAGAAGCATTCATGGCCTTGCACCTAGAGGCTCAATAGCACTATAAACTTGGGGAGGGGGAAGAGTTAGACCCCCATTTCCATAAATACTTTATGGGGTTACAAAGCATCCTCTTCATGCCAACCCTATAAAGAAGTTGCCGCAAGTGGAATGAGTGCCATTTTCTAGATAAGTGAGCTGAGGCCCGGAAAAGGATACCCAGCTGGCCTATAGCTAGATTAAATGCTGCATTCAAACCTAACAGCTGAATAACCTCTAGACCCTTTGTGATTTCCACTTCATTTTCATAGAGCTACAGAAAAAAATACTGAGCTGCCCAGAGCAATTGGCACATTTGTCCAAGTTATCACCTTTGCCTTCAAAAGCCCTTTGGGCAGCATATTGTAGAAGATCCTGTGCAGGCTCTCACAGGCGGCTAGGGAATCTGGAGAAGGGCTAGGAAAGTAGCTTTGATCTTCTTAACATAGTGGCAAAGTTCTGAGGCCTATACCCTTAAATGTTGGAAGAGGAAACAGGTGGTTTGCATCTGAGGCTTGGGAGTGCCTATAAAAACAGAGCTGCTCACACACGTATGGCAAGACTTTTGGCCAGGTCCTTTAAGAGGATGAAGATGAAAGGTGGGAAATGCCATTTTTACCTCATCCAGGAGCATCCCAGCTGGGCATCACTGGAGAGACCAAACGCGAGCCAAGTCTGAAAAATAGTCATAACTCAGTTGTCATCACTCATTAATGGTTAAGTAATTATATTAAGTTTAATAAGCATTCATTAAGTGCCTACTATGTTTAATCAATCAATCAACTATTATTTATTTGTTTTTGGCAACTATGAGTCAGTCATTGTGCTAGATATTAGTGATACAAGTACAAAGAATGAAAGATCACTGTTCCCAACGAAATCACATTCCAAAAGAGACAAGTACACACACACATATATATGCTCGTATATAATATAGCATAAATATAAAGTTTATATATTCAATATAAAAATAAAGTTAATATAAAATAAAAATAAAATGATATAAAATAAATATAAAAACTAAGGTCTCTTCCAACTCTAATATTTTATGTTCCCCCCACCCAGGTCCCAAGAGGTTGGGCTTGAACTCGAGCCTTCTGATGCCAACACCACTGATTTTCCCTTTATGTCCCACTGGCTGGTTTTCTGCACTGAACCAAGATCTTGTTTCTCTTTCTTCTCATAACTAGAGATTATTATTTGACTAATTAAAATAGTGGTTCTGCATGTGTGGAAAACTGAAATGAAGAAAAGACAGGGTCTAACACTCCTCACGGTGCATTAACAATTTCAATCAATCCACTGCCACCCAAAAGAATGGAATGTCTACTTTCATGCATGTACAAGGTGGCTTTCCACATTGTTAAAGGGAGTGTGGACCATCCAGTTACTTAGAGCCCTGAAGGGTTTTGTCCTCCACAGTGGAAGGAATGTCTCATTTAGCCTGGATCCTGGGAGAAGTGGGTCAGTGACTAATCGCAGGCATGTTGATCTGAATTAGGCGTGGCAATGGCCTCACACTCACACAGCCAACCCTACTGTGGGTCTTGCACACCTGTTGTCCTTCCCCAATACACCTTCAGGGCACTGCCCCCAAAATGTCCTCATCATGCCTCCTGGTTGCCCCAAGGCCCTTCTGAGCTACCCCACCCTAGCCTACCCTACTGGTATGTTCCTATCCATTCCAATCTGATAAAGGCCTAGTATATGCCAGGCACTGTGGCAAGGGGATACAAAAAAACAAAAGAAAAAATAGTTCCTGATTTTAAGGAGCTTCCATTCAATACATTCTCTGTATTTTTGTATACTTGGCTCCATACTCTGCCTTCCATCCCCTACCCCCCACTCCATTCTCCTAGGGAAACTTTCTTGTTCTTAGTCATTGGAAAACACTTAACAGCCTCATTCATCCTGAGGTACTAGTATCTAATAATGAGTTAATGGTTAATTCTCTGGGAATATTTATATTTTAACAGTGTCAATAATAAAAAGAGGAAGGGCAGCTAGGTGGGGCAGTGGATGGAGCACTGGCCCTGGAGCCAGGAGGACCTGAGTTCAAATCAGGCCTTAGACATTTACTAGCTGTGTGACCCCTGGGAAGTCACTTAATATTGATTGCTTCCAAAAATAAAATAAAACAAAACAGTAATAGGAAATATTGTTTCTATGACACTTCAACCTTGTTCAAGCACTTTCCTCCAACATGGAGAGGAAATATACACATCATTATCATCTTCATTTTATAAAAGAAGAAATGACTTAAGCCAAAGGAACCAGTCCCTAAGAGCAAGATTTCAGGTACAATCGCAGGTTGATAAAGGGGCTGTTGGAATGAGACATCTGGAGAGGACAGTACTTCTAGTGCCCTTCAGATCATACCACAGAGGCAGAGATAGTGATTTACTCTGTCTCTGGGTAAGGCTGAATCTGCCCTTTTTGTCAAGTTCTCCAGGAAATCCAGCAATGACGATAATCATGAAAAAACAGACCACATCGGTCACTTACTGTTTGAACTTGGCTAAGTAATTGCTCTCTAGGCTTCCGTTTCCTCAGTTAGAGGATTACACTAGGTGATCTCCAAAATCCCTTCCAGCTCTGATTCTCTCCGCAAATACAGGTACAGGCTCTCATCATCTCATGGTCTCCCTGACAGAAATTTCTCTTCGCTCTGATGCATTCTCTACTCAGCTATCAAACTGGTCTTCCTAAAGTGCAGTTCTGACCACATTACCTCCCCACTCAATAACCTCCTTGTTACCTCTAGGAACAAATATAAAATATTCTATTTGGCCTTCAAAAACCTTCTCAACCTGGACCCCTCCTATCTTTCCAGTTTTCTTACACTTTATTCTAATCGATATACCTTATGATCCTGCAACATCTGCCTTTATCTCTCTACTCAGCGGCTTTCTCCTTCTACTCAATCTTCTCACTGGCTTTCTCCATCCTTGAATGCGCCTCCCCATAACTTCTACCTTCTGGTTTCCTTGGATTTTTTCAAGACTGAACTCAAATCTCATCTTCTGCCAGCCTTTCCCAATACCCTCCTGCACCCATTTTTAGTGCCTTCCCTCTGAGATTATATTCTCTCATTTCTGTGTATCTGTATGTAGCTCATATGTACATAGTTGTTTGCATGTTTTCTCCCCCATTAGAATGTGGACTGATTAAGGGCAGAGGTTTTTGCCACATCCACAAACATTTATTAAATACCAACTATGTACCTCTGGCCCTATAATGAGAAGAGAGAACTCATTGGAAAAGACTTAGGAAAGATTGAAGGCAAGTGGAGAAGGGGATGACAGAAGATGAGATGGATAGAGAGCGCCATGGAAGCAATGAACATGAACAGGGAAAGACTTCAGGAGATAGCAAAGAATGGAAGGGACTAGCATGCTCTGGTCCAGGGGGTTACACAGAATAAGACATGACTGAATGACTAGACAACAGCAACAAATATGTTAGGCATTGTGTTAAGTGCTAGGGCTACTAAAGACAAAAAAAACAGTCATTTTTTTCAAGGAGTTCTCAAGGAACTTCACAAGGAGCTTCTCAAAGAGAAACAATAAATAACTGTGTACAAACAAGAATTATAGGATAAATTGGAGACCATCTCAAAATAAAGATACTAGCATTAAGATAAACTGGTCTTGCTCTTATAGGCACTCAGAGGAAAAAGATGCCATGTAAAGGGAAAAGGCAGTGAAAACACCTGGAGTTGGGAGATAAAGTGTCTTGTGTGAGGAATAGCTAAGAATCCGGTGTCACTGGACTGCAAAGTATGTAGAGGGAAGAAAAGTATAAGGAGACTGGAAAGATAGGAAGGTCCCCATTAGGAAGGGCTTTAAGAGCCAAATAGAGGATTTTATCTTTGGTCCTGGAGGTAATAGGGAGCTTCTGGAGCATATTGAATAGAGAGATGACATTGCCAGACCTGCACTTTAGCAAGATCAGTTTGACAGGTGAGTGAAGGATGGATTGGAGTAGGGAGAGATTTGAGGCAGGGATACTAACCAGGAAGTAATTGCAGTTGGTTAGCTGGTTGCTGTCCTTCATTCTCGAAGAGGACCAAAATGACATCACTATGCTTGAGTCAAGTTTCAGTGTGTCTGATTGTGGCTGATCAGACCAATATGAGCTCAAAATGCTCAACCACAGTTGGGCACAAATAGTCCACATGAATATTTGGGGTGGTTTCTCCAAATTTGCACATTCTGTGTTTCCTTTAAATTTATTCAATTCTGCTTTGTTCATAGAGCACAGCACCTTCTCTAATGTGGGCACGTCAGGCTAGGCATTCCAGTGCCAGTGTCTCCCATATCATACAATCAATTCCAAAGTTCTTAAGAGAGACCTTGAGAGTGTCCTTGCATCATTTCTTCTGATCACCATGTGATCACCTGCCCTATGTGAGTTCTTCATGAAATAGTCTTTTTGGCAAGCATATATTGTGCATTTATACAACATGGCCAGCCCATCAGAGTTGCACTCTCTGAAGCATAGTTTGAGTGCTTGGCAATTTAGTTCGAATTAGGACCTCAGTGTCTACTACCCTTATCCTATCGAGTGATCTTCAGAATCTTCCTAGGACAATTCAAATGGAAATGATTCAGTTTCCTGACTTGGTGTTGGTATACCGTCCAGGTTTCACAGGCATACAACAATGAGGTCAGCACAACTGCTCTATAAACCTTCAGTTTGGTATTCAGTATATTACCTCTTCTATGCCACACTTTCCTTCAGAGACTCCCAAGCACTGGCAAAGCTCTGGCAATGCATGTGTCAACCTCTTTATCAAGGTGTACATCCCTGGAAAGTACCATTACCAAGGTAAATGAAATTATCCACAGCATTCAGAACTCTATTTGCAGTAATCGATGGTTCCACGTATGGATGGTGTGGTGCTGCCTGAAGGAGGTAATTGCAATACTCCAGGCATGAAGTAATGAGAGCCTTCACCAGGCAAGGCAGTGGTGGTATTAGAGGAAAGAGGAGAGATGCGCAGAATTAGAAATGACGGGACTAGGGGGTGAGATGAGAAAGAGAGAGAAGAGTTGAGAATCACCCCAATGCTGAGAGCCTTGGTGACTAGGAGTATGGAGGACATTTCTATAGTTATAGGGAATTTAGGAAGAGAGGAAGGTTCTAATTGACTTCACAGTCATGACTGAAGTTGAAACCAGGGAGAGTTTGAATAACAAAAGGTCTGTTTGGGGGGTGTTTCTCCAGAGTCATTTATTCCATCTGGTTTTTAGGTAATTGATATGGTAATATGTCTTTCCTCTCTTTAGAAGCAAAATTTCTACCAAAATCCTTCCTGAGTCCTTGTTATTAAATAATACCTGTTGAATTTTGGTAATCACCAACTTTTCATTTATGTATATACATGTATGTATGTATGTGTGTACACACACTGGTGTATATATGTAAATGTGCATGTGTACATACATGTTTATGCATATATACACATATGTATATATATTCAGCAATTGAAATAGCATGGGAATTAAGAAGGCTAGAGCCAAGGTAACAAAAGTTATTTTTGGCATCCAGGAAGGAACACAATCACTTGTCTTTTTCCTTTCACTGGGCTGAAGGGGAACCAGTGATCATCCCTCAGGTCGTCTAAGAATCAGGGACTTTGAGCCAGAGAGAAAGCAGAGCACCCAGGCAGCCTTCCTGCTTAGAAGGTCTCATTAACACAGCAGTCACCTCCTAGCACTCCCTGAGCTGTCTTTCTTAGTTCTTACTCTCCAGTTTTCACATTAGCCACCAGACAGCTAAGTTTCAGAGCTTAAGAGGGGACAAGGGATAGGGTCCCTAGAGCAGACTGCATCACTATGACACCACAGCTGCACAAGGTGAATTTTCTGTCTCTTCCTTCTTTTGATGGTTCCCTTCTTCCTATAAGTCTCTTGAAGATCCAAGTCATGGAAGACTCTAAAGCTTGGAAAGGGAGTAAACTGTAAACTTTTCAACATTCTAGCCAGGTCCCTCCTCTCCCCATCAAGTCTCTCTGCCTTCTGTGGGCATGGCCGAAGTCAGGTTACAGAAAGAAGCATTAAAGACATAAATGTTATGTATAAAAGTATGTACAAAGTCAAACATTGGTGAAATGGAAAATAATCAGTTTGTTGCCAATCTTTCTTGCTTTTTAATACTTTTATTGTTAACAATGTGATAGAAAGCTGGAGAGCAGGGCCAGATATCATGTGTTTTCCTTGCTTTGATGCTATTATTGTTAAAATATTTTCTTGTGAAAGAAAGTAGAAAAGCAATTACATATTAAACCTTTGCAAATAATTTTTCAGCTAATATACACTTAGTAAAAAGACTGAATTCCAAGAAATGTTGGGGAAAAGAAATAGATTCACCTGGTAATTCTGAGAACTTTGTTTCAAATACATTAAAAAAAGCTTTTCTGGCTTCATGCTTTCATTGACAGGATTGGGATCACAGAATTAGAGTGTGAAGGCAGTCATCTGGTCTAACTACCTCATTTTGCAGATGAGGAAGCAGGCCAAAAAGAGGTTAAGTGACTTGTTCAAGGTGACAGAAGTTAGCAGAATTGGGATCTGAACTTAGATACTCTTGGCTACAAATCCAATGCCTTTATGCCACTATTCCCATGATCGACACACTAGTGAATTCAACTCTAAACCAGGCCAAACAAAAATCATCATTATATTTCACAGGATTTATATTGATCCAAGGAACAAATTTTTAAACACAGGGTGATAGTAATTAAAATAGCTCTGAAAACCCTAAAACATAAACTTATGCCATCCTTTGTTCTTTGGTAACTACTTCTAAACCTGCAGATCCAACCAGCAACAAGACCCAACAACCTAACACCTAACCATGTGGCTCCTAAAGAACTATGACTAAATTTTTGCATAAACAAAGCCAATGCAACCAAGATTAAGGGGGAAGCAAAAAACTGGGAAAGAAGTTTTACAACTATCATCTCTGATAAAGGCCTCATTTCTAAAATACATAGAGAACTGAGTCAAATTTACAAGCATACAAGTCATTCCTCAATTGATAAATGGTCAAAGGATATGAACAGGCAGTTTTAAGAGGAAGAAATTAAAGTTATCTATATAAAAAATTCTCTAAATCACTATTTATTAGAGAGATGCAAATCAAAACAGCTCTGAAGTACCACATCACACCTATCACATTGGCTAATATGACAAAACAGGAAAGTGATAAATGTTGGAGATAATGTAAGAAAGTTGAAACATTAATTCATTGTTGGTAGAGTTGTGAGCTGATCCAACCATTCTGGAAAGCAATTTGGAATTTTGCCCAAAGAGTTATAAAAATGTGCATACCCTTTGACTCAGCAATAAAGCTTTTAGGGCTGTATCCTAAAGACATCATAAAAATGAGAAAATGATTCATATGTACAAAAATATTTATGGAAGTTCTTTTTTTGTGGTGGCTAAGAACTGGAAATCGAGGGGATGCTCATCAATTGGGGAATGGCTGAAAAAATTGTGGTATATGAATGTATTGGAATATTATTGTGCTGTAGGAAATGATGAATAGGCAGACTTCAGAAAAATCTGGAAAAACTTGTATGAACTGATCCTGAGTGAAGTGAGCAGAACCAGGAGAACATTGTACACAGAAACAGCGACAGTGTATGATGACCGATTTTGATAGACTTAGCTAACCCTTCTCAATAATGCAAGGACCTAAAACATTTCCAAAGGACTCATGGTGCAAAATACCATCCACATCCAGAGAAAGAACTATGGAGTCAGAATGCAAAGTGAAGCAGACTATTTTCCTTTTTGTTTTCTTTCTCATGGTTTCTCTCATTCGTTATAATTCTTCTGTGCAACATGACTAATATGAAAATGTGTTTAATAGAAATGTAAATGTAAAGCCTATATCAGATTGCATGTCATCTTAGGGAGGGTGTGGGGAGGGAGAGGGAGAAAATTTAAAGGTAATGGAAGTAAATGTTGGAAACTAAAACTAAATTAATAAATTGAAAAAAATTATCCCTTTAATAAAAAAAAGAATTGTAACTAATGATTTTGATGCCTGGGGCAAGAAGTCACACCTGGGGCAAGCAGCACTAATTGTGTTCTTAAGTTACTTTTGTAACTTCTGTTGTAAAAATAATATAAGAAAAATACAAATTCAATTGAACAGGAGGGTAAATTACTTTTTTTGGTACATGTTGCAGAAGTGTATTTATTAAATTGCTGCCCACTCTAAATTTTGTTTTTGTTCAGTTGTTTCACTTGTGTCCAACGCATTTGGGGTTTTCTCAGGCGTGGTTTGCCATTTCTTCTCTACCTAATCTTACAGATGAGGAAATTGAAGAAAATAGGGCTGTGTGAGTGTCTGAAGTCAGATTTGAACTCGGGAAGATATGTCTTCCTGATTCCAGGGCTAACATGCTATTCACTGGGCTACCTAAGTTGCCCCTAAATTTTGGTAATTTGGGGTAAAGTTATAGCCACCCTGCTTTCGTTACACTTCCGGATTCTCCCCTCACCCTTTCAATCCCTTTCCAATGAAAAGATAAGTTATGAGTTAAGACCTGTGTACACTGACTACATCATGTTAGGTATACTTTATGCAGAGGTCAAGTCTTTAAGTTCATGTTTTTAGAGTAAAAGGCCTTTGCTAGTAATATTTTTGTGGCATTGGAAAATTTGCCTTGGGCAACTACTTGAGGACAGGAAGTAAGGAAATACTAAACTCAATTAAGGGACTTTGGTTTCTTCCAATTCTAATATCTTATGGAAAAGGCTAGATAGAAATACGAGTATTGAAAGCGTTATTCCAAGGCTAGAGTTCTGATTACTGCCTATCATTGTTTACTTAAAATGCTCTCTGTCCCATGGACAGAGTTGATACTTAGGGTTGGTAATTTAGGGCCTGAGTTGAAGCTAAGGGTAAACCTGGAGACTAGATTTCTAGCCTTAGCTGTACCATTGTGATATTGGTCACATGGTTTTAACTCTGTCATTATAATATTTATCACATCATATAAGTTAACTTGGCCTGAGTTTCCTAACCTGCACAATTTAATTCAATTTCAACAAAAAGGTATTAAAGTGCGTTTGTTGTTATTCAATCTTTTTCAGTTTTGTCTGACTCTTCCCCTTTACAGTTTTCTTGGCAAAGATATTGGAGTGGTTTGTCATTTTCTTCTCCAGCTCATCTGACAGAAAAGGACACTAAGGCAAGCAGGGTTAAATGATTTGCCCAGGGTCACCATAGGCAATGTCTGAGGTCAGGATCTGAATTCAGGTCTTCCTGACTCCAGATCTGATGCTTTATCCACTGTACCACCTAGCTTCCTCTCTGTGTAAGATTCTACACTGGGAGTGTTAGTGATTCCTGGACATTTATCTGTATATAATCAGATTCCCTAGTTGTTAGAGCAAAACTTAAAATTAAAAGTTTTAAGGAAAAAAATGATAAAAAAAAGATGGGGCATGAAATTAAAACAATTTAAACTTATCTATCAGAAGTTACTGAGGCCAAAAAAATAGGAAATGGATGGTGGAAAAGACATCAACATTAATTATGACCTTTTCATATAGAAATTCACTTTATAATTCAGTTGCTACTATGAGTACAAAATACCATAGACTTACCAACTGAAAATCAATTAGCAAGCACTTTATCAACTCCTGCTACAGGTCAGGGACTGCCCTGGTTCCAGGGATTAGAAAAAAAAATACAACAGCTTCTGCCCTTAAAGAGCATACAGGCTATTGCCAAGCAGAAGGATCTAGCAGCAAATAAGAAGATTGTGAGGAGATCTTCATCATGGAGGAAATGTGGTAGAAGGAAAAAAGTTTCAAGAAAGCTAAGAGAAAGAGAGAGAGAGAGAGAAAGAGAAAGAGAGAGAGACACTCAGTTAAGAAGGTCATCCTAAGGACACCTAAGGATGAAACTGGAAAGAAGAAAACCAAATGAGAAATCAGAAAGATTCTCAAAGATCTTTTTTGTCTTCTCCGTGACTTCTTTGGGATATAAGCCTAATAATGAACTCTCTAGTTCAAAGGGTGTGGACATTTTAGTCATTTTATTTTCAGAATTGCACATTGTACCATTTAATAGCTCTGCCAACAACATTTTAGTGGGCCTGTCCTTCTGTTATTGTTCAGTCGTTTTTCAGTCATGTCCAACTCTTCATGATCCCTTTGAAGGTTTTCTTGGCAGAGATACTGGAATGGTTTGTCATTTCTTTCTCCCCTTCATTTTAGAGATGAGGAAACTGAGGCAAACAGGGTTAAGTGACTTGCCCAGGGTCACACATCTAGTAAGTGTCTGAGGTTGGATTGCCTCCAGGACCAGAACTCTTTCCACTGCACCACTTACCTTTCTATAACCCCTCCAATGTTGACTATTGTGATTTGGGGGGCAATTTTTGTCATTTTTAAGGATATGAGGTGAAACCTCAGTGTTGTTTTAATTTGTATTTCTCATTATTAGTGACATATTGTTTTTTCATGTGGTTTTGAGGTTCATGTGAGTTTTCAAAATGGTTTTTTTGAAAACTATATCCTTTGACCATTTATTGGGGAATAGCTATTAGTTTTATATATGTGTATATATATATATATATATATATATACACACACATACACACACATATAAACACAATATATACATATACATTGCATATGTATATGTATATGTGTGTATATACACACACACACACACACACACACACACACACACACACACACATTCTTGGATACCAAACTCTGTGAGAGAATTTGATACAATTTGATCCCATTAGATCACTACCCTTCTTATCCTAGGTACGTTAATTTTGTCTATGCAGATGTTTCTCAGTTTCAAGTAATTAAAGTTATTGATTTTATCTTGTATAATTTCTTCTATCTTTTATGTAGCTAAGAATATACCTCCACACATAGTTATTTTATAGTATGCTTTTTAATATTAAAATTGCATATTCATTTAGAACATGTTGTGGAATGTGGTGTGAGGTGCTGGTCTAAGCCCAATTTCTGCCAGATTGCTTTCCAGTTTTTCTATGGTTTATTGAGTTCTATTGTTTCTGAATTTTCTTTTTCTAGTCTGTTCCATCTCTCTCTCTCTCTCTCTCTCTCTCTCTCTCTCTCTCTCTCTCTCTCTCTCCCTCCCACACACACACACACACACACACACACACACACACTAATACTAGATAGTTTTCATGGCTACTGCTTTGTAATATAATTTGAGGTTTGAAAATGCTATTCTCCCTTCATCTCTATTTCTTTTCATCATTTCCCTTGATATTCTAGATCTTTTGTTTTCCTAAATGAATTTTGTTATTACTTTATCAAGTTACTTAAAATATCTCCTTGGTAATTTGATTGGTATAGCATTAAAGGCATAAATTAATTTTGGTAATATTATCATTTTCGTTATATCAGCATGGCCATGAGCACTGAGTATTCCTCCTGTTTTTAAAGTTGTTCTTCATTTCTTTAAGGAACCTTTTGTAACTGAATTGATAAAAGTCTCTTGTGTGCTTGGAGGTCAATCCTCAGATATTTTATGCACTTTTTAGTTATTTAAAATGGGATTTCCCTTTCTATTATTCCTTCTTATATTTTCTTATTATTATGTAGAAATACTATTGATTTTTGAAGATTTATTTCGTAGCCTGTAAATTTGCTGAAACTGTCGTCTCAATTAGGATTTTTACTGATTCCCTAGGATTTTTCAAGTATGTCATCATCAGCAAACAGGAATAGTCTATAGCTACCTATTGGTTTTCCTTTAATTTTTTTTGTTGTCTTATTGTTGGTGCTAGCATTTTCAACACTATATCAAGTAACAGTAAGAAAGTTGGGCATCCTTGCTTCACTCCCATTATTATTGAAAAAGATTCTAATGCATCCTCATTGTATATGATGACAGTTTTTTGTTTTAGATAGATACTTGTTATGATATTTAAAAAGTCCCTTTCTGCCTAAATTTAGTAGTGTTTTTAGCATAGAAGTGTTATACTTTTCAAAGACTCTTTCTTCATGATGATCATGTGCCTTTGGACATTTTGGTTTTTAATATGATTAATTATGTTATTGTTTTCCTAACATTGAACCATACTTGCTTTCCTGGCATAATCCCATTTGATCATAAGGAATGATTTCTTGGATAAATCACTGTAGTCTGTTGGATAAGATTTTGTTTAAAATTTGAATCCATGTTCATTAATGATATTGACCTCTTTTTCTTTCTCTGTTTTATCTTTCCCTGGTTTAGGCATTAGGACTAGATTTATCTTATAAAAGAATTCTTGTAAAGCTTTCTCAGTTTTTGAGAATGATTTGTGAAGAATAGGTACTTCTTTTTTAAGTTTGCTAGAATTCTCCCGTGAATCTATCAAGATCGGGCGTTTTTTCTTTCGTAGTTCTTTTACAGCTAGATCTATTTCCTTTTCTGGGATTGGGTTATTATGATTTGTATCTTGTCTTCTGATAGCTTAGACATTTTATATTTTTGAAAATATTTCTTTCTTTTATCTTCTCAGTTTTGTTGGCATGCAGCTGTGCACGGTGTGATTCTTTTTATTTCTTCTGGTTCTGGTATGATTTCACCTTGTTGATTTCCTATGTCATTGATTTGATCTTCTGCTCTCTTTAATCAGATTAACTAAAGGTTTACTAACCTTATTGGTCTTTTCAAAGAATAAGTTTTTAGCTTTATTTCTCATTTCTTTGACTCTTATTGTTTCCAATTTAATCTTTTTGTGCTCTAATTTTTAATATCTCCCCTTTTGTGTTTATTTTAGGTTTCTTTCTTGGTTTTCTAATTTTTAAAAATGCATATTCGGTGCATTAATCCTCTCTTTGTCCATTTTATTAACATATATTTAAGGACATTTTTTTTCCCCTTGGGAACTGCTTTAGCTGCATCTCAGAAAATTTTGGCATGTTGTTTCATTATAATTAATTGCTTCATAGTCATGGTTTCTATGATTTGTTCCTTGACCCACTCATTATTTAAGAATTTTTTTGTTAAGTCTCCATTTGGATCTATATCTTTTGTTTGTGGCCCCTGAACCAATTTTTATCCCTAATGTATTTTCGTCTGTAAAGGATGTACTAACTATTCTTGTTTTTTAATATTTGCTTGCAATATCTCTGTGCCCTAGTGGTACAGAGAAATATACATATTCTTTTGCTGTTTCATTTAGGAGATATCATGAGTCTTTTAAAGTCTAATTTCTCCAAAAATGTGTTTGATTCCCTATTTTCTCTTTTATTTTTGTTAGACTTATCCAAAATGGAGAGAGGGATATGTGTTCTCGTAGGTCAGATAATGTTTCCCTTATGAATTTGGATACTAAAGCATTTGGAGTATTTAAGTTTATTACTGATGTTGGATTGTTATCTGTAGTTCCTTTTAGTATACTATAGGTTTCTTATTTTTATTTTTAAAAGTTTGTTTTTGCTTTGTCAGATGGCATGATTGCAACTCTTGCTTTTTTTTTTTTGGATTCACTTTATGCACAGAAAAATGTTTCCACCCCCTCAGTTTTATTTTATGTAGGTCTTGGTTTTTTAAAGCGTGTTTCCTGTAAGTAACAGATTGTCAAATTTTGTTTTCTTATCTAATCTATCACTCTTTTTTCATTTTATTGGATTGTTCAATCCATTCACACTTAAAATTAGAAGAGTTAGGTTTGCATTTTTCCCCATCTCTAATATTGTTTTTTTGTAAGTTGTGATTTCACTCCTCTTCTACTATAAACACAATATAATGTTCCTTCAGTTACTTTAATCTTTTTTTTGAAGGTGACCCTGTTTCTATTGACTTTCTTTTTCTCCTTCCTGATCCTTCTCTCTTATGTTACCTCTTTGCGTTGGGATTTTTGTTTATTAGTTTTTTTCTCTATTACTTTTATCTAGTTATATAATTCCTTCACCCCTTCCCTGCCACTTTTTCTTTCTCAGTTAATCAAGTAGATTTCTCTTTTCCTCTTCTCCCCTTCAACTAGTCCTATTCATTGTGGGTATTCAGTGTGGGTGTGTGGGGTGTTTAGGGAGGAACCTCTGGTGTCAGGGCTTGCTGAGTCCTTTTCAGGACTGCTCATTCATCTTTGCTTTCAACCTTTCACCCAACTCTCACCTGTGGTTCCAAGAAACTGTAGCATGCCCAGTGGCCATACCTCAGCAAAACCATCTCAGCAGATGATCTAAACAAGGTGGAGGGTAACTGACAGTCCTGAAACCTACTAGTGAGTTAGGGGGAAGTCTACCCCAAGCATGTGAAGACTTCCCTCAGTGGAAAGGGTAGATGAGAACAGTTTGTTCTAATAGCCATAAAAAATGCTGAAGCAGGTACCATGGAATGCTTAGAGTCAGACATTAAAGCCATTATGGTCTTCCATTACATCCTGGGCCACTGCTAGTAATCTTGACAGTTGTCTTGCCACTGAACTTCAGTGACTCTGGAACTCCCCCTCACTTAAATCCAATTCACGCACAGTTCAAAACATCACCCTGTGATATCACTGTTCTTCATTGAAACGAAGGATGAACAACTTCATTATTTCTTCAAATTCAACTTTTTGCACCCCTTTCCAAAAAAGAGTCTGCCCCACTCTCTTCATTATTCATCCTCTCTTTCTGTCTAGTCTCTCATTCTCTGATTCATTACCCCTATAATTATCTGGTCTGTCTCTCTATTCTCTGGATTCCTCATGGAATCAAAGCTTCCATGGTAACCATTCTAGGCTCTCCCCTCTAGATGATTTCTGCTATTGCTTGTAGGAGTTGTTCTAGGGGTTTCCCTTTTCCATTGTGTCTCACTCCCAGAACAATGCCAATTGTTATAAGTGTCAGAGAAGATACCTATTTCATGGTATGACCCTCCCTTCCCCATTCCTGATTATGCAGCTCACTCATAGCTACCTTTTTTCCACATTTGCCCCAAAATCTCCCTCCTGAGTCCATGTTTTCCCATTCCCTCAGGTGTCAGTTGCCTTCTGGGGGACCAACTCTTCTCCAAGTATAGGACAAGAAGACTTTTCAACAACCAAATCTTCCAGGTCACATACATAAGGCATAAGGCCCCTATCTCCCTTCACAGATCCTCTCTCTTTACCCATTGGAGCATTCAATTAGTAGAACTCTCTCTTACCACCAAAGTAAGGCCTCTTTCACTTCCCATCTAGTTCAATCTTCCCTCATTCCTTTCCCCCCACTCTTTGGTAGGCCCTTTCAGAGATGACAGTGGTCACCTTTCCCTCATTATTGGCCTTTAATTTTACCCAAGCACATCACACATTCCTCTCTAACCTTTTGTTTCTTCTTCCCTTTCATGTACCCTCCCATGCTTCAATGTATTCCACAAAAAACCAAATAAATTATACATTGATTTACCCATAGATAGAGTTGTGTCAGGTTCTGTCCATGATGCCCCTCTCTTCCTCTTTACCACGATCTCTACTAGATTTCGTCCTTCATCTCTGTCTCCTTGTGTTTATTTAGAAAGAAATCTCTTACTGGTTTCTCTGCTATCATTTTATTGCTGTCTTTAGCTGCTGTAATTATTCAGCTTTCCTGCATTTCTTTTGTTTGGAATGTTTGAGAAGCAAATAATCTCTTAAGTTCTGGTTTTCTCTCTATAAATGCTTGAAAGTTCTTTTTATTATTGAATATCTGTATTTTTTGCATATGGTTAGGCTGAGATTTACAGGGTGGGTCACCTGGGCTGCTTTCTGAGCTTCACAGCATTTTAGAACACATTATTCCTTTCTCTCCATTTCTGTTGGGTGCAGAATTGTCCTACACTATTCAAATGTCTTTTCCTTTGTATTTGAAGGTCTTCCTCATCATCAACTGCAATTTAACCACTGTGTATATTGGAGGTTGCAGCCTTCATTTTTTTTCTAAAGGGAAATCTGTGAATTTTTTAGTTGGTATTCTATTTTCTATGTTCAGAAGTTCTGGACAGTTCTATTATTTCCTTCAATATGATGTGAAGGGTATTTTTTCACCGTCATGTTCTTTGGGGAGACCCATTATGAGCCTTTTGTTGACTCTATACATCCTGTCTTCAAGATTAGTATGGTTTACTTGCATAGTGAACATATTTTCTTTTTAAAAGTTTTTTTTGTTTCTCTTCTACAACATCCTTCACTTCAGTGTATTTTCATTCTCAATCTATTGCTCTCTCTTTTATTTGGTGAAGTTTGCCATTACAGGTTCCAGTTTTCCTATTCTGTTAATTATTTTTGCTGTGTTGGCCATATATTTTGTTCTCATAATTCTCATTTCTCTTTTGAATCATTCAGATAATGTGTTGTGGTTTCAGGTTCTCCTCAAATTTCACAGCATCCTGTCTCATCAAATGTTTGATTATTTTTCTTTGTTTTGCAGTATTTATTCATAGATGCCTGAACTTGTTTACTATCTGGAGGCCATATTCCTTCTCTTGTTTGTATTTTTCTTGCTGATTTACCTACTCATGTTCAAGGTCTTTGAATTGTCTTCTTCTGAAATCTTTAGTAATTTAAGCTCCTTCTTATTTTCCCCCTATCATTCACTTTCTGACTCTCTCCCCTCTATTGCTTCCTTGGGGGCTAGATCTCAAAGCATCTCTGCCTCTTCCCATGATGGGCAATTCATGGTTCACTTGCCTAGGTCTTTGTTTGAATTAACTTTTGGGGTGGTCAGAATTGGCCCCAGATGGATGCTGTGCTTTTTCCCCTCAGGTGGTCTTGCTCTTCAGTGTATAATTGCCTAGGAATTGCATATTGGCGAATACAAAGACAAAGTGGAAAACAGTTCCTGACCTCAAGGAGCTTATTTTCTATTATAATGGTTGTTGAGTTAGATGACTAAGTAGATATAGGGGCCCTTAAATGAACAAGAAATTAATAACAAACAACATATATCTAGTACTTACTATATGCCAGGCATTGTACTAAATACTTTACAAGTATTATCTCATTTGATTCTCACAGCAACTCTGGGACACTATTACTATTATTGTCATCTCCATTTTAAAGATGAAGAAATTGAGGCAAATAAAGGGTAAGTGACTTGCTCAGGGTCACACAGCTTCCAGGATATGAGGCTAGATTTTAACTCAAGTCTTTCTGACTCCAGGTCTACTCCTATACTACATAGCTGCCCAATTTCAGGATAATACTAAACTTCTGAGCATGGGTACCCAGGAGAATGGTGGCACTAATGACAGAGACAGGAATAAAAGCCAGTATTGATAACTCATAGTTTGTTATCTGGTGCCCTGTAACTTGTTTGTAATCCTCTTAGTAGCTTGTTATTTGTGGGAAAATGTCATTGATTTATGAAGATACCTGAGTGAGTTTTCTTTTTCCAGGTGTGTAAGGGAAGAACACCATGCTTTTCAGTTTCTGGTCATTGCCCTATTTTCTGTGTCTGATACTGGTCAGTTGGACCCCTTTCTCCTATGGGATAGGGGGTATAGAAACAAGTGTGGTGATTAGAGTGACTGATGGATATTCCTGAATGCATCCTCTGACTCCAAAGGAATTTTTCCAGGTAACTGTGGTTTCTTGATGAAACATAGGAGCATCTATCTCCCTTTGTCTACTTCAGTATAAAATCAAACAGATCCTAGCATCTTTGGTGAACCAGAACCCATTAGTGACCTACATTGACTAGGGTACCTGGGTCTCAGTTAAGAACACAGACAGTTTTTCTTCCACTAATCAGATCAAAGTGAGAACCCAGAATGACACTGAAGTAGTGGAGCACACATATCTTGTATCCTTTTTTTGTATGAGTCAGTATACCCATTAAGTTGACTTGTATATTAACCCTGTAGTTACCTTAAAGTGGGTAAGGTTGTGGCTCTGTTCTTTGAAATTTCAAACCTGCATAGAATTGGTGAGAAAGAGGTGGAAAATTCAATTAAAGACATTTTAGGTACTATTAGGTAGCATTTTGGGTGCTAAAGATACAAAGGAAGATGAGACATAGGTCCTCTTCTCCCTTTTAAAATTTTTTATTTTTTTTCAGTGAACAAAAATCCATTTTTTATCCTTTCCCCAAATCCAACCCTAAAATAATCACCACAGCATCAAACACTTATAAAAAATTTGCATAGCAAGCAAAATAAATTCCTGCATCAGTTGGGTCCAAAAAAGATATCCCATTCTGCAACCTTAGTCAATTACCTCTGTCAGGAGGTAGATGGAATGAATGCTTCATTAAGAGTCCTCTTGAATCATGGTTAGTTAGTCACTGTGTGGGTCAGACATCTTATACACAGGTGTAACTCAAAGAGTTGATGACCGAATACATATTAGAATTGGAAAGAACCTTCAAGACCATCTAGCAGGTCAACAACTTCATTTTATGGCTGTGGAAACTTAAGGTCCCAAACTACTATTCTGAAACATTAGCATTAATACTCCAAAGATTAAAGAGCATTGACTCCTTAAAGCCAGTAAATATGGCATTTCCCATGTTCTAGAGGAGAGGTAATGATGGAGAAATGCTTTTAAAAATACTTCCACGGTATCTCCAAAGAATCTCCCAACAGAGAAAAATGCTGATCTACTGGAAGGAAAGAATTGGGAGGCTATGAGGACGAAATGTTACCATCAAAGCCTATACCCAGAATACTGTTCCTGTGGGTCAGTGTGGTATGAGAGTGACCCTGGATTTTCAAAGACTCTGCCAAAGAAGTTCAAGGTACTTCAAAGTCCTTCAAATTCAGGGGACTTTCCCATTGCTTCTGTTAAGAAAACCTTACTCTGCCTCACTAAATGAGACAAGTTCTTGTTAAAAACATTTTCTTCATGTATCCCACAATCTAGTATCAAGAAGGTTCATTTTGGGTACCATCCAAAGGAACTTATCAATGAATAACAGGTATGAACCAGAATGGACCTCATAATATTTGGTGGAGCACAGTACTGTGAGGCAATCCCCACTTTACAAATGAGGCAGCTGGTTGCACAGAGAGTGTTGGGCTTGGAGTCTAGAAGTCCTGAGTTCAAATCCCACCTCTGACACCAACTAGCTATGGGGCCTTGAGCAAAAAAAACCTCTGTTTACCTGTATTCTCAGTTGTAAAGCAGAGAAAATAGTAGCACCTACTTCCCAGAGCTGTTTTGAGAATCATATGAGATGTTTGTAAAGAACTTAGCACAGGATCAGGTATATATTAAGTGCTATATAAATACTAACTACTGTTATTGTTATTAGATGGGGCATCTGAAGCCCAGAGAAGCTCAAGGTTAAGTAGTGAAGGTATTATTAACTGGGAATACTCAAAGAATACTTATAGTGTAACACTTCTATGGAATGTACCCTAGAACGAAGATTACAGTAAAGCTCCAAGATGTTGTGATACAGTAAAATGAAAAATGGACTTGATATCAGGATTTCTTAGTCTTGTGCACTGTGGACAAATCCCTTAACCTTTTTGGGTTTCAGTTTCCTCCCCTGTAAAATGGAGCAAATACACAATATCTCACAGGATTATTTCAAAGCAAACATTGCAAGACTACAAAAATGGAATTAATTTTTACGGAGAGATCATATATCTTTTCCCTTCCATTACTTAAAAGTGGTTGCTCAAGGTCAAAATGGGCAAGCCAGAACTCAAACTGGGATCTGACTCCATGTCCATGGTTCTTTCTATGACTACCAGGCTACCCTGATGTTGACCAACAACAGCAAATAATCCTTGGAGCATACAGCTACCAGGGTTATATGTTTCTTTTTATCTACTTTCATGTAGAAGTGAGTTAGCATAGTACAATAAAAGAAGACCTAGATTTGGAATTGGAGGACCTGTGTTTGTGTCCTTGTTCCAAAACCTCTCAATTGAACAATCATTTCTTAAGCAGCTACTGTGTTCGAGGCCCTTGACGTGGTACTAACATTAAAAAGGCAAAAAGTTACAAAAAAATTTAAAAAGCAAAAAAAAGAATCCATGCCAAATTTCTGCCATCAAGCATCATACATTTAAAGGGGAATACAATATTGTAAACTGGCAAGTTTAGTATTGAAGGAAACTCATTAGCTTTTGAGATCATTCAGATCACTTTTCTCTAGGTCTCAGTTTTCCCATATGTAAAATGAGGGTGCTAGACTAGATAAGGGGTTGGTTCTTAACCTGGGGTCTATGAACTCAAAAGAGTCCTGTGGAGAGATTTCAGAAGGCCCATGAAGTTGGATGGGAAAAAAAAATTACATCTTCATTTTCATTATTCTTTGGATACCTTTTTAATCCTGTCTTTTATTTAATGAAGTTAAAAACATTTTTCTCACCA
>CM053769.1:188439710-188455469 GCA_028658325.1 Potorous gilbertii
AATGCAGTGATTGGGTGCTAGTTTAAATTAACTTTCACACAAAAATATGCATGTGCCTATGTGTACATACATATCTATCCATAGGTACAACTGTCAAAGTCTTAAAGGCTGGGGGTTTACATGTTTGGCCCCTCCCCTCCCCCACCTCAACTACCCCATCTAAAAAGGTTTTCTTTTTAATAAAAACAAAAAATAAACAAACAAAACCCCTGATGCAGCTCTTTAACAATAATGCTGGTGGATCAGTGAATTGGAGAGAAAAGGCTGGCAAATCAGTGCTACCATTTCAGCAACGTGGGGGGAATTAGCTGCCTTGGCATGAGTCGGTTTACAACCAAGAGGATCACAGAGAAGAAACTCCCAGGGCTGGTCCCAATAATAAGGAACTGGTTACCCTGGAGCCCAGCTTGGCAAGCTAACTTTATCTGCTTAGAACTTTTGAAAGCCATGTCTAACCCTGGTGTCAGTTTGACATAAGTGCATTAATATATGTGTATAAATATATATACACGTACGTGTATACACACATATATTTATATACTAACTTCCACATTTCTACGCAATCAAATTGAAAAGGACCGGACAAACAGTGTGAAGGTCAAATAATGACTGCTTTATATTGGGACAACACATTTAATATTATTTCAACCAAAGAGACAAAAATGCAGTTTTAAATCAAAGGCACAACAACTAAAACACAGAAAATACTGGCGGCTCTCAGACGCCTTATTTCTAAATTAAATAAACAAGTACACAATTTTGTTCCCTCCCCCAATTCAGGCCCACAAACTTTCCCTACCCCTCAAATCTACACTTCCTGATGCCTTAAAGCATCTACAACTTGGGGTTTTGACTAGTGAAGGTGGTTCAAATGTAACATTTCATTAACCAACCAAATGCTTGCGAGGTCTTGCAAAGAGCATCAGAGCAGGTACCTCAAAGTGCAGGCGTAGCTATCTGTACCTTTTCCAAACATGTTACAGGCCGAGCTAACTCTCTTAACACTATCTTTCTGCTTGGACTCAGGAAGCAGGCTTAATAAATGCAAAAGGCATACAAGTTGTATTTCAGTGCAAATCTTCTGCTGGTAATCAGAAAAAGTTCCAGCTATTAAAAAAAAAAATCCTTCTTTTTTACTCCACCCTCCCACCTCCCCTTTTCCCCCACAAAAACAAAATTAAATAGCACAAAAAAGGAAGGGGAAAAACAAGGAGACTTTGGAGTTCAATAAATCCACTAGCCCTAATTCCCATGTTTTTAAAATTCAATAAAGAATCATTTTTAAAAAGAGCCTAAAAGGAATCTAGTTTCATTTAGGCTGATGATCAATTTTGAAGTCTGAGCATAGGCTCCCTCTGAATTTGTACTTTAGAGTATATGGAATGGTTGGAGGCAGCTAGATGTATAATCAGGCTGAATACATATACAAACGGTAAAGACTGCAGGCAAGCAAAAAAGCCCATGGTGGCTGTCTATCACTGATTCAACTATGTAGCCCTTAGAATTGCAAAGTATCCACAGTATGTGGGACCGCTCTAATCACCTTGTGCCAGTTGCTGTATATTTTAGTTTTATGCATCTTATGAATGGTCCAAATTCAATGAACAGATTACCTAAAGAGGCGCAAAATATCAAGGCCTTACAATGTTCAAAATAAAAAGATTAAGGGGAAATGAACAGATTTTAGTGAGCAGATTTCTACATACAAAGTTTCCAGAACGTCTATAAAAGCATGTTGTAAGAATTTCTTCTCCATTACATTAGTTTATATAAAAATGAATAAATAGTATTTATAGATTTAATGTGTTTATGTACATATACATGTGCTCTGTTAAGCTTAAATAAAAATGCTACAAGGTGGGGGACCAAGCTGGGGAGAAACCATGGCCAAAGAGGGGGAAAAAATCAGCTTTCTAAATTAGCAACCCCAAAGCCTCCATAAACAAGTTTCTGGGAGTGTCTAAAAATAATTCAATAAAGGTAAGGAACTGTAGTAACATTGTACTATCCCCTTGTGTTTACTTGCAACATAGAAAGTAGCGATGTGAATTTTTCCTTTCATTAATGACAGAAGCTAGCTCAGCTAGCTCTACAGCTCAATTATTGCTGAAGGTTAAATAGGAAAATAGATTGGAACTGGACCAAATGTTGCTTTTTTTTTTTAAAGAGGCATAATCATTTTTGTGCTAATGGGAAATGGAGATCATCTTGTTCATCTCTGAGGTAGAAAAAAAAATTATCCCAGAGACAAGTAGTATTAAACTTTGAGGAAAAATAAATGTGTGTCTTGGGACAGCACTATTCAGCGATAAGATGGTGCAATCCCCAGAACATGAGATGGGGATAGATTGTACCATTTAGTTGGTGAGAAAAACATTCAAGAAACTTGATGAGTTGTGTAACCCCGAAGACATGTTGTCGAGTCGAGGTGCCTGGTTTAAAGCAAGAGATATTGCCCAAGGCTACATACGGGTCTGGAGAAATTCATGTGCAGTGTTTGAGGGGTAAGTTTTCAGAGGATTAGGGATTTTTTTCCTAGCATTCCCAGGAAAGCCTGGGGTGAGGCACACAGTTAAGCGCTCTTAAATGCTCTTTTCAAAGCTTACTTCATAGTTCTGAGATTAGGATCTCAACTTGAAAAGTTTGGTTCCTTCAGGTTTTTTGAACAGAAGTCACAATTGAACAATTTTGCTAGACAAGATACATAAACATAGCAAACAGAAAAATTTAAGATAGGTTGAGAAGACTAAATGATGACAATAAGTAAAAGGGGAAATTACTGATATTTGGGAGTTGGCTCTAAGTCTAAATATTCTTAGATGTTTCAAAATTTTGTTGGAATGTACAGTCTCACAGAGATGAATTTTTATGGACAGAAAGAGAAGCTAGTGGATGCAATCAGATGTGTGCTCCAGAGAGTAGCTTTGTAAACCCACGACCCTATGCACTTTTTCTTGAAAACTTAGGCAAGGCTGATTTGGGTAAAAGTGGTGGTGGTACATTGAAATTTACGTGCAAGGGAATTGTGGGAAGGTCCAATACACTACCTAATAAGATCCGAGAGGGAAAACCATAAGGAAGGCAGCCACCGCTCTAGCCGTTTCTTATAGACTGAGACATGTCTTGTGATTGTCCTGCAGCTTTATTCTCTTAATGCTGGAGCTCGAGTAGCCCTCGTCACTGCAGAGGCTCTGCATGCTCCCCCTCTCATCCGAGTCACTCACGCTGCTGCTGCTCCAGTCCAGATCACCTGTGAGATAGTCTGTGCTTTCAACATCAACGTCAATTTCTTCTACAAAGAAGAGCAAAAGGGAGAATTGAGGGAATTCAGTCACCAGAGCAGACAACTCAGGCCCCAACTCCAATGAATGCAAAGACAGGTTTCCCTCCCTGAATGTATCTGGGGAATTGAAGGAAAAAAGACTGTTTCCTGAAATATTCCATTTTAGCCACTGCTTAAATTCTCCAGTGACAGTACTCCATTTCAATCTAGGCTGCATCCTGCTGACGAGGTAACATCATTATCATAGGAGTCTTGGATTTGGAGTTAAAGGAGCTTTCTTTCAATTTTGGCTCTGACACTTTCTAGCTGTGTGAACACAGGCAGGTTATTGACTCCTTCTAGCCTCAGTTTTCTCATCTGTAAGTTGGGGGTGATACTTGCACTTGCACTACCTACATTACAGAGTTTTTAAGGTAAGCAGCTTACAAACACCAGGAGTACTAGGTAAATTACGTGCTACTTTGTGGAGCATAGAGAAGGGAAAAGGGAAAATATGGATGAGGAGGAGCAAAGGGAATATATTTCATAATAAAATTCCAGTCACTGAAAAGAGGGTCTCACCTCTGTCTGAGTCAGAGCGCTCTGAGCAGACTGTAGATCCTATGCTGTCCATTCTCATTCTCTCAATGCCCAATTTCTCCAACTGCCTTTTCAGGTGCCGCTGCTCTCGCTGTAACTGGTCTATTTGGTGTACTGCTTTTCTGTCACAGTCTTCAAGCTTCTGCAGGTTAAAGGAGTTTTCAGAGGATTCCTTAGATTAGGCTTAAACCAGTAATTAAAACTACCTTGAATCTGTGTCTCACTCCTGAAACACATTCCTGTCCCCAGAAGGCTTTTTGGCGTCTTGACTTTCTTGCTTATCTCAGAAAGGAAGTTCACTGGGGAGCCACTGTTATTGTCCTCCAATGTCTATGACATCAACACTCATTTCTTTATAGGGATCACAGCTTTAGATCATGAAGGAACCATAGACTCCTTCTAGTTCATTTTTCAATGAGGAGACTAAGGCCCTAAAAGGTTAAGTGACTTTTCTGAGGTCACATGGGCACACCCCAGGCTCCTTCCACTGCATCACCTGCCCCCTGAAGAATGTGGTCTGCTACCCCAGCATCCTGGCTTTGGGGTCAAGAATCTCTGAGCTGTCCTATGTGTCTAGGGGTACACAGTGAACTTGAAGGCTTACATTATTTGAAGAGCTTTGAAGAAACTATAGGTTAAAGGGTCTTGAGAAATAAATATACTCCAATTTAAAGTCATTTTTACTCAACATATCTCCCTCAGTTACAGAAGTACTTTTTGTGTCAGGTTAAGTATCAAATTAACTTCTTTTAAAACCCATAATAATAGTTCTTTTTAAACCATTATTTTAATCACATGGCACAAGAACTCAGACATCATTTACATTTCCAAGGAGTACTCATTTTAACACATGCTTCTCCCCAACCCTGCCATGTTCCCTGACATCAGAACAATATCCTTTAGAGCAGAGGAGTGTCAAACTCAAATAAAAACAGGGGCCACTAAACTATACTAAGGAATTCTATGGGCAGCACACTGACTTAGGAAAACCACACATATCAAAGAATTAAATCAGATAGAACTACATTTTAATGTAGATTGGGCTTCACTTGGGAGTTTTGAGGGCCACATGTTTTACACCTCTGCTCTAGAACAGAAAGTTTTAAATAATTTTAAATGATTGAGAGATTTTATCAACAAGAATTCAAATCAGTGTTTCTCCTACTGAAGAAGTAAATATAGAAGTACTTTAAGCAGGAATCTTGATGATTGTGATATGGAATAAAATGAACATAATACTACTCTTCATATAAACTATTTGTTAACAAGCAGTCCAGACCTTCATAATCAAGAAAAGTTCTTACTGGACAGTTAGAAATTCAAGGGAGGAAGCCAAATGTACACTCGCCTTTATGTGTAACTTTGCTTTTGTTAATAAGCTTAAAGTAGTGTGACGATTCGACTCAGGTCCAAGCGGTACGAGCCCCTTCAGCTTCTCAAGGCACAAGCGAAGGTGGGCACGTCTGCAATGCAAAAAGTCATATTTGCACTTCAGAATACAAGGTCAGGTGGGACAACCAGCAAGAATAAACAGTAACAGGATAAGATAGATTTTAAAGATATCATTAGAAGAGATCTTGAAGAAATCAATTTTCTTTTTTATCAGATGACTGAATAAAAACCAATGCGTACTGGGAGCCTTGTATATGGTGAAACCCCTTTTACACTTTTTGGTGATGATGGAGTGCTACCACTTGCTCCTATAGGCTAGAGGAGCTTCTCTTGTTTGGAGTTATGTTTCTGGGACCATTTTATACAAAGTACATATACATTCATATTAATAATGAGACATTCTGTGGCTAAGATCCTACTCAATTTGTCTTTGATATACATTTAAATGGACACTGGCAGGTCTCCTATTAGGACTGGAAAGATATACTGTATTGTAATCAACCACTTAAGTAACAGGTATTTATTAAATTCCTATTATGCACCAGGCACTAAGTGCAAATAACGAAACAATTCCTATATGCAACAAACATTCTAATGAAGAAAATAACAAAAACATATACAAATACATAGAGCAAAAATATAAATATATTCAAAGTAGTTAAACACAAGGTAATCTGAGAAAGAGCAGCTGAAGAAATTAAAAAGAAAAGGTTTCATGCAGAAGATGGTACTCAAGTTGCATGTTAAAGGAAGAGATTCTATGTAAGGTAAGGAAGGAGTGCATTCCAGGATTATGAGACAGCCAGTGCAATGGTAACAGGAATGGAAATGCTGTATGTGAGGGACAAAGCAAAGTCTGGTTTGGTTGGTCTCAGAATGTAATAAGGGATGTAACATACACTGAGGCTGGACAGCTAAATTGGGGAGAGACTGTGAAAAGATTTACAATCTAAACTGAAAGGTTTATATTTTATTATAGAGATAATAGGAAACTACTAGAAATGATGTGGGATGAGAGACACAGAAGAGACCAGGATGTTACTGAGGCTACAAAGCTGGGAGAATGGAAGGGTGGTTGTGCCCTTAACAGGAAAAGGGGAGTCTTAAAAAGGGGAAAGTTAAGGGAAATATAATAGGCCAATAATAATGTAATAGGAAATATAATAGGGACAACCGGTTTGAAATGTCTAGTGAGTAATTAATTGCTAATGCAAGACAGAGGCATGAGGGATAGACTGGAGGTGGATATGGAGTTCTAGGAGTCATCTACACAGAGAGAAAAAGTTAAAATTCATGGGAGCTGATATGACTCATAGAGAAAGGAGACCCAGGACAAAATCTTGGGGAATATACAGTTAAGGGCCACAGTCACAATGTGGTAAGAGTCAGCAAAAGAGATTGAGAATGAGTGGTCATGAAGGTAGGAGACAAATCAGGAATGTAACAAAAATCCAGAGAAGAGAGAGTATTCAGGAGGAGAAGAGTACTCATGTCAAATGCAGAATACAGGTTGAGAAGGATTAGGAATAAGAAAAGACCAAAAGATCTGGCAATTAGGAGATCATTAGAAACTTGGGAAAGAGGAGTTTCAGTTGAGTGATGAGGTTGGAAGCCCCACTATAAGGGGTTGAGAAGTGACTGAGAAGTAGACAACTTTTTCAAGTAGTTTGACTGAGAAGGGAAGGAGATATACTGTCTAATAGATTAATGGAACAGTAGGATCCAATGAAGGGTTTTTTTAAAAAAATTATTTGATTTTTTTTTTAAGAAGAGAGGAGACTTGGATGTGTACACAGTAGGAAAAAACTAACTGATAGAAAGGGGTTGAAGATTTGAGGAGGAAGATGATACACTGCTGGAAAAAGATGGGCTCAAGTACACATGTAGAGGGGTTGGCCTTAGCAAACAGGGCCACTTTTTTGTCAGATACTGGGGAAAGAAGAGAGAGTGGGAGCTGCTGCCAAGGGGTTTAGAGATGAGGAGAAAGTGACAAGGGGCAGCTTATGTGGAAGAAGAGGCTCTCCTTGAATAGTCTTGATTTTCTCAATAAAATAACAAGCAAGATCTACTTAGCTTAGGAGGTGTGGAGGGTGGGAAGGAAAGCTTGAAGAGAGAAAAGAAGGTTTGGAATAGCTCCTGTGGGAAGAGAGATAGGGAATCAATTAAAGAGAACTAAAACGGCTTCTTGATGCAATGAGGGCCCAGTTGAGGTTGGATAACATGAATCTGCAATATAACAAGTGAGCACCATTGGGAAACTTCCTTCAGCAGTAGGCAGTAGCACTGGAGTAGGAGTGGAAGAGGTAGATGGTGGGAGTACCTCAAGGCTGAGGTTTGGCAAGAGAAAACTACTAACAGTTAAATGTCACTATACAGACAGGAGACAGCCGAATATAACTACTTTTGAAGCCAGTGAACTTAACTGAATAAAATAAGAAGGTGTGGAGGAAAAGTTGGGAGAAGATAGAAAAGAATTATATTTTTAAAAAGTACTAGGTAAGAAGAGTTTACTAACATAGGTGTGTGGTAGTAACTGTTATCTTGGTTTGGACTTTTTTTAGAATATTCTATTGAAAATGCCATATGAGGTTGTAGTTACTTATTCCTTCTCACACAAAGTTTAAGAACCATCCCGGGACAGAACCTACCACAATTTACTTTTTTCTTTTTTTAGGGCTTAACTGAATTGTACCTCCTCTATAAGGCCTTCTCAGACCATTCTAACATAAACTGCTCCCTTCTTCCTCTGAATTCACACCTTTATTATGGATAATACTCATTTTGTCAAAACAGAAAATCTATGACTTCTTATTGTACCCTTGGTTTCTCAAGTCTAAAATCCCCCAATTAGAGAATAAGTTTTTTGAGGGAAAGACAGTATTATAAATGTCTTTTTGTCATAACACTAGTAACCATTTCATGCAAAGCTGGTATGTAATGGACTGATTTGATGAAATGATGGACAGTCATAAAGAGTCAAAAGGATTAGGCTTCTTTTCTATAGTTCCAGATGACAGAACTGGAACTTATGGTTGCAAGTTAAAAGAAGGCATTTTGGTTCAACGTAAGGTGGAATCAAGAATATAAGCTTGTCCAATAATGGCATAGGGCTGCCTCATATGATATTATGGGTCCCTTCACTGGAAATATTAAAGCAGAAGCTACATAACTCCCTTCTCAGGATTTTATAGAGAGATTGCAGTATAAGCTAGGATAGATTTCATGACCTTCCAGCTCTAAACACTATACCATTCTGGTAACATATTCTACTGTTAATTATTGCATAGTTAAAATACCATGACTATTCTATGCTACTCTAAACTTCCAACACTATGCTATTCTGGGAGTAATCCTCTGAGTTTCAGAATTTCGGATTCATTGCAGCCCATAAGCAAGGTAATTTAAATACGGACAAAGTCAACTACATTGAAGCTTGGTTTCCCCTTTTGGATTTTCTCCTCTTCATAGCCTTGCTTAGTGGTCTTGTGGTAAGAGGAAAAGGTATCATAAAAGGTCCACCAAAAGGAGAACAGATTTTTAGAGAAGGGCCAACTGGCCAGCATGCAGTATTCTCACATAGGTCAGTTCTTACATTTCCTCATGACTTGAGGATTTTCATTTACTGTGGATCAAATAAGCATTGTACTTGGCAGGTACTAGGTAAGAATATCTGAACAAAGAAGTCATCATTGGTATTTTCCTTTGATGCTGAACCAAATTTGACCCTGCTCAAAAGTAGGGAATGGGAGTCACTCTATAACATCTGCAACATTTCCTTATCACCAGGTTTTCTTAGGAGAGAATAAATATGAAACCGATTTTAAAGAGGAGTTAATTATAAATGCAGAAGGGTGATTTTAGAACTAGTTTGGAGTTGGGAATATTGACTGGATAAAAAGTACCACCCCTTCATAAGACTTCCATTCTCTCTGAAAATCTTTACATTTGGAATGATGCACTATCTGCAAGTGAGCAGATGATCAGTTTACCTCACATCATTACTACATAAAAAAATTAAAAACTGAGAGAAAACAGCTCTAAGGAGGTGAAAAACATTTTTACTTTGTAAGGAAACATTTTGGATGATGTTCAGAAAAAGATTATTTTATTGAAAATACCATGTGAGATTGTAGTTACCTATTCCTTCACACACATACAGTTCCTACTGACTACATAGCTTAACAACTAATTTTCAAATTAACATAAAAAATCAAGGTTGATCAAAAATAACATCAGACCATTTTAAATTGGATTATATATGTTGAGTGGCATTTGCACAGACCACATAACGCATAGCACTATCATATTAATCTTTCCTTAGTGTATTTAGGTTATTTGAATATTTAAATTATTTTGATGGTAGTGGGCAGATAAAAGGAAAAAAAAACAGGAAAATATTCTATTTTTAACCATTTCTAGAACTATAAGGATCATTAACCAAACAAGGAGTTGTTATTATTTAATATAGGTTTTGTAAAGTGTCTTACGCTTGTCAAAGAACAAAACAAGATTGATTTTCTCTTCTCTGTCTTTTTCTATCTAGTAGTTCAAGACAAGGGTACAAGTGGTAATTCTTCACAAACTGGCTTTGCATTTATGAAAATGTGACTGCAGTCCCTGGGGGGATGATATTTTACAGACATCTGTAATAAAGCCCCTTTACCTGCTGACTATTTACAAAGGTTAGTTTAATTATTCTAAATATACCTTTGGCCTGTAATAGTTTTCATGGACCAATCCATCTTTGACCTGAACTGTAATTAGCAATTAGAAGAAACAAACATAGCCCAATGATGGCCAATTTTTTTTTTGGTTCAGTCCTTTATTTCAACACTATGGAGAACTCCCAGTGTGGAAATCCCATCGACTGATGACTAGTTTAGATCACTGGTTCAAGGATTTAAGGCTAAGAAGGGATCTCAGAGTAGTCTATCTACACCAATCTCTTCATCCTACAAAGGACAAAACTGAGTGGGGGGAGGTAATTAAAAGACTTTCTCAAGGTCATAAAAGTATTAAGACCAGAGACAGGATTTGAATCTAGGTCTCCTCTGACTTCAGGGACAGTGTTTTCACTGAATTATGCTGACTCCCCTAAAATTAAAGCATTTGTTTTGGCGGTGTGTGTGTGTTTTGTGTGGGAAGCATGGAGGCAACTCTAGAGGAGTGTCAAAATTTTGAGTTGGTTTCCCTATTCACATTTTCTAGATGTGTGACAGGTATAACACTACAGGATGGGCAGATTATTGAGTAGGGAATTCTTTCCAACTTGTTTCTGTTTGCAGAAGGGTGATTACTGCTAGGGAAATGAAGATAATTAAAGCAATTTAATATTTCTTTTTAAGTCAGCTGGGAACTGAACTGCATTTTACTAGGCAGATGAGAATTGCAGGCTGTTATTTTATAAAGGAGATTGAAGTCTTCTGGAATTAAAAGATTTAAGGGAATGTCTGACCCATTTCCAGGGAAGCACAAGTCTTGTTTATATCTTGTTTAATCTTTAAAAAAAAATCACATGAAGTTAATATGTGCAAGAGGAAAGATTCCTTCATGGTCAATGATATGAAGAAAGAACAATTAGAAGGGAAATTAAACTACTCAGAGCAAAGGCTCTTGTGTTCTAGGGAGCAAGATTTAAAACTCAAGTGCAGAATCATGCAGGAGTGCTTTTGTTAAACACAGTTCTGGTGGGTGTTAGAGGCAGAAGGGAAGTTAGGGATCATCTAGTCTATCCTTCTACCCCACACATAAATTTCATCTACAAGATTCTCAACAAGTTTAGTTTCTGCTTTAACATTTCCAGAAATGAGGCACTCACTACTCATGAAGCCACCCTACTCCATTTCTAGATACCTCAACTTGTTAGCAAGTAATTCTAATTCACATTAAGCCAAAATCTGCCTTCCTGTAGCTACCACCTATTGCTCCCAATTCTTTCCTCTTGAGCCACAAAAGCAAGTATTATCCCTCTTCACATGTCAAATATTTGAGATTAGCCATCATGTCCCCCATAAATCTCTTCTCCAGGAATACCATCCTTTGTTCCTTCAATTATCCCTCATGTGGCATAGTCTCTAGTTCCTCAGAATGACAGGGAGCACAAATTAAGAGACAGAGGGACTTTGGAGATCATCGAATTCAACTTCTTTACAGATGAGAAAAATAAGGCTCGGAGAGGTTAAGTGACTTTCTCAAGGTCATGTGAGTACTAAAGTAGAAAGCCAGGATTTGATCCCGAGAATTCTGACTCCAGATCCAGAGTTTATCCCCTTATACCATCTCACTCTCTTCAGTCAGACTACCTTATTCTATACATGATCAATTCCTGAATGTGCCCTTTGTGACTTGGTATCTAGAATTAGATACAATATTCTAAATGTAATTTAGCTAGTATAGTAAGTACATTGTGACTATTACTTCCCTTGACCTGGACATCAGACTCCAAATTCTTTATTTTGGTAGTTTGAACACACTATTGGTTCATGTTGGGATTTCACTGAGCTAAAATTCATAGCCTATTGACACTAAGTCAAAGAACAAAATTTTCATTGAAACCCCTCATTTTTCAAACCTGACACAGAACATTGTTTATATTTCTCTTATGTACTCATGTTACATTTTGCATTGTAGTTATTACATATGTGTCCTATCTCTCCTTTAGATTGTTACCTCCATGAGGGCAGAGACCATGACTTAATTATTTCTGTAGTTCCCTTGGAACCTGGCACAGTATTATAATAAATGTTTACTATATGTATAATAAAATGTTTGTTAAAATGAATTTAACTTTAGCATCTTAAACCTTAAAGAATTCAGAATGTATTTGCAGACAAAAACATGAAAGAAATGAAATACGGTGCTATTCTAGGGAAGAAAATGCAGACAGAATCAAAGATCAATTCAACTTAACAAACATTTGTTATTAAATGCTTATAATGTAGAATTTTCCTACTCAGGACCTGTTCTGATGAATGTGAAGGTGACCATGGGCTCTTGAAAGCAAAGCTAGTGAAATGTAAGTTGTGGTAGGTCCTATCGGGCTAGTAACTCTAAAGGAGTGAGAGTAAAAGGAAAGAATATGTATCAGTGGAGGGAGTACCCACATAAAGGAAATCATAGGTTCCTTAAGTATGGAAACAAGTGATGGGCACTGGAGCCCACAAAAAAGAAAAAAATTACCATAGTTCCTGTCCTCAGAGTTCACAGTCTAGGAGAGAATATTAACATATATAGAAATGACTATAATGCAAAGTTAAATGTGGAAGGTACACAGGAGAGGTCAAATGAGAGAAATGGAAGAACTGGACAGGGAGGATTACCTGCTAGACGTTCTCCCTCCCTCTCCCCTGTAATACTGACTTACTGGGGTAAAGACAATGGCTGTGGGTGGTGGATAAATAGCTTCAGATCTTCCTATCTTCCTTATTGAAATGAACACTACACCTATAATGCATTTACATCCATTAGCTTTATCAGAGGAGAATTTTACTAAAGCAGATTGGTCTAAGAAAGCTGGTAAAAATCTAAATCTCAGATGTAGTTTTAAAGTGTTCACTACAGTGAAAATTCTAGATTATGATGTAACTAGTAAAAATTTATGTTAGTAATTAAGCCCAGACTTGCTATAGCACAGCCTCCTGTGCACCAATGTACATTAAGTCAAATGGGGCAACAGGCAAGGAAAATTTAAAGAATTAAAAAAAAATTTCCTAAAAAGAGAACAGAATAAAAAAGAACTTCCATACTATATACTCCACTGAAACTCTCTCCTAATCAAGCTTCAAACTATAGGTAGGCAGGAGGGCAGAAAAAACTACTAACTGATAACTGAATCTGGCACTCCTTATTTAAGTCTTCAGACTCCCTCACACTATGATTAAGCTGGCTCCTCAGGCTGACAAATTTGGAAGCTTGGGAATAGGTAAGTCAAAGGGGCTAGATCACAGAGAGGCCTGAATGCCATTAACTGAGGGTACTACATCTAGCTAGTGAATTTAGACAATATGGAGTTATATTTTTCTTCTCTACCACTCCCCAAAGTATTTATTTCTTGGCTTCACCAAATTGCTCCTTGTGAGTGAAGTCTCATAGGATTGCCAAGTCAAGCCTAATTGTCTTTTTGATAGGTATCAGGAGGTGCACTCTTGGTAAAACCATCATTTATACCCTCTATGGTTTAAGAATCAAGAGTGGGTGACCTGGTGGGTATAAGTAGGCTGAAGTATAATTTCAGTGGTGACCTATACCCATTAAATGTGGTATAAGGGCAATCCTTGAGGAAATGTATTATTTGCAAAGGAGGTGAATAGGAAATGTAAGAAGAGCAAGACATGACCAAGTGTCGTGCTAGACTCACAAAAGATAAAAAGGAGCTCAAGCACATTGGTTGTGTCTCCTACAGGGGCCTACTGTAGAACACAGACAAAAAATACAAGATCAAGAGGCATGGATGGGTTACAGTATATGAGCCTACTGTAGAACACAGACAAAAAATACAAGATCAAGAGGCATGGATGGGTTACAGTATATGATGGAGAGAACCCACTCAAATAAGATCATAGGTAATATTTAAATCAAATATCCCTCCTTTATTTGAGTCTTGCAAGTATGAGTGAAGCACAGAAAGTAGCTATAGGATTAAGACACAGCATAATAGTTGGTATATAGCACCTAATGTAAGGAGTGCAATAGGCAAGCTGGGAGAGGGCTTGAAATATACTCAGCTTTTTGCCACCTCCAAGTCATTACCTGCAATGGCTGCTTCATTCCTGTCAACCAAAAGAGGTCCCCCTGGCTCCCATTTCAAAACTTAAGACACTGCCTCCATAAAAATATACCTTGTTCTAGTCAAGTAGCATTACTAACCCTCCTCAAATAGTTAATATTTCAATGTATTACTCTGTATGGCATACAGTTGTTCATTAGATGTTTTTCACATACCTGTCTCCTGTGTTCATATATGTACGTATGTGTAGACACATATTTATATATTTCTCTCTTATTTATGTATGTGTATATATGTATATGTGCACACACACATAAATATATATTTACGTACTCTTATTTATCTCATTTTCTCTATTGGATTAGGTTCTTCAATGATAAAAGTCCAGGTTTTCCTTTTTAACTTCTCCCTGACCTAATAACAGTGTTCCATATATCATAGGCACTAAAGTAGTGTGGTTTACCAATGAAATCTGATCTATTATTTTTGAGAAATTTTCACCCTTCAATTAGAGTGTTTCTGGAAATGACCTTTTTTTAAAAAAATGAAGAACGCAATACCCCAGAAGAGTAAAGCTAGGTCCAATATTGGAATGATGAGTGCCAGAGGTGGAAAATGTTACCTTATTTATATGGGGAACATGTTACTAACTCAATCTGAGTTTTTCAAGATAGTAAAATTTTCCTGATGTTATATTTCTGGCTTATTACAATGTGAACACTCATGGATAACTGCACAACTTTGGAAGGATAGCATGATGTTTGGGGTTAGAAAGGAAGAGACTAAAAATAGACAGTTGGGTACAAGCATGAGTGGCCTTTGTGAATATTTTCCTTGTTCTGTTTCTCCAGGTCAAGTGAAGGAAAAGTAGGGGTAGAGGTGCGTATACTAAAGATGAAAGTTATCATATTAATGGTTCTGCGGTTTCTCACAGAAATGTTAATGTCCTCAAAAGATACTGGTGATCTCCAAAGTTTGCATTCTGATCAATAAGCAAAGGATTCCGTTTCAGTCTTGACAAATGTAGGTGTATTTAAATGAGAGGCAGCCAGACACACAGACACACTAGGGAGAAAGGGAAGACAGAATGCAAGAAAAAGGCTCTAAACTTCATCTTCAAAGTAGCTGCAAGTGGACTATGATCTTCTTGTTTCTCTGAAGGTTTTTAAAGCTTTTTACTCACCTAGAACTGACTTCTTCTTGAATCAAAATTTACCTAGGGGAAGGTCATGACATATCATATATGATAGGGGATATGCCTTAACTAACCACAGAAAAAAATGGTATGTCCTTTATAATTGGCATTTGCTGATTAATCCTCTCTTTATCCTAGTAATCTAGTTAAGAAAAGTGTTCTAACTGTTGATTTCTAGGCTAACCAATGACTTCTGACTGGGTGTGTGAGAACTCAAAGTGCTGTTGCACAATGGTCTAAACGACAATCCCATATTCAGTTTCCCCTCCAAGCTCTACCAAACACATAAGCTAGCAGTAACATATTTTTGGAATTTAGGCATTGAACAATACACACTTGACTTTTTTTCTCATCCTTTTTAAACATAGATCAATACATCCTTCCAAGTACAGCACCAACCAGGCTAGTTACAGTAATGTTGCGACAAGTGACAAGTGATTTCCATTTACCACATTTTAGAGCAAAATCTGAGGGTGGTCAAGGTGTGGAATAGGATAAACATGATGTAATATCATGGTGGGGAGTGAAGTGAGGGGGAGAAAATATCCATTCTTTTGGATATAAGATCTACAGTCATTTATCAGA
>CM053769.1:188455969-188486237 GCA_028658325.1 Potorous gilbertii
CTGAATACCCTTTCCTTTAGTCTGGGATAGGAAGGAACTTCGCCAGCCACCTGGCCCAAGGCCATCAGTTTTTAGATTAAGAAAGTGAAGTCAGAGAGGTAAGGTGACCTGCTCAAGGTCACAGAGGTGGTAAGTAGGAAAGCTGGGCTGGAGCCCATGTCCTGATTCCAAATTCAGCACTTCCCCACTGGACCTGTATACTATAATTTCAGAAAGCTTTAAAGAATCACAGAATAGGAATTGAATCTGACTGTGATGTAAAGTGTTACAAGACAGTATTATGATAAACAATAAAGTAGTGGGACAGAGAAGGGTGAACCTCAGCTGATGGTCTTGGAAGTGAGCACTTACATGAGCAAGTTGCACAGGATTAATTTTAGAGGACTACAGACCCCCCTCAAGAAGTTCATTTAAACTGGTTACTGGCTTATATTCTGTTTTAGTATGTTTTTGGGGTGACCTATGAAATAGGAAATTTCAAACAAAGCTTTAAAACTCATCTCCCAAAGGTCTCTGGGATATGAAGTTTTAATGAAAAAGAAAAGAAAAAGGAAATAAAGATTTTATATTTTAGGATGATTTGTTTACCATCAAAAGATTTGTAGATATCAAAACTAATTCTCCTGAAGGCTTTAATTCATCCTGTTTGTCATACATGGACTTCCTTATTCCGTTGTTAAGTAATGATTCAGAAATTTATTTCCTAGCTCAGCTGGTTGGGTGGGTATAGTTTATAAAAATGTGCCCGTGATAAAGACCTTTTGTTAAAGACATATGGCATTTTAATTTTAACAAAGATAAAATTCTGCATCGTTAGATCATTTTTTGACTGTACACATGATTGTGATATGAGTGTGATACAACTGGGCAAGGTTCTCTTGTCTTGCTCAAAGGAACTATACTTAATAGAGGATGGACAGGAAGAAAAGATAAAATGTAGAGAGGGCAAAGGTAGTGGCTGGGCGTGTACATGCCTTTTCTGGTCACAGTAATTAAAAACCAACTATATGGAATGTATGCATGTTAAATATAAATTTCTTATTTATTTTAAGAGTTAAAATATAAATTACAGTTTGGATATCACAGTTAAATTTTCTGCTAGAAAGTATATCTCTTTTCAGGCTGTGAACTTAACTTAAAAACCACAGAAGTCTTGACTATTTACTCAAGAATGTTGCTAATACTCTAAATTTTAAACTCCCAGGAAGGTCACTATTCGTAATCTCTAGCATACTTCATTTAGTCACTCAACAAACACTTATTTATTGTTTATGTAAATGTGCTATGATAATGGGAGGCATGAAGACAAAGACATGTCCTTATTCTCAAGGCTACAATGTAGATGGAAGAGAAATAACAAGAACACAAGTGAAAAATAATAATTATGAACATAAATATGTACAAGTACTTATAAACTGAACCGTAGCCATAAATCTTAACTGAGATATTCTTTATTTAAAGAATTAAGATTCCCAAAATGGAACCCAAAGTGCTCATTTCTGAGCTCTCTCCTTCCATACTTATTGCTGTGTAAACAACTTACTAATGTCAGCTAAAGAAATATATGCCCTCTTCCAATATTCAATTTGATTATCGAAAAGTCTTGATAAATGTCAAATCTGTCCATTTAAAAAAAGATAGCACTGAAAAGAATTAGCAAAGAATTGTAGTCCTATTACTCAAGTTTTAACCATATCAGATACTTGGGAATACTTCTCAGTTACAGAAATACTCCTCCTTCCCAAATACAATTAGTTGTTCTTATTACCAAATAAAGCTGGTTAGTAGTCTTTCAACTACTTGTCGACTAATTTTCCAAAAAACTGCCTCATTTTAGCAAAGCATGTTCCAAAAAATGCAATTTGAAACAAGGTATTGATTAAAAAAAAATTACTAGGGAAAAACCACTACAAGCACTATCGACTTCTCTTCATTCCAAAAATCTAAAGGCTGATACTGCCATTTCCAAATAGGACCAACCACTATTCTTAGTGTTCTATTGGAATAGCTCTCAATGACTCTGGGCAAGGCCCTTCTTTCTCTGAGCCTCAGTTTCCTCACCTCTAAAATAAGGGATTGTTTCAAGTCAGCCTTAAGGTTTCTTTACAGTTTTAAATCCTATGATCCTGTTATTTAAACATACAGACAGAATTAAACTTCAATTTAAAAAAAAAAATTCTTACTAAATACTATCTGCAAGGTGCTAGGATATGCTTGGTTAACCCGTGCAGTTTCAATCCCAAGAAGGTCTGACATGCAGTTAAAACTTATTATTTCTGATAATTGAATAGCTACTTTTTCATTACATGTACCAGGAAGAAAGGAACTCAGAAATAACAAAGACAGAAACCAATGAACATGAAACAGAAACAGCCATTCCATGGCTATGCAGTACAGTAGTAATTTCACCCTATCACTTCATAACAAAAGCAATATTATGACCCTAACAAGGACTTGTGTGCAATACCTGTTCAAATTAAGGGGTCAAACTACATTCCCTAGCGAAAAGTCTCACTGGTTAGGTAGGGCAATTACGGACAGAGGTGACTAAGAAAATGATCACATTTAAAATAATACAACCTGCTTATGCAATTGCTTGGTGCTATCTTCAGATTTAATTATATTCTCTTAAAAATCCTTAATATATCTACACTTTCAGATAGTAAGAATTGTGCAAACCTCGTGTCTCCAACTCACAAAACTGAGGATACCATAAGGCTACTGACAGAAAGAGGAGTTAAGAATGATAATGGTTGCAGAAAACCTTTTCCATTTATGAGCTTGGCTTGAACCTGAAGCAATATTATTTATTTCCATATTCCCTACATAAAAAAATAGCCCTTTATGAAATCATAACATAGGCAAGTGCCATCTTTAAATATAATCAGTAGAACATAATACATGGGTTGTTTCAAAAATCAAGGAGGGACAAAAGTAAGAGCAATGAATGTGCATTTTCCTGGACAAATATAATTTGAAGACAAAGATATCTTCTAACCATGACAACTACGGTAAATCTGTAGCAAAAAAAAACCCCCCAAACAAACACCAAATAAACAAATGGTTGTTTTTGTCACGAAATGTCTCATGGCTTTAATTCATTTAAACAAGTATTTATAACCTCTATGTGCTAAGCACTGTGTTTGACTCTGGGGATACAAAAACAACCATCAAACTGTCCCTGGCCTCTGAGGCTTACATTCTATTGGTCTAATTTCTTTCATACTGAAAAAATAATAGTAATAACTTATATTCACATTGTTTCCAGGTATCGAAGTGCTTTCCCATAAATGATTCCATTTAATTCACTATGGTTAGGTATCCCAGTTTTGCAAATGAGGAAATGAGGCTTAGAGCGGTAAAAGAGGTTATTTGACTTACACTCAAAGCCATCTCATATTGTTAGCAGCGTTCTTACCACTTTACCACACCTGCCTCTTCATTTTGTATGAGCACCTTTCTCAGGGAGTCATGCATACTACATATATGCTAGCAGCTCTAAACTTCATGGAATGCCAAAGCAGGGCAAAGAACAAATACCAAGTAAATACCAAATTTACTCTGAACACGTCTTCCTAAACCAGAAATATAGCCCATGTGTGTATCTCACAAATCTTGTAGTTCCACTTGCAACACAATTGGAGTAAACTAAGGCTAGAAAGGCAGCAGCCTACAAAGCTTTCTAGCCTTTAGTGGCTTTGCATTATACCATAGGGACTGTCCAAATAGAACTACTCTAAGGAGTTATTCATGGGAAAAAAAACCCAAACCCTAAAACAAAGGTAGCTAGAAAGTCACATGAATCTCTAAACCAGTGACAGAAATGTCAATGTTTTGAATTTACTAGCTTGGAAGACATAGTTCAATGGGTCCATAAAAATAGCATTTCAGAAACTGCCCATTCAACTTTACACACAGCAGGCTGAATCTAATTTGGATAAATTCATTTTCCAAGGAAATTTTTACCAATCAAGAATTACTGACAATTTCTGATCCCTACTCACACTGAAAGACTGAACCATTTTAATATTTTTCTCCTGCCCCTTAAAACAAGATATATGCTAAGGTTTCAATCACTAAACCTCCCTTCTATAGCTCTTGGTAGGCAGAAACAGAAAATAAATCAGCAAGCCCAAAAGAGAACTAGTTCATTTAATCTAAATGCTAAATGAGAAATTCTATGACTTCCTATGCCAAATTGAATAATTTAATCTGTTTAGGGAAGAAAATCCTTCACAATGAAAACTAACCAAAGGAAAGACACTGTCCAGCATTTCCAATTACAGGGAAGTTGCTCTGAATTTGTAGCTTTTGAAAGCTTAGTATTGTCACCGATGGTGCTTCCCCCTCATTTCTTTTGCACTCTTCCCCAGCCCCCTTCCCACAGGGAGGTAAAACAAAACAAATAAATCTCCCTCCCCACAAAACCACCTGGAGAAACCTAAATTCTCTTTTCCTCTTCCTCAACAAAAGAAACGCTTTCTCCACAGGCTAGAGGCTGTGCTGCACATGACTGTATCACTGACATACACAGAATATATTTACAGGGGTGCAGTCACAACGGGCAGTTGTGTTCTGCAGTCTAAGTGTCCACAGAAGGGAGATGATGGGCTAAAAAGAGATCTGTTTCCCAAATCACCTGCTGCTGCTGCTGTTCTTCTTGGATTTGCTCCTCCGTTTTAGGGCATCTCTGTCCTTGTTATTGTATGGTAACATGGAGGCATAACCATGTTCAGCTTCTAGAAAAGCAGAGGGCTCAGTCAGTGAATGGTCCTAGATCGTCCGTCCTCTCTTCCTCCACTTCCCCCGTCCAGGACACGTCCCCATACTTGCGACAACATCCTTTTATTATTTTTTTTTAAAGGGATATGTTAAGACAAACAAATGAAAGTGGAATTCAGAGAACAATGAAAAAAAAACCACCTCAACACATTTTTAAAAACATGCTCCGAGTTCAGGCAGGTGGAAAGGAGGATTCCAGACCCTCATTGTTGAAAAAGAACAAAACACACCACCGACGCTGAAAAAGCCAGATGTTTAGGATACTAAATACCCAGCAGGCTGGTGGTGTTGAAATGGGAAAACGACAACACACACGCGCACGCACACATACACACACACACATACACGCACACACACACACGCACACACACTCACATACGCGCGCACACATACACACACACACACACACACGCACACACACGCGCGCACACACGCGCACACACGCGCGCACACACACCAAGGGTTCAGACAAACAGGATTCAGAGGAGTGGAGAATGGAGGGGGGGCGGGGTGGAATGGCCCTTCGGGCTGGAAGCGTGGGGAGAACGTTAGGGGGATGGAGGAGCGAGTCCCATTCGGGAGTGGGTGGTTAGCTCCGTGGGGGAGGGCAGTGGGGAGGCAAGTTGGCTGAGGTAAATCTCGGGGTGCCTCTCTGTTTTAGCGAGAGCTACAGGTCTGCTTGCCTCCCCAGGAAGAGGAAGGAGATGCAGCGCGCACCAGGCTGCCCAGCGGCAGCTCCCTCTCCTCCTTCCCTTCCATTCCATTCATTGCCTCGTGGTGGGAGAGGGGGCCGCTGTAGGATGGGGAAGCCCCCACCCCCATCCCCGGCCCCGAGTTGAGGGGGGAGGTTGGGGCGCTCGCGGTGTTGCCCTCTGCCAACAACCCTCGGAGCGGTCAGGGCTCCCCGCCCCCACCAGGGCTTTGCACCTCAAGGTCCCTCCAGCCAGTCCTCCCTTGCCCGTGCGTGTCCCCACTAGGCCCCGGGCACCCCGACCCGCCCGGGGCTTCGGGCCCTCAGGGCTCCGCCCCTGTGCCTGCCCCCTCAGTCCGCCAGTCCCCGGTACCCCGTGGCGGACTGACCCCTCAGTTCGCCTGCCTTCCCTACTCAGTGGCTGCCCTCTCAGGCCCCGGGCCACCCTCCACCTCAGGCCCCCTTCGGGAGTCCTCCCCGCCCCCGTGCACCTCGCTCTCGCCGCTCCAGGTAATCGGCTGCCTCCAGCAGCAACTGGATGTTCATCCGAACCGCCGCCGCCGCCACCGCCATTCTGCATCCACCGGGGGCCGGAGCCGCGGGACCAACCCCCAGCGCCCGCGGCCTCGCTGCCCGTCCGCTGGACAGACGATGAGATGGTCACCCCAGTACACACACCACACCGGGGACCACGATCCCTGGGGGTCGTCAAAGGGGCGACAGAGACACCGATACCGTGACAGAACCCGGAGCGGAGGCACTGCCACCTACACTGCCGAGTGTTTATCTCCGACTCACCCCCTAGCCACCCCCCGCAAGCTCCTTCACTTGACAGGCCCGCCTTGGCGGCCGCCCTCATTGGACACGAGGTTAGACGCCCCGCCCCTTCCCTTGCCCTATTGGGGAAGGGCACCGCGGCACCGCCCCGCGGGCCCCGCTCCTCGCTCTGGTTGGGTGAGCTTGACAAGGCCCCGGCCCCACCCCCCAAAATTCCTATTGGACTACGGGTCCCCATAACTCCGCCCCACATCCCTTTCTCAAGTTTTCATTGGTTCAAAGGCCCGCGACCGGGCCCCCTTTTCACTTCATTGGCATTGGCCAATTACTATGGAAGACACGCCCCTTCCTCTATCTACTATTGGTGAATCTTTCTTAAACATCCCCGCTACGATGATGTCATCCTTTTCTCTAAGACAGGTAAAATGTGAGTGGTTGAACAACAAATGCCCGCCCATCTTTATTCTGTTCTTTCATTGGTTGAGAGAGACAACACGTCGAGGGAGGGAGCAAAGCAGGTTCCCCCCTTTTTTACATAGACTCCGCCTTCGCGAAGGGTAGCGAAACCGGAGTAGGACTTGTTGACAGAGTCCCCACCCCACGGGAAAACTTGCCATCCTCTCTCGGGCGCCCAGAATGTTAGGGAGCACATCACTCTGGAGGTTAAGTCAGTCAGAACGTGCAGCATGCTACACCACGGGGTTTGGGGCCAGGGGCCAGGCAGGGACTAAGGCCAGGGGACTGGGGATGCTCGCGCGGACCCTGAGAAAGGATTCAAGGTACGCTTCCGACCGAACCTTCGGGTAGACCTTTGTGCCAAAGGTAGCTTATCGATTTGCCGGCATCATGTCTTTCACTTTATCCCGATAAGTCATAGGACCATGAAATGCTTGAGTTTCACCGAATCATAGAATATTACAGCTGAAACTTGGGCCTTGTGGGGACTACTTCCAGAGTTACTGTAACTTTATTATCATAGAGATTGTTGTTATCTAAAATACAATTTTGCAATGAGCTAAATCGAGTAATTTAGCACCAGTGGGGACAATGGAAACATTGCTGGAACAGGCTCTTTCCTCCATCCCTGCCTTCCAATAAAAGTCCTAGGCTCCCATGTCAGAGGATCATAGGATTTAGGACTGGAAGAATCTCTAAGGTCGCTCAGTTCTGAAACCTAGTGAAAATTAAACTTCAGCAGGACACTGAGTGAGCTTTCAGGGCTCTGGCAGAACATTCCTGAAGCACTTGCAATTCAGACAGTCTGTACTGTCAGTCACAATGCCTACACAACTCAAACTGCTTTCATATCTTCTCTTGCTACCATGTGTGACAGTGATCATTTGAAGTGTACCACGTGATTATTGTGCATAGGGAAGGGAAACAAATGCTTATCTGTCAGATGCCTCAGCAAGTAGGCCTATTGCCCAAACATTTTGCCAGAACTGGAACTGGAGAATGGGGGGGAGGGGGAGAAGAGGGTGAGTGTTGTTAAGCTGCATTGACACCAAACTTCAGTCCGAATTTTACAGTACCACTCCAGTTCAAATCTGTTAAATATAACAACTTAACCAACCTTCCCCACTAAAAAACAAAAAAAAAAAAACCTGTTAAAAACCAAACCTCCCAAAGCTAGCTAGAAGTAAAATTTCCAGGAGTGTCTGCAAATAATTTTTCCCTTCAGTGTTGGGTGCAGAGGATACTGTTAAGGTTAAAGTTTGGAGGGTTACTAGTTACTAGTACTTACAAAACAACCTAAGGCATGGATTTTGATCTATCTGTAGGCTCTGTGGGCTTCCTAAAATATAAAGTAAAAACTGCAAAATAACTTGTCACAGGACGTACCTGTAACTTAAGATCTTTTGGCATAAAAGCAGTATTAATTATACATAAGATGAAAACGTAACGTTTTCCCCTAGAGAGCTAAAAAGTTTGTTTATACTAATTTGGTTAAGAATATGAAAATGCCTGAGATAAAAGATGAAAGTTACTTGAAGGTAAGAGATAGAAACTCACTGTCTCTTCTCTAATCAAGAGGGAAGGTGGGCTGGCTCTTGAAAATTTGCCCAACTTTATAGGAACCAGCTGCAAAGCTTGAGAGCTGACCTCAACTGTCAAAGCACTGGATGACCAAGAAAAACATTATTTTTCTAAACCTTGAATAATTTCACTTGTCAAAGATTTGAACAGTTACTAAATTCTGGATACACACACATGCAAAACAAGCAAAGGCTCACTTTAACTATCCATGAGATTGTTGAATTTTTTTTTGAAAGACTTCTTTTTTGTGCATGTTAATAAACTTGGACTGGAAACACACACACACACACACACACACTCAAAATGGAAAATAGAAGGGCAAAGTCTAAGCTCGTTAGCAACTGGGAAATTTAAACAATCCCAGGTCTGTATAAAACACAAAACCAGAACTTAAAAAAAAACCCAAAAAATACCAAGAGGACTGAATCAAGGCAGGTAAGTGCTTACACTCCCTGTTTAGTAATGTTACTCTACCTGCAAAAGCTAGAAGTTCCACAGAGAGCTTTGGAAGGTATATGGTGCCATCTACTGGAAATGAAACAATATAAAATGTAAAACATGATGGAATTTCTCTCCACCTGTTAGAAATTATTTAGAAACAAAAACAATCTTATAGAACCATTACAACTAATCAATTAAGATAAATATAAAGTAAATTTTAAAAAAAATACCCTTACAACATACAGGAGTCTTCATGTTTCATTTTGGTATTTATATTTTTAACATCTTGCCTTGGACATAGTAGGCACCTAATAATGTTTTTCAAACATGTTTAATTTTAAGGTAAATTTAAAAGTATGTAAAAATAGCAGGAGGTGGTAATGATGAAAGCAATCTTTTTATAATGGATTATTTCAGGATATTTTGAAAACCACTCCCTTTCAAGAAGATGTAACTAAACAGGTTAAGAATTATAGGATCTGACCTTTGGCCCATTTGCTACCAGAAAGAAGGCCATTCTGAGCAAACCGACCGTCCATATCCCAGAAAATGTCGACATCTCTCTTAAGGGTCAAACAGTTATTGTTAAGGGTCCCAGAGGAATCCTCTGTAGGGATTTCAAGCATATCAATGTTGAGCTCAGCCTCCTTGGAAAAAATACAAAAAGGCTCCAGGTGAACAAGTTGTGGGGAAACCGAAAAGAATTTGCAACTGTGTGCACAATATGTAGTCATATACAAAAGATGATCAAAGGCATTATCCTGGGTTTTTGTTACAAGATGAGGTCTGTGTATGCTCACTTCCCCATCAATGTTATTTAAGAGAATGGCTCACTTGTTAAAATCAGAAATTTCTTGAGTGAAAAGTATACCTGAAAAGTGTGCATGAGACCAAGTGTTGTTTGTGCTGTTACATCTCAAGCCCCAAAAGATGAATTAATTCTTGAAGGAAATGATATTGAACTTGTTTTAAATTCAGTTGCCCTGATCCAACAGGCCACCATAGTAAACAAAGATATCAGAAAATTTTTGAATGGCATCTATGTTTCTGAGAAAGACACAGTGGAACAAGCTGCATGAATGAGTTCAAACAGATGCCAAAGGCTGTGTCCTGAGGAGTCAATACTTACTCAGATATCAAAATATTTTGTAAAAAAAAAAATTATAGGATCTGAAAGTTGAAAGAGATCCTTAGTTTCTAATCTAAATTCCCCATCAATGTAGGAACCTTTTCTTTAGCATATATTAAAAATAGCCATCTAGCTTCTGCCTGAACAATTATGATGTCTGGAACTTCACTATTTCACAAGGTAGCCCATGCCATTTTCAGAAAGTTGTTAGAAAGTTCTTCTAATTAAGCTGAAATTTATCTCCTATAGCTTTGACCCACTGTTTTTAAGTCTGCACTCTTGAACTCAAATATAATCTGTTTTCTTCTTTGAACCAGGGATTCAAATATTTAAATTCAATTATAATGCCTCACCTAAGTTTTCTTTTACAAGCAGGGCTAGCCTTACACAAAGGCAAAGTAAATGGCCACATAACATCATGTTATGTGTTAAGGATCTCAAAAAGTTCTTATGCATAAAAATAACACTTTAAAGATCTTAGTCTGGGATTTATGACCACCATACATGCCTTCTTTTCTGGAAAAATCACATTTTAAAATATTCTGTCCCACAATTCTTATGTATTGATGGAATGATATGCCTTTTTCAGTGGTGCAGGTGGCCGCTCATTCATGTTTTCTCCTCTTGTGCTATTCTTTTCCAGATTTATTCTATAAATCCTTCATACAGGATCTATCCTGCATTCTTGAGGTATCTGCTCATTCAAAGGATCACAGGATCCTAGGTTTACAGCTGGAAGAGATATCAGTATCTATCCATCTAGTACAAATCCCATATTGTTTTTTTTTTTAATATCATGGATAAAGGTGAAGTATCAAAAACAAAATTTAAACCTGTAGCCATTAAAATAGTTCCAAGAAATACCAATTTTGGGGCAAATAGTAAGTGAACTAATCAAGTACATAAGAATTAGAAGATTGAGATCTACACTGAACATTTTGACAGCTAAAGAAAAATCACAATGCTAGCCTGCATATTGTACATCTACAGCTATCTCTGTAGCACGTAAGCACATCACTGATGATTCTTGTTGAAAAGTCAAGTTTCAAAACCTGCACCACTAACATATGTAACTCTGGCAGCAAGGCACCCTTGATTCACCATGTGTCCTGATTTTTTGGTTGTGGAAAATATGATCATTGTCTATAGAAGGCATCAAGTTAAGGAGGAGGCAACCCATAATCTAATACATAGTAGCAGGAATAAGTGTCTCTACAATGTTTTAAGGTGTTTGAAGTGCTTAGCTGATAAGGGTCTTCCAAGTATCTGGGCATTTGCCAGGAGTCTTTGTTAAAAGCAGAGCAACTGATAAACTCTTGAGTTGCCCTGCTGATCATTTCATTCCTTATAATTTAGAGGAAATGACTGGAGAATTGTTACTATGTACTTAATTCTGACCAGTAAGAAGAAGAGTGGGTAAAATAGAAACAAGAATCTTAAAAAAGTGTGACCATATATTGTCCTATACTTCCTGATGAAGTATATGAAGGGAATGCTGGGCATTATCTGGCTTATACCATAGAATTTAGGAAAGTAGATTTTTAAGATTAGAGAAAAAATAGGTATGATAGCCATCATTTTTACCTTTTCCTCATCCTTGCTGTTAGCTACTGATCTGCAGCTCACTCTCCCAGATTTCTCAATGATCTTAGCAACTAGCTCATGGTCCTCTCTACCATGTCACTTGCCATAATTTTCAATATTAATGCACGTACAAAACTGAGCTTATTGTCTTTCCATCTAAACTCTTCCTTCTGTTTTCAATATTTCTAGCAGTGGCACCACCAATCTACTCAGTCACCAATGTTTAAGTTTTGCTTACCTTTGACTTTTCTTTCACCTCTCTAAGCCAATGAGTTACCAAGTTATTTTGATTCTAACTCAGAAGTATTACTTGAACCTAATTTCCCCTTCCCTGTTCCCATTATATTACTTTCTTATAGTATGGTTGTATTGCCATACTGGTCACCATCTTCTAAACACTTTAGTTTAAAATGAGGCATTTATTTCCATATATGCACAAAGTAGCCACCAATATACAATGTGAACTAGAAATATTAATGTAGGGAGATAAATTTGACCTGAGGCTTGAAGGGATATGACAAGATGATTCATGACTGGAATACAACCAGGGAAGGGTATCTTTGATTCAAAAGGAACGGGTTAGAAAATAGGGATGGAGGAACAAAAGTATGCATCATGAGTCATTCTTGACTCTTCCTTCTCCTTCACCCCCTTATATCCAATAAGTTGCCAAGTAGTATTGACTCTACCACTACTCACAGATTACTGCAATAATCTAATTGATTATACTTCCTCCTTTTCAATTTGTCCTCCGTAAGTTGCCAAACTGTTATTCTGAAAACACAGATCCAATTATGCCATCTTTTACTCAAAAATTTCTCTTTTCTAATAAAATACAAACTTGTCAGCCTGACATATTAAGTCTGCCCACAACTTAGCTTACATTTTTGTACCTTTCTGGTCTTATTTCATCAAGCAGTTTTGGTTATAGTTGAACTGGCCTGTTAGTTGTTTCCTGTATACAATATTCCAGCTTCTATCTCTGTGATTTTGCACAAGAGGTCTCCATATCTGGAAAGTATTCCCCTTCCTCCCCTCTGCTTCAAAGAATTCTTACCTTCCTGAAAACACCAATGAGATGCTACCTCCTACATGAGGCTTTTCCTGATCTGTCTTCTCATAAGCATTCTTTCCTTTTTGAAATAGTTGTTCGGTTGTGTCTAACTCTTTGTGATCCCATTTGGGGTTTTCTTGGCAAAGATACTGAAGCAGTTTGCCATTTCCTTCTCCAGCTCATTTTACAGATGGTAACTAAAGCAAACAGGGTGAAGTAACTTGCCCAGGGTTAGGGTCACACAGCTAGTAAGTATCTGAGGCTGGATTTGAACTTGGGAAGATGTCTTCCTGACTTCAAGTCTGGTGCTCCATCCACTGTACCACCTAGCTGTCCTTTTTGAAATTACTTTGTATTTATTTACTTGTATAACGTTGTAGTCCCTAGCAGAATGCAAGCTCCTTGGGGAACTGATCTGCTTTTGTCTATCTGTAGTGCCTAGCACAATGCTTTGCATATTAGCAGATGCTTCGTTAATGTTTACTGAATGGATTAATGAAGAGATACGCTTGGGAAAAACTCCATGAACTAATAGGATGAGAGAGGGAAGCTGGAATTCGGGTGAAGATAGATGGAGGAAAAAAAGAGAAGCAGCCCTAACAACTTCACCTCTAAAAATTCTAAGAACTCTGGCTCTGGAGCCCTTTGCTACATTCCAATGTTTAATGTGGCCATTTTGGTTAATACATCACAGCTCAAGCCCTACCAGTACAACAATCTAGCATCACATCATTCAAGTCATCAACCCAGTAACAAAAGCATTTAAGATTAAACACACACACAATTTTCTGCCTTCAAACACAAATGGGTACACATTTTCTATACATTCAAAGTGGTGGTTTCCACAGAAACTTCCAGGGAAAACTGCCCCTAGCAGGAGAGGAAAAGTGAACAAAATTCCCCAGGCTTCTCAATGTGCCCTCAGTGACCACTTTAGAAAACTAGCCCTGTACTCACTCTACTCCAATTCCCTTTGCATGAGGTCAATTTGATGGGTCCTCTGAGTGTAGCTATCAGTGCTGTCATCCCCTACTTAAAAGACAGTGACACATGACATCCAACTACTTCAGCTTACAGCTGCTAAGGCACACTCTGGACTTCTCCTTTTGATGTAGTCCCCTTGTCCCTTACTTAAATCTATTTCCCAAACTCTCCCCTCTTTCCACCCCTTTTCATCTTTTTCCATATTTGGGCCACTTGACACAAGGCTTCAATCCAATACAAGTCTTCCAGGATTATGACCTCCTAGAGCCCCCTTGCCTCATAATTGTGGTTCACTTGAAGCTGTATTAGGGAGCCTCATTAAAGGAGACCTACCCCATTACTCAATACGGTAAACATTTAATAAATGAACTTTCTTTCTCCCTTCCTCCCTTTCAGTTTTGAAACCACTCACCTAGTAGGAAATAGATGATTTCAAAGAACCACAGAATCTGAGTTGGAAGGTATCTAGAAGTCATCTGGTTCTGCCCGCACCAGGAACAAGAATCTCATCTGCATCATCTCAGTAGCCACACAGGGAAATCTAAGTAGATCATAAGGCTGACATGCAAGCCTGATGCAGGCTGCTCCCTGATATGGGGAGCTTCAGCTCAGACAGCTGTTGGACTTTTCTTTCTATAGAAAGGACAGTTGATAAGTTATTTTTTTTCCAGTCTAGCCTCACTTCCCATTCTTCATGGATTTGATCTTATAGTTAACAAGTTCCAAAAGGCTATCCTCCAGCTGTAAATTCCTTGCCCCTCTGTTCTTCTACAGTTCTGCTAATCCATTATGCCCACCATTTGCTGAGGAGCTGAGAATCCCACTCCTAAGCAGTAAAGTGTTAGTCATGATGACTGGGTCTACTACAAATTCATGTTATTTAACTTCATCTGAGACTTTACCACTACATGAAAATATTTTTGTCATCCTGTATTTGTGACACTCCCCACCCTGGCTACTCCAGACCTTGTCCTCTCTCAAGCTGACTGCCCGCAGTGCATGCCTTTGCCTACTGTTTGACTGAGGATGAGGCCGTCCCTCCTAAGCTTTCATCTTACCTCAGAACCTCTCTCTTCTCCTCCTTCAGTAAGAGGAAAAGTTGCTCCTCTTTGCCAATGCTCACTTCTCCACTTGTGCTCTTAATTCCATCTCCCATTCTTCTCCAAGAGCTTGCCCAATGAACAGTCCCTTTTTCCTTATTTTCAGCTACTCCTTATCTACTTGATCTTTCCCTAACCTTTAGAAATATGTCAGGTCTTCTTTAGCCTTTAAAAACACAAAAATTCCCTTGACCCTAGTCGGCTGGTCAGTCAAGTCAACAAGCATTTTATTAAGTACTTGCTTTATATATTGTGCTTCATAATAAGCACTAGACATATAAAGAACAGCAAAAGTCTCTTCTCTCCTATTGTCTCATATCATCCTAAAGCTGTCTTCTTTACTGTTAAATTCAAATAGAATGACATAATATTTGTAGAGTGTTAATCACAGTGCATGGCACATAGGTTAATAAAGGCTTGTTCCTTTCTCTCCCTAGACTACTAGAAAGCTGTCTATACTCACTTCTATCATTCCTTCATCACCAATTCAATTCTTTCATTTCTGAATTCTCCATCATAAAGAATGATCATCAGACTAGGAACTATAAAACAGAATGAGATGACAAAACAAAGGTAGGACAGAAAGGAATGAGCATTTATATGTATCATATGTAAGCTATGAGAGACCTAATGTGTAGCAAGCACTTTTTATAAATATTATCTCATTTGATCCACACAACAACCCTGGCTATTATTGCCCCTACTTTACAGTTGAGGAAACTGAGGCAAGCAGAGGTTAAGTGCCTTGTCCAGGGTTCTATGGCTGGTGTCTGACATGATTTGGGTCTGCCTGATTTCACAAAGTCTGTGAGTTTGTAATCTCTGAAAAAAAAAATCACAGCAAATGGTAGAGGTGCTATAAGACTGAGGACCAGTAAATGTGCTGATTTTGAAAAAAGGAAGGGAGGAGAATAAGCATTAGATAGTATCTACTATGTGTCAAACACTGGGTTAAGTGCCACACAAATATTCTCACTGGATCCTCGTAACAATCCAACGATGAAACTGCTGTTATTTTATCAATTTTACAGTTGAGGAAACTGAGGGAGACAGAGGTTAAATAACTTGCCCAGGGTCACACAGTTGGTAAATGACTGAGGCTGAATTTGAACTCAAGTATTCCTGACTCCATGCCCAACATTCTATCCACTTTGCCACCTCACTGCCAAAAAAAGGAGAAAGAAGGCGAATTCTTCAAATATAAACCCGTGAGCCTGACAAACTTAGCAAAAACTTAGAATGTACTAATAAAAGGGAGATGTGTGGACACGTGGAAAGGGAAGTAATCACTAAGAGCAGCCTGGGTTCACTATGAACAAGATACATCAGACTGACTTAATTTCTTTTTCTGACAGGATATGGGACTGAGCAAATAAAAAATGTCATGAATACAGCATACCCAAGATGTTAGTTTGGCAAAGCATTTCAGAAAATCTCTCATGTAGCAGAGAGAGAGAATGAGAGAGACAGAGAGTGGATTCAGAAATGGCTGAACAATCAGAAATGAAGTGCCGATTAATGGGATGATGCCATCCTGGCAGAAAGCCTTGAGTGTTATGTTAAAGGACTTTATCTTTAGAGATAGGTCAACACTCTTATCAGTGATCTAGATAAAAAAAAATAGCATGCTTATCAAATCTGCAGAAGATATGAAAACTAGAATGCACAGTTAGCATGTTGGGTGACAGAATAGATTTCCAAAGAGATTTCAACAGGCTACAGTGGTAAGTTGAATTTGATAAGGAGAAATTTAAAGGGAAAGAATGGAAAGTCCTTCAAGTTGGGCTAAAAAAGATATCAACTGCACAAGTAGAGGACTCATGGGATACAGGAATCATACAGTCAAGTATGGGGAGTCATGGCTAGACAACAGACGTGTAAAAGATTAGCAGGTATTTTAGCAACATGATCAGGCCTATGCTTAGAAAGATTATTTTTGGTAGCTGTACGAAATATGGAATAGAAGAAAAAGACTGAAGGAAGACTACACAGGAATCTAGCAAGAACTGATCTGGGTCTGAACTTGGATGACAGTCCTATAAATGGAGAAAAGGCAACAGATACAAAAAAATTGTGGAGAAAAATCAGCACTAGCAACTGACTGAATGGGAAGCATCAGGGAGAGGAATGAGTCTGGAATGACTCTGAGGTTTCAGAGAAGACTGGGAGAATGGTGACATCATCAAACAATAGGAAAGCTTGGCAGAAGGGTAAATTTGGGGAGGAAGGAGGTGAATTATTAAATTCCTTCTTGAAGTCTACGGAACTTCCAGGACATGGAAGTCTTAAAACAGTATTTCAATGATAACTAACATTTTGAGAATTCTCCAATATATTATACTTCCTTAGGTGTCATAGAACTGAAGCTAGTAGTATTTAGGGATAAGAATTTCTGCTCAAACATAACTGATATTCCTCTACGATGCTGTAAGACAACTTAACTGTACCATTATGGAGGTAAGATTAGTAACTAGGGAAAGCAGTGGGTGAACCACTGAACTAGAATATAGTAGGCCAAGTTTGTTTCCCAGTTCTCTCACTACCTTGGTGACTTCCTTGTGTCTTGGTTTTCTTACATGTCAAATGAAGGAGTTGGACTAGGTAATCTCTAAAGTCCTTTTCACAGCTCTAGTATTCTGTAATTATCCTTGGAGAAGTAAATCTATAAAACAGGGCAGCAGGCTTTTTTTCAGTTTAGGTTCATAATTTATCTATTTCTGAATATGCTCATCAAATGTTTTCATTTGAAGAGTAATTTGGCATCTTGTTCTTAACATGTCTAAAAGAAACAAAGTTCAACATCAAAATTTTTTTATCCTATTACTGCCTAATTTAAAAAAAAATGACTTTAAAGAAGGCTGTAAAGTTTTTTCTTTTGTTCCACACATCATTATGGACCTGAGGCACATATTCAAAAGAATACAAAAATAATTATAGTCTCATTAGATGAAATTCATGTAAAATCAAAGGGCTGGAATGTCTTTATAGAAGTTCCTCTAAAATTCTATAGTTATGATCCTATGTTTCTGTCTTTCACTGGCTGAATTGGTTTTTTTTAAGTATCTAACTTCCTTCTGATTGAGTCTCATTTTAATAACCCAGCAGGGTATGGAGGTGACTGTGGGTTTCTGATGGTTATACCAGTGGAACCTAAGCACTAAAGGGTCTCACATAAAATGGGAAAAACTATATGCCTGATGAGCTAAGGCCACTGCATCTCATGAAGGCAATCTAAGAAGCTGTGGAGAGGCTTGCACTCTGTACTGATGAAGAGGTACTCATACTGATTATTCTTTAGGTTCATGGACTAGGCATAGTCTATTTTTTACCTTTAACCCATCTCAGAAAAAACAGAAGCTTTGGTATAACAACTTCACTGACACATAGCAACTCTGGGCCTCTACTAACAGGGGTTTTTTAAATTGGAGGTCCATGGACGTCCAAGGAATAGACTTCAGGGATTCTGTTAACTTGACAGAAAAAAAACCACATTAATTTTCACTAGCAATTAGACATTTCTTTCAGTTATTTTGACATAAAAAATTATTAACAACCCCTGCTCTAGATTTTTCACCCAGAAAAGCTATCATCCTAATTAAAACATTATTCTCTGTTCTCAAAGTATGCACAAATTAGTATTTCAGATGGCAGCAGAAAGCAATACTGAATGAAAAAGGAAAACCCTTAAAATTCTGCATTGAATAGTTCATAAATGGACAACAAAAAATGGTAAAAGCTAGTTTTCTGTTCTTGGATTTGCACATCTGAAAGCAGGAGAAAATATTTAAGTAATCTGTCACTGTAATCTATCAAGTAAACTACAAAGATTCTATTAAATGGGATACCTTTTTTTTTTTTTGCTTCGTGTGGGTAAATAACTGCATACTCAATTCCATGAAATTGATGTGAATTATGGGATAATTTCCATCTTTAGGAGAGGTAGGTTCACCATTTTATTTCATTTTACATGGAACACACTTGCCACTAATGTACGTTAAGAATTACTGTCTGCAGTTAAAACTTAACACATACAGAATCTTAGTTTCACATCTCCAGTGGAAGATGTCTAACAATGGATAGTGCAAAGACCAAAACACTCAAAATGCAAAAATTAGAAATGAGAAAATCATTCCTCAAAAATTAATCTTGGGTACTTTCCAATTAAGTGATTGGTTAAACATTAATATCCATTACTGTCTTGGCCTTGTGGTTCAAATGAAAGGGCACTGGATATTTGGAGTCAGATCTTGGGCTAACTAGAGGCTGGCCTGGCCCATAAGCAATGGGGCAATTGTGGCTAAGTCATTCGGCATCTCTGAACCTTAGTTTCCTCACTGATAAATGATAACTGTACAATTTGCTTGAAATATGTATCAAAATGGAGGAAGATAAAATGCTGAGATCATCTGAGGCACCAAGTCTAGGCAGGAATGAAGCTCTAAAACATAGTGGGGTCACAGGAGTGGAGATAACAATGAATGGGAAAAAGTAATGTAAAAAGGGAAGAGTCAGTGGTTTGAACTTCAGGAATGGGGAGAGGGCAATAGCAGCATTATCACTGAAGGGGCAAAAGAAAAAGAAAGGAAAATAAGTCCTGTTTTGGACATTTTGAGTATGAAGAACTAGTGAGACAACCAAGTGAGGTTGGGCTGTTTCAACGGCATTGAAGGATGGGGGCTGTGGAGATATGTTAGGATAAAGCAGAAAGGGCTGGAGAGATAGACTTGTGAATAACCTAGATGGAGGTGATATCATACACAATGGGAGTAAGTGGTTCATTATCATCAAGAAAAAAACTTTTATTGCAAGTCTATGTTTAGGGGGCAGAAGAGGTAGAGGAAATGGGATAGTATACAAAGGAGAGGTCAGAGACAGAGAAGTACTACTGGGGTATGGTATTATGCAAACCATAGAAAGGCAGTTTTCAAAAGCTACAGCAGTGGTGAGGAAGATGAAGATCAAAGAAAGTCCACTGGATGTGAAAATAAGCAGGTCATTTAGAGTAGTGGTGGAGATGGAAGTCTGAGGTAAGAGGGTATGGTGAGAAACTAGAGGCAGTCAATGTAGACTACTCTTTCTGTATGGTAGTGAAGATGAAGAGAGATAATAGATTAAGAGGTTAGCAGAAAGAAAGAAAGGTTGTTTCTAGACCAAGACACATGTTAGTTGATTGTGGGGTTGATGCTGAAAAAAAGGAGATTAATGGAGCAAAGTCCCAGAGGCATCAGGAGATTGGATCAAGGAGGAGGGCTACTCTATCTTCTGAGAGTAGATAGAAGGGAAAGAGAACAGGTAACAACAGAATTCTAGAAGGGTAGGTTTTCTTGGTGATAAACAAAGGACAATGAAAGTACTTTATCATCTTTTTGATTTAATAAAGCTTCAATTTTCCTGAAGGATTTTGCTGAAGGAAAAAAAAATCCACATCTAAAGTAGCATGATATAAAGGTGAAACCTTATACTTCCAAGTTAATTAACTCTGCTGAAGCACATATTATTGCCATTCCCTTAAAAACAGAAACAAAGCCCTATTTTATGGCTTTAAATACTCTCTTCAATTGTGTTCCTAGTGTCAATGAAAATTATATAATTACAAGCTAAAAATGAGGTTTAGGAAAACATGAAATCTCAACATACCCAATAACCTAAACTGACCATCTTGAAACCCAGAGAGAGATCACATCAGAACACAGATGCCAAAATTTAATTCTATTTAAAAATCCCAAACTATATTCTTTCTCCTATTTCTTAGGCAATCAGAAGCATAAATATTTCTTGGTCAAATTTTCCAGTGATCAAAATATTTGAACCATAAAAAGAAATACTTTATTTGGGACAACTTGAATCCAACAACAGATTATTTAAAAAAAAAAAAAGTCCAAGGGGTGGGGGTGGGGAAAGGTATCCATGAAGCAAATGACTTCCACAGGAATAGAAATAATTGAAATGAGTTTGAAAAATTCCCAAAATGAGATTTTTCTAAAAGAAAGAAGTAAATCTTTCTTCCTTTGAGGCAGGGCGAGCATTCCGAGACACTTCATAAATAAGATTATCTTGCTCTTCAGGAAGATAGAAGAGACATCCTGTTTTTGATACACAATTAAATACACTATCCTCTGTTGTGACCAAGTGGTGGAGAAATCACTCTTCAACAGTACAATCTAGACATCAAGCAATAAAATCCAAAGGTCTGTTGAATCCACCTTTTCTATTCATATATTGCCTGTGATGGGAGGAAAAAAGTCAAATGTGGTTAAGAATATTCTTACAAGAATAAAGTCAGTGGTTGTGTTCAATATATTCTTCAAGTCTGTGATGAGGCACTATTCAAAATAGCTTAATTCTTATCAAGAAGAAAAAAAATTACCCAAAGTCTGTCAGATTTCTTTAAAATATAAAATATATATCGTAACAAAAGAAGACTCATAAGGGGGACAGCAGCAAAAAAAAAGAGAGGGAAGGAGACTTCAAGGACATCTCAAATAAAAAAAACATTAACTTTAAGTAAAATTCGGAAAAGTTAAAGAGGTATAGAAGAGCTTAACAATGGACTAGGCTGAAGATTAAAGAACGCTCTGGCCAAATTTAGAATTATAAACTCTAAATCAATTCGAACGCTTCCTTCCTCCTTTATGCACTTGGTAATAAAAGAAGAGAGAAGCAAGATCTGTTTCATTACAATGTGCCTCCACTGAGCACTAGGACACAAGAACCAAAAAGTACAGTGAACACAAAAAATATGTAAGCCTATTGGCTATTTGAAGGTTTTACTTGAAATCAATACATAACCCAATTCATGCAGATAATTTTCCAGGAGATGTTTGTTTTCAAAGATAAAACTAAATAAAGGGAACAAAATATAAAGAGTTGTATTTGGGTTATAAGTGAGGAACAGGAAGAGAAGGGAAACATATCTCAATTTACCAGCAAATATTCAGCTGTAAATCATGATGCAAATCTAATATTAGAATACAAGTAAGAAAGATCACACCACAAATAAACTGGGAACAACTAGGGAATATACTAGTGGACTAGGCCTTAAATGTCTCCAAACTTGATTATCCTGGAATAAAATTGCTTCTTCCCAATATGTAACTTAGAATATTATTAGCTTAATAACAACAAAGCTAGCAACCAGATTGGGAAAATATACATACCTGTACTTCCTCTTCTGAGACACATTTATGGCATATGCATTTACAGAACCATCAACTTTTTTGCCCTGAAAAAACAGAACATGAAGGGCACATTAAGTTCCTTCATTAACAAGTTTCTTAACTATGAGCTTTATTGGATACTGCAGAATCTCCTAGCTGTGAAAAGATTTTTTTGAGGCTAAGGGGCCTGTTGAGGGACAAAGAATAAACAGTTTGTTCATTGCTCCTGGTAGCAATCCAGCAGGGGAAGCTAGGTGGTGCAGTGAATAGAGTGCCATGTCTGGAGTCCAGAAGACCTGCGTTCAAATACAACTTCAGACATATACTAGCTGTGTGACCCTGGACAAGTCACTCAATTCCTTATCTGTAAAATGAGCTGGAGAATGCAAACCACTCCAAGTGGAGTCACAAGTCTAGTAAGACAGAAACAACTGAACAACAACAAAAAGTAATCAGTATTTCAGTTTTTTCCCTCAATTTCTATGTTTATGCTTACATGAGAATTATGTTTACAATATTCTTAGTACTATTCCATAAGTAAGAAATATTTCTCTTTGGAGGCCAAACCTTAAGTTAGCTCTCCTGCTACTTGCTATCACTTCTAGCTATGGGTACAATAAGTGCAAGGTAGGCAAGGCGTAGGTTTAATATAGTAATTCCCTAAATTATCTGAACAATAAAATTATCAGATGAATTTACAAAGGATTATGACAATATAACTCCACTTACTAACTTACGTATCACATCATACATCATGCTCAAATTACAGCTGAGTTATAATGGTGAGCCAAATTTTCAGGTTATTGAATTTTACATATGAGATACAAAAAAACAAATTGTCAACGCACTGAATTGAGACATTATCAATGTACTTACCGTTAACATATGTATAATGCAAATACTTAATATTCTTCTCCATTGTCTACTCTTTTGTCCATTTATGCTTTAAATATCTGTTTGCATCAGTGATATCTGCTTTAGATTATGAACTCCTAGAACACAGGGATTGTGTTTATTTAGAACAGAACTCTGTATAACACCTACTGTAATACCAGGAATAATACTCATCTGATGTACGTTGGCATCAAAGTACAAAAAGCATCATTTATTTCCATACTAAGAAGAAAAATATGTATGCTTTTAGGATAATCATATCATAATAGAAAGAAAGTTTATATGAGAAAAGATAGCTGTCAGAGTATTTGAAGCACTGCCATGTGAAAGAGTAACATTTTAAGTTTGTCTGGCTTGGCTCCAGAGAGCTTTCAGAATAGGGATAACGTGTAGAAGTTGTAGAGGCAGATTTCATCTTGATCTAAGTAAATTCATGTTATACAACTGCAACTGGGGCCTCACTGCAATAAAACAATGTTTTTATTCCTTCCTACTTGATTGCCTCTAATCTTACTCTCCACAGAATTTATTCATTTAAGAAAGGATTTTGATGACATGACTGCTCCCTTCTCTCTTCAAGCCTCCATGCAGCCTCCTGCCCACCTCTCAGCTAAAAACCTTAACTTTCATTTTACCGAGAAAGGTGAGGTCAATTATGAATTCCCTCTTCTGTTCTCATCTCAAAACACCTTGATATCATCTGTCACCCTCTCCTCTTTTCTCCTAGTTTCTCACAATGAGGCGGCACATCTCTTTACTGAGACCAACACCTTTTTGTATTTGAGTCTATCCTTTCTGTGCTTCTCCGGAAGATCGCAATGTCAACCTTCACTCCCCTCTCTAATATTCAACCTCTCCCTATCTTCTTGTTCCTTCTCTGATACTTAAAAACAAACCCAAGTTTTCCCTACCCTTAACTAGACTCTATTATCCCCTCAAGTTACAATCCTATATCTTTCCCCCTTTTCTAAGTCACAAGTTCTAGAAAAAACTAAACTTATCTTCTTCTTAATCTCCCCCTAAATCTTGACAATTTGGCTTCTAATGTCTTTACTCAATTGAAATTACTCTATCCCAAGTTAAAATAATCTCTTAGCTGGTAAAGGAAATAACTTTTGTTTTCATCCTACTTGACCTCTCTGCTGGATCTGACACTCTTAATTACCCTCTTCTCCCAGATAGTTCTCTTCCTTTTCCAATTTCTTACACCTGACCCTACCGGTTCTCTTCTGACCCATATGATGTTCCTACTCAGTATCTTTTGCTATCTCATTATCCATATTCCTCTCTAACTTCCTAATGTCCATATTAGTCCCTAATCTGATTTTCCCCAAAGCTCTGGCCTAGGTCCTATTCTCTCTCTTTGGTAATTTCATCAGTTCCTATGAGTTTATCATTTATACATGAAGATAACTTCCAAGTTTATATATCCAACCCCACTGTCTTCCCCTGAGCTTCAGGCTCACATAACCAAATGCTGATGAGGGCAGCTAGGTGGTGCAGTGAACACAGCACCAGTGCAGGAGTCAGGAGGACCTGAGTTCAAATCTCACCTCAGACACTTGACACTCACTAGCTGTGTGACATTGGGCAAGTCACGTAAACCCAACTGCCTCATCCTGGGTCATCTCCAGTCATCCTGATAAATATCTGGTCACTGGATTCAGATGGCTCTGGAGGAGAAGTGAGGCTGGTGACCTGCACAGCCCTCCCTCACTCAAATCAAAGTCAAGTGCAAGTCAAGTCACCATTTGTCTGACGGCATGGTCTTCTTTGGCAACGAAGGACAAACACACACAAAACCAAATGCTGATCAGGTATTTCAAACTGGATGCCCTAGAGACTTCTCAAACTCAACATGTCCAAAACAGAGGTCATTGTTACTCCCTTCCCTTCTCCTTGGGTTGACTATTACCATAAGCCCTATTAATCTATATTTTCTCAAAATTGGATAGGAAATTAGCCATAAACACATATGCCTAAACAGTATTACTTTCCTCTGGAGTAAAAGAGGAAAAAAAGGGGAAAAAAAAAATCACCACAATGACATATCCTAAACACTCACAATTCAGTTGGCTTAATATATTGTGGAACAGAAACTATAAGACATCAGTTCTGGGAACAAAAAGTATGGTTTTAACATGTAAAATGTGTAAAAAAAAAGTTAGAAAGACTTTATATAGGTTCCTATTATCTACTGTGCCAAATACCTAATGAATATGGCAAATGTAGGAAAAGTATTATTCTTAGTACTATAACAGAAGTTATACAAAGTACTATATGGAAGTCATCAGCAACTGAATGAAATCAACACCTAATCTCACCATTGTGAGATCCATTTATAAAAGAAAAGGAATAACAAACCAACATCATCATCATCTCATATCCAATACCACATTTAGGATGAACCCAATACTTCTAAAAATAGAGCTCTTTGAGTCTTTTACATTATTTCTTTATATAAAAGCATGCTCTGCACCAGCTATGGTTCATAATGACAAGTTATAAAAATAGCTAATATTTATTTAGATTCACTATTACTGATTTTCAGAACTGTATATATATAGTATGCTAGCAGCAGATAATCCAGTTAATCTTCAATTTTTACTTAACTATGATAGCACCTGTTAAAATGGCGGATCTGCTTCATCTCACACACACACACACACACACACACACACACACACACGCATACATAGTATTGTCCTATATTTTATTATGTAATACAACTATAACACAAAATACTATGATATGATAGCCTGTGTTTGTATCTTATCTTCCAAAAGTCAATAAAATCTATGAGTGCAGGGACCATGTCTTAACAAAAGCACAGAAAAATGCATTTTACTAAGTGAAATGAAATTTACTTAGGTGTGTGCAAGTTATAGCCCCAAGTAAACTGTAAAGTTTCCTGCATATAAGAAATGTATTGTTTTTCCATCTTTGTATTCCTAACAGTGCCTTGTACATTATATGCACCTAAAGTCTGCTGAACTTAACTAAACCTAACTTCTCAGAGCGATGTTGTGAGAACTAATTACAATGTTGAGAAAGTATTGCTAGTGGTAAGGCAGAATGTTACTGTGACAAATACAGTATTTCATAGTAAAACAAATGTAAGTTAGTTATCTAGTATTCCTAACATCCAGCATTATTATGTTCACTTTAAAATGAGCATATCTAAATAATATAGAGGAAGAAAACGCCTCTTCACAGTTGATTTTGGGATTTAGCAGAGCCCAATTTAAACAGTGTGTGCACGATACACCCAAAATTCAGGTTATAAAGTGAAAAAAGAAAGCTATTTTAAAAGCAAGAGTATATCCTGGGGAAAGAGAATTGATTGATGATTTTTTGATTGGAAATACAATTTGACTTTTGAATGCTGAACAAAATACTCTACCAACAAATTAATGAACCTGTAACAAAGAATTAAATTCCATCTTCCTAAATCCATTTTAAAGAGTCTATTTGGTAGAAATCATCATTCTCACAAAAAAGAGTCTAAATATTCCTCAAATGCAAAGCTATATGGATTCTGAATTCCTTTCTCTTTCAAAAGTATATGCAAAAAGATAAAAATTTTCCTATCCATTAAGTGCCTGTGTGTTGGCACTGGGATTATAAAAAGGACACAAATTCCTTCCTGTCAAGAAATTTACCATGTCACAGAATATGATATGTACATAAGTAATAAGGATAAAAAGGAAACTGTAGCAATTGCAAAACTGAGGTCAACACTTAAAACATTTAAGAAAGCTGTGAGAGATCTATCACTATAAAAGGTGATGGGTCAGGGTTGTGAAGAAAAGGAGGGAAGCTTTCATGGAGGACATGACCTAGTCAATGAAGAGGACTTCAACAGGTAAAGAAAGGGTGAGAGGAATAGTATGAGGGACAGCTAAACAAAGGTAGGGAGATAAGAGAAGTAAACGGTGTGGCTAAAATAAGTAGAAGCAAAGCAGTATAAGGCCGAAAGATAAGTTAGAGCCTTAATATGGATGGCCCTCACTATCAGGTTAAGGAGGAATGTCTACATGGAGATTTTTCACAGAATATTGGACTAAAAGACAGAACCTTTAGGGAAAGTTAGGGGTTGCACATTAACTCAGGAGTAACTGCAGGGATATTTCAATTATCTGTAGGATAGTTCAAATCATAAAAGCAGGTAAGATAATAAGAGCAGCAGCCTCTATCTTCCCACCCTGGAGAAACCTGTGCCCTGAGGCTTGCTTTCTCCCAATGGGCAAGGTTGTAGCCAGATCATTTCATGAGGAGTCCACCAATGCTCACTTCACTCTTACCTTGACTCACCTTCTTCACCTTTTCACTAGCTACTACTCACATCCAAACCTCTTTATCAGGTTGCCTTTCTGTGTTGTCTTCCTCAACTAGAAGGCTAAGCTTCTTGAGAGTAGGGTCTGTCTTGTTTATTTACAGTTGTGCCCCAGCCCTTAATTGGTGCACAGCAAGCCCTTCTTAAATGCTGCATATATCTTGACAATGTGCTTTCAATGTGCTTTATATGCATTTTCTTATCTGACCCTTCCAATCTTATGAAGTATTACATTTAGCAGATTAAGAAAATGAAGTTTTAGAGGTAACACAACTTGTCCATGGTCAGGGAAAGAGATGGGCTTTGAAGCCATGTCTTCCTGACTCTAAGTCTAGCATTCTACCATATCGATACTGATATCACAAAGATGATTACAAAGAGGGTTAAAGGGAGTGAACCTCTGAGGGAATTTATGTTTAAAAAAAAAAAGGCAGTAAAAGAATGAAGAGCCAGACAAAAGAGAAAAAGAAAGAGTAGTTAGAATAGTAGGTGATGAATCCTGGGTCATACAAGTCCAGGAAGAAAGAAAAGGGTATCCAGAAGGAAAGGGGAGATGAACAATGTCAAACAATACAGACATGTCAACAGGATGAGACAGAAAGAAAGCCAGTGGATTTGGCAATACATATTTTGGAGAGTCATTTCAGTAGGCTGATGGGGATGGACTCACCATGGGAGCAATGAGTCTAAGTTACTCTTCCTAGAAAGTTGGCAGTGAAAGACAAGCTGTTAGAAGGATATGCTGAGGGGTGAGCAATGGCAAGAACTGTTTCTTTTTCCATCCTTTGTCCCCAAAGGCAAAGGACATGAGAGAAAATCTGGGAAATGAACTGGCTAAAAAGACAGTGTCTAAGAATGGGATCTGGGTTTCTGGACCACAGTTTAAAATACAAAAATGATGGTGAAGGATAGAGTATATCTCACAAAGACTGGTAAGAAAATGGCTTCTGGAAGATGACGGAGTAGAAAGATGCACACATACTATAGCTCTTCCCCCACAGCCCATAAAATACCTGTAAAGAATGACCCTCAACAAATTCTAGAGCAGCAGAAGCCACAGAGGGATGGAATGAAGGAAATTTCCAGCCCAGGGTGACCTGGATGTGTCACATTGGGAAAGGTCTGTCATACCAGACACAGAGCGAAGCGCAGCCCAGGCTTGGCTGTGTGGCACCAGGAAGAGCAGGACCAGAGCAGGCCTTGGGCCGCCCCCCTGCCCCAATACTCACTAGCAGTGGTGGTTCAAACCACGTACCAAAGGCAGCTTCAAAGGTCAGTGAAAGGTCTTTTTCAACTTGAGCAACAAGGGAGCAGGGTCCCCAGCTACCTCTAGCCCCAGGCGGTGGTGGCTGCTTTGGTCCATTGTTGGAGCCCTCAGCTTAAAACCCCCTGGGGGAATTGAGCAGCTGATCTGAACCTCAGTCTAGAATGGCAGCCCTGCCCTCCCCCTAAAGCCCCTGGAGGAATTTAGCAGCTGGTCTTAATCTCACACTGAGTGGTATTCTGGCCCTGGGAACCCTCCCCTTTAAGCCCTTGGGGGAATTGAGCAGCTAATCTGAATCTCAGCCCTGCGTGCTGGCCTGGTTGAACTGCAGGTGATTGTGGAGAGGGAACTCTACTACTTGCAGATTCTGGGCAGAAAAGTTTCTGGTTTCTCCCAGACTAGTGTGCAGGCTTGACTGTGCCACCTTGGAGGAACTGAGATCTTACAGGTCCCCAGCGAATACCCTACTCTTGACAAAGGACTCAAAAGCCAAATAACTGGTTGGGAAAATGCCCAAAAAAGGGAAAAAAAGTAAGACTATAGAAGGTTACCTTCTTGGTGAACAGGTATTTTCTGCTATCCTTTTGGATGAGGAAAAATAATGCTTAGAAGACATAAAGGTCAAGGCTTCTGCATCCCAAACATTCAAAATAAATATTCAATGGGCTCAGGCCATGAAGAGCTCAAAAAGGACTTTGAAAATCAAGTAAGAGAGGTGGAAGAAAGATTGGGAAGAGAGATGCAAGAAAAGCATGGAAACCAAGTCAACAGCCTACTATTAGGAGACCCAAAAAAATGCTGAAGAAAATAACACCTTTAAAAATAAGCCAGCTTAACTGGCAAAAGAGCTCCAGAAAGTTAATGAGAAGAATGCTTTAAAAAGCAGACTTTTAGCCAAATGGAAAAGGAGGTTCAAAAACTCACTGAAGAAAAGAGTTTTTTAAAAATTAGAATGGAACAGGTGGAAGCTAATGACTTTAGGAGAAACCTAGAAATTAAAAAACAAAACCAAAAGAATGAAAAAATGGAAGATACTGTGAAGTATCTCACTGGAAAAACAACTGACCTGGAAAACAGATCCAGAAGAGAAAATTTAAAAATTACGGGACTACCACATCATCTTTCATGGAATTATCAAGGAAAACTGCCCTGATACTCTAGAACCAGAGGGCAAAATAAATATTGAAAGAATACACTGATCACCTCCTGAAAGAGACCCAAAAAGAGAAATTCCTAGGACTACTGTGGCCAAATTTCAGAGTTCCCAGGTCAAGGAGAAAATACTGCAAATAGCTAGAAAGAAAACAATTCAAGTATTGTAGAAATACAATAAGGATAACACAGGATATGGCAGCTTCTACATTAAGGGATCAAAGGGCTTGGAATATGATATTTCAGAAGTCAAAGGAACTAGGATTAAAACCAAGAGTCATCTACCTAGCAAAACTGAGTATGATATTTCAGGGGAAAAAATGGTAATTCAATGAAATAGAGGACTTTCAAGTATTCTTGAGGAAAAGACCAGAGCCGAAAAGAAAATCTGACTTTCAAACACAAGAATCAACAGAAGCATGAAAAGGTAAACAGGAAAGAGAAATCACAAGAGACTTGCTAAAGTTGAACTGTTTACATTCCCTACATGGAAAGATAATATTTGTAACTCCTGAAACTTTTCTCAATATCTAGGTAGTTGGTGGGATTACACACACATACAGAGCACAGGGTGAGTTGAATAGGAAGGAATCATATCTAAAAAAGTAAAATTAAGGGGTGAGAGAGGAATATATTGGGAAGAGAAATGGAATGGGGCAAATTATCTCTTTTAAAAGAGTCAAGAAAAAGTTTTTTCAATGGAGGGGAAAAGGGGGGAGGTGGGAGGGGAAAAGGGGGGAGGTGAGAGGGAAAAAGTGAAGATTAATTACTCTCATCCTATTTGGCTCAAGGAAGGAATAACATGCACGCTCAATTTGGTATGAAAACCTATCTTACACTACAGGAAAGTAGGGGAGAATGAGATAAGCGGGGGGGGGGGGGGGGG
>CM053769.1:188486337-188499318 GCA_028658325.1 Potorous gilbertii
ATTGAATTGCTTGCCTTCTCAGTGGGGATGGGTGGAGAGGGAGGAAGGAAGAGAAGTTGGAAATCAAAGTTTTAGGAAAAAATGCTGAGAATTATTTTTGCATACAACTGGGAAATAAGAAATACAGGCAATGGGGTACAGAAATTTATCTTGCCCTATAGGACAGAAGAAAAGATGGGGATAAGGGAAGGGAGGCGTGTTAGAAGGAAGGGCAGATTGGTGGAAGGGGTAATCAGAATGCTCAGTGTATTGGGGTGGGGGAGGGGAGAGATGGGAGGGGAGAAATGGGGAGAAAATTTATAACTCAAATTTTGTGGAAATGAATGTTGAAAACTTAAGATAAATTAAAAAATAAATTTAAAAAAAGAATATAGCTTTTGCCTAGTGCTACACAAATCTAAAGGGTTTTCCTATAAAAAGGACCCAGGAGAGGGAGAAAAATGCTCAGATCTATCTAACAAGCTACCAAACAAGGATATCATAAAAAGCAGCAACAAAGAAGGAAGCATAACAATGATGGGAAATTGTCCTCTTCTACACTTTCATTCTGTGCATTAAAATTTTCTTTTCTTGATGTTCCTTGTTGGTTCCTTCACCCTTCGAACGATGCAACGTATTAAAGGCAAGTCAAGAAGTATTTGTGTACATTTTGATTTTTTTTAACAAGTATATTAAATTATGCATCTACCTATACATATCTACATACTTATTAAAAAAAATAAATTGTACATAACAGAAATACGTAGTTTCGTGTAGATGCCTCTTTTTCTTTTGTATATCCTAAAATGTTTGGATTTGTTGATTAAGTTCACAATAACAAAGAAAATTTAGTTTAGGGGAAATAATTCTATTCTGGATATGTGTCTCACTATTGGGGAGGAACCTGCTGACTAATGTAGAGATGTTAGAAATTTTGAGGGGGGAAAGGAATAAGAATTGATTAAATGCCAAGCATTCTAGTAAGTGCCTATTTGATCCTCACAACAACCATGAGGTAGATGCTATTATCCCTCTTTTACAGCTGAGGAAACTAGGCAGAGAGACCTTAAGTGAGCCCAGGGTCATTTAGCTAGTTAAAGAGTCCAAGACCAAGTTTGAACTCAGGTCTAGTGTTTTATCCAATGTGCCATCTAGCTGTCAACCACTCCCTTTTGGAGTGACAGAAGAGTAAAGTTGAGGTGTAATATGCACACTAGAGTTTGGGAAAGAAGTTTTCAAAGAGTTTAGAAGAATAGGTTGGATGACTAGTTGTCAAGTATGTTAAAAAAGGAATTCCTTTTCAGGTATGGGCTGGATTTGATGGGCTCCACAGTCCCTTCCAACTCTTAAAATTCTATGATGCAGAATGATAAGCAAAGTCAAGGAAACTAGAATTGATGGAATCAAGGCCTCTGGTAGAAGGGTTAGCTTTGGCAAGGGGAATACCTAACTATTCCTATGAGACTGGAAGCAGATTTTTTTTTTTTTTTGCTGAAACAAATCGGCCATAAATATCTGATGCGAAGGAAGAGCAGAAGGAAGACCAGAAAGGATCACAGACAAGCAAGAAAGCTTTGTCAATTTCACATCAAAGTTACTGTATATTTAAAAAGATAACCAGTTGAAGAGTATAGCTATCAGTATTTTGGCAAGTATGAGATCCTTCTGTTTTTGATGTCCTTAGGGTATATGTCTGCCTAGCAGTGAAACTTATATATTATAATTGTTTGGTATAATTCAAAATAACTTTCCAGAACTGTTGGACAATTCACAGTTCTATCAATAGCGGATCACTGTTAAGCCCATTTAAGTTCTGTTATTATGATGGTACAGCAGTTAGAATGTTGGGCCTGGAGTAGGAAGACTCATCTTCCTGAGTTCAAATCTAGCCATCGGCACTTACTAGCTGTGTGACCCTGGGCAAGTCACTTAAACATATTTGCCTCAATTTCCTCACCTAAAAAATAAGCTGGAGAAGGAAGTCACAAATCACTCCAGTATCTTTGTTAAGAAAACCCCAAATGGAGTCACAAAGATTCGAACACAACTGCAAACAACTGAACAACAAAAGCTGTTAGTCACTAAGAAAAGTAGGCCATGATAATTTAGACTGTTATTGTTGGCCAGTGAGCAATATTCTTAGGTGACAACTCAAACACAGTGTTTTAGATAATGTTTCTCAAAAATAAAATCAGAATTCTTTACTACAAGATGAACTGTAAAGATTTTGAAAACTTTTTAGAAAGTAGAGGTCTTCCTAAGTGTGAAAGACTGTATATTATATAGCACTGTGCAAAGAGCTCTGGGGAGACCTGAGTTCAAATACCGCCTTTTAATACTTACTAGCTATGTGATTCTGGTGATCTCCTTTTTAAGTCAGAGGCAATAATACCTGTAGTGACTACTTTACAAGGTTTTTGTCAGCACCAATATAAATGTCACGTATTATTAGACACATACACATATGTATGTATGTACATATATACACAAACATACATACAAACGCACACATATAAAATCTAAAGAATGGAGGGAAAAGTACTTATTTAGTGAAACAATTCTCTTTCATTCTTTCTCCTTTCCTAAATCTAGTTATAAAAAGCACAGATGAGCTTCTCACACTTCACATGGCAGGCACTAAAAGAACATGCAAAAATGGCACAACTTCTCTAGACTGCTGAAAAGTTTTCCTTACTTTTGTGGTGTCAAAAGAAGCAAACCCCATTAATTTCATCATTTCAATTTCTTCTTCTGTTTTTCCTTCCAAATCTTCTTCTACAAAAATAAACAAATAATTTTTAAACTTCATTTCTTTGGGGCAGGTAAAGAGGATAGAGGGAATCAACAGACTGATGTTCATTCTACCACTTCATAACAAAGCCTAGTACCAAAATTAAAAAAAAAAAACCTCCTGACAAATTTTTCTGTATTTTAAGATCCCCTTACAAGTCTTGAAATATTTGAAGGGCTATCACATAAAGAGAAATTAAAACTCATTTTTGTGCCTTGAAGGCAAAACTAGAATCAATGCCAGGAAGTTACTGGATGGTAGATTTGGACTCCAAATAAAAAAAGAAATACCTAATAATTAGAATTGTCCAACAACTACAGAGACTCCTTTAAGTATTTCTCTATACTCAAAAGCATTTGAACAGAGGTTGTCTGGGATACTACATAGGGGATTCCTGCATGGGATGAAAGGTTAGATTGATAAACTCTAACTTTAACATCCTATATGTCCATGACTATAAACCAGGAGCCAGGAAACATTTATGTACCCATGTTCATTTTCTTGGATAAGAGGGCTGGAAAGGCCTTGCCCTATACTATAATGTGGGTCTTTAGAATAACTTAATGCAAAAGGAATCTGCCTTCTTTTAATGGTACTTCCCTGAAATGAAATTTCTTTACTTCTTTTTTTCTAAAATTCTGGTATTTTTAGGTCATGAAGAGATGCTAGTTAAAGTTCACAGAACCATATAAGAAACCCTTCTAAAACATCCCTATGAAGCCTCCAAATACGGGCTATTTGAAATTGGTAAGTATCTTTACAAGAACTGAGATGTAATTAGAGCCACAAGCTCAAATTTTTAAAAATCAACAAGCATAAATTAAGATTAAAAGGTTCAAAGACTGTTTTCAAAAAACACTTTTACTATCTAACTGGATTTATCTAAATAAGGTTATGCGTACATTAGGTTTCTGTAACATTACCAGTAATTTGACGTTCTTTGCTTTTTGTTTCTTTAGTTTCTTTCTTCTCATCATCTCTCCTTTCTTTTAGCCGGGATGGGGAAGGAGAGGAAGAGCGGTGTCTCCTTGGGGATCTGGTATCAGATAAGTATAAACTTTAGAAACAAAAATATGTTGCAGTAATAAAATCAATGAGTCTAGGGACTAAATGCTTGAAAAAGGCTGCAGGAAAACAAAAATAGCCGTCCGACCACCTAATCAAAGGATGTAAACTTTGGCTGGTCCTATGAATATTTACACAAATTAAACAGAGTTTACTGTTACTTCTCACTGCTATTAGTTTCACTTCACACCTAATATATTTAAATAAAGAGGTAGGTACTAGGGTGATAAAAGGTTTAGGTAAGAGGAGACTTATAGAGGCTGTCCATCAGTATTCCTATCTGGTACAAATGGTATAGATACACAAGTTACATCCAGAATTGAATGGCAAGGGAGTGGGCTGAATTACCACCAGAAAACCACAACACTGTTTTATAGACCCTGAATTTCACATGAAAGCAAAGGATCATCTATTTGATACTAATTGCTGATATTTCTTTACAACAGTACGATATGGAATGCAAGTACTTCCAAAGAATTAAAAAAGAGTATCATGAAGAGGGCAATGAAGAAAGAGGTATGTTAGATTTCAACATATAACCATATAGTAAAAGACGCCATTATTGAAGGAGAAGATGGGCTGATCACAAGAGATAACAGGTGTCATATAACTACCCCCTTATGATAGGTGGACCCTGAACTGATGCAGCGAAGTGAGCAGAACAATTTCTATAATAACAATAATGTAAAGACAAGTAACTCTGAAACACTTAGGAACTCTATCAATACAATGACCAATCACAATTCCAGAAAACTCATGAGGAAACATGCTCCCACATCCTGACAGAAGTGATGAACTTAGAGTGCAGACTGAGATATTTTTTGGATATGGCCAACAAAGGAATTTGTTTTGCTTGACTATTCACATTCGTAATGAGTTTTGTTTTGCTTTATTCTCAATGGGACCTAGAAGGATGGGGGGATGTCAGAGGGAAAAGAGGAGCTTCATGAAAATAAAATTTTAATTTTAAAATGTTTTTAAAAAATGGGTCTCCCCACAGTGGTAATTTTATGGGAGGACAAGAGTCCCACAAGACAGAAAGGCATGATTAGTTTCTGATCTGCAGCACTAAAGGGGAACTCCTAAACTGATGAGATCACAGTTTTAAATATTTAAATAGTAAAAAAGAGACCCACTGTCTCATGGAGCTCTCACAGTCTAATAAAAGAATATTTAAAAAAATGCAGATAACTGGAATACAAAATGTTACATCTAGGTCCTAATTAGCACAAATAATGAATCACATGAAATGGTCACATTATTCAAATTTTTACTGCATAGTTCTATTGGACTGGAACCAATGTACATCTTATACAACTATAATTTCAATGAGTATGAATTCAAATACACACAAGCACTTTATAGGATTCATTATTCACACTAATTGGGACCCAGCTGTGTATAAATGTATAAAGAAAGCACTAAGTACTATAAGAGATTTGAGGAGGAAAAACATGGTTAGTAAATGAGAATATGATACCAGTATGAATAAGACTGGTAAAAAGAAAAAAAGAACTATTGATTCATTTTAATTAATATCACTAAGGATAAAGTGCATCTTATTTCTTTTAGGAGCTAACATATATAAATGTATAAAGAAAGCACAAAGTGCTATAAGAAATTTGAGGAGGAAAAACATGGCTAGCAAATGAGAAGATGACACTAGTATAAATGGGATTGGTAAAAAAAGAACTGCTTATTCATTGTAATTAATATCACTAAGGGTAGAGTACATCTTATTCTTTTTAGGAGCTTACATACCTGAATAAAGTAAGAATAATTAAGTCTTACTGCCATTGCTAGATCTTAAAAAGACTCCAAAACTCATCATGAAAGACAAAACTATAAAGACCAGTCAATTTAGTTTTACCATTTCCATGCCCCTTTGGCTCCTTACCTGGACCTCCTCCTATGTGGAGAGCGAGAACGACTCCTCCTTCTATCTCTCTCTCGGGATCGGGACCGTTCTCGTCGCCTTCTCTCTCTCTCTCTAGATGTAGAACGGGATCGCCTACGCTCTAACAGAAAAGAAAAGAAAATAAGAAATAAAAAGGGCTTTTGAGACCATCTAATCCTAACCCCTTATTTTACTAAGAAAGAAAATGAGTCCAAAAGTGATTTCTTCAAAGACATATACAGATATTTAGTGGCAAAATTCTACACAGCTTGGGTTTTCTGATTACTAATTCCAAATTCTTTCTATTAAAACATACTGCCTCCTTCAGATAATGACCAAAGCTATGACTTTTGGACATGATATTCCTGACTAGCTACCAACTGAAAGACAGTATCACTTACCAGTCATCTTATCAGTACAGGATTCAATTTTTCTCACTCTTCCCAGCACACTGTGCCAAGAAAAGGAGTAAGCACCTGCTTCTGATCACCACTGACAGAAGATCCTCCCTTTGCTGCCATCATTCAGCAACTTACATTTCTTTGAAGTTTATTTGATACTTCTCTATGACTCCATCCAGATTATGGCTGATATTCTCTACTAGGTCCTAGATCACTCTCCTTCCTTTTCCAAGGAGTTCGGCACCTGGATCGCACAATCGGTCTCAAACCTCTGCCTTTAGAGCTGAGGTATTCATACACATTGCTGCTTTCCTAACACTTGGACCTCCCAAGTCATCCCAATTATTACTATGTTCTGCATCTTACTATGTCTACATGGCGACACAGAGGAGTCGCCGTACTCTTGATTTCATATTCACCCATAACTTTGACCTCCTTGATCCAGAACAATGAAATTATTTTCACAGGTCATATCCTCCTGTCCTTTCATCTTTCCTTGTGTCTCATTTTTATTCCTCCTAAACCTATTTATTCTCTTCCAGATCTCATCCCTATATCCCTTCCAGTTTTTACAATTTCATTCCTGCTCTGAAACCCACCTTCCTACCTTCAAAAACTTGACTTCAACTTGTTCAATGTTAGTCTCCTTTCCTTAAATCCCTTGCGCCACACCCTGCGCCATCCTTCCCAAATATGAAATCTGTTTTGTCTCTACCTTCTCCAATCCTACTCCTGATGAGAAACACTGCTATTCAGGTTCACTACAAATTTATATCATGTAACCTTAGTGAGGTCTTTGCTACTATGCCACAATTCCTTTACTCATCTTGGACTGACTTTTTATTACCCTCCTTTGCATCTATTCCAAACCATTTCTTTCAAGTTGCATATTACCCTCTCTTCCCCAGAGAAACCACATCATGCCCTTTGTTGTATACTACCCCAAACCATCTTCCCTGGTCCCTCAAAACACCATTTCCCTCCAGGAATTTTCCATTTCATTCACATTCTCTCTCTAACCTAACTGAATTTCACTTTACATAGTGGCTTTCCCTGCCACCTATACACATACCCAGATTTCCTATGTCTTTAAAAAAAAAAATTACTCTGCAGAACCAAGAAAATATACAAAATGAATACAATAACGTAAATAAAAACAACAACAAAAGAACTGAAACTGGATTGGGCAAAATTATAATGACCAAGAACATAAGAAGACACCTCCCTCTGGATCTTCGCAGAAGTGGAGGACTATAAATGTGGAATGCAGCAAATAATATCGGACCTTTCCGGTGAATTAGTTTCGCCATAGTTTTTTTTTCCCCTTTTTTATTTTTTGTTACAAGGGATAACTCTTTGGGAAAGTGAAGGAGGAGCTAGAGTGAAGAGGTACACAGAGAACTGTGGTGATCTAAGAACAAAAGATAGCAATAAAAATTTATTTAGAAAAAAAATCCTCCCTTTATCTTGCCATCCCTTCAAGCTATCATCCTATATTACTCTTCCTTTTACAGCAAAACTCTTTATAAAAAAGACACCTAAATTCACTGCTTCCATTTCTTCACCTTTACTATGTCTCTAGCTTTTTTCACTGCACTACTTGACTGAAACTACTTTCTCTAAAGTTATCAGTGCTCTTAACTGCTAAATCCAACACCTTTTCTCAGCCCTAATCCTTCCTGCTGATACCATGTAATAATAAGCCCTTTGGGAAGAGGGATGTTTTTTATTGTACCTCCAGTGCTTGGCACATGGTGCACATGCTTATTCGTCTACTGAACTCTCTGAAGGAGTTTGACGCTGCTGAACACTTTCTGCTCTCGGATATACTTTTCTGCCTGAGTGTTCTTTTTCTTTTGGGTCAAATAACAAGCATTTCTTTTTCTCCATCTCCCTTCCACTCAGATAAGAAAAAACTAAAACACTTGTAACAAATGTGCAGTCAAGCCAAACATATTCCCATTTGCCTGTGTCCAAAGATGATCTCATTCTACACAGTCTGGAGCTGGATAGCATTCTCTATCACTGATCTTGGGAATCACAGCAGATCACTGTTTTGATGATTGGAGTTCTTAAGCCTTTCAAAGTCAGTTGTTTTTACAATGTTGTTGTTGTAGCATAGTTGCTAAAAGTTTTTATTTTGCTCACTTCACCCTACATCCGTTCATGGAAATCTTCTCAGGTTTCTCTTACAGAACAATAGAACTCCATTATATTCATATACAATAAGCTGTTCTGCTATATCCCAATTGACAGACATCCTTTTAAGTTTCAAGTCCTTTGCCACCACAAAAAGAACAACTATAATATTATATATGTGTATGTGTGTATATACTTATAAGACATATGTTGAAAATGTTATGCATCATATATTAACAATATATACAACTTACACATAATATATAGAACCTTTTCCTCTTTCCTTGATCTCTTTGGAATATAGTCCTAGTAGTGGTATCATGGCAGCAAAGGGCATGTACTAATTAGGTTATCTTTACAATGGTTTCTTGGTTTCCCTCTTGTCTAGTCAAACCTCAGTCTCTTCTAGGACCACCATACAAATCCATTCCCCATGCATGAGCATAGACTCTGTTCTGACACCCTCTATCCCTCTCCCCTTCTATATTCTCTCTTCTGGAAACTTAATAAGGTTCCACAGGTTCAATGATTATCTCTGTGCAGATGACTTTCCATTTATATAACCTATCCTCATCTTTCTCTTGAGCATCTCCAATTGCCTACTAAGATGCCTCATCCAACAAAGAACTCATTATCTTCTCACCCACCCCTCCCCCTAACTTCCCATGTCCAGGGTATCACTATCCTTCTAACCAAGATCACAACCTAGAGTCATTCTGGAAAAGCAGTGTAACATAATGGCTAGTGTGCTGGACTTGGAGCCAGGAAGCCCTGGGCTTGAATCCTGCCTCATTTACTTAGCAGCTATATGATCCTCAAGTGCCACAACCTCTGAGCCTCAGTTTCTCCATTTGTAAAATGAGGGAGCTGGACACAATGACCTCTAAAATCTCTTCCAACATTAGTTCTATGATCCTTCCTTGCCCTCACCACTCATACCCAATTGGTAGCCAAATCTTATCAATTCTTTCTTTACAACATCTTGGGCGTTGCATTCCCTTCTATCTACCCTTACATCACAACCTTAGTTCAGGTCCTTGTCACCTCTTCCTTGCCTGGACTACTACAATAATCTTCGAATTGTTCTCGCTATTGTTCAATTCACACAGCTACTAAATTGACATCCCTAAAGCACTGGTGAAACTTTGGTGACTCCCCACGGGCCCCACAATGTGATATAAACTCCTCTGTTTGTCATTTACAATTCTTTCACAATCTGCCTCCTAACTCTGAAGACCAACATCATAATACTCCCTTCTCCTGTGTTCCACGTTTCAGCCCAATTAGCTTCCTTGTTCCTGTCCATACATGATATTCTACTTCTTTCCTCAGTGTTTTTGCACAGGCTGTCCTCATGCATGTAATCTTCTTCCTCCTCCTTTCCTCCTCTCTGAATCCCAACTCCCTTCAGGGCTCCGTTCAGGTATAACTTCCAATACAAGATCTTTCCTGTTCCCCCACTTCATAGTGGCTTCCATGCCTGTCCCTATTCCTCCCCTCATTACTTTGCATTTGTTTATCTGAGTACATAGTAATTCCTGCCTTTAGTAGAATACAAGTACCTTGATAGCAGGGACAGTTTCATTTTTGTCTTTTTATCCTCAGTCCTAGTACAGTGTCTCACAATAACATGTAGTAATGCTCATTAAATTAACTTGAATTATTCCTTTTTGTTTAATTCTTGGAACAATCAATTCCGAAATCATGGCTTATAGGACAGGGAGCTTTGGCCATTTCTCCCCCAAGTGAGAACTTAATTATCTTCAAACTATGAAAAAGTATCAAGGGCTAGCACTGAATGTTTTTTCCTTCCGCCTCAAAAATCTTACCATCCTTTAAAGTCCATCTCCCACAGAGCTTTCCATGATCTTTCTCCTCTGAACATCTATAGTGCCTGTCTATCAATCACTTGGAATTAAGCAGAGGTTCTCTCATTATTAATTAGCTTTTTATTTATGGGGCTTATAATCTATGTAAACCCCAAGAATCTGGAAGGGCAGAGATTAAGCCTTATTCAACATAATAAACAATGATTTAGCTCTTATTGTGTACAGAATACTGTGCTAGGCATTAGAAGTGAACCAAATTTGAGGCTAAACACAGTTGCCCATAGAGAGGTTATGATCTAGTAAGGAGAAGAAAGAAAAAATACAACACACCATATTTTAAGATAAATGCACTGACATTTATATCTATATGAGGCTCAAAGAAGTCAGAAAGGCTTTATGGAAAAGGAAGCATCTCAAGCAGGTTTAAAAGAAAAAGTAGGAGTTTGACATGTGAAACAGTGGCTATAATCCTGCACTTGGAATCAGGAAAACCTGAGTTCAAATTCTGCCTCAAATACTTTCTAGCTGTCCAGTTTTAGGCAAGTCACTTAACTTCTCTTGGTCTCAGTTTCTTTATCTATGAAAATTAAAATAATTTCTACTTTGCAAGGATGCTTTGACAATCAAATGAGATAATATAAGTAAAACACTTTTTAACTTAAAGTATAATATAAATGTCATTCTAAGTATTAATAGCAAATAAGACAAATAAGATAAGAAGGTAGAAAATGAGGAATGTACTTGGGGAAGGGAAATGAAGTCAAGTATTTTTGGAGCCCAGATTAAGTATAGCATAGTAGTATGAAATATAGCTGGTAAGATAGGGTGATGTTAGACCCTCAATGGTCTTCAATGCCAGGGATAAGGCATTTGAATTTCACATAGAAGGCACTAAGAGGTGGGAGGCACTGAAAAGGTCTAAGCAAAAGGTTAGATCCAAACTGGTGCATTATCAAGGCTCATTTATCTAAATGGTCCTCTTTTATCCTATAGTTCAAGTCTTCATCCCTTCTCACCTTGGACTATAATCTTTTAATTCTTCTCTATACCTTTAGTCACTGCCTTCTCCACACCATTCATCACATAGCTCCCAATTTGATATTCCAAAAACACAGATGGGAACCATGTCACTCAGCTACTCAAAAATCTTCACTGGTTCCCTAGGATAAAATTCTAATTTTCAGCTTGGCACTTCTGGTTCCCAACTACCTTTCCAATTTTATTTTAAAATTATTTCCCTTCCCACAATCTACATTCTAGTCAAACTGGTCTGCTAGCTGTTCCCCACATAAAACATTTTATCTCCTACCTCTCTGCCTTTGTTTAAATGATCCCTCATATCTGGAATTCACTCCCTCATATATGCCTCAAAGAATCTCTAGTTTCCTGCAAAACACACCTCAGGTGCCGTCTCTTACAAGAGGCCTTTCCTCCATGCTGCTTGGTACCATATGCTTTCCCTTTTGAAAGTGTGCCCCTACTAGAATAAAAGTTTTTTGAAGGTAGGTACTTAGCTATTTTTGCCTTTGTGTCTTCAATCTAGCAGTACCCTGCAAAGAGTAGGTGCTTAATAAATGTTTACTGAATTCAGTTGTGTGGAAGATCACTGAATATATGTCTCTTCCTTCCTATCTCTTACAGTGAAGGGGCCTTCTAATGGTGAAGAAGAAAAAGTACCAGCCTTGCTGGGTTCCAGTTTCTGCTTTAATACTTAGTAGCCATGTGACAATGGGCAAGACAATTCCCTCTCTCTTCTGCAAAGAGAAAAAAAACCCCAAGACTTGCACCACAGGATGGTGATTCAATTCTGGAAGAGTTCTTGAATCACCTTAAAGATAACAAAACTAAGTCCACTAAGATCAGTGTAAAACTCAAATTTTAATTCAGATCCTCTGAAGACTGAATAACTGACGTTGTAAATACTATCACCATCATCATCAAATGCTGATGTGGGAAGGAAAGGGTCTGCTGTTGATTGTTATAAGAGAAACTCTGGTCTGGGAGTCAAGAGGTCTGTATTTGAAACTCACTTTGGCAGCTGAGTGGAGAATGGAATAAAGTGAGGGAGACTGGGAGAAGGGTGACCCATTAGGAAACTGCTACAATAACCTAAAAGAGAGGTGAAGGGAACAGCAGGGTCATTGAAACCCAGAGAGGAGAAAGTACCCAGAAGATGGTCGACAGTGTGTCCCAAAGTACAAGATAGGTCAAGAAAAATCATGACTGAGAAAAGACTCAGATTTGGCCACAAAGAGATGAGGGTAACTGGAGAAAGCAGGTCAGTCCAATGATACTTGGCGAGTTTAAGAAGTCAAAGGAGGGGCTCCCGGGGAATATTCTCAGGAGAGAAGTAAAGTCGTTTGCTCAGAGACAGATGGGAGAGATGGCACGAGAAGCCCGAAGGAACAGGAGCTCTAGAACAGCTTCTGCGGAGAAAGAGGTAGGGTTAGAAGTAAGAGGAGGGGCTCCGGGCCGCAAAGCATTCATTAACGTGCGACACACAGCCAACAAGCACGTCCGTCTCGGCCCCGGGCATCCCGGCTTCCTCCGAGTCCCAGATAAAAACCCACCTTCTACAGGACGCCTTTCCCAACCCTTCCTAATCCCGGTGCCTTCTCCCCGCTCCTTGTTTCCTCTTTATCCTGTACGTGGCTCGCTGGTGGATGTCTGTTCGAAAGTTTTCTCTCCCCGGTCAGACTGCGAGCTCCAGGGGGCAGGCGGCCTTTTGCCTCCTCAGCCCAGCGGCCGGCGCTGGAGGCCAAGCGGGGCCGGCGCTGGAGGCCAAGCGGGGCCGGCGCTGGAGGCCAAGCGGGGCCGGCGCTGGAGGCCAAGCGGGGCCGGCGCTGGAGGCCAAGCGGGGCCGGCGCTGGAGGCCAAGCG
>CM053769.1:188499818-188542131 GCA_028658325.1 Potorous gilbertii
GGCGCTGGAGGCCAAGCGGGGCCGGCGCTGGAGGCCAAGCGCGGCCGGCGCTGGAGGCCAAGCGGGGCCGGCGCTGGAGGCCAAGCGGGGCCGGCGCTGGAGGCCAAGCGGGGCCGGCGCTGGAGGCCAAGCGCGGCCGGCGCTGGAGGCCTACCGGAAGGCCCCTGAGGCCCGGCTTAGGCCAACCCGCCGCTCCCTCCCAAACCTAAGTAAACAAACCACCTCCGCCTGCTCCCAGGCCCGGGGCCCAGGCCTGGCTGCTCCGCCAGGCGCCGGCTCGGAGGGGGCCAGATTACGCAGCCGCCGTCGGCTGGGCCCGGCCTTGCCCGCCGGATGCCGTCGGAAAGAAAGAGAGGGACAGGGACCGAGACCCGGCCCGCCCTCTAACTCACTCACCCCTCCGAGGGGAACGGCTCCTGCTCCGGCCCATGACCCGGCCCGGGCACAGCAGCCGCCGGAGTCAAGGCGAGAAGGCGAAGGCTCGCAGCCCAAGCGCCGAATCGGAGCACTTCCGCCGGGGTCGCGTCCTGTGCCCGGATGTCCGACCGGGCAACACTCACCCTCCGATTTAGAGTTCCGCTTCCGGCTCAGCGGGCCCTGACTTCTAGAGGGGGCGGTTCGGAGGGGAAGTAAAAAGAGACTTTCCCTGATGCCGATGCTCAGAAACTGCTCTTCCCCTTCAGGCCGGGTGTTGTTTACTCGTTTTTCAGTCGTGTCTGACTCTTCGTGACCCCCTTTGAGGTTTTCTTGGCAAAAATACTGGAGTGAGTTGCCAGGTCCTTCTCCAGCTCATTTTACATTGTAGGAAACCGAGGCAGACAGGGTGGCGTGACTTGCCCAGAGCTCAGGTCCTCCCGACTACAGGCCTGGCGTTCCATCCACAGCCAGCTGCGGTAGGCGAGGTTTAAGGAGCACCCCCTGTCCGCCGGGCCACTGTCGGGTGCGAAGGGAGATTAAACCGTTGTGCTTGGGCATAGACGCAACGGTCATTCATTAAGCACTTCCTGCGTGCCAGGCCCCGTGCTAAGTGCTGGGGAGCCTTCAAGGAGCTCATTCTAATGGGGGGGACAACAGGCAAAAAGCCAGACAAAGCAGGCTGTGTATAGGATAACTAGAAAATAAAAGGGAAGGCACTGGAATTCAGAGGAGTTGGGAAAGACTTCCTGTAAAAGATGGGATGTTATTTGGGATGTAGAGGACGTGAAAGGTCTATAGTCCAGGTGGAGAGGGAGGGACATTTCGGACACGGACCTCCGGAGAACAGGCTAGAGCCGAGAGATGGAGTGACTTGTTTGTGACGCAGGCAGGAGGCTAGTGTCACTGCGGGGAAGAATGGATGTTGAGAGAGTAAGTTGTGAGAAGACTGGAAAGAGAGAGACTGGGCTATGTTCTGAAGTTAGCAGGAGAGACGGCTTTCTGAATTTGTTTCTGGAAGCAATGGGGAGCCACTGAGGCGGCGTCACGCCCGTGTTTTGGGGAAATCACTGTTAAAGGCTGAAGGGTGTATGGATTGGAATGGGAGGAGACTTAGAAGCAGGCAGACCGACCCTCAGGTTATTGGAAAAATCCAGGTTTGAGGTGATAAGGGCTTGCACCAGAGTGGTGACAGTGTCAGAGGAGAGAAGGGGTCTTGTTACAGAGAAGTTGCCAAGGTGAAATTGACAGGCCTTGGCAACAGCTTGGATATGGGGGAGGGGAGAAAATGTGAGGAGTGGAGGGTGACTCTTGGTTGTAAAATTGAAGGATTGGAAGGATGGTGTTGCACTCTGTGATAATAAGGAAGGTGAGACTGGAGAAAAGTTTGGTATTTTTTTGGGTGAGGGAGGAGGAGAAGATGAGGGGTTTTTTGGACATATTTGGTTTAAGATGTTTACTGGACATCCAGTTCAAGATGTCTGAAAAGTGGTTGGAGAGAGGTGACTGAAAGTCAGCAGAGAGTTTGGGGCAAGATAGGTAGATTTGAGAATCCTATGCGTAGAAATGGTAATGAAATCCATGGGAGCTGCTCAGATCACCAAGTGAAGTAATATAGTGGAAGAAGAGGGCCCAGGACAGAACCCTGAGAGACACACCTATTGAGGGCATGATCTGGAAGAGGGCCCAGCAAAGGGACTGAGGAGAACCAGAAGGGAATAGTGTCCTGTAAACCAGAAGAGCAGAGAATATCAAGAAGGAAAACATGATCAACGGTATCTCAGGCTCCAGAGGGGTCGAGGAAAATGAAAATTGAAAAAAGGTCACTGGATTTGGCACCTAAGAGATTAAGAGGTAACTAGAGAGAACAGTCTCTGTGGAATCTATTGTAGATGACTTTTTCCAGTTTAGCTACAGAGGGCAGAAGAGTTGTAAGACATATATATGATATAAGAATAATTATTGGAGATGGAAAAATGAAATGAGCATTTTTTCAGAATAGGGGAGACATGAGCATGTTTTTAGGCAGTAGGAAATGAGCCGGTAGAGAGGATAAATTGGAGATACTCTCAGGGGAAGGGGAGGGAACAATCATTTAAGAAGCATCTACTATGTGCTAGGCGCTTTACTAAGCAAATTACACATATCTCTTGACCATCACAATAACCCTTTGAGGTAGGTGCTAATAATACCCCCATTTTACAGTTGAGGAAACTAAGGGAGGCTGGTAAAGTGACTTGCCCAGGGTCACACAGCTAGCAAGTATCTGAGGCTAGAGTTGAACTCAGGTGTTCTTGACTCCCAGTTTAGCAATCCAACTATCCTGCTATAGTAGAATCCTGAGCACTAGAGGTCTTTAAACAAAAGCTTGGTCATTCCTTATTGGGGATGTGACAGGATTCTTTTCCAGGTAGGGTCAGTCAGTCAGTAGGCATTTATTTATTAATTGATTGCTGTGTGCTGGGTACTATGATAAGCCCAGAAGACTCAAAAAAAGTCAAAACACCGGGCCTCTTCTAAAGGTGTTCCTAGTTTAGCTGAGGAGACAATATGCAAATAACCAAGTATATAGATGATACATACAGAATAGATGAAGGTAATCTGAAATGGAGAGGAGGGTAGAAATCAGAAAAGGCATTTTTGGTAATAGTTTCCTCCATATTAACTTCCGTGTGTGTGTGTGTGTATGTGTATGTGTATGTCTGAGCATGTGTGTCTGAGAGTGCCTTCTTAATCTCCTTTTCAGGATCATCATCCTTGTACCCCCTCCAGGACTTGGGTCTATTCTTTCTCTTTTCTATTTACATACTCTCTCCTGGTCATAACATCAACTTTTATGGATTCAACCTTCATTTCCCTTAAGATGAATTCCAAATCTACATATCTAGCCTTTATTTCTCTCCTGAGCTCCAGTTTGACAGGGTTTCCAACTTTTTGCTATACGTCTCCATCTGGATGTCACGTAGGAATCTTGAACTCAACTTGTCCAGAATATAACTCATTATCTTTTTCCCTAAACCCCTTCTCTTTGCTTCCCAATTTCTATACCACCATTCTCCTACCTGCCAGATTTGAAACTTAGGAGTCATCCTCAATCTTCAATCTCTCAATGTACCCTTCCCTTCCATATCTAATCACCTGCCAAGATCTATCGTTTCTTCCATGCAACACTTTTTTCATCTTTCCCCTTCTCTCCACTCACATAGCTACACCCTCATTCAAGCCCTTATCACTTCTTGAGTGGACTACTTCAGTAACCACCTAATTAGTTTCTTTGCCTCAAACCTGTCCTCTCCAATCCATCCCCCACCCAGTGGCTAAATTGATATTCCTAAAGCACATGTCTCTTCCCTGCTCAAGAAGTTTTTATTATTATTACTGAGATAAAATATAAACCCCTCTGTTTGGGAATAAATCCCTCCACCATCTGTTTCCAACCTACTTTTCCAGACTTATTATACATTACCTCCCTACCTCAAAACCACCAACACTTCAGATCTATATACTTGTTGTACATGCCAATAATCATCTGTTTCCATGTGTTTGCACAGTCTGTGTGTGCCCATCCCATGTTTGGAATGTTCTTCCTCCCCTTTCCACTGCTAGAACTAATTTACTTAAAGGCTTTGCTCAACCTTGGTCTTCTTCCAGTGGTATTTCCTGATCCCTTCCAATTGTTAGCTTCCCCTATCAATTGCTTTGTATTTATTTTGCGTTTTTCTCATTTGTTTACATGTTGTTTCAGGATTATATAAACTCCTTGAGCAATGGGAATATTTTATTTCTGCTGTTATATTCTGAGTGACTGCCTAGTACCTGGCACAGAATCATCACTTAATAAACACTTGTTGAATTGAATGGAGTGACTATTGGACTTCACTTAGGAAAACTTTGCCATCTCCCTCACTAAAGAAGTATCATTGGGAAAAAATAAATTAGATAATTCCTTCATTACCGTTGTTCTCTCTATCTTCATGAGTTGCTGTGGCCAGAAAAACTCATCACATGAATCATAAAACCATAGATTTAGAGCCAGAAAGGACCTCAGAAACTATTTAGTGCAATCTCTCTCTGCCCCCCCCCCCAATTTTACATGTGAAGCACAGAGAAATTGACTTGCCTAAAAACACATAGATAGTAATTAGAAGGAATGGGATTTGAACATGTGTCTTCTGACTCAGATCCACTATGCTTTCCAATGAAGTGGCCAATCTTTTGTTGCTGAGGCTGTAGACAACGTCATCTGTTACTAATTCTGTCTTCAAAGCCTTTCTAACCCTATAGGACCAATCAGAGCTTGTACTTGTACACCACTAGCACAGTTTTCAGAGTCCCAGGTCCTACTTCATATCATGATGAGGGTATCAGAGGAGGATTTTAGTGAAGGATCTATGCTGTTGTTGTCAACAAATATGAATGGATGTTAAGCTGACAAGATTTGACATTTGTATAATGGATATCAGGTAAATTTCAGATATAAAGTCCTAAAGGATCCTTTGGTCAGTAAGGTGGTCAAGGGTAACCAATGGTAGAGGCCATTAATGGGGTCAAAACATCCAAAGAGTGAGTGTACAGGATGAGGCTGTAAGGTATTATATTCCTACTCGGTATTAAATCCAGGACAGGAAGAGATTCTGACCTCAGCCTGAGGTTGGGAGTGGATATTTGATTTTTTTTTACTGTGGTTGGAGGAAAGAGCACTGTGTTTGCCACAATGCCCAGTGAAAGAAGATGCATTTACAGAGGAGGAGGCTGAGAACGTTATGTTTAATATGGTAATATCCATTCATGAGAGAAGAGCACACAAAGTAGTAGTAATCCATAGGCAGGGATACATCCCCTGGGATGAGACACTCAAACACAAGCAAAGTGAAAGGGCTCAGACAGTGATTCCAAAACATTCTGTTGGAAATAGCAGGACAGCATTGGTGCTTGGAGATGCAAACCCCCAAACTGTACAAAACCAACCTGTAAATATATAGTCATATTATGTATATATAAAATTGCAAAGTAAAAGCCCAAGAGACCAACCATTAATCTGCATGTCACCATTGTTCCAAAAGTGTTGACATGCTAAAGAAAGGCAGGACGGTTTGCCAGCAATAATGCCAGGATACAGGGTGCAAGCATCTCAGTAGCTGAAGTCGTACATAGGTACATGGAACCCCTAGTTTAAATTTCACAATAGTAGCAAAGGCCAAGCTTAGAGAATATATGTACAAGTGGAGACATTAAATAGCACTTTGAAGCCACGATTGTCAGACACAGACATTTCACTGAAACAGCCCAACAACTATACAGAACATCATACGCTAGACTTACTCGGCTTTACTTAACCACTGCACAGTCAATCCCTGGCTTCTGTCCATTTCATTTTTCCTTTCCTTTCTGGTGAGAGGCCAAAACACCAAGTCTGAGCAGTTACCAGGTGTGTGTTGCAAGAGATAGGGATAGAACAACCCACAAGGAGAAAACAAAATCATTCTTTGGGTGGGATTAGAGGCCTGGCTTGGGCACAATGTGAGGAGTTGGGAGGACCCTGGGGGTCTATTTCATCTGCTGAGTCCTTCCAAAATTGTAAAGATGCTGCCACTTCTCCTCAAGGCCCTCTGGAGCCCTAGTCCAGTAGCTGCAATCCATCAGTTTCACTTCAACAGAGAACCCGTCTAAAAGCTGTCTGTACAAGGTAGCTCCCCATGAGGGGCTGAGAGTTTGGGATTTTGATATGATATAACTTCTCTTTCTCTTTCCAGGAGCTCCACCTGTTTCAAATCTGAAGAGAAATTTAATGGCTTTACCAAACTAAAACTAGCCTTTGTTACTGCTGAAAATAGTAAGATTTGTAGAGGGAAGGGAGAACTGGCAGATCCTGGGACACTCAGAAAATGCTTGTACTCCTCCTCCCCACTAGCTAATATGCTAGTTCCAATTACCTCAATGCTCAGTCTTGATTCCATCATTATCCCTGAAGTGGCAGTGTCTTGGGATGGAGAGATCCCTGGCTCTGGAGTTCCACTGCTTATTCATGTGACCTTGGACAAATCACCTCCATTTTCTGACTCTCAGTTTCCTCATCTGTAAAATGAGAGTATTTGATCCAGATGATCTTGGAGGTTCTCTCCAGTTCCCATGGCCAGTCATCACCGTTTCTGAATATTTATCAAGGCTGAGCATCAAATGGAAAATATAAGATTTGTGGTTCCTAAAGCCCCTGCTAGTGGCAGTTAGCCCACTTTGGGATCCTCCAGACCAGGAAACAGAAGAGTCTCATCTTGCTTTCATGTCCCAGGGATTTGTCTGGCTAGCTTTCTTCCATTATGCTGTGGTAGTTTTTTCCTTTTTCTGTTTTTAAATCTTCCTGAAAGTACTGAGTCTGAATCATAGCTGTAGATCTGGAAGGGACCTCAGAGGCCATCTAGTCCAACCCTTTCATTTTATAGCTGGGGAAACTGAGGTCCAAGGAATTCCATGACTTACCTAAGATCTGGTATATGAGCTATTTTCACTTTGCTTTCCCTTTGGTAAATACTTTTCAAGCCTGGGAATACCAGTTATTCAAAAAGAAACATAATGTTATGTTTTTATAACATAAAATACGTGTTATAAATTTTGTATTTCTGAACTTTAACCATTGTGTGTGTGTGTGTGTGTGTGTGTGTGTGTGTGTGTGTAAAACTTTCTCTTTATAAAAACAAATGGGATCCCATTACATGAACATTTCTTATTACATGGATTTGAAGAGTTAAATCATATATCTGAAAACATAGCAATTACATACTGGAAAAATTTAGTCATTTATGCTCTGTTCAATTTAACCCAGCAAGTATTCATTGAGGGATTACTATGTGTTGAGAAGCAGCATAGAGTCATGATTAAGGAGCCTCATCTAAGAACCAGGAAGATGTGGTTCAAGTCCTCCTCCTGGCACGTATTGACTGTGATATCCAGGGAAATGGACTTAACCTTTAAATGCTCTCTACTGGTGTCAGTTGAGGAGAAGGTGCTGACTTACAGTGGGAAAGGGAATTTCCTCATCTGTGAATCCCTTATATTAACAAAGGCTAGGTCTAGTGCCTGTTCTATGTGTTTAATATGTGTGTAAATGTCTCCCAAATGGTCTTTATAAACCATCACTGTTTTCAAAGCCTACAACTTTTTCTTCTTATAAGCCAATCAGATGTTCCACCTAAGTACACATATACTATCTTTCTTTATGAATAGCAGGAATTGTGACATAGGTGCTTTCCACTCCTACCATCATCCCCTTGCCTCTTAACCCTGATGAGAAGTGAGAGCTTTGGAGCAAAGCTTTCAGAGCATGTGGCTTTTGATGAAAACTTTAAAAATCCTTCTCCCTTCCCCTCCCACCCTCCATGAATAAGTGCCTTTCCTCCCTGCTGTTGAAGTGGGCTTCCCAAAAAGGAGAATCCCAAATCTCCAAGATCACTTGGAGTTCCTTTCTGCACTGAACAGGAGGAGGGTGAGTTGCTTAAAATTTACCCATTGATTGCTGGGTACACATGTCCTCCACATGAAATGACAACAGAGCTGAAGGCAATTCATTTATGCTACAACTCTGCTTTTGTAACCGTTTCTTTATCCTGGCACAAATAACTGCAATCCAATACATAATTGTTCGGATAATTGCTGGGTTGTTTCAGAATAATTACATCATCAGTTATCCTTCACATATTGTATAGCACAAGTGTTACTGTGCACAGATGTAAACTTACAAATGAGTAACTGGTGAGCAGATATCATGTAATTACAGAGCAAGTCCATGCTTGTTAATTCTCTACTGAGTCAAGTGTTTCCTTTCAGAATACTCAAAGCAGTGGTGAAGAGCATTGCCCCATCACTTTTCAGATTGTGGTAGTGGAGAATTTTAGATATATTACTTATGGTCTTGGGTGACCTAGGAGGAGTCGCTTCCCTTCTCTGGGACTCAGTTTCCTCCTCTGTAAAATAAGAGGTTTGGGGGAAATAGCTAAACAAATTGTGGCATATGAATATAATGGAATATGATTGCAGTGTTGCTAGTTAAAAGACTTTAAATGGTCACATATGGATTTAATGCGATAGGTTGTACTTGGCAGACAATAAGAATGTTGGGAAATGGCAAAGTTAAGCATGCAGACTGTATGCTGCACATGTCCCTAGGCAAGCTTGTAATGAGCAGAATCTTTATCTGGAATTTTTGACTTTGTGACGCTCCAAGTGCTATTTGCTAGCTGTCTGAGCTTGGACAAGTCAAAGAACCTCTCAGAACCTTAACTTCTTTATCTGTAAGACAGTAGTACTCTGCTGCCCTACGTAACTCATAAAGTTGTCATGAAGGTTAAATTAAATAACATCATTATAAATCAAAAAGCACTGTACAGATGACTTATATTAATATTCTTAAAGAAGCAAAATATTTCTCCCTCTTGCATAGGCACATGCATGCACACACATGCACACACACACACACACACACACACACACTCACCCATTGCCCCTGAGCAGACAAGACTTATGATGACCTATTCTAGTACTCGGATGGAGAATAACTTCTAAATGACTGGCTTACCATATTTTAGAAAGATGGAAGAAAGCAACTTTATGCAATGAAAAGATGGGTGAACTTTTGAGTCAGACTATCTGGGTTTGAGTCTCTGCTCTGCCTCTTCCTCTGACTCTAGACCTCAAATTCCTCATCTTTGATGTGAGGGAGTTGCATAGAAGGTTTCTATCTCTGTGTTTATGGGGTAAATGATCTGACCCCAAATATAAAAGAATCTATGGTATAACAAATTGGTTATAAAGGTGGGGTTTGTTAAAGTCCTATTTTTATTCTTCCTAGTATCTCCCAAAATGATTTAAATACATTTAACTGATGCCTATAGCAGAAGAACCCTACAGAAGGGTTTTTTTGTTTTGTTTTGGTTGTTTAATTGAATTCAAGAGGAGGGAGGAAGAGGTGGCATTATATGGATTATTTGACCAAGAGGTCAAATCACAATTTTTAAAAAAATTTATGATAGACCAAAAGGATCCAGAGAGTCTTAAAGTCAGGTTAGGAGATTGAACTAGAATTTGGAGTGAGAAATCAGTGTCTGCCTAACTCACTTCTAAGAAACTAGCCAAACCTTACAACAGAGCTTGCCTAGGCATAGCTATCACTAAATATCACTTTCAACTAGGCTTCCTTTCAAAAGTTTAGGGCCTGGTCAAGGATCATAGATTTAAAGTTGAGAGGGACCTGAAAGATCATCTTGTCCAACCCCTGTATCTTGTAGGGGAGAAAACTAGAGTGTAGGAATATTAAGTGACTTGTCCAACGTAGAAAGTAGAAGAGCCAGAATTTGAACTTAGGTCTTTTAACTCCATATTCAGGACTCTTTCTATAGTTGAAATGATCCATGCATTTGACTAAAGGATAGAACAGAAATACCAGGGAAGCAGCATATAGAAGATAGTCTCTTTCCCATTGACGTCTCTGTGGTATAATGGAAAGAACATGAGGTTTGGAATCAGCAGATTTGTGTTGAACTGTTGATTCTGCTGCTTAATATCTATGTGATCTTGGGGAAGTTCCATATCTTTTCTGGTCCTCAGTTTCCTCCTCTGTAAGGAGGAACAAGATGACTTTAGAGCTTCGTTTTAATTCTATATCTTATGATCTACACTGTTGCCTGTTTCTATGCTCAGCCAGGTACTCTCTAAACTAAATACCTATGATATCAACTTAAAGTTAGAATGCTTTTTCATTTCCTTTCCCCACTCCATATATAAACTGATAATGTTTTAAAACTAAGCATCAATTTTTCTCCTAGGAATTCTTTTCAGTTATTTCTACTTTCATCTTTGTTTCATCTAGGAGTAGAGGAAAAAACAATCACCCTGCCTCTCAATTTAAAGCCTACTTATTTTTATGGACAGGATCCGTACCTTTTCCATTGGGCAAATTAAAAAGGTGTTTGGAAAGATACTTCATTGTTTTCTGCCTTAAGTTCAAATAGAACAGGAAATAGTTGTATTAACTTTCAACTCTTCTGACACTTTCACTAAAACTCTCTCCTAAGTAGCACTGGGTAATGGAGAGAGCACCTGAATTTGAAGTGGAAAACAGATTCAAATCCAGTTCTGTGAACTTGGGTAAGTCAGAATGTTTCTGGGCCTCAGTTTTCTCATCTGTAGAATGAGATGGTTGTGTTAGATGAGCTCTAAGGTCACTTCCATTTTGGACTTTGCTTTATTCTAAGTGTTTTGTTAAATTAGCATGAGACAGCTCTTTCTTGGACCACATCCAAGGGGCCTTAATAATGAAAACTGACATCTACATAGTGTTTTATATTTTGACTGATTTGAACCTCCTGATAACGTGAGGTATTGCGGGCATTATCAAACCAATTTTTAAAATAAGGAAAGTAGGGCTCAGAGATTTGAAATGATTTCCCTGTAGTTACATAGTTAATTGTCAGAGGTGGGAATTAAGCCCAGGTAACTCTACTCCAAGTTAAACATTCTGCCCCCTAGAATGCTATGCTGCCTTTGTTAGTGAAGTTCCAAAATGGCCTTATTATAAGGCAGTTTCACTCTAGTCACTTTGTATGGACCTTGGGGATTAAAACCAGCATATTTGTTTACATGTGCCCCTGCTACTATTTAAAAAAAAAAAAAAGAGAGGGAATTGACTTCGTTTAATCTGGACTAGGGGATTTGTGATTGCAATCTACAAATATTTTAAAAGCTGTCATGTGGGAAAAGAGATTTGTTTTGGATGGCCCCAGATTGCAGATGTAGGACTAATAGGGGAGAATTATAGGGTGGACATGTGAGGAAGACATATTGGTTTGGTAAAAGACTTTCAAACAATTTAAGCTGTCCAAAAGAAGAATGGGATATTTTGGGGATGTTGTAGGTGCTCCAATAATACAGATAGTCAAGAGAAAGTTTAATGACCACGATATTGTCCAAGTGGTTCTGTGCAGGTATGGTTTAGACTAGATGACCTTGGAGACCCCTTCCAGTGCTGAGATTCCGTAACTGATTCCAAGGACAGGAATGTCTGCTCTCTAGTGTTTTGGGACTCCCTCTGTTCACTTGGTCAACATAGAGGCATCCACCTCTTGCAGAATCTGAAAGGAGCAGTATCTGGGAGTTTGGGTTCCTAGTGACATGAAGGGTTTTCATTTTTTTATGGCCACAGAAAGAAACAAAATCACCTTTCCTCATTCAGGTTCCCCTGTCCCAGCAGCGAAACCCCTAACTTGTCCAAGAAGCCCTTGCTGCTCATTTGGGCACAGATGCATGTTGGTATCATCATGAGCACCTCTCTCACTGACAGCATGGTGAGACGGCATAATAGGTCACCAGGGAGGTCAGATGGAGTTTTTATACTCATCCTATTTCCTGTTCTTATTAAACAGGGAAGAGTAAAGATCAATAGTGATTCTAAACTAATAATAGCACTTGGTACTAAAAGTCTTCTTATAGAATTGATGTCAGAGTTGAAAAGATTTTTAATACTAATTGGGTCAGAGTTGAAAAAATTTCTTAAACATTACTGTCTAGCAGGGAAAATAGCACACCTGTTTCCTAGAATTCCTTTATTAAATGCCCCATGAATAAATGTCTTTTAAAAGGCAGTGCTGGTATTAAAAATAAACAAATTTGCAGCTTTTATCAGGTTCTGGAATGGATTGGTGATAACAAGTTGTTTTTAGACATGGTGGGGAGATTCAGTCATTTCCCCAGGAATGGCCTAAGCTGCCTGGCTTCAGACCTAGAGATAACCCAAGAGGGGCCACAGATAGCTGACCAAATGGAAGGGCACTGATTCTAGTCTCATAAACAAAGGCTGTTAGTTCTGAGGGAAATGATCTTTAACCAGCAGGGCTTAATCTCCCAGGGGAGCATGACAACCAAACATTGATCAGGGAAGGCAGCACTTGTGCCTTTCGTGTAGGACAAGGAAGGGATAGTTGGTGAGGCCCAAAATCAAGCAGAGATCCAAGGCTTCCCCCACCTCTGCCCGACCTAAGAGAAAGGATGATGGGGCATTTTCCCCAGCCCTTTGTCAAATGTGGTCTCAGCCTCTAGAGTTTTAAGGGGACGAGAAATTCTGACCTTTGTGTATTAATAAAACCAAAATGATATTCTTTGGTTGCTGAGCAAGCAGACTCTTAACTCTCAGTCCCACTTGTTTTCCCTGAATTCAGAAACCTTTTGCTCTTCCACTCAATTCTGCCAACTCTTGCCAGGGTGTGCACTCTCCCCCCCCACCTCCCCTTCTCTCTCTCTCTCTCTCTCTCTCTCTCACACACACACACACACACACACACACACACATGAGTTATGAAAAGAGGTGTTTTGCTTAGAGCTCAGGGTCTAGTAGCCAGGGAAGTACATACTGAACAATGAGCCCTTTTGAACAGAAAAGTGAAAATTAGCATTTGCTTAGGGTACAGAAAAGTGTTTAGGTCCTCAAGCAGAGGTGATGGGAACCCCAAATGAAGAAAGACAAAATGATTTGTTAGCTACAGCTATATCAGCAGGAAACTAGGTTCCTGAGAGAAAGAGTAGATTATGAGCTGGGAACGCTCCCACCCTCTCACATTTAGCTTGAAAGTGAGAGGCTGGGAGTCATTCCTGGTCTCCAGCCTTTGGCTCAGTATTGGCGGGCACCATTCTAACAAAGGCAACTTGCAGCTAGGCAGCATTGCCATCGTGGAAAGAACACTGGACTGGGAGTCAAAAGACCTGGGTTCTAGTCCTGGCTCTGCCACTAACTAGTATGTGACCCTGGATAAGTCACTTCCCCCTCAGTGTCCTCCTCTGTCAACTGAAAGGATGGTACTAGATGAATTCTAAGGTCTTTTCCAGCTGTACAAGTCTACATCCTACTCTATCCTTCTGTGGCTCTGTGTTTTCAGAGACAGAGACGGGGGAGGGAAAGGGCAGGAAAGAAGGAGAAGCAAGTGGGAGCCTGAGGGTGGGAAAATCAGGATTCCACTTTTTCCTTCTTTTTGCTTTTTTTCAGAAAGGATGGGGTTCGGAATTTCTTTTTCTTCTTGGATGGGGACTTAGAGGGCGAGCCTTCTGGGGACATGGGACCACTGGTGACTGACTCAGTTTTTTCCTTGGAGGCATCCACATCTGTGTCAGTATTAGTAGTCATCTGACTCATTCCTTTGCTGAGAGCTTCTTCTACTGTTTGGTCTTCCTCCTTTCCATTGACCACTACCCCTTCTGGAATGGTCTTTTCAGATTCATCGACAGCTTTATCTGTTTCAGTCTTCTTAGTACCTTTAAAAAATAGAAAGAGACATGACCTGTGAGATTTTACTCTATTTACTCCACATGGTGACCAGGACACCTGCTAGGTGATAAGATACAAGTGCAACTTGGCATTCATCCCTGGTTTCCAAAGCACCCTACAGCCATGTGGGCAACCTCACAACCCGGTGATTGCCTGGTCTCAGAGGTGAGGATACTGAGGAATGAGGAAGGGTATTCTCCAGGCCACAGTTCCTTACAATTTTGGTAAAAAAGGGGTTGGGGTAGTGATGAGAGACCTGATCATTGCTCTTCTGGAGCAGGAGAAAAGGCAAACTGGCTTGCAGGGCGCTTAGGATCAAAGGGGCCAAATCTCATTCATGCCATGGCCCCGTGGCCGTATGGCCTATCCAAGTGAGAGAGGCCCTGAGAGAGAATTACTCTTAATTCTTGTCTACAAGTTTATACATACTGGCCTAGAACAGCCAGTAAGGGCTAAGGATACCTATGTCAATAGGTGGCAGGGGTCCATGCAGGTGATAGTTTGGATCCAAACAGGACCAGCCCAATCTGTGCCACTCTCTGCCTAGTTCAGGGCCTTTCCCACCAAGAAAAGAGGGAATGGACATAAGGGGAGCTATAGGAAAATGGAGGGCACTGCCATGCGTGCTTGAAAAAAGCGGCTCAGGAAAGAGACAAAAGGATCAGAAGGGAAAATTCAATGACAAGGGTTCCATTTGATAAATTTTAAAATATGCAAATTAATTACATTTGTGTGAAAGTTTCTGCCTGAAACAACCCTCTAGGGGAAAAGCAAAACAGCAGGAGAGTAGACAGTGGCAAGTTTTCCTCAGATAGATTTTCCACTTATTCTGGTAAAAAGCATTAGAGAACACAGGTAAGGCTGTCTAAAACAACAGATGAGCATTGATTAAGCACCACTGTGTGCAGACTGCACATCTAAACATAAAGTTTAGATAAAACATGATCTTTGACCTCATGGAGGATGCACTGAGGTTGTAGTACAGGTCATGAAAGATAACTGTAACAGACAATAAGCCATGATAAAAATACATTGGATAGGTGAAGGCAGAGGGATATGCTCCTTACAGAAAAGATTAAGAAAAGCTTCCTGGAGGACATGCCATTTGAGTTGAGTTTTATGGGATGGAAATGATCTCCTAGGGTTGTCAACAGGTTGAGAGGGAAAGGAGGGTATGCCAGTCACAGGAAACAGCGTGAGTAAATGCACAGTGTAGGGAGAAAACATAGCATGTTTGGAGGACAGAGGTGTTCAATTTAATTAATGCACAGAGGCTAGGAGGCAAGGAGGATGCAGAGAAAAACAGCAAGGATTAGGAGCAGACAAGGTGGGCAAATGCTCAAGGTACAAGACTCAAAGGGGACCTCAGAGATCATTTAGCGAATGTCCTCATTTTACAAATGAAGGAAATAAGATCCGGACAAGTCTTCCCTGTCCCCCACTCCATCTCCTCTCTCATTCCTCCCATGATGAGGTTTCTTTTCTGCTGTAGAAAAGTGCTTTTACACATACCCTGATTCCCCACACCCCATCTTCAACAGCAGATTGCCCTCTTCTGTCTTCCTCTTTTTTTCTCTAATTTTCAATCTCTTCTTATCTACCACTCATCCTCTACCACTAAAAATATGCCTAAGTATTTAAAAAATCCTCTCTAGATTCTACCATGCCCCATAACTTTATTGTTTTACATTTCTCCTCCTTTCATGGCTAACCTCCTTTTAAAAGCTGGTTCTGATCAGTGCTTACACTTCCTTCTTTTCCATTTACCCCTCCACACACCCTGGATGATAAGCATACTTAACATTTTTTGTGTCATGGACACCTTTGGCAGTCTGGGGGAAGCCTATGGTATCCTCGTAATAATGTTTTTGAGTTAATGTTATAAAATACATAGGATTACAAGGGAAACTAATTATATTCAAATATAATTACCAAAATATTAAATAAAGAATCATGGACTCCAGGTTAAGAACCCCCTGTTCTACAGTCTGGTTTCTCACCTCATCATTTAAGTGAAATTTCTCTCTTCAAAGTCACCAGTGATGTTATAATTGTCAAATATAATGATGACTTCTCTCTCTTCACCCTTGGCTTTTCTGTAGAATTTTGGCCACTGTTGGCAATTCCTCTTCCCAGGTACTCTCTTCTCTTTGGGTTTCCATTATTCAGGGCTATCCTGGTTCTCTTCCCTAGCCTCTTGTGCTGGGTTTTTATGCCGGGTATCTCCCAAGGGTCCATCCTGAGCCCTCTTCTCTGTATCCCTTCACCTGGTGATCTCAACTCCTTTTCATGAGTGCAGTTATCACCTCTATTCAAATGCTTCCCAGATCTATTTATCCCTCTCTAGTTTCTCCTCTTAAGCTCTAGTCCCACATCACTAATTGCCTATGTGACATTTCAAACTAGTTGTCCCATAGGCATCTCAAACTTAACATGTCCAAAACAGAATCCAAAGTTGAAAATGAAACTCATTATCTTTTCCCCAAGCACTCTCTTCTTCTGAACTTCCTATTTCTGGAATCTCCCTTCCATTCACCCACTTGTAATCTTGGTGTCATCCTCAACTACTGCCTGTCTTTCACTCTACATATCCATTTGGGTGACAAATCTTATAATTTCCTTCCCTACAAAAGCTCTTAAATACACCTCCATGAGCAGCCATAACTGCAGTTCAGATCTTCATCATCTTTTGCCTGGACTGTTGCAACAACATGCTTCAGGTCTCTCCTTACTCTAATCTTTCCTCCACTCAACTGCTAAAGTGCTTTTCCTAAAGGGTAGGTCTACCTATGTCACCCCTTTACTCAGTAAACCCTACTGGCTCTCTGTTACCTCAAGGATCAAAATCATAGTCCTTTATTAAAGCTCTTCACAGCCTGGCCCATTCCTCTTTTTCCAATTGTCTTATAATTTACTCCCTTCCACACATTCAATGAACCCGTCATGCTGGCTTACTTGATATTCCTTGCACATGACACTCCATCTCCTGTCTCTGTCTTGGAATCCCTGGCTTCTCTTAAGACTCAGCCCAAGCAGCATCTCCTCCAGGAGGCCTTTCTTGGTTCCCTCAGTTGCTAACAATAGTCATGATAAGCTCCAGAATGGAAGGTTGTTTTCCATCTGTCTATTCTGTAATTATTTTAAGCATTCTGGTTTATGTATGTTGTCTCCCCCATTAGAATGCGAGCATCTTTTTTGTTTTTCTTTGATTCCTCAGAATTTATCACAGTGCTTGGCACATGTCATCACTTAAGAAATGCTTGTTTATTGATTTAAGTTACCTTCCCAAAGTTATACAAGTGGTAAGTAGCAAACTTGGGATTTGAACACAGGTCCTCTGACTCTGAATCTATGCTCTTTCCATTACAATTACCTCCTTTATGAAGTTAGCATACATAGTTATTATTTGTGTCTCAGTTGGTTAATGTTAAAAAAAATTCGTTTGTGGTCTATATTGTAAATGCTTTAAAAGAAGTATCACTCTGACCGTAATTTGGAATTGTTTTATGTGATATGAACTGTGTTAAAAATGAAAAATTAAAAAAAAATTGCCTCCTTTATAAAGATGAGGACGAATATCAGAGGACCATAGAAATGTGAGTTGAACTTTAAAGGGCATTTAGTCCAACCTAGAGATGGATAGAAATACAGCCTCTATAACTCCAACATTGCTCATCCAGGGTCTGCTTTTAGCCATTTTCAGTGGTGTGGAACTCACTCAAGGTAGCCAACACCCCATTTAAAGATCCACTGTTCTTCCTTATCTTGAAACCAGATCTTCCTTCCTGTTACTTTTGCCCACTGGTCTTCCTATGGCTTACCTCTGGACCCCTTTCTCACCACTGTGAAATCCGTAAAACAATTATCCTCAATTCTTAACTTCAGTCAGAATGAATGACTAATTCCACAGAAACTAAAGGACAATAAGTTTACCATTTCCTTGTTGAAATTCACTGTGAGACAAGTTCACTTTTTTCCCCCTATTGTAAAGCAGCCTGAAAATGACTTATAAATAAAAGCAGAAGTACTTGGACCATACATGGACACTATAATATTGTAGTCTAGAAAAATCCCCATCCCCCCCTCCCAGCTTACTTCTTTTCTATTCAATAAACTTTCTGTACCTAAGTCACACACCCTCCCTTCTGTCCCAGTCCCCTATATCTGACCAGTCAATCAAATAAACATTTATTCAGCACTTATCTGAAAAGTATATTGGAACCATCTAAACAAGAAATATTCAATATCTTAGCTGATTAGGGTCTCTCCACCTGTGACCTCTTGGATAGGAAACCAATCAGACTTACCTGAATAGGTTCCCACCCCTCTCTGCAAAACATTAGAGCTGTCCTGGCCACCCCCCACCCAGGGTGCCTGAGCTACCCTGAAGAATGAAGTGGAGATGAACTTAGGAGTTCCAGTTAGTGAGTGGTGTCATATACACCAAGTACTGGAAACGGCTTCTGGCAAGATCATTGTCAGGGAATAAACATTCATTAAGCACTACTATGTGCCAGGCATTGTGCTAACCACTAGAGATGCAAAGAAAGGCAAAAGACAAATCCCTTCCCTCAAGAAGGTCAAAATCTGAAATGGGAGACAACATGAAAACAACTATGTACCAAAATGGACATACACTGGAGATACTCAACAGAGAAAGGTAGTAGTGTTACGAGGGATCAGGATCTTGTAGAAGGTGGGTTTTTAGCTGGGCCTGGAAAGGATCCAGGGAAGGGAGGAGGTGAAGATGAGCAGGGAGAACATTTCACTCTTGGGGACAGCCAGTGAAGATGCCCAGACTGTGGAGACAGAGGAATAGCAAGGCTGCTGTTGCCACTGTGTCACTAAGTGCAATGGGGGGCAGGGGGCAGTAAGGTGTAAGAAGACTGGAAAGATAGGAGGGAATAAGTCTTGTAGGGCTTTGAATGTCAACTGGAGGATTTTACCTTTGATCTTAGAGGTTATAGGTTATAAATCTGGAGTTTCTAGAGTAGGGGAGTGGCATGGTCAGATCTGCACTTTGGGAAGATTAGTGTGATAGTTGAATGGGGAGGGACTTGAGGCAGGTCCAAACACAGGTTATTGAGATAGTCTAGGTAAGCCTGTACCAGGGTGGTGGCAGTGTTAGGGGAGAGATGGGGGTCAATATGAGAGATGTTATGAAGGGGGGAAATCCACAGGAACAGAATAGATATGGGCGTGAGAGTGAGAAGTCAAGGATGACACCTAGATTTTGAGCCTCAGTGACTGGGAAGATGGTAGTGCCCTCAACAGTAACAGGAAGTTTGAAGTGGGAGGGTTTGGGGCAAAAAATTAGTTCGGTTTTGCACATGCTGAATTAAAGAATGGGAATACTGTTGTGTTTTGAAAATCACTATGTCTGAAGCTCCCCAGTGACATTCCTAGTTCAACATTTTCCTACTCTTTCCTGTTCTAATTTGGAGGTGCCAGTTCAAGGGAGGCGGAGTGGATAGTTGTCCTTGTTTGGAGGCGTTAGCTATTGTCCCGACTTTGAGGGATAAATATTATCCTAGTTTCTATCCACTTTTACCCCCCTGATTTCCCCTCTGTGTTCCTTTAGGTGTCTTCATTTAAGCCACAAAGTCTTCTCTTAAGCACTCCAAATAAAAAGACCTGTTGTTTTCAGCAATGACTGACCTGTGTGATACTTTATGGAACTGCCTTTAGGCCTAGCAACTGACCTTAACAGCAAATAACTAGACTGGACAGCTACTGACCTCCAGTAGAAGAGATTAAGGAATACTTGTGTGGCTGTCATGACCCAACTTCTTATCTATCAACTAATGAGTTTTATGTGTGTGACTTTTTTATACAGGAGAGAAGCTATGGTTCTCTCCCCCCCCCCCACCCAATTTCAATATATACCCTCATCCTTTGGGATGGGGAGATTGACTCCAAGTCACCACACTGCCCATGGCTACTACAAGCGAGGCATAGTGAAAAGGTCACTAGACTAGGAAGCAGAAGCTTGGATTCTAGACTTGCCTTGACCATAGACTTAAAATTATAGTATTTTAGATCTGGAAGAGATCCTCAATGTTTTTTATCAAGTTTCTTGAACTTAATTGAAATGAAACTAGCCCAGTTGGCTACACAATGTTGGAATCCTCTTTACTGAATCCCCATTAGTGACAGGAAGCTTATTGTCTTATAGATCACCTCATTCCGTTTTAGAATAGCTTAAATTGTCAAAATGTTTCTTTATGTTGCATCTAAATCTACCTTTCTCTTACTAATATCCATCGGCCTAGTTCTACCATCTAAAGACATATGGAATAACCACAACCTACCTCTAAATATTTTTTTCTGATTTTTCAGATGACAGCTCTGCATATATTTGTAGAATGCTATTATATTTGCCCAAGTCATCTTTCGTTATTTTTATTATTCCTCCTGTGACATAGTATCAAATATCTTAATTTTTTGGAAAAGTCTATTCCTTTGTTGCTCCTTAAATCTTGTGTCTAGAATTTGGTACAATATACAGTATCCTCCCACTAGTGAAGAATATAGTGGAACCTTCATTTACCTTCTGGATTCTGAACACCATATTTTCAAATCCTGGCTATGCCATTTACCACATTTATGACTTTGGGCAAGTCACTTAATGCCTCTGAACTTTGATTTCCCTATAAAATAGGGGTGGTGGTGGAGTAGGTAAACTCTAAAATGTGTGCTCTGATGTGGACATGCTTTTGGAAAGTTAAAAGAACAATATAAATAAAAGTAATATACTTATCTTACTGTCCCCGTTAGACTATGAACAGATAGAGTCATATATAGTCCTCCTGAAATGAAGGATTTTATGTTTTCTGAGTAGTTTTTATTTCCTCTGGAATCTATGACAGTGTTCTGCACAAGGATGGATGAATAACTGGAGATTTCCAGAGGCTGGAAAGATAGAAATACTTCCTTCCATCCTAATCAGTCACAAAACAGGCTTGCTGAGTCTCAGTTCCCAACCTTTTTCTCTTTGTTCTAAATACTCTGTCTCTGAATTCCTAGTTGACCCACCTTCTCCATAAATCTTGCCCTCTACCCAAGGGGCTGGAATAAATAGTTTGTTCCAATTGGGGAATTGATATTCTCCAGGTTTCCCCATATCCTTTCCACTTATCTAAATTCTCCTTTTCCCATAAGGTCCAGCTCGTGAGGCCTTATCTGATCTCCCTATTCTGCAGTGATCATTCCTATAGGATAGTGACATTTGGAGTCAAAAGATATGCAGTTGAATCATGGCTTATCTATTAACTACTTATGTGACTTTCTCTTCATCTGTAAAAGAAAGGAGGTGGATTAAATTATCTCTAAGTACATTTTAGTTCTATCTTCTGTGATCTGTAGCTTTTACTGTCTGTAATCCACTTGGCACTGAGTATGTACTACTTTTACTTTAATATACATGTGTACATATACATATAGATGCACATGTATATACAATATAATACATGTATTGCACTATGTAACATATAACACATATATAGCCTATACAGGAGGAGAGTGAGGGGGAAGAGAGAGAGAGAACATATACTCTGGAGGCAGGGATTGTATTTTAGACTTTCCTGTATCCCTATTAACCAGTATGGTATCATAAAAATTGTAGAAACTCAATAAATATTTGCTTGATGGCAACTAGTGATGAGGATGAAGATAAAGAATGGGGACAGTTTATTCTAAGAGTCTGCCATTCTCCACAGTGGAGGCTGGAAGGGCAATGGAGGATTATGCTGAGGATTCCCTTTTTTCTAACTAGTAATCAGTAGCTTCTACATCAGTAGTGCAAGTAAAGAATGGAGGGAGTTGGAGAACTGAGAAATAAAATAGACTTCCTTCCCCATCTTGGCCCTGTGTATGCAGAATCAGGCACCATTGCCTTCTTAACAATTCATCACAGGAACTTGGGACAAGACTCTCTGTATTAGTTTGTCTAAGAACCAGGTTCTCTTGGCCCTGAGTTTGCCTGTGTACCTGGTTTAGCTTCAAGTTTCAAAACTTCAAATGCAGGTAGACTGGTGTCCACCATTTTCCTTCTTCCCTCTGGGCTGCTAAAGGAGGTTATAGAAAAATGTACAGAAATCTTGATAAACCAGGGAGCTTCTGCAGCAGTGTAGTATGGACAGGAGACAGGATGCCCAGGGTACAAAGCAGGAAAGGAGAAGATGGGACTAAGAGAAACTTCTACCACAGTTTTCTACTCTGTTCTCTTAGGAAGTGAGATATAGACCATGGGCAACTGGAAACATCCCTTTGGAATAATAGGTAGTCTGGCATTGTTTATGTCTTCAGATGCACTGAGGACCAGCCCCCTTCATTTTGTTCACTCGAAGCACTATATCTACCAAGCCCAGTAAACCAAAGTAAGAGGGTTTAGCTACAGAACACAGCAATTCCTGATGGTCAGAGGGTACAGCAACAGGACAAGGGATAATATCTTTAGGGCTCAATGCAGCAAAGGTGCATTGCCAGGTGAGAAATTTTTACTGAATGTATTTGTAGTTCAAACTTTGGGCTCAATAGATCTTCTTTCCTTTCTATATTTATTTTCATTGTGCAGCACATATTTTCTCTAATGGCACAGTCCAGCTCATGGAGAATGGTCTTCTCTCATTCTTGGTTCCAGGGGGCTGGAGGAGGGCAGCAGGAAAACAGTGTGTGTTTTCCTCCCTGGCAAGGGACATGACACAAATGCTCAAGTCTGCTGGAGGATAGGGATGTATAGACATGGAAAAAACTCAAGGTGGAAGAATCTTTGTAGGAAATGATAGGGAAGCAAGGGGATAGACATAAGACATGAGGAAGATAAACAAAGGACAGGAGCTCATACCAAGACATAACCTAAAACATTTAGGAATCCCTGAGATACCTGATGGTGAGGGGGCCAGAAGGAGAGATCCAAATATGAACAAAAGCCTGACCTTAGCTACACCAAGCTTAAAAGACATTTCCATCTTCCCTATTGTTGCCTCCTTGACCACCAGGACTTGCTATATGCCTTGCAGCTGAACCTTTTTCTTGTACACTTGTTTTATCTCCTTAGTGGAAGGTAAGTGCCATGGGACTAGGGGCCATCTCACTTTTCTATTCATATCCCCAGGACTTATCACAATGCTTGGCATATAGGAAAGGATGGAGACTGAATCTGTGAATTCATTTGTTAAATGGAACTCTCAGGGGAAGTAACACCTTCTACCAGTGTAGGTGGACATCTTATATGCAATTTATTGTCATAGAGGGACCTAGATCACTGAGAGGTTAAGTGAATTGCTCAGGGTCACACAGTCAATATCTGTCAAAGGTGGGACTTGAACTTGTGTCATCTTGAATTTAAGGTCACTTCTCTTTCCAGTATTCTATACTGCCTTTAGTGTTACACATATACGAACTTTTATTTTCCTTTTTTCGTTTGATCCTTGATCCTACACTCTTGGGAGCCGTACAAATTATTAAGAGGGCTTGCAGAGGATAGTAGCCCCATTTCTGATGACTTTAGGTCCTCTGACCACCACAGTTTCATGATTAGTAATAGCTTTGCCACAGATGGGCACAGAATCCTATGCTTTCCAACTCCATCTTGGTCCACTACAGTGTTTTGGTGAAGATGCTGAAGGCACAATGTTATCAAAGGCCCTGTTGCATACACTCCCTCCTGAGGAGATTGGGAAAGGAGAAGGCTTGGGAAACCAGTTTCAGACCAGTCATTATAGGGAGTTAGTGCTTTGAACACCAGCATACATCTATAAGAAATAATGCTATCCCTTCTTCTTCTCCCCCTGCTGTGTCCTGATCCAAAGAGCACAAACTAAACTTCCTTTCTGAACCTCTTCCCCTCACCCTTTGGTTTCCTCAGTGATTTACAAATACTTTGTCGAATTTAATTGAGAGTCAGGCCAGATTAGCCCCAAACCTTATGTAGTTGCTATAACAGTTCCAAGGATTCCTTGGCTTCTCATGGTAGGTGTTAGGCTTCCTCAAATTGACCCAGGGTTACAGGGAATGGGTTATAGGATATCCAGAGGGCAACATTCTCCAAGGTAGTGAGGAGGGGAGTCCTTTCACTTTCACTGAGTTCAGTAGCTATGGTTCCTGTTAGTTGCCAAAAAGTCCTCCCTCCCCGGCACCAGGGTAGGTACAGTTAGTAAACAGCCTCTCTATACTTACTACATAGACAAGTATTCAGAATCAGAGGTAACTCCTTTGATGACAGCACAGATGGGAAGAGAAAGGAAGAGGTTGTGGAGACAAATTGGACAACACCACATTGAGACACAAGGAGAACAACAATCCTAAACATCGCCTTTCTTGTCTCTGGCTCAGAAAGGCGCCTTTGTCTGCCTGCTTTCTTTTGGCACTCTTAGACATGCAGAAGCAGGCAAGCTGCTGACAGAAGGAATAAAGGAGTCCAGGGCAGAAGTGACTGTTTTGCATTAAAAAACAGGCAGTTTATCGTGGGCACTTATCAAATGTTATTTAAATACGGAAAGAGTGCTGAACATGGAGTCAGGGAACCAGGGTTCGAGTTCAGCTCTGCTACATGCTCTCTACGTGCATTTTAGGAAGTTACTCTTTCACTCTGGGCATCAATTTCCTTACATGTAAAATGGCAATTTCTGAGGTCTTGCCTAGCTTTTTGGGGGTGATTCTGTGGGTTTTATTCTTAAGAGGTGGGAACCTTATAGCACTGCTGGAGATACTTTCCCTAGGGAAATGTGAAGTACTCATATTTTGAAAGGAATTCGGTAAAAATTAAACCATGTTGGTGATGAGTTCTTGGCATAGAGATGGACACACATGTTGTGGCCTATAATATAAATGTCACAAGTAAAATAGAGTATTATATAGTATTTTTTAAAAAATTATATTATTTATCAATGACCTGTATAATGGGAAGAGTACTGGCTCTGGAGTCCAAAGGCCTGGGTTCAAATGCTAACCCTGATGTTTACAACATCTATGATTTTGGGGGAAGCTATTTGACTTTCTTAGGCATTAGGCATCTATAAAATGAGGAGGTTGAAATAGATTTCTTCTGAGTTTCCTTTCTGCATTAAGTCTATGACCTTATGATTTTATTGTTGTGAAAACTACCTCCCCAGAAGCTGATCACAACCCATCTCTCCTCTCCATTGTCTTCGATGCTCCAAGAAGTTTATGTAAGCTCATCCTGGTCCTACAGGTCCTGAGTGTTACTGCAAGTCTAGCATCTCTCCATTGCACCACACTGTATAAAATCATAACTAGCATTTATATAGTGCTTTAAGGTTACAAAGTGCTTTACGAATCTGATCTCATATGATTCTCACAATGACCCTGGGGAGGGAAGTGCTATTGTTGTCTCTATTTTACAAATGAGGAAACTGAGGTAGACAAAGGTAAAGTGACTTGCCTGAGATCCCATAGCTAGTAAGTATCTGAGGCCAAGTTTGAACTTAGATCTTCCTGATTCCAGGCCCAATACTCTATCTCCAGGCACCACCTAAATGTGTGTGTCAACATGTTATGTGATGGGCAATAAAATAGCACTATTATACTACCTGTTGTAACAACAAAGCCATAGCTTAAAGCTGTACTAAGGCTTTTGGTACACCCTGTATATATAAGCACACAAACACAATAATATATGTACATATACATGCACATGAATGTGAGCATGTATGTGCATGTGTACATATATATACATATATACACATACATTTTTCACAGGACTTTTAAATTTGTTAGGACATTTAATGACCTTTTATGGGAAGTAGGGCAGGTATTAAGCAACTGAGGTACAGAGAGTTTAGATGACTTGCCTAAAGTCATAGAGCTAATTAAATGCCGGAACTAGAGCCAGAATTCAAGTGCCCTGCATTTTATTTCTGGGTTGATTTCTTCCATGATTCTTTAACATGGATGAAAATAACCTTATGTTGACTTGGTTAATATTTGAAACTGAGTTACTGAGTTGTTTACTGGTCAAACATTCATTTGCTCATTACTCTGGAAAGAATTAAAATGGAAGAGAGAAACTTAATTTAGATTTTGGGAAGAAGCTCATCATAGATCAGACATTTGCTCGTTACTCTGAAAGGAATTAAAATGGAAGAAAGAAACTTAATTTAGATTTTGGGAAGAAGCTCATCATTGATCAGACGTTAAAACTAATTTTCTACATTGTTTGTAGACTCTTCACTAGAAATCAGATTAAGAACAATATCACATTTATGTTGTACTGAAAGGCTTCCAAACTGCTTTCTTCACAAAATCCTTTCCAGACAGACAGTGGAAGTGTCATTACCTCCATTTTTACACAAAGGAAAATGGGATTCAGAGAGAGGTTAAGAGATCTGCCCATAGGCACACAACTAGGATGTGTTGGAGCTAGAAATGAGATGTGGGTCTTTGGACTCCAAAACCAGCTCTTTCTACTACATCTTGCTCTTTATATGAAATGTTTTAGTCCTGTGTGGACAGCCAGAGCTTAGATATTCTCATCTGTAAGAATTCATTCCAAAATGCAGTGATATGTTACTTACAGTAAGAAACCTTTCTTGACTGTGATTTTTTTTCTTTTTTACAAAATGTATTCTTATTCTATTCATGATAGTGTGCAAACAATACAAATATAGAACTGGCAATTTGCATTTCAGTTCACTGTGGAAAGAGAAGAGGAGGCAGGATATCACTTTTATGTGTTCCTTATCCATTCATATACACATCTGTACTATCTTCCATGCAGCGACTCTTTTGTCAATTGAATGCACTTCCCTCTCGCCCCCCCCCCTCCCCTTTGAGCTTCACTTACCCTCTGAAGACTTAGATGGGGAAAGGGCAGGACTCTTTGTTTCTGTTTTGGATGGACTCTTCACTGGAGAGGCAGGAGCGGACTTCAAAGGAGAGCTAGGCTCCTCTGCTGTTGTTTCTTTCTCACCTGTGAATAGAGAAAACCACCTGTGGATGATGCTCAGAGGCTGGCAAAGATCAAGCATCTAGAGATGGTACAGAAAGTGGAGACAAATAGCTCGACAAATAGCTCCTTTCTGTCCAGTCACCTCTTTGTTCCAGGCTCAACCAGGAGTTAACTTTTTCTGTTAGGTCTGGAGAGGCAATTAGAAACATCCTTAGCTGAATTCTGTCAACTGCATCATTTATAGCCTAGCCAATTGAATTCCACTGGTAAAATACGTTGCTGTTGATGTTCATTCGTTCAGTAAACATTTGTCCAATATCCACTGTCTTCCCGGCACAATTGCTGAATGAGAGAAGAACTTAAGGATTGCCAGAGCGGGTCAGACTGGAAGCACTATGGTAAAATGGAACGAGCACTGGATCTGGATTCAGATGCTCTGGGTTCAAAACTGAATTCTGCTTCTTAGAACCATAGGATTGCGAGTTAGGCCTTAGGGGTTATCTTCTCCAGGGCTCAGTAAACTATGTACCTCCCTTCACTTATTTTTGTACAGCACATGAGCTAAAAACATTTTTAAATACAATAGAATTTTATTTAAAATGTAAAAAACATTCTTAGCTTGGAGGTAGTTTGCTGATCTCTTATCTGCTCCAATTCATTTTACAGAGGAAGAAACAGAGGTCCAGCGATGTAAAGTGGTTTTCCCAAAACCACAGGAGTAATAGTATCACAGCCAACCTGAACACCAACTCCAGTGTTCTTTCTACTACAGCATGTTACTTACTATATGTGTCACTTTGGGAAAGCAATTTTCCTTTTTCTGGGTCTTGTGTTCCTCCTCTGTCAAACAGCTGGTTTGACAAGATGTGAGTTCTAAATCCTATAATCTAATTCAGTCTTTTTTCTCTGAAGTGAGCTACCTTTATGGGTGAACATAGTTGCCCTTTATGACATTAATGTCAAAAGATTATAGAATGGTAGGATTTCACTATTGAAAGGGACCTTAGCAGGTCTTTTTTTTCCCAACCCATAACCCTAAAAGAATACCTCCTATAACATAAATGACAAATGACCATCTGACTTGGCTCGAAGACCTCCAATGAGGCGAAACTCACTTCCTTTCTCCTATAGCAGTCTCACTAACCGATAGCTCTAATTATTAGATTTCCCTTGGGTCAAGTCTAAATTTGTCTTTCTAATACTAGTACCATTTGTTCCTTGTATGGCCAAATAGAGCAAGTCTAATCTGTTTACCCCCTCCTACCCCTCACACTCAAATGTTATGTAATAAACAGGGTGGATCTTGCATTCATATGTAACCAAAGTCCCAAATTCCATTGGCATGGGACTCTTTTATCATTGTTGATCAATGCCCCATCCTTGTGTGAGAGATGGAGGTAGAACTGTCAAGAGCAGTAGTGAGGAGAACTGGTTGTTTTCTTTGTTTGTGCAATCTCTCCAGTCAATGGCTTCCAGCTTCAAGAGAAAAGATTTTGCTAACCCCACTTCAGGTGCTAAAAAAATGACTGGAAAAAAGTCCACTGAGAGGAGATGGTAGTCTCCATCTTGTTGCTATCTCCAGCTTGCTATTCTAGAGACTTTGGAAAATTTCTTCTTGGGTGAGATCAGAGACTCTCTCTTGACTGAGCTAAGTAAGTCACCTCACTCCAAATGAGACAGCTCCCTCATTCTGTATTGTCTGGCATGTATTCTCCTATGTATACTTTCTCTGATTTCTGTTTTGCTATCAACTTGGATAAATGGGTTTCTTCACTATGTGCTATGTATGTTCATTGTTGAACTGGTATTTGGTGGAAAGGAAGTCAAGCTTTGGATATAAAGCTTAGGACTTCCTTTCTCCATTAATGTACAATGATCAGAAATTTAGCTTGAACCTCAAAATTATAACCCTTGGACTAATAATATTTAAGGGAGTAAGCAGATATAATGGAAGACTTCTCTCCCTGAGGAAAGCAGAGTGATTTCTGGTCCCAACCAAGAAGAGCTTCCTTTCTTGACAGGAATTAAAGTCTCCCTTGGAGAAGGGTGAGGAGATAAAAGGCTAGAAAAGTATATTCTGCCTCCCTTTGAGCCATACCACAAACCTTTCCTCCCTCCATGCTAAATGGGAGAGACAGCTGCTACTACATATAAATTTGTAAAACAAAACAAAAAACCTTTAATGTATCTGTTTGTATTTCCCACCACTCCATATATTTTCTGTCCTTTCTGCCAAGTGCTCAGAACCTCTTGTAGGTTAAGACAGCAAGTCTTTTACGAGAATCTCCTGCATGCCCAGCACTAAGCAAGGAGAAAAAGAGCTTTTTTCCCCTTCTAGGGAGGACCATGACAGAAGATAGGTCCATGAAACAGCTAGAAAACAACATAAGACACCCTAGAGCTAAGGACTATGACAGGTTTACTCAATACATAATTGTATTCACTCGCTCGCCCCTGTGCCCCTCATGCTTGGGTTGCCTGCCTCTTTCACCTGCACCCCCCTACAGAAAGCTTTCTGGTTCCCTGCAAGAATTAGTGCTCTCTTATAATCAGGCCTAAGGCCTGGAACCAAGAAGGTGCTTAATAAAAAAACCTAATGAATTGAATAGGCTACAAATGCTAGAATGGAGAAGACAGCATAGTGTGGCTAAGAGGACTTGTAGAAGGCTTCATGAAAGAAGGTAGACTTAGAAAATCTAGAATCACAGAAATGGGAAGGAACTTCAGAAACCATCTTGTTTAGCCTTTAGCTAAGCCGGAATTCTGACCACAGTATTTCCCAAAATGAGAAACTTGAATTAAATGACCTCTAAGCTCATCTAATTTATACATATGTGTGTGTGTGTATATATATATATATATATATATATATATATATATATATATGTATATATATATGTACATACATATGTGTATATATATACACACATGTATATATATACACACACATATGTACATATACATACATATATATATGGGGGGTGTCTTCTAAATATAAATTATATGGAAAGTAGTCATTGTTTTCCACTTGGAGACCTCCAGTGAAAGGGAATTCACTACTACCTCTTGGAATAACCGATTCCTCTTTTAGACAACTTTAATTGTTTGAAGCCTTTCCTTATACTTGTCTCTCTGGTTCTTTTACCTGTTCCTTTTAGTTCTACCCTCTGGAGGCAAGCAGAATAAGCTCATCCCTTTTATGGATAACAGCCTTTCAGATGTGAGATTTGAAATGGAATTTGGAGGATGTTTGGGACATGATGGAGGAACAGCATATTTAAGGTCACAAAATAAGTATCAGAGCATGCATGTTTGGGAGATAGAATCGATACTAGCTCGACAGAAAAGCTTTGTTGAGAAGTAGTGGGACATTAGGTTGGAATGATAAAAACTCTTACAGTATTTATACAGCACTTTAAGGTTCATAAAGTGCTTTACAAATATTATCTCATTTTATCCTTGCAATAACCCTGGTAGATAGGTACTATTATTAACTACACTTTATGGATGAGGAAATTGGGGAAGGCAAAGGTTAAGCAACTTGTCCAGCTAAATGTATGAGGCCATATTTGAATTCAGATCTTCCTGACTCCAGGTCCAACATTCTATCTTCTGCATCCCGTAGCTGTCACGCTAAGGCGTTTGGCCTTAAAATAAGTGACAACACTGAACCATTTTAGGTTTTATGAAAGATGTGTTTTAGGAAAACTTATCTGGAATGATTGAGATGAAGGGAAGGGGGGGAAATGGAGGCAGTGAGAGTGGTTAGGAAGCTAGAATAAGAACAATGAAATCTCACTGTTGAAAAGGACCTTCAGAGGTTATGTGGTTCAACCCCAATCAAAATATGAATTCCTACTACAACTTCCCCATCAAGTGGTCATTACCTTTCTGTTTGAACAGTTCTTGGGGATTTGCCAAATAAGGCAGAATAATTCTCTTTTGGATTGAATTAATGATTGTGTCTAATTATTGAGGAATTCTTACCCTTAAGGAGCTGAAGATTACCTCCCTGTTAACTCCCCTTCATTGATTCTGATTTTGCTCTCTGGAGCCAAGCAAGTAAATCTTTACCATCATGGACTTTCAAATATTTGAATATTCCCTCTAAGTCTTATTTTCCATAGGCTAAACATCTCTATTTTTTAAACTGTCATTTGCATGGTGTGGTTTTGCATTCCCTCACTATCCTGGTTATTTTCTAGCTTTTCAACATTCCTTTTATAATGGTGCTCAGGAGTAAACCCAACCCCAGAGCTGGGATCTGATTAGAGCAGAATACAATGCAATTACCACTCTTCATTATGGATGCTACTTCTCTTAGTGCAACCTAAGACCACATTATTATTTTGCCTACTATGTCACACTGTTAACTCATTGAGAGGGAAGTTTACTAAAACCCCAGGGTCCCCCCACCATGGGAACTATTATCCAGCTTTTGAAATACAGAATCCATTTTTTGAACCTAAGTATAGGATTTTACATTTAGTATCATTAAATTATATCTTCTTGTATTTGGCTCACTGTTCAGGTCTTTTTGAGGCTCAATTCTATCATCCAAAATATTAGCTATCTCTTCACTTCCCATATTCTTATCATCTTCAGATTTTCTAATAGTAAGGAAAAATTAAGTAGAGTCCAGGAGGAAGGTTTTACCTTCACAGTGTAATTCAATGTAAGAAGGATTCCTCTTGGACCTCATTCAAAGGACTCTCATTATTGAACTATATCATCGAGTCCTGGTTATAAAAACTAGTTCCTCCAGGCTTTAAGACAAGGGCAAGGAGAGAACTCAGAGAATATTCAAGTGGGGTGGGCAGGAATCTTAGAAATCTATACATGAGCTTAATAGGATTACAGAGATTATCTAATCCAAAGTCCTCATGTCCTAGATGAAAAGAGTCACTGAAGGGGTAAATATTCACACAGATTGCACGTAGCAAAGCCAAGACTAGGGCTCACATATCTTGTCCTCTTATCAGGTTGGCTTTTCTCTCTCCACCATACCATACTGCAGTAAAGAAGGTCATGTTCATTTTATACTGATCTTGCATGCTTTCCTTCAATCAAAGCTCTTTACTCTCAGAACAGAATAAAGTGATAAAAGAGGCAGAAAGAGAGGACACAGTATCCTCTTGGCAGCTGAGCAGATCTTGGCAACATTTATATAACTGAGCAGAAGGTAATATGTGAACAGCACAGAAATAGCCACCTTTTGATGGAATAGTCTCACTTTAAGAAACAATGCCAGATATCTGAATGAAGTAGCTATGCAGACAAAGAAGCCTTTTCTCTGAGTTGAGAGGGAAAGATATATAAATAAATATATAAATAATAAGATAAATATAATTAAAAGGATATATAGACAGAAGATGTACTGAAAATGGAAGTAGATGAGTGAAATCACGCTAGATGGCCTGGATCAGAGATGAGGTCATCCATAAGAAGTAAGGGTGGATATTAGGGAAAATTGGGATGAGACTTAAGGGAATTTTTTTACTTGGGGAAAAAATTGACTGTGTGTCTTAGGACTGAGAGCGTAGGAGGAAGCTAGATCATAGGGTGTGGTCATGGTGGGAAAAGGGGCAGTCCAGATCTTGCCCTTATGAGGGGTTGCAGGGGAAGGCACAGATCCTGGTGAGGGATTCTAAGATGAAATATGGAAACAGCAGTTATTAGAGAGAGGAAATAATCCCTCCAAGTCAAAAAGCAATGTCTCCCATACCCAGAAGAAAGTGGGCCTCCCTAGATCTCAGCACCATGCTGTAGAATAAAACTCTATCTATCCCATGCTAGTTAGCACTCTGACATAGAGTCACCACACCAAGGGAGTGGCTGTTCAGTTTGTATTGGCTATTGTGCTTGTATAAACTGTGAAGGTGACAGAGACGCCACAACAATAAATGGCCACCTTTCAGGTCACTGTCACCCTTAGGAATCAGGACCATTCTTGATCTGTCTGCCCTGGGATCTATTAATGTTAAAGGAAAACTCTGCTTTACTCATTCTTTTGAATATGAACATTTGTCCAACAAAATAAGTGGGGTTAGGGACTGATAAAGTTTTCTTCATCACTATGTACATCACAGTGCTGAAAGTCAAAACCAGATGGAGGGCGACAGTCATGTGCAGTCAGAGTGGTGCTCCTGAACAGGCTGGGCATCATGGCCAGCTTCCCAGGTAGCTCCCAGGAGGCAACAGGCCAGCTCCCTCTCTGCCCCAGACCCCCATTCTGCTCTCTCCTGTTAAGACTGCAAAAAGCACAGCTTACCAAACCTCAATAACAACCACCACCCAACAGTAATGACTGTTACCTAGTGTAGTGTTGTAACAATTCATAAATGCTTGACCACCTTTCTAATTCTGGTCTTCACAAATACCATTTGACAAAGAATCCTTTCTGTCGCTTGCTGCCTTCAAAAAGTCCCTCACCCTCTTTTCTTGGGTTTTCAATGGTGCTGCCATACTCTCCCCCATCTCTGTGGTTTGGTTCATACTCATTCTAGGGTTTAGAGGTAAGAGAGACCTTAGGGATCATCTGGTGGAGCCCTTGCTTTTACTTAGGAGGAAACAGACTCAGGCCACACCAACGCTAAGTGCTTCTTATTCCTACCACTCATCTTAGCATTTAGCACACAACGTCTTCTATCTCTATTCATTTCATATGCACGTGTTTTATCTATGGAATGAAACTGTAAACTATGTGAGAATAGGAGTTGTGACTTGCTTGCATTTAAAATCCTTTCCTGCTAGCCTAGCACTGCAAAAATGGTGCAATACTTCAGGGGCTTGCAATTTCATTTGGGGAGCACAGTCCTGATACCAAAGCAATCTCAGCACTTCCTCTTCCCCCTACCCTCTCAGCACGTGTGCATACGCACACCTTTCCACAAGCAGGCTTCCTAAGCAGGGCTTTGGATGACAGACGACAGGTCTTTGAGCTACTGGCAGAGCTGTACCTGAAACCTTTCCATTTTGTTAATACCTTCTGGAAATTACACTCCAATGGTACTTCCTTCAAAGCCTAGAGTTCGTTACATGCTACAATGAAGACTTTGGCAAAGGGTGGCATAGGAAGTTTGTGCTTGAATGAAATACCTGCTGAGTTGGATGGGTTTACCCAGGCAAGGCATGACCCTGATTATAGAACTTTTCCATGTATCAGGGCAATCACTGAGCCTTGTCATCTGCCTGGCCTCTGTTTCCTCAGGACTCCTGGTTCTCTCCATTTGCCTCACACCTGAATCTTCCTAGATGTGTTCTGTCCCCTAATTAGAGTGTGAGCTTACTGAGAGCAGTGACTATCTCATTTTTCTGTTTGTAATCCTAGCACTTAACATGGTGCTTTTTCACTTCATTTCATGATTTTTAAGGTTTTGACATTCTAAATCTAAGGTAGTTGGGTGGCACAGTAAAGACAGTGCCCTGGCCTGAAGTTAACCTAACTCTGTTTGCCTCAGTTTCTTCATCTGTAAAATGGGCTGGAGAAGGAAATGGCAAACCACTCTAAAATCCCAAATGGGGTCAAGAAGAATTGAATATGACTGAGATGACCAAACAATACATTCTAAATTTACCCTAAATCAGAATTTTCTAAGCCATTTTGTCCAGATAACATTTAGGAGGGCTTAAAATATATTGATAGAGACCTAAAGATTGGGGTAGCGATATGGAATGTTATGGAGATAAAGATGGTGGATAGGCAGGGAAATTTTGCAGCAAAAATAGACTAAGCCTCTATACACATCTAAGGAAGAAAGCATGATGTAGTATATGAAGAACTGGCTTTGGAGCTAGGGAGACCTCGCTCCTGGAATGAGTCCTGCCTCTGACACCTACTGTGTGTCCTTAGGGATATCTATCACTTAATCTCTTAGAGTGCTCTTGGCAGGAGGTGTCAAATACTCAGCCTGTTGCCTCCTACAGTTTACAACACTCCTAAGTATGACCCATAACACTCTGAAATGTAGTTCCTATATGATCATAATGTGTTGATGTACTAATGAAAAGAGAAATATGTAAATATGTTTGGCTTTGTGGCCCACAGGGATCCTTACATATTAGTGGCCTCTGTTTCTATCGGAGTTTGACACAACTTCTCTTGGTTACTTTCTGAGACTATAAGTTGCAGAGAAAATGTCAAGCTATTTTGGTTGAGGTGTTCTTCCTTAAAGTCCCTATGTTGATGAAGTCACAGTTCCTATCCAAAATTTGCCTCAAATGATACATATTCCCTTAAGCAATATTTCACATCTAATATTTTAGAAGGAAAAATACTGATAACATCAGACTTTCCTTTTGGAACCCCTATTCCATGGGAATACCTATATTGTATGGGACCCTAGGTCTCAGTGGAGCACACTCGGGCAAATACTGTTCTGAATGGTTGAACCACTCTAAGTAAGTGACTCCTGGACATGACAAATTAGTTCTTTTGTGGCATTTGGGTACCAGGTGCACTGAGTTTTCTATCACCATCTGTTTCTGTATACTTTTACCAAAGGCCTCCCCAGTGAGATAGAGAGATGGATCACCTTTCTGGCAGCAGAATATAAAAGGGGAAGGTTTTGGGACAAATGTCGAGTGCTAAAGAGGTTAGGCAGGAGTAAAAGATAATCAAAGCCTCAGAGGTTCAGAAAAATAGAGGCAGGATATTTTTCTTAGAGTCAATGGATTAATTTGGGTTTGGAGCACTGACCAGTGAGATGCTAGTAGTAGTGGTTTATAATGCAAAGGACTGAGAGGTGAAAGAATTGTCTGTTTTTCTTCCTTCCTCTGCTATAATTAGATTCTTGACTTTAAACAACTAACAATTAGATTCTTGACTTTAAACAATTGACAGTCTCTATGGACCCCTGTTTCTTCCTCTGTAAACACGAAGGGATTGAATGATGAGATTTTGTAGGTCCCTCCTATCTCTGACATTCTGGGTTTGTATTCTAGAGTTCTTTTCCAGATGGAATAGAAACTCCTTAGGCATCGGAGCTGTTTCATTTTTGTCATTGAATCCCCAGAACCTAGCATAGAGTAAGGCTTAAAGGATGACTAAATGTTCACTGACTGAATTATTCATTCTGACATTCTAGGTTAAACATGTTAGATTCCTTCCAGTCATCACCCTCTTATGTCCTATAAAACAAATTCATTTCATAAGGTCTGATATTATACATTCTAGAATGCTTTCCACCTTTAATATTCTGTGTCTTGACATTAATATGGTCTATATCTAATGTCACTTTCATCTGTAACATCCTAAATTCTATATTTTCAGGTCTCTTGTAGCTTAGATATTTGATGTTGTAAAATTACTGCTCTAACATTCATGGTCCTAAGATCACATTCAGCTCTGACATCCTTTATTTTTCAGACACACACCCTACACGCATTCATCGCTGTTTATAAGCTAGACACAGTCTCTCTTCAGCTCTTTCTCCTCCTCCTCTTTCCTTCACCTGGTGTCTGCCAGGAATCAAAGAAACAAAGACAGTGTCCCTCATCCACCTCAACAAGAAATGGGGAACAAGTGTGTAGGGATAGGTTAACCTAATGAAGGAAGAATATCCTGATACTGAAGGATTGCGGTTCCACGGATGAATGACAAAGCCTTTTTCCGGAAAGCTTCAATAATAGGATAGAATCTCTGTTTCCTGGAATGACTTGAATGTCTTCCCCTCTGAGGAGGTGGGTGGGGATAGGATGAACACTACAAATTAACACTTATTTCCAGAGCTTTTCACATCCATTTAGAAAGTCACTCTTCTATTTGGGTCTCAGCTTTTTCATCTGTAAAATTATATTAGACTAGATAAAGTCCAAGGTTACTTCAGGCTTTAAATCCTATGGTCTCATTTTAGCCTCATAAAAGGATAAAGGGAGATATGGTAGGGTTTAGTGGCCTCATCTGATACATGAACAAGCTAAAGCTAGAGATTAAGTGACTTGCCCAGATGTGTACAACTGGTCTGTGGCAAAACTGGAATCCGTTGTTCTCTCTCTCCATCCCCCACTCCCCACCCCTTCACTGTACTGTTGCTCTGTAATACCTCAAAGGGACCCTTGTCATCTGTACTATAATCATGATGGATAGCAATTTACCATCAAGTTCGAGTTTCTTCCTCTCCACCTCTTTCTTATATTCTTCTAGTTCTTGGTCGGTGAGTTGGCTGAAGGGATTGGGGGGTTCTGGTCCCACAGGCACTGCTTCCTCTGAGTCGTCTTTGGTATCTGCATCACCCTTGGAGGCCAGGTGGCTATCTGTAGACTGAAAGTTAACCACAGAAAAAAATGTTTTCCCTGAATCATGTGTTGTAGCCTACAGAATTAAGTAACCTCCTGTTTTCAAAAAAACAAAACAAAACAAGATAGATTAGGAGGATAGGATTTTGGGGTAAGTAGGAGTAGAAGGGACTCATCCACAGTTATATCAGAACTAATTGGGAGAGGCAGGCATGAGAAGAGGTAGAGAGATAAAGGGGAATGAGTGCTGAATTGGGAATCAGAGCATCTGGGTTTGATTCCTGGCTCTCTTACGTTATACCTGTGTGATCTTGGACATGTTACTTAACTTTTCTAAGCCTCTGTTTCCTCATCTGCAACATATATCCCTCCTGCCTAGTGTAGGGCCTGGCATATGGTAAGTACTTAATAAATTCTTGTTGATTGATTGGCTGATGAGGGGGTCAGAATACATAACCTCTGATTCCCCTTCTAGTTATAAAAATCTAATCTCCTATGAGTTAAGAGACTTGATGCTCTCTCCCTCTACTCCACAAATTTTTGTTCTCTCACTTAAAGCTATAACCAACAGAATGGAAGAAAAATGTTTCCACTCCAGAAAGGAATTTGGGTTGCTGACCGGACTCCTACTCTTTTCTGCTATGACACTAGCCAACAGCTGTGACTGAGGACCTGCTGACTTCACATCTTGACGATTTTGCTCCCGAATCTGAAAAGAGAAAGAACAGAGAGCCAGTTATTAGTTCACCATGGTGGGTTAATAGACCCTTTAGATTAAGTTGTCATTCCTGATACATAATTAGTGTTAGGTAGTGGTTTACCAGAATAGTCTAGAGAGATATGTGGTCCATGAAGGTCCTCTAGGTGTTCTATGATTTTGTCTCTTGTAGTTTCTAATATAATGCATTAGAACTACTTTGCCTGGAATTCTAGGTCCTCCACAATCTGACACTTCTTTATCTTTTCTGCCTTATTTCATAATACTCTCCTTTATATGCCCTATATTCTACTGAACCTAGTCTATGCTCTTACCTCTTCTTACCTCCAATATGACCTTTATTCTTCTTTTTCCATGCCTTATAAATCTTACCATCTATTAAACCATAAGTTCCATGAGGGCAGGGACTGTATCCTGTCTAACTTTTTCTTTTTGCCTAACAAGTACAGAGTTCTTTTTACACATTAGATGCCTAATAAATGTTTGTTAAATGAATGGATGAATGAGTGTTGTGTTTATTAGATAATATCTATGTTGTTTTAAGATAAATTAATCAATTATGATGAGAAATATTTTGCAATACTTCTGAATTGAGATTTTGAAAAGCAAGATGCCAAGTCAGAATAGGTGGATAGATTCTCTGTGGGATCTCTGGTCCTAGTAAAGTAGCCTTTTACTCATTTAGTTCAAGAAATACTATTCAAGACCAGAGCTATTGAGATGTGCTGTAGAGAGTAAAAAATGAAAACAAGCCATTTATGAAAATATAACATATGCCAATGGAACAATAAAATTTGATTTATAGAAATTCAATTTGCATTCATTTTCTCAGATACAGCTCTCACACATCCTCATTTCATGAAGAATCTGTGGCATCAGGGATTCAGGGTCATCCTGAAAACCACAGCTGTAAGCCCTGAAATAGTGCCAAGTGAGACATGAACAGAGGAGATAACCAGGCATCATTTTACCTTGTTTCGCATTTCCAGCACTTCCTGGGGGTCCGTATAGAGAGGCACAAATTGGTTTGGATTTTCAATTCGGATTGGCATTCCACTGCTAGACTTCTCCACCTCATCTGCTTTCATCCACTGACCAAATACAACACAGACAAGGTTAGTCCAAAGAATAAGGATACTCAGAGAGATAGCATTCCATGAAATCTACCATCTACTTGTCCTTCAGAGATGATTAGTACTATTGTCTCTCTCTGGGTTTTCATCTAAATCATCTAAAGTAGGATTTGGAAACTTCTGGCCTGAGTGATGAAGATGATTGCCTGTAGACCCATTTTCAGTGTCATTAGATATATGAGGTAGCACAGGATGCTGTCTGGAGTCAGGAATGGTCAGGTTTAACTCTCCACCAGGGATACTAGCTGTGTGACCAAAGGCAAGTTATTTAGTCACAGTGAAACTCATCCTTCTCATCTGTAAGATGAGAGCTTCCCTCCACAACACTGTGGTGGCCTCAACACTGATAACTGAAAAAGAACCAGTTAGTCAGGGAGTCCTTGCTTCTGGGCAAACAATGACTTAAGCCAGGGAGGGCTCGGAGAGTTCAAGAAGAAGGATGAAGATGGGACTGAGCTTAAGACCATTCCATTACTCCATTAGTGATGAACAAATAGTAAAGGAGTGATTGGGTCCCATACATTCCAGCCCGCCAGTCCATAAACATTATGTGCTGAGGCCTTATGTGCCTGGCACTGAGATAGGTGCTGAGGATACAAAGACAAAAGACAAGCATTGTCCTCAAGGAATTTGTAATCTAATGTGGGGGGTGGGGGGAGAGACAAAATGCAAAAAAGCTATGCACAAACAAACTATTCACAGGATAAATTGGAGATAATCACAGAAGGGACTAGAAGTAAGGGGAATCAGGAAAGACTTCTCCTAGGAGGTGGGATTTTACTTTCATTTTATTGCTACTTTTTAGGAAGCCAGGGAAATGGAGGTAAAGATTAGGAGGTAGAGAATTCCAGGCCTGGAATTTCACTTAGACCTGGAATCAAGAGATGGATTGTCTTGTACAAGTATTATTAGGGAAGTTGATGCTATGTTGGGGGTGGTGGATTACAAGATGTAAAAAGACTGACCAGTGAGCCAAGTACCCAAGGAAGTGGTTGGAAGGCAGTAACAGGAGAGTGATCAGAAAAGGGAAGATGGAGGGAGAATCAGCTTTCAAGGTCCCAAGTTCCTTCAACTGATTGGATGTTGACCCTACTCAAAGTCTTGAGTGGAAAAGCAATGGTAGGATTCTTGCTAGCTCCTAGTGGGAGTAGGTGATGGAAAGGTCTGAATCTAAACACCTGACCTATGGCCCTAGGTCTGAGACGAGGCTTAGCTCAGTTAAAGGCTATCTAGGTCTGAGAAAGGCCATAGGCATAGAGGCTGTACAAAAGTTATTTTTAATTCATTTTTATTAATTTTACTTTTATGGGTAGAAATAAAGCTTTTCTGATCAATTCCATTATGCCATGCTCACATGTCCATTGAAGTCCACTGAAACTCAGAAACAAGGGAAGAGAGCACCAGTGGATGGGTTCTGAGCCAAGAAACTAAAGATAAATCCACATAGGTAATTACCTTGGACTAACTAGAAGGGGACTGCTATCCACAAAAAAAGGCAAGCTAGGGGATAGATGTAGTCAGCTCTTGGATAATATTAGTGAGCTTGGTATTACCTGAAAGAGCATCACTACAGAGTCTGGTACAATCTGATAATGGCTCAAACAATTTCTAGAGCGAGCATGGGCCTGCCAGTCTCTGGCCTTATCAATGAATAGGGTCAGAAATCTGCTCAGCAGTGGTGTTTGTGGACAAGCAAGTAAAACTACCCTCTCTCTTCAACTCTTACTGTCGTTTTGGTCCGAGAAGTGCTCGTGTTCCTCTGGACTTCATCTGCCACATTGACCCGAAGGTACGTGTTGGGACTGTTCAGCCAACGGGTCTTCTCCTTCTGTTGTTTCTGAGCATGTTGCCTCAGAGTGGAGATGGGTGCTCCATCCTCTTCAAAAACAAAGGCTGTGACAGTGGCTGGAATCTCAACCTCACTTCTGTGCTTTGTCTTCTCTTGGACAAAAGGATATCGATAGGTATAGCCTGTTCGGTAACCCTAAGAAGAAAAAATTAGGAATAAATTACCATAGAAAAATTACGGTTTGAGTAAACACATCACCTTGCACTTTCTTCAGCAAATATAGTAAGTACCTATTGCATCGAATGTAATTGTGCTAGTAACAGTCTCATAGATTTCTGGAGTAGAAGGTTAAGACATATATGCAGACAACTTTTATCACATGATAAATGTATGAGGGAAGGAGGGACAGAGTGTATATGTTCCCTGAAAGGAACTTGTCATCCCTGTTAAGGGGGATCGCAGAAGGCTTTGAGAGGCCTTGAGAAGGCTTGGAGAGCATTTACAATGTGCTTTAAAAGATGGGTAGGGATTTAACAGGTGAAAAGTACAAGGGACACATGAACCAAGGCATAGAGAAAGTGCATGGTATGTTGAGGGAACCTTTTTTTTGTGCCATGCATCCGTTTGTCAGATCTCTTCTCAGAACAAAGTTTTTACATGTATAAAATACAACCCATAGGATTACAAAGGAAATCAAGAGTTAGTGAAAATAACTGTAATTTTTTTCCCCCATCCAAGTTCATAGACCTCCAGGAATATATCTGCAGAAATCTTCAGAGCCCATGGGCCCCAGGGTAAGAACATCCAGACTAGAGCTGCAGGGGACCTTGTGTACCTGAAGAGATTACACACAGGCATGGGCATAGACACATAGCAAAGCACTGCTGTGGACATATAATGCTTCCTTACATCCTGTGCCATCGCACCCATCCCTTGGGCAATGCTATCATCCAACTTCATGGTACCATTTTTAGTGGGGAGAGTGAGAAGCGACTGCTGAGGTTTGGGCAAAGCTAATAGCTCCTGGACTCGAGTCTCTTCACTGGACCTTGTAATTCTAGGCCATGAGATCCTGCCAGTCAGTCACTGATGTCTTCTGAGAACTGATGTTTAGCATTTGAAATTGTCAAGACTAGTAAGTGATCAATAATGAAACAATGTTCCAGCATCTAGTACAAGATGATGGATAAGCATATAAGAACAAGCTGATTATGGGGCTCTTGAAAGGTGGGACCTAGGCAATAAGTCTGTAGAACTCAGATTAAAACTAGGACAATTAGCATTGGCACTGTTAGCATAAGGCAATTAGGTGGCACAGTGGATAAAGTGCAGGGTCCGGAAACAGGAAATTGTTGTACAGTCATTTCAGTAGTGTCCAATTCTGCATGACCCCATTTGGGATTTTCTTGGCCATTTCATCTCTAGTTTATGTTATAGATGAGGAAACTGAAGCAAACAGGGTAAAGTGATTTGCCCAGGGTCTGAGGCTGGATTTGAACTCAGGTCTTCCTGATTTTAGACCTAGCACTCTGTCCAATGTGTCAAATAGTACTGCAGAGTAAGGATATGGAACTAGTACAGGGATTGAATATATCTATATGTATATATATATATATATATATATACACATATATATATATATATATATATTATACATACACACACACATACACACACACACACACATATATATATATATATATATATATATATATATATAAATTTAAAATTTACTTGTAAAATAAAAAAACCATGAAATTTACTCTCGTCACATTTGACTAAAGGAAGGAATAAAATCCACAATCATTTT
>CM053769.1:188542631-188591673 GCA_028658325.1 Potorous gilbertii
TGGTGATATGGGTAATTAGAATGTCCTGTGTATTGGGGAGGGGGGAGGGGACAAATGGGGAGAAAATTTTGGAACCCAAAATCTTGTGAAAATGAATGTAAAAAGTTAAATAAATTTATTTAATAAAAAAAAAAAACAAAACTAAGATGTGATTGTGTTTGCCTTTTAGGATGATATCGTCAGCTCACTAACATTACGCGCATACTGTGTACTGGGCACTGTGTTAAACTGCCATGTTGCTGCTTATATTTTTACCCTATGACTATGGATTTTAAAAACATAGGAAGTTTTTGTATTTGTTTTTTCATCATCTCATAGTTTCTTGGTATAGATTTGCATAAATCTATTTGTCTGGCTAAAATTATGATGATGCTTAAAATTGCTTTAACAAACTTTAATTGAACAAAGTAAAAAAAGGGTTGTTTGTGGCTTGAGAATGAATTTGGAAAGCAGCCCCTACTTGCCGTCTCACTGTATCCAGAGAACCCTGTTTGAAACAGGTTGTCCACACAGGCCTAAAGTTCTTCATCTTGGCATTCAAGATTTTCCAAAACCTGGTTCCCCCTTGCCTTTCTAGTCTTATCTTTCTTTAAATAATCCACTGTTTAGCTATTCTAGATTAGTGGTTTCTTGATCTTGCCTTGTCCTTTTCTACACACATGAATTCCCACAGTCTATTCCATATACCTGGGATACACTGCCTCTACATTTCCACCTTTGAAAACCTCTTCCTTCAAAGCTCAGATCAAAGGCCACTACCCCCGTGTTACCTTCGTTGAGAGTAATTCTCTTCTTTTTCAAATTTGTTGTAACACTCTGCCTGGATCTGTTCTCTCTCCCCATTGCCATTTACCTTGCACCATATTTATTTACGTATATGCCATATTAGAGTGTAAGCGTTCTGAGGGTAGGAATTGCATCATTTTTCATCTGCATATCTCATAGATCCTTGTAAATAAAAAATGTTTAATGAAAGCTTGTTGAATTAAGTGGGATTGTTACTTTTATTAGCTATATCTTACAGCTACAATTTGACTTGCAAGGCTCTTCTGAATCACACGATGCACTGCAGACATCAGAGGGCCTGGGTTTGAATACTAGATCTGCTACTTAGCATTCAAGGCTGGTAATAGAACACCAGCAAGTGTCACCAAGGTTAAAGGGGGCATGTTGCTGCTCATAGCTACCAGTTCTTCTTTAGACCTATAAAAAACCTTGTGATGTACTGTCTCTGGTAGTATTAAAATAGGGTGAAAGGGTGGGAAGAAAGTAACCCTCATGTGCTTGAAAAGAGGCTTATGTTTACAAAAGGAATTAGAGTTTGTACAAAGAAAGAAGTTTATTTATAAAATTAGTTTATATAAAGTAGGGTAAGAAAAATAGGGAGGGAAGGAGAGGAAGACAAAATAGATGACTAGATTTGTCTCTGTTAAACTGGGAGCCATGAAGATTGATGTGTGGGAGTCTGGATGCTAGCATCCCATCCTATACAACATCCTTGGGAACCTTGATAAGAAGAAGCCTAGTCAGATTCTGTATTGTACAGTTTAATGAAAAAGCCATTTTTTTAGTTCACTGTCAGTTCAGTAGGGGTGGGGAGAGCTCTGGGTAAACAAAATGGTAAAGAACACAGTGCATAAATGACAGCAAGTGACCGTCTGTGACATGTACTACCTCTATGACCTGGGAAAGCCATTTCACTCCTTTGGGTTTCAGTTTCCTAATCTGTAAAATGAGGGATCTGACCAAATGATCTCTATGGTTTTTTCTTGACCTAAATCCCATGATTCTGTGACTTCCTTTTTTCGATTTCTACACAGGGTTATTTAAAATTTTATCCTATCTTCTCCTGATTTCCTACTCATCATAAGTTCACTTTCACTGGATGATCTCTCATCTAACCCAGGACAGTTAACGTGAGCTCCCTTATTTATGTGACTGAGAGAAGGCATGAATTCTACAATTCTGACCAGGAACTAGAAAGAAGGAAACCTAGAATCAAGGGAGTTGGGTTCAGTGGGAATAAGGAGTTCTTGGTCAGGAAGATCCAGTCAATTGGTCAAGAGGAACTTCAACCCTAATACCCTTTCAATTTATACAAATCACAAATTAGTTTCATGGTTTTCTAAGAAGAAACAGAAAGGTAATCCTCAGAGAAGCAGGAACACAAAAGGAGCTGAGCCAATCACATAGTGAAAGTGAAGGATAAAAAGACAGCTACGGATGGTATTTTTGGTATATCTTGGTATATATTGCTGGTACACACTAAGTACTTACTCATAAAAAGGGTTTCATATGAGGGACCAGCGTTAGAACAAGGACAAGAATTGCACAGAATGAGAATGCATGGATGGCTTTCATTTTGTACCAATGGAGATAATATCCACATCAATAAAATCCATGCATCAATGGACACTTATTTTAGTGCAGTCCAGACTAAAGAAGTCTTCTATACTCTTATTAATACCACTGATGTTTGCCCTGGCTGACAAAGGGCTATGGAAGCAGCAACTCTGGCCACAGACTTACCAGATTATCCAGCATCCTCATGAGAGCCTCAAACTCATGCTCCCCTAACCTACTCTTCTGCATGGGTCCAAAAGTGCTCCCTGCCCATCGCACTGACCCCACTTCATGGGGCCGATGCTTCTCTCGTTCCAGCAGGATGAGGTTCTCTGACCCTCCAGCACTGGACAGAGCAGACACCTAGAAAAAAGGGGAAATATATGTAAGTATGTTTGGGATGAATAACACATATCTGGGCACTTAAAAGTTTACAGAACCCTTTCCCTACAACAAGGCTGTGGGGTTAAATAGTGCAAGTACTTTAGACCCATTTTGCAGATGAGAAAACTGAAGCTTAGAGAATTTACCTGCCTTAATCATCCAGCTAATAAATTTTAGAAGTGGAATTTGAACCCAGACATCCTGAAACCTGGTCCAACATTCTTTTTAAGAAGCTTTTGAGGATCAAGCAAACTTCCTGAGTCACCTGACTTTTCCCCTTTTCTATATATAATTTAAATAAAATGAGATAATCACATCATCAGAGCTAAATTAAAAATCACTAAATATTTATTAAGGGACTAGTAGCTTCTCCCAGGCCACTGGCTCTGCTTTCAGCCCATTCCCCATAACTATTATCCAAGAGAGAAACTTAGGAAGAAAGGGCTAGTCAACCCAGCCATACGACATTTATGGGGCAGGAAAGGCACCTCAGCTAAAGCAACAAGGCATCCTAAGTCAGGTTAACAAGTTGACAAGTATTTATTAAGTGCCCACTATGTGTAGCCATTGTTTTGGGGATACAAAGAAAGGCATAAATAGTCCCTGTCCTACTTGGGAAGAGAAAATGCAAACAATCATATACAAACACACACACACACACACACACACACACAACCATACAAACAATAAATACACACACACTTGAGAAGTTGGAGATCATCACAGTTGGTGGATAGAGAAGCAGCCAATGCTCCAGATAAGGAAAATCCCTGCCACTACATCCCTTTAGGGCCCAACCGAGACAGTGCAGAAACCTAAACCCAAGAGTCGTGGGAATAGCAAAGTTCCCTGACCCACTGGCCCTGCTTTCAGCCCAGTGCCCAAAGCCAGTATCCACAGGAGATATGATCTGGCTAAGAGGCACTTGCCTCTACAGGTGCTGCTGCTTTGACATCTTCAGCAAGCAAAACTACTGAAGGCCCAGAAAAGAGAGTTCTTGCAAATCAACTTCTGGGCATTATCAAATGGCTCAACATCAGAAACAGATAGGATTTAACAGTGGAAATGACATTAAGGAATATGTATTACCATCTGCTTTGCCTTTGCACCCGAGGACCACAGATCCTCTTCATGTAACTTGCAGTTGATACCTCCTTGGTACATTGTCTCTCCTTATTAGAAAGTGAGCTCCTTAAGAGCAGCATTTGTTTGACTTTTCCATTCACATCCCCAGTACTTGGCACAGGGCTTTGCATATAACAAGTGTTTAATAAATGTCCATTAATTTATTTTAGAGGCAGCTAAGTGGAGCAGTGGGTAGGACATAGGGCCTGAAGTCAGGTTCAAATTTAACTTCAAGACACTACTAGCTATATGATCATGGGCAAGTCACTTAATCTCTGTCTGCCTCAATTCACCTAACTGTAAAATAGAGATAATATAATAGCACCTACGTCCCAGGTTTGTGAGATAATATTTGTAAAGTGCTTAGCACAGTACCTAACACATAAGAGGTGCTTAATAAACGCTTTTTTCCTTTCTTCTTTCTTTTTTGGCAGATACTGTGGCTATTCCACATTTCTAGAGTGCAAGATCATAAAAGGCTTTTGTAATTTTGTAATTGCTAGCATGATATAATAATAGCAATGCATATATAAAGTAATAATAGAATAGACTAATAAAATAATAGAATCTCAGAGTTATAATGGCCCTTCTATTATATCCTTGCCACCCTTGGCTTAAAAATGTCAAGTAAGGATTCTCCTACCTCTTAAGGCAGCCCATTTCATGTTTTAGTTGTTTCTGACTCTTTGTGACCCCATTTGGAGTTTTCTTGCAAAGATAATGGAGTGGTTTGCCATGTTCTTCAGCTCATTTTACAAATGAGAAAACTGAGGCAAGAAGTGACTTGCCCAGGGTCACTAGTAAGTGTCTGAGGTCAAATATGAACTCAGCCTATACAATATAATCATAGAATGAGAACATTGTTGTATTACAGAATTTAAGGCTGGAATATATGTAGTCCAAACGCTCACCCACTGGACGTTCTCCAATATCTCTGATGCTGGCCATTTCAACTTTATTTGAACAAAGTCGGTAATCTATCTCCGATGAATTTCCAGTTCTGGGGACTTCATCCTTTACATGGTAACCCAATCCTATGTGTAGAGTGGATCAAAGCCTCAAAGTTCTGTTGTTGGCTACCTATACATAATTAAGGCAAAACTCCACTTTGTCCTTGTTAAAAAATTACTTCTTGATCCCTTTATTTGCATGGAAACAAATATCTTGATACATTAAAAAAAAATAATTTGCAAGGATTGCAAATTTTTCATTGGGGCAAGATTATACTGAGGTTTAAAGTCCAGAAGGCTTTGGTTGCATATCCATAGTAAAAGTAGTATTCTGGAGAAAAAAAAGTTGTAGTGGAAAATGATGCCTTATGGGAGTTACATCTGCCTTTTTTGATCTTGCCCTCTTCCTTTATTTGCCTGGGAGAACCAATGGATATTGGGAGGCAAAGGAAAATTGTGGTGTCTTCTACCCACACAGTCCTTTGTGGTTTGTTAACAGGTTGCTCCTGAAATAATTTGAAGGGGATATGAGTTGGCAGTCAGAAATTAAATGAGTTACAAAGACTTTCTACTTCAAGGCTAGCTGGAGAAAGTGGATTTAAGGACAATTTAAAAGCCTAAGGGCTCTAATTAGCAGTGTGTGTTCCTAAGGAGCTTGGTCACTGGAGGAGAGACTATAGGAACTGTCATATCCCTTTCCTTTTGGAGGGAAGGTCCTAATCCGAGAGTGGATTTTGAAGCAGATGCCTTTCTTACTAGAAGAAACAGGTTCAGTAATCGAAATTAAAAGGGAAACAGTAAATATGATTCTTCTTATGGGGAAAGAGTGGGGACTCCTGTTGAGGGGCAGAGGTATGATGGAACCACCTCTGGCTCAAGAGAACAGATTGTCTAGTGCAATTTGTTATTTCACAAAGGAGGAAACTAGGGCCTAAAGAGATTAAGTGATTTACCTAAAGATCATATAAACCAGAATTTGAACCCAGGTGTCCTGACTCCAAACCCAGCCTTCTTTCTACTATATTGATCACTGAATGTGGACCCATGGAGTATTTTTTTCTAGAGGAAAAGGGCACAGGCAAGTGGGGTTGCCCCAAGGTGTTACATATGTTATAGAAAGTGGATGTGGATATTCAGCTTACTTAGCTAGTTAGAGTGGAAGTTGGGTTCTAGACACTTTGTTTCCTAGACTTGGGCTTTCTAATCCAGCCTTTGCAAATAGAGTTTTAATTTCCTGAATATCAATTGCTTGTCTTGTGCTATTAGCTTCCCTGAGTGCCTGAAACAAAACACTGAGTCAAGGAGAATCCAGTTCACAGACTTCCATAGTCAAGAGTACTAGAATCTTAGTGTAAGAAAAGCCCTTATATTTTATTTAGTTCAACTTCCAACAAAATTCAGAAATCGTCTTAATGATATCCCTGACTGATGGTCATCTATCTCTCCTTGAATATTCTAGTGATGTAGACCTCACTACCTGATGAATTGGTCTATTTAGGCCAAATCAAACTGAATCAAAATTCACTCCCTTATAAATTCTAATCTTTGCTCCTTTTAAGCTTTTGGAGTTACATAAAATATGTCTAGTTCTCCCTCATATCCATTTGATAACCCTTGGAAGACAGTGATTAGAAATCCTTTATGAATATTATTACTAGGCACAAAGACTTAAATAATAGAATCTGCCCACTTGAGTCCTAAACATGATTGAAATCATCCAGTTGATTGTAGACCTATCATTGTCAGTGGACATTGAGGCCTCCTTTTCTTAACCTCAACCATTCCCTTACTTTTGAGTAGCTGAAATACGCGACTGAAATACCTCTGGACCACAGGGAAGAGACTGGACTAGAGGGCCCTCCCCCGTAAGCATACCCACAGGTCTGATTCAAGATATGATTGTTAAATTTTCAGTGAGCATTTACTTACTCTGAATGGTCAGAAGCTACAAATTAGGGCTTGGTTTGTTTTGTTGATTGACTAGACTTAAGAAATTAATGGAGAAAATGTTAATAATGAAGATTAAACATAAAATTGTGTCCCACATACATCTTCCCTCCTTCCCTAGGGAACCAGTTAAACATTTATCAGCACACATTTTCCTATCGGAATTACTTGGTGATTTAGAGTGGGCAGAGAGAAGCCACCTGGCAGAGTAATGCCTCACCTATTAATCAGCAATCAATTAAGCAGAAACTACATGCCAGGCACTACACTAGGTACACTTGGGCATACAATACAAAGCCCAAGACAGAGAATGATCAGTTGGAGTTTGAATGGGGAGTGAAACACCTGAACAAAAGCCCCTTTCTCTGTGAACAGCCTTCCCTCATGCCACCCAGTTAAGAGTACTCTCTCTCCTTTCAAATTACAGTATCTCAGAATTACAGAGAAATCCAAAGATAATCTAGTTCAATCCCTACCTGGGCAGGAATCTCCTCTACTGCTTGAACAGGTGAGACCCTGCTTGAAAGTCTCTGGTAACAGGGAAACTCACAATCTCCTGAGGCAGCCAGTTCCACTTTGGGAATAACTGTCATTTAGTTCTAAGGAGGATTTTACTTATATGAAACCGAAATCTGCTTCTACAGCTTCTACCCATTGTTCCTTGTCCTTTCCCCTAGGGCCAAGCATACAAGTCTAATTCTTGAGACAGTTATCATGTTTCCTCTAACATGTCTCATCTTGCTAAACTTTTCCTTCCTTCTTTCCTTTCCTCCCTCCCTCCTTCCCTCCACCCTGTTCAATATTTGTGACCATGTCTTTCCCCCACTCTTAGATTAGAAACTTCTTGAGAGCAAAGACTATATCACATTTTTCTTTGTATTCTTGGCAAGGATCAAAGTTTCTTGCATAGAACAGGCACTAGATAGATAGATAGATAGATATACACACATATATATTGTTATATTATACATATATATTAAATGAGTGAATGAGGAAAATTAGAACTGCCCACACTTTCTCAGTGCCACTGCTCTCCTAACTCCTGTATCCTCATGAGTTTAGGTGGCAGATGGAGGCCAGGACTGCCTGTGATTCTCTCTGCCTGCCTGCAGATGGCTCAAGAAGCTGCCAGCCACAGTTGGGGGATGACCCACTTTCTTTTAGCCCTGGGCTGATCTAAAGCAATGAGACATGGCCCTCAGGAGAAATGATAAGTGATGTTCTGATAATTTCAAGCCACTAAAATTGATTGTAACAGGGTTGGAGTGTTTCATATGGTCACAGAGACAGAGAACTGGGACCCCTGCAGGAGCCAGCATTGCCTTAGTTCTGTTCTCAAAAGTGCTGAACCATGGATATACTTGGAGTGGATGGTAGTCTCATTGTTACTTCACATATTTTAAAACTTGCGTAGTGTGGTGGAAATAGTGCTGGATTGGACGTCAGACAGCTTAAGTTTAATTCTGGGCTCTGAGGCTCCCTGGACTCAGTTCTCTCATCTGTAAAATGGAGATAATAACTGTTCCATCTTCCTCATAGGGTTACTGGGAAGATGTAAATGATAAAGTATTATATAAAGGTGAGTTATTGTTATTGTTGGTGTTTTTGTTAAATAATTGGCACGTTGCCTTTTTAATATCAAAATGAATAGTGGTTCCTTAATTCGAGACTGTACTCTTTTCCTTTCTTCAGTTCTGTTCCTTTTCCCCTAATACAACAGCCATAATAAAGGTTTAATGCTTTGGCATAGAGTGACTAGTTTATATAGTGCTTTGGAGCTTACACAAGAATGTGCTTCCAATAACTTTATCCCCTTAGACCTAATGTGGCACTCTGGACCTCTCTGATGCACTTGTCTTGGGGCACTACAGTTAGCTGTGTCTGTGTTCTTTACCCTCTACTAAAAAGCAAACTCCATGAGAGCAGGGACCCTATCTTATTGAAATGTTGCATCTCCCCAGCCTCTAGTTTGGTGAGGAGCACACAGTAGGCACTTACCAGATGTGAACTGAATTATTTTAACAATTCCTATAGGCATTTTACCATTATTTTTCTGTACTTGGTGCCCCATTTTCAATGTGCCAGTTTCACTAATGGATTATTCATTACAATAGCTCAGGGCAACAGGCATTTGAACCAGGAAAACGGAAAAGCGATGCAAGTTTTTGTCCAGCAGGGAGAGCTTTGCCGCGTTTGGGGAGGGCTGAGTATGAAGGATTTGATTTCTGACTTGAGCTGCTATGTCAGAACCTACCAGAAGAGGGCAACAGGCCACTAGAACCTCAGCCTTCTGACAAAGAGCTCATGAAATTGTCAGGAAAGCCAGACTCAGACCATCTCCTTCATCTCAATCCCTTGTCCATATTTTAACCTGCTTTGTGCCAATCCCACCTCATTCATACACAGACACTCCTTTACAGAACTATTCTCTCTCTTCCTGGCCCCACCCCGTAGTATTCCTTCCTTCTTCCCTCTATTTTCTCCCTCTCCCCCTCCATCTCCATCTTTTTTCCCCTCCCATTTCTCTTGTAAGCTGCTGCTCCTGTCCATTGCCTTCTCCAGCTCTGCTCGAAGGACTTTTCCTTTGGCTCCCAGGTACCTGGGCCTCCCCATCTCAGCACCCCACAAATGCTCCAGGCTGACCCTGCTGCCTTTGCCCTACTCTTAGACTTATTTTTCTTGTCCACACTATGGTATCCTAGATGGAGTGGTGGACATAAAGGTAGAAGATTTGGGCAGGTGGCATAATAATACCAATAATTCATGTTTATGTAAAACTTTAAGGTTTATAAAGCACATATTGAGCCTCAGTTTCCTTATCTTTTAAAATGGAACATGTTGTAAAGAACATACTTTGTAAAACATAAAGTACTGCCTAAATGTGAACTAGCATGACTATTATAGATATCCTCTAGAGGGCTCAATATGCTGATAGCTAGCTAATTTGATCAAGGAAATCTAGTTAATGTGGTAATAGGAGACGTCGGATAAAATGACTAACTATCGCCTCACTGACCCTTTGTCCCCTCAGAATTATAGAATCTTAGGACTGGAAGGAAGCTTAGGATTCATCTTATGCAACCTCTTCATCTGAAGGCCCTCCACTGCATCCAAGGCCATCTCCTGTCATCCTGATCTATGTCTGGTCACTGGACCCAGATGGCTCTGGAGGAGAAGGTGAGGCTGGTGACCTTGCAGAGAAAGCTCTCCCTAACTCAAATCCAATTCACTGGCATGTCATGGCATCACCTCCCTAATGTCATGGTCCTCTTCAAGAATGAAAGACAAACAATTCTTGATAGTCGAGTAAGCTGAGGACAAGACAAAAATAACACTCCAGTGTCTTAGGATTTGAACTTGGTCTTTTTTAATCATATGGGGCAGCTGGATGATGCAGTGGATAGAGCACCAAGCCTGGAATCAGGAAGATCTAAGTTCAAATCTGGCCTCAGACACAGAATAGCTGGGTGAACTTGGGCAAGTCACTTGTATTTGCCTCAGATCTTCTCCTACAAAATGGGGACACGTTGGAGAAGGAAATGGCAAACTCCTCCAGTCTCTCTGCCAAGAACCCCATGGACTTTTGTCACATAGAATTGGACATGACTAAACAATAAAACAACAACTTTTAAAATCCAGTCATAGTATTCTGTCCACTACACTCTACTTTTTGGTTCAGCCAAACTGGACTTCTTGCTGTTCCATTTCCTATCTCTGTGCCTTTGTCTTGTTTCTACTTCATATCCCTCCTCACCTCCCTTGTAGAATCCCGTTTCTGTCAGAATCAGCTCAGTACTACACTCTTGGGCAGCAACATGGCACAGCGTGTTGGGCTTACAGTCAGAAAGATGAGTTCAAATCCAGCTTCAGACATGAAATAGGTGTGTGACCCTGAATAAGTCACTTGGCCTCCGTTTGCCTCAGTTTCCCCAACTAAAAACAAGGATATGATAGCACCTACCTTGCAAAGTTGATGTGAGGATCAGATGAGATAAGATTTGTAACTCACTTAGCACATATTTGGTACCATATAAATGCTTATTATTTTTTTCCCCTTCTTCCTTTGATTCCTTCAGCTTTTAGGTCCTTGCCTCCCTAAATTATCTTTTATTTATGTTGTATTTATTCTGAATATACTTATATGCATATATATATATATATATACACATATAATATATATAGGTATATATACTATCTCCTCTGACAGACTGTAATCTCCTCGAGGAGAGGGATGGTATTATTTTTGCCTTGTATTCCTGGTGCCTAGCACAGCTTCTAGTACATAGTACTGGGTACATGTTGTTGACTGATTGATGCATACTAGATATCCTTCCAAATAACACTTGAATGTGGAGCCAGTGCCTCCACTTGTTTTTGTCTCCCAGCAGTGACTCTAAGTGTGGGAGTTTCTGGTCTTGGCAGGACAGGACAGGACCCCCTCCCAGGGCTCCCTTTCTAGGGGCATGTTCATTTACCTGTATTTCACAAGCTGCCTGTAGATGGAAAATCTTATAAAATGCTTCCTCAACAGTGTCACCCAGAGCAACCACTCCATGATTTCTTAGCACCAGGATCTGCAGAAGATTATATACATAGTTAAAACAACAAACTCCCCAGAAGTCATTGTAAGAAAAAAAAAACCAAAATCTTATTAAAATTTCTTTTGTCATCTTCTCTCCTTTCCCACTGCAAGGCCTCTAATAATCTTTGTTCATGTTTCCACCCTATCTTGACTCAGAGTCCCTTTATCCACAAAGTAGTTCCTTTAAAGAAAAAAAACAAAACCCTAGAATGTAACAAAAAAATGTCTCTGTAAACCAAGGGTTAGTGTCTCAAATTTCTCAGAGAAGTGCCTGAGGCTTTGGATTTTATGAGTCTGCCGGGTTTAAAAACTAATTTTGGGAGGGAAATTGCCCATATTATAGTAGAAAGAACAGTAAATGGGAACCTGTGTTTTAGACTTTGGTCTACCATTAACTAGATATCCAACCATGGTCAAGTCTCTTAAGCTCTTTGTGACTCAGTTTTTTTCTTCTGTAAAATGGGGGTGGGGAAGAGGTATGGAATATATGATCCCTAAGCTCTATGAATCAAAATGATTATACACACTGTCACTGTTGAAATTGGCAGCCTGAAACTCTGTTTACTCAGTATAAATTAATATGAATTGTGAGTTGGGGCAGCAAAGGATCAAGGTTTCAGGAAGAATGTCTAGGACAGACAGGAGTGAAGAAGAAAAACCAGAGATAAATTGGTTTCAAGAACATGGCTCTTTTAGGACCAAGGTTCCTTTTCCTTCCTCCCCGTCCCCGTCCAAATTTCTCCTGCATGGTCTTCTCAATGTGGTTAGTAGAAAGAGCACTGAATTTGGGGTCTGAGGATTGGAATTTGGTTGTCAGACTTCCTACATAAAACTGTGTGACCTTGGAAAAGTTGCCTTAGTCTCGTCATCTGTAAAATGAAGGATTGGTGTAAGTGACTTCTGAGGTCCTTTCTGGCTTTAAGTCATATGATGTCTAAGAGACCTCCCAACTCTAGATTTGACTCTAATTTTGTGAATCCATGTCAGTATTCGCATCAGCCTAGAACTTCTGTCAGTTTCAATGGTGTGTCTATGTAGGAATTCATTCACATGCCTTCATTTTCTCCTTCTGTCAAGTCTGTCTTTCTCCTCTCTGATGTCAAAGAGTTGGCACCTTCTGACCTTCAAAGGCTGTTGAATGTAATTATGAATGTTTCCTTCTTGCAAAATCTCAGAGCACTCCATTGATGTTAGAATCTCACTCCTCTTTATAATATTCACGTTTACATTCAAATATACTGTTGCTCAATGAGTACAGATTTACCAGATATAAAATTTAATAAGTTGACATTTATATTAATTATAAAGGGTTGACATTTATAAAGTTCATGAAGCTTACTCTTTTCATAACTGTCTAAGCAACCAGACCACTGGCCCAGACTGAGTTTTCATCTTTCTCTCTGACAGTTTGTGGACCTATGGGAATTAATGTATACATTCTCCAGTTCATTGAAAGTCTGTCTTCCTTGCTACATAAGCTGCCTGGTTATAACTCCTGGTTATGTAACTCCTTCCTTGATAAACTTCCTTCAAGATGCCTATGACTCATGACCTCTTTGGAGCTCCTCATTTGTCATGAGATCAGGCAGGAGACTCTGCATATCACTCTTTCCATCATATAATGGGGTAGATTATCATCTCTTTTTCTCCACTGTCATCCACATTCCAATGTATTGATCACTGAGGGCAGCACGGAGGGACTGAATATTTCTGCTCAGATGTTCACAGACATCTTGTGACTGGCATATGTGACTAAAATTGAGCCAAATTGCTTTGTATCTTCTGGTCTATTCTCCATACAAGCTGCTTACAGATGAGGAAACTACGGAGTGAAAGTGATTTGTTTAAGGTAACAAAGGAAGCATCAGAGACAGAACTTGAACCCAGACTCCAGAGTTACTCCAGAGTTAAGTGTTCTTGCCCTTGTAGTAACCTAACTCTTTTGTCCTACGTCTTCTCAACTGAATAACTTGTGAAGAACATGAAAAGCTTATATATTTGTGAAAAGAAAGTGATGTGAGTGATAATTACTATTTTCTTGGTCATCTGCCCCCCCCCCAAAAAAAACAGGACACACCGCTCTCAGATTCCTCTGCATTGGCATCATTTTCCCTGGCTTCTAACTCAAAGAGCCTACCTAGCACTCTGAGCCATAGGTTTCATTAAGTATAAATAAATACACAATACCTCTATTATGGAGTCATTATAACATTCAACTATTTGAAGAACTGTTATGTGGAAGAAAGAGATTTTTTTTCTGTTTGGCCCAGAGGGCAAAACTAGGAACGATGAATGAAAGGCACAGAGAAGAAGATATTGTGTCAACAAGGTAGTGCAGCAGATAGAGCACTGAATCTGGATTTAGGAGGACCTGAGTTCACATTTGTCCTCAGATACTTACAAGCTGTGTGATCTTGGATAAGTCACGTAATCTCTATTTACTTCAGTTTCTTATCTGTAAAATGAGGATAGGGGACAGCAAGGTGGTGCAGAGAGCACAGGGCTTAGAATCAGGAAGACTCGTCTTCATGAGTTCAAATCTAGCTTCAGATACTTACTAGCTATGTGACCCTGGTCAAGTCACTGTCTGCCTCAGTTTTCTCAACTATAAAATGAGCTGGAGAAGGAAATGGCAAACCACTCCAGTATCTTTGTGAAGAAAACCCCAAATAGAGTCACAAAGAGCCAAACAGTTGAAAAACGACTAAACAAGAAGAAAATGAGGATGATAAAAGTATAACAACAACAACAAATGCCCAGGATTGTTGTGAGTATAAAATGGGATAAAATTCTAAAATATTTTGCAAACCTTAAAGAACCATAAAATGCCAGTTACTAATATTAATGTGATCGTTGATCATAACCATAATAAACAGAATTTCTTAACTTCCAAGGGTGATCTAGAAATGAAATTGTCTGTCTTGGGCCATCAGATTTAGAATTGGAAGGGATCTTGGACCAAAGAAGAGACTTGACCAAGGTCACACAAACAGTAAATAGAGTCACACTATTGAGATAATGAGCTTCTTATCAATAGTTTTGTTCATGCAGAGACTGACTGTATAACCTCTTTTCATAGATTTTGTAGAGAGAGCTACTCATCTATCTGGCAAGGAATTGGACCAACTAACTCTTCAAACTCTGAGATTCCATGACTCCACAATCCCTCAGGTTGTTCAAAGAATAATTGGTAATATTCATCACCGATTTACTGATAGGCAAGCCGAAAGAAAGCAAGTTGTCCAAGGTCACAGATTGAGGCATTTGGTAGAGCTGGGAGTAGGAGCTACTAATTTTGATTTCCAGTGTAAGACTCTTTCTCCACTAGGCTCATCACCTCCCCCATTTAATACCATCAACAAAGTGCAATTGCCACTGCAACACTAGTCAATGACAAGGCCCACCCCAGAGCTTTCTGCCTGTAGCCCCAAACCAAACCTTGCAGGTGGGTCCAAGGCACTTCTGCAGATTGATCCGATCAGCTTCCTCTTCCATTTCTCCATTGAAGTCATAGTATACCATGTCCCCCACCAGTAGTGCATCATGGGAGATGGGGAGGAGACCCCACTTCATGGCTGACACCTTTAGTGAGACAATAAGAAATGGTCGTCGTCCCGTGTGCTATCATTTTTGCCATATTCCCTTGATTCTGACCCAAAGGGTTAGATCTAGTCTGAGGAATCAGGGCCTGAAAAATATCAAGGTTGTCTCCAGGTGCATAAATGATAATGGATGGAGCCACTGAGGCCCATAGTGTTAGGACTGGCTTACAGGACAGGCATGATGAAAGCAACATGTCCAAGAAGCTACATTATTAGTATGTATAACATGTACATTATAAATGCGTCATGACTATAAGACTGATACTCACATTATAACCTCCCTATGTTACTCACATTATAACCTCCCTATGTTACAATGAAAGTGAGGGGCTATACGTTACCGGCAACAACATCCTTCCTTTTTGCTTTTTTCCTACTTTTCCTTACTTTCTACCTTTTCTCTTTTTCTTTCTTTCTTTCCTCCCTTCCCTTCCCTCCCCTCCCTCTTCGCCATCCCTTCCTTTCTTTTTATCTTCTCTCTTTTTCCCTTCCTCTCCTCCAATTTTTCTATGTTCTCTGCATGTTTGTATACAATAAAAACATATTTATTTTCAGTATTAAATCCAAAGGTCTAAATTTTGTTACCATAAGCTTTGTTAAGGGAGCTTCAGACCAGAAAGGGCCACTTGGAACCAGAAGGCTCATAGTCTAACATAAAGTTAGATAAGGAGACGGTGATAGAAACTTGCCATTAATAAGAATTACCCCCACAGTGGTTTAGGTCCCATTCAGAGCATCTAGGAGACTTCATGGCTGGTCTTGGGGAGAATCTTTTTTTCTAAGAGATAAAGCCCTCATTCTTCACCCCAGAACTGAGTTCTGATAAGCACAGATAGCATGTCTTTATTGGGTGAAAGCACACTGCTTGAGGAATGGAAACTTCTGTCATTTTGACAGCTTTAATTTCACTTCCTTACTTCAAAGAAGGTGCTATCTACTCCTGAGTATACTTCTTTCCCTTCCTTCTTTTCTTCTCTCCCATCATTTTCATTCTAGTTCCAAAATAGGGCATGGGAAGGTAGGTACAATCAGAGTTCCACTATCTTTTATTGAAAACTAGATTTTTTTCTCCCTTTTCTACATGGTAATTCAATTCAAGCCAATCTAATCCAATGAATTTTACAAAAATTAATAAAAAATTAGTAAAATATCCTATATTCAAGCTTTCTGTTCTGCTATCACTCATCCTAGTTATGTAACCCTAAGGAATTTGCTTAACTTCTCAGTATCTTAGGTCACTCTCTATATAAATTTATAAATAGGTCATTCTCTACATAAATTTATAAATATAATTTAATATATTTAATATATAAATATAACATAAACCAATTGTAAAGAAGATGATGATCTTCACTGGTCAAGAAAATTTCCCACTAGGAGCTCCCTATACCAAAGAAATCACAAGTCCAATTCCCTACATTTAACCCATAAAGAAGACAGTATGCTAGGTCCTGGGGTGATACAAAGACAAACTAAATAAAACAATCCCTTCTCTCAAGCAGCTTATACTCTACTGGAAGGATGGAAAAGATAATGCTAAAGTGTAAGGTTTGTATGATTTGGACAAGGATGTTACTAACTTACAAATGGAAGTTTAGGGTATTAGTGTATAGGCAAGATAACTGTAAACTCCTCAAGGGTGATAATTTTGCCATATAATTCAAAGAAGCATACTGTTTGCATTTGACAAATGTTTAGTGATCCACTGATTGATTTGATCATGACTGGAAATGGGACAAGAAACTGTTGCCATCCCTTATTTTCTCTTTGCCCTGGAGATCAATTTAAGGAATGGGGATCTGTATAAATGTGTATAAGATCCTTGAGAACAAACTTTTTTTTTCTTTCCTTATATTCCCAGCACTTAGTGCAATGCCTGTCATATAGCAGGGGCTTTATAAACATTTGTCTGATTGATACACTTTGGGAATTCTGTTTATTCCTGAACTGATAGACCTCAGCCTGGACAGTGAAAACAGGGTTAGTGGCCAAAGATCATGAATGATCCCAACGATCATAGCACATGCTGAGTAAATGGAACTACAGTCTGGCTTGGCTTGGTTTCTCTGACAAAGTATCAGGAAATCTCTCTGGGGTCTCCAGTCAAGATGGAAATGGCCAGTACTATTTTGAAGGATGAACTTAAGACTTTGTGAAACAAATTAGACTGCTAGCCTCAGAGGAAGAATTGTTGAGCCAGGATGTTGTTGTGTTCGTCCTTTGTTTTTGAAGACCATGACATCAGAGAAATGATGACATAGGATGCCCAGTTAACTTGAGGTTTACTGGCTAGAGCAAGGATGTAGTGGTTGGTGGATAGGCTCTCTTGGGGCTGGAGGCAGACTAGTGAGTCACTTACTGCCGCTGTGGCTGGGGTATGCAGATGGATGATACACCTCACGTCCGGTCTGGCTGCGTAAATGGCTGAATGCAGACTGAAGCCCGTGGGATCCACTGGGAAGCTGCTGCTGCCTTTCTCTACCACTTCACCAAGAATATTCACTTTGATCTGAGGAACAGGGCAAAGCAAAGAAGGGTCACTGACAGCAAGGAAGAAACATGTACACACAAAACTCCCGCAACCACGCATACATGTACAGATGTGCATGCACATACACTACTCCACCACTATCCTTGATTGGCAATTCTTTACCTTTCCTCATCAGTACCTTTAACTCAGGATTTGCCAATTCAATGAATTCTTGTCCTATTTCAATGTCTCATAACTGTGTGGAGGTGATCCTGATTTCTTAAAAAAAAAAAACAAAACTCTTGCAGAAGAGAGAGACTTTGTCAGGTCTTACCAACATGGAAAGGGTGTTACTGGCAGGAGCTGAGTAACAGAGCACGTGTCTGCCACTGGAGGACAATGACCCACCATCTCCTATCTCCATGCCTTTGTATTGGCTGTCCCCACTGCATGTAATGTGATTCCTCCCTATCATCTTATAGAGTCTCTCATTTTCTTGAAAACTCAGAGTGAGCAACCACCTTCTATATGAAGCCTTTCCTGATCCTCTACAAGTTCTTCCCTATCTTAATTCTATTTTGTATTTCTTCGGTACATATTGCTGTAGGGACATGGTGTCTCCCTTGATGGAAGCTGCCTTTCTTTTGTTTTCATAACTCCAGTTCCTAGCTCAGCTCCTGGTATACAGTAGACACTTAATAAAGGCTCACTGATTATCATCTGAGGACATCAAAAGATTGGACATTAGATAATGAATTATGTTGGCCCCAGAACCAGATGAAGACTGGTCCTACTCAAATCTACATTGGTGGAAGGATAATGTACCCAGGGAAAAAATCACAGATTCTAAGAAAAAAAGGCATGTTGATTTGAGTGCCCTCTTGTGTTGCTATGTTGTCATATCACTTGAGGTCTTCCAATATATTTTTTTTTTCATTTCCTGGATCCACAGAGTTGTGAGGAAAATACTTTGTAAACCTTAAAACATTCCAGATAGAAGATAGTACCAAGTTCCATAGTGGACCACATCCTTTCTCTGGGATTAGATCATGTTCTTTTGGAAACATTTCCCAGAATTGTATAAGAATATGCTTAAAGGGATGATGCCACCTCAGAAGTCACCTGAGAGTGTTGTGTAATAAAAAGAACAGTGAATTTGGAATTTGGAAGTAGAGGATCTGGAGTCAAATCCTGCCTCTGCCATTGATTTACTTTGTGGCTTTGGGAAAATCATTTAACCTTTCCAGACTTTTGTTTCCACACTTGTAAAATAAGAGAGAAAGATGGCCTCTAAGATCTTTCCTACCTCCAAACTGGTGATTTTGTGATTTTAAATTGTTCAAGAAATTGGAAGTGAGAAAGAGGAGGAGGAATGGAAGGAACTGTCCATAAAGGTGAAGGACTGTCTCTATGCTACACATGGTCCCTGTTTCCTGCCAAGACTGAAATTCTGAGCATGGATGCCATAGCCTTATAGCAGCCTAAGAAGACATCATCACTGCTCTTGTCCTGTGGGAATCTGAACCTAATAGAACCCAAATTTTCTTTTAGATGCCAGTATTTCTCTGAAAACCCTTAGAGACTTTGGTCAATCTGGATAGAGGAGCAGCATTACAGAATCTTGATTGATTCAACTTGTTCAGTGGCAAGGGGTGATCATGACCCAGACAGTGAAGTGGAGTGCCCTGTGTGTTCATGTGATAGGCAAGTTTGTTAACTCATGACCTCTGCTCTCCTAAGTGGGCACATGGCTAATAACTATGGTGTTTGATTAGAATTGAGGTGTGCTCAAATTTTTTTGTCTCTGGGTAGTTTAGTTTAGACTACAGATGCTGAGAATGTATTTTCCAGTTTGCTCTGGAGTAAGAAAAGACTTTAGACAGGGAGACCAACCATGGATTCAATTATCATGTCTGTACAGATAACTCAAAGATCAATTTGTCCAGTCGTCAATGTTTTCCTGACCTCATCTTGTGTCTGTAATCACCTGTTGGACATCTCAACTTGGATATCCTGTAGACATCTGAAACTCAACACTCAAAGCTGAACTCATTATATTTTTAACCAAATCTTCCTTCTTACTAATTTTCCTGATATTGTTGAGGATACCACCAAACTCCCAGTCATCCAGGCTTACAAACTAGCAGTCATTCTGGGCTCCTTATTCTATCTCACTCCCCATATCACATCAGTTGTCAAATTCTGTCATTTTTACACTTGTAACATCTCTGGTATAAATTTGTCCCCTTCCCTGTCACTGCTACCTTCAAGACCTCACCACTATACTATTGCATTGGACTGCTGGGTCTTTTCCCTGACTCAAAAATAACACAATTAACTGACTCAAGTTCTCTCTCTACTCCAGTCCACCCTCCATTTAGCTGTCAAATTCTAAAACACAAGTCTGACCATGTTACTACTCAATTCAGTAAACTCCAGTGGCTTTCTATTATCTGCAGGATCAAACATAAAATCCTCTGTTTGGCTTAAACATTTCATAACCTGACACTCTTCCTACCTTTCCAGTCTTCTTACACTTTAATCCCCTCTATGTCCTCTGTAATTGAGTGATGCAGACCTCCTTGTTGCTCAACACACTCCATCTCTTAACACAAAAATTTTCACTTTCTGTCCCCTGTGCCTGGAAGACTCTCCCTCCTTATCTTCACCTACTGGCTTCCATGACTTCCTTCAATTCTCATTTTAAAATACTACCTTCAGTAAGAAGCCTTTCCCTGTCCTTAATCTTAGTGCCTTCCCAATGCAACAATTCCCAACTTATCGTGTATATATTTTGTTTGTACATAGTCATTTGTATGTTGTCTCCACCATTAGGTTGTGAGGTCCCCAACATAACACAGCACCTTACACATAGTAAACATTTCCTGTTTTTGTTAGGTAGAAGCTAATGACTAAAAATATTTGAAGGAATCAGATTAAAATTTCACTTTAAAGATATTCATAGATTTTCTGCTTTTAAAAAAATGACAATTTGTCAAACAATGATATGCTCCTGTAGTCCTTTCTATAGGGATGTGCTGAGACTGGTGGATTGTTTGAACTCAATAGCAACAACTGGGCTAAATCTAAATCCAATGTTTACTAAATGTGGCACCTATGATGAGCCCATGGGAGTGAGGCAAATTAGACTAAGGAGGGGCAAAACTGGGTCCAGGTGGGAAATGGAGCAGGTTTAAACTTCTTTACCGATCCATGGTGGGAGTGGGCCCATGAGTCATTGCCACACTTCTAGCCTAGGGGAGGTGGGGAGATCCAGTCTCAAAAATCCCCAAACAAAGGAAAGCCAAACAATACTCTAAAGCAAAACCAACCAACAACCACAAAATCAGTGGATTTTAAGAATAAAATTTTTTTATTGGCTTTCTTTACATGGAATACTTGTTGATTTCGGAGTTTGCCTCTATCTGATAGAGGCAAATAGACAGATTTCTAGATACTGTGTGGTCTAAAAAGCTGAACAAATCACATGGGTAGCCAAGGGAAGAAGGAGACAGACAGATCTTGGTGCTTGAGAAAGTGACACTGAATTCCAATTGTTTCTAGTGGGCAACTGTATGAACTCTGTATTTGTTGTTAGAAGTCATGGGTTTAAATCCTGACTGTCATTTCACAGCTATTTGGTCTTAAGCAAGTTTTCTAGCCTTTCTCTTCTTCATTTTCCTCATTCGCAAAAAGAGGGGTTAGCTTAGATGACTTCCAGCTATAAGACCCCTGAACTGGTAAGTGTTTAGAGCAAACTAACATTTTTACAAAATTTTATTTTCCTAGACCTCTACATGAAATTCAGAAGTTTAAAAGTCAATATGTAGGTGGTTAAATGTTAGGATATTTTCAAAATAATCGGTATCTCTCTGAAGAAGCCAAGGTAAAGTTGTTAAAAAAAAATACAATGGTAAGTCAATTATCTAATCCTTCAGGAACAAAGCTCTTTTATAACAAAGTTGGCCATGTTAAATTGATTGAACTAGATTTGCTTCGGTAATCAAGTGTCCCTTTCCAACTCTCTACTGCATAACAACAAGGTTCTTTTGATCTGTCTATGAATGAAACCAAGAGCAGCAAACATACCTCTCTGAACTTCAGTTTTCTCATCAGTAAAACAAGGTTAGATTAGGTGATGCCTAAGCATCCTTTTAGCTCTAAAAGTTCATTTGATGATGTTATTTCGACTCTATGTGGCCCCATTTTGGATTTTCTTGGCAAAGATAATGAAGTGGTTTGTCATTTCCTTCTCACCTCAATTTACAGATGAGGAAACTGAGGCAAGCAGGGCTAAGTAATTTGCCCAGGGTCACACAGCTAATAAGTGTTTGAAGCCAGATTTGAATTCTGGTCTTCCTGACTCCAGGCCCAGAGCTCTATCTACTATGCCACCTAGCTGCCTTGATGATTATAAGTTATCTAATTCAACCTGATGCATCATGCTCTATATATCTCTATTATATGGTTATTCAGTCTCTTCTTGGATAATTTCAATGATAGGGAACACACTACCTCAGAAGTCAGTTCATTCCAATATAGGATAGATCTAAGTACTGAAAAGGTCTTATACTGAGTCACAATTTTCCTTTCTTTTATCCTCACCTACAGATCATGGTTCTGCCATTTTACAGAATATGTTTAATTCCTCTTTCTGAAGGCAAACTTTAGCAATTTGAAGACAATAAGCATGGCTCCTTAAATCCTCCCTTTTTCTAGGCTGAATACCACTATATCCTTCAAAGGTTTCTTATTATTTCTAGATCAGTCAGCATCCTGGCTTCCCTCCATTAGATGAGCAATTGATCCTATTTGGTCCTCTAGCTTGTTAAGGTCCTTCCTTAAACCAGACTGTCCAGGACTGAAAATGTAGTGTGATTAGATCAGAAGGCAGAGCTCTCACTATTCTCATAACCCTTTGGGGGCTGAGACATTATGCTATTGGCACATATTAATTTCGCCATCCACTAAGAACATAAGACCTTTTTCACTGGCACCTTATCTAACCTGTACTTGTGAACTTAACTGCTTCATTTTAAGTGAAGGATTTTACATTTACCATTAATTAAGTTTCATCCAGCTAGACTTAACTCATCCTTCTAGTCATCTGAGATATTGCTACATCCTAACTCTGTCATCTAACATCTATTCCTGCCAACTTTTTGTCATCTGCAGTTTTGCTAAAGCATGTCTTTATCCATGCCACTCATAAAAATGGAGAACAGGACAGGGCACTTTCACTATGGGCCTTCCTCCAAGCTGACATTACTGAAATGCTGGTTTTGTAGAATGAAAGTAACTGGCAGACTATTGTTTTAAATATTTCTGAGCCCTCACTAATGATCCCAGTCTCAAGAATGATCTTCCTATACTTTAAACCCAAAATTTTCATAGAACCTAATAATTTTTCTGTTTAACCACTTCATCACTTCATGAAGCTCTTTGCTGATGTGTCAAAGAAACTTTCTCAGAATTCCCTCCTGAAGGGCTTGGAATATGATATTCCATAGGTCAAAGGAGATAGGATTAAAATCAAAAATCACCTACCTAGCAAAAGTGAGTATAATCCTTCAGGGGGAAAAATGGAATTTCAATGAAAAAGAGGACTTTCAAACATTCTTGAAGAAAAGATCAGAGCTGAATAGAAAATTTGACTTTCCAATATAAGACTCAACAGAAGGGTAATATGGTGAACAGGAAAGAGAAATCATAAGGGACTTATTAAAGTTGAACTGTTTATATTCCTACATGGAAAGATGATATTTGTAACTCATGAGACCTTTCTCAGTATTAGGGTAGTTGGAGGGAATATATAGATATGAATATACATATATTATATTATGTATATATGATATGTGTATGTATGGATAGATAGATATAGACAGAGGACACAGGATGAGTTGAAAAAGAAGGGATGATATCTAAAAAATAAGATTAAGGGGTGAGAGAGAGGAATATACTGGAAGAAAGAGAAAAGAAGAGGTAGAATGGGGTAAATTATCTCACATAAAAGAGGCAAGGAAAAGCTTTTACAGTGGAGAGGAAGAGGGTGGAGGTATGAGGGAATGAGTGAACCTTACTCTCATCCACTTTGGCTTAAGGAGGGAATGATATACACACTCAGTTGGGTATGGAAATCTATCTCATCTATTTCACTCTACAGGAAAGTAGCGGGGGAAGGGGATAAGAGAGGGAGGAATGATAAGAATGGGGGGGCGGGGTAATAGAAGGGAAGGCAGATTGGGGGAAAGGGTAATAAGAATGTATACCATCTTGAGGTGGGAGAGATGGGGAGAAAATTTGGAAATCAAAAATCTTGTGGAAGTGAATAGCAAAAACTAAAAATAAATAAATTAATAAAAAAGAAAAGAAAAACGTCAAAAAAAGAATTTCTTTCTGAGATAATGGTTTTCCCTTCAATCATACTTCTTCACTCATCTCATGGTCAAACTAGGAATCTACTCTTGCCAAAGTTCTCAACTACTAGGATGAATCTCACAGCTTCTAAGTGTTATTCTCTTAAGCTGGAAAGACTTTAAATAAGGCCTGCAAACAGTCTGTGTGTCTACTGTCTGGTGCCTTGCCTCCCAGAGAGAGGAGGGACCTTTGTTCTGAGTTTTTTGGAAATGGCAACCCAAGGAATGGGGAAAATGTAGACTGTCCCTCAATTGTAGGGAAAAGTAGAGTGCTGAAAGAGGACAAATAATGCTAAGAATCATAGTTAAGTACCATTCACAAGAATTAGGTACACTGTCAGAATTAATAAGAAATAGTAGTAGTGTCAGACTCACATGATGACTTTTTCTATAATATGTCAACAACTTTTAAATTATTGCTTCAAAAGCCCAATAAAGGAAGGTGATGCAGTTGGATAAGGACAGGTTCACTAAGTGTAGCCCTGACAGCAAAGGAAATCTAGCAGCTCCTGTGTTTATAAACTCTCTGATTTCTATTATTGCTGTTTAAGATCTAATTTGTTTCTTTTTTTAAAAAATTGGCTGTTACATCATGATGTAAGCTTATATTGACCACTAAGATCTTCAGATCTTTTCCACTGAATCTTTTTGGTTAGTCATGTTTCCCTCAACCTTATCTGACCTACTTAATGACTGGTGTATTCAAAGTTGTCTGTGGTCTATTTATTCTATATTAGAGTACTATGTAAAAGGTTCTAGTTCTCTGAATATGCTTTAAAAATCTACTTAATCTACTTTAAAAAAAATCCACATACCTTGCTCCTCATTCTCAATATTACCACTTTGATCTAACCTAAAAATTCTGCGCAGAGCTGGCTGCCTGGGACCATCACATGAATTCCTTCATGTGTAGGAATCACAATCAACATTGAGATCCAGGAGAAACAGTAAGGGTACATCAACAGATTCATTTGAATAGTATCAATATAGTAGCTAGATCAATTGAGTATGTTGCTTTGAAATCCCAGATTAGAGAGGGAAGAGGCAGGGGGCGTATTATTCCAATATATCCACACACTTGGAAATTACTCTTCATTTTTCTTTATACCTAATTCCCAACTCACCTTCAAAGTCTAGCTAGACTCAGACTTCTTCTATGAAGTTCAATTCAATTCAACATTTATTAAGCACTTACTGCGTGCCAGGCACTGGAAACAAGTTTTAAAATCAAATAGTTCTTGTGCTAGATGAGTTTAAATTTTGCTGATTCCATATATACGGCAATAGATGAGTAGATAAAAGATATATACAAAATAGGTCATAAACATCAGAGGTGGACCGTGAACTCACATCTTCTGATTCCAGAACCAGTGCTCTTTCCACTGAACAATACACTTTCTGAAGTCAGGTTCACATTTTGACTTTCCTACTCACTCCTTTTATAATCTTGGGGAAGTCAATTCCCCTCTTAGGTCCTCAATGTCCTTATCTGCAAAGTAACCACTGAACCAATGACTTCTATGATCTTTTTCAGCTCTGGATCTATGTTTCTGTGGTCTTACAATCCTAAAAAGGGGAAGTGAGGTCAGAACGACAAGGTGGTGTAGTAGAATCAATTAATCTATCTGCAAGCATTTATTTGGCTCCTACTATGTACCAAGCACTGTACTGGACACTGGGGATGCAAAGCATAAAAAGTAAAACACTCCCTTCCCTTAAAGAGCTTGCATTCCCTCAGGAGAGGCAATTATGTGTGTGTGTGTATGTGTGTGTGTTTATACATACACACATGCTCACACACATATATTTTATTATAAAATAGATAGCAGATGATGGGGGAAAGGAATGGCACTAGCTGTTGGAACAGTAAGGAAAGATCTTATATAGAAGATGTGCTTGAGTTGAGTCTTGTAGAAATCGAGGGCTTCCAGGGCAAGTCACATTCCTGGCACTCAGTTTTTACATCTGAAAAATGAGTCACTTGGGTAAGATGATCTCTATGGTCCCATCTAATTTGAATAATTTGTTGACTTTATGTTCTAAGAAGTAGTCTAGAACCCTGGAATCTTATCTTGGATTTCTGACTATGTGTGCCCTGTGTCAGTCAGCCATGTAGCCTTTATTAAGTGTCTACTATGCTCCAGGGGCTGTGCTAAGTGCCAGAGATTCAAAGAAAGACAATAAAAAAATCCCTGCTAAAAAAATCCTGTTGTCTAATAGTGGAGACAATGTGCAAATACTATATACAAACAAGATACATGTGTATATTATATATGTACATACACATATCTTTATCATATCATATCATTATATATATATATATATATATATATATATATATATATATATATATATATATATGATAAATTGGGGGTAGTAGTTTCAGGGAGGTCACTAAGATCAAAGAGAACCAAGAAAGGCTTCCTATAGAAAATAAGATGTTTAGCTGAGACTTGAAAGAAGCTGTGAAAGTCGAAGCAGAGATCAGCACAGGGAGTATTCCAGACATGGCAGATGGCCAGTAAAAATGCCCAGAGCAGAGGGGGAAATCTGTGACCCTGAGGCCATATGTGACCTTCTAGGTCTTTGGGTGTGACCTTTATATTGAGTCCAAGTTTTATAGAGCAAAACCTTTTATTACGAGGATTTCTTCTGGGAAGTTTGGATTCAGTCAAAGGGCTGCACTTGAGGACCTAGAGGGTCACATGTGGCCTTTCTCTACCCCTGGCCTAGATTTGGGAGAGGGAGATGTGAGGAAAAATAGTAAGGAGGCCTTTGTCATTGGATCACAGAGTATGTGGAGGAGAGTAAGGTGTAAGAAGACTGGAAAGTTAGGAAGGGGCCAACTTATGAAGGACTTTGAAAGTCATCCAAAGGATTTTATATCTGATCCTTGAGACAACAGGGAGCCACTAGAGTTTACTGAAAGGGGGTGATAGGATCGGACCTGGGTTTTGGGAATATTAAACTGACTAGAGGATAGACTGAGTAGAGGATGGACCAGAGCAGGGAAAAGACTTCAATCAGGGAGACCAATCAGTAGGCTGATGGCAATAATTTCTTGAGGAAATAGAGACACTAAATTAAAAGGAAGGTTATAGTTATGAACCATATTATGTGTTGATTTAGGGGGGCAGAGTAATTGCTAATGAGAGAATGACTAATATTTAAATGGTGGTGAACTCCAAATAGGGAGGGATGGTCTACGCTCCTTTCTTAATGAGGACTGACCATGAAAGGAAGTAAAATGCCTGAACAGTACTCACCAGACTGGAAGCTGTGACTTCGCTGCAGGAGAGGCCTTTGGGACTAATCAGGAAGTGATCTTGCTCTTTGCTGACTCTCAGCTGAAGGAGGACACAGAAATTTAAGGAAAAAACTCTAGTCTAGGACTAACTGGTATATTCCCATGAGCACTCCTCTCTCTTCTCTCCCCTGAAATTTTGTATTCCCTCTTTTTGAACTCTGGGTATCTGCCTAATACCTTCCTTTCATGTCCCCACCACCTTACACTTGGTGTCTCAAACAACTTCATCTTCTATATTCTTCTGAGAGAGAAGGAGAAGGTAGAAGAGGTTTGTTTCCTCCTTCTCTGGAACTGGGGAAATCTAGGCACAGATAAAGGAAAGGACTCAACTGGTGGTTCAAGGGAGGAGCTGAGAATAAGACAGCCCACCCAAAAGGGATGGGCCCATTGGTTGCCTCTGCTCTGGATGATCATAGTGGATGGAGTTCATGGAAGGTCATTTTGATTGATATGCTGCAGCACAGCCAAGAGTTGGAGTCTCTCCGGGAGGGAATTGTGAGGTTATTATTTGGCCTCCTACACCATCCCCACTTACCTTCCCACCACCTCCCCTTCTCCTCACCGTGACATAGGTGTCGCTCAACTGGGCCCATCCGTATAGGTCCAAGAGTCGGTAGACACTGCCAATTTTGCAGCGCATGAGCCGTTCCCCTTTGGCCAAGTTTGGCAAGTCAGCACTGTGGAGGTCATTGATGGGGGTCATCATGGAGAGATCTATGGAGGGGAAGGGGAGTAGAGCTGATACCCCAGGATCAGGTAACCTGACCACTGAATTCTTCTTTCCTCCCCTGACTTTCTCAGTGTGAAAACTCTTCCTAACACTCCAGTTGAAGTGACTTTACATGGGTTATAAGCGATGAGGATGGGGCCTGTGATGTTATTGGTACAAGGAAGTCCTTGACAAGGAAACTCCCTTCACCAATGCAGGTTGGGACAATTTCTGCAACTAATTGCCTAGACTTGAGCACAGAGAAATTAAATAACATTCTCAGTATCATAGACCCAGTCAAGGTCAGAATTAGCATTTGAAATGAGGTCTTCTGGTACTCCATGCTTCTCCTCCTTGAAGATTGTGTCAATTTCTTAATAATCCTGTTACTTTAGAGTTCTTAATATAGATAATTTATTTGGTCAGAAAGTTTGGGAAAAGTGATGCTCAGAGGAAGTTAAGTAATTTACCCTCAAGTCAAATCAATAACCTGGAATTCTTGATTTCTAGTCTATTATACTAAGTCTCAGGTCATACTCTCTGTTTAGCACTGTCCACTGGGCTTGGTCTGCCAAGGATGAGAATACAGTCTGTTAAAGGAAGGACAACATATGATGGTCATGGAGCCAGAAGACCTACGCTTTTGAACCTTGATGCTGACCTTTGGACCAGTCACTTAAATATCTCTGTGCCTTTGTCTCATCCTCTGTAAAATGGGGCTAATAATTATAAACCTTTGTAGAGCTAAAGTGCTTTTCAATCATTAAATATGTAATTGTGTGTTATCAATCAACACACATTTGTTAATCATCGAATACAATGTATTGGGTGCTGGGGATATAAAGACATAAAACAAATAGTCTTTGATCTCAGGTAGCTTATATACTATAGGGTGAGATAACATGTGCATAGGAGTATATACAAAATAATCATCTATAAAATATATACAAATAAATATTGTAATTTGACTCAACATTGTGCAGTGGATAGAAAGCCAGACTGAGAAGCAGGGAGACGTAAGTTCACGTCCTCCCTCTGATATGTACAGGTTGTGTGGCTACCTTCTCAGGGCTCTAGACAATTCTATGACTAGGAGTTGCAGAGAAGACGTCAACATGCACTGGGAGAGGGGTTTCCTTATCAGGAAGTGCTCTCTATACCAGTAAAATCACAGGTCCAGACTCCTATCCCTGTTACAGGATTCATAATGCTTGGTCCTTGGAGATAGATTTTAAAAAGAGGGGTGGGGAGGAAGGTTTGGTGAAACAAATAATTAGTTGGATTCACAGATGACCTATTTACAGATCACAGAATTTGGGGAACTTAAGGCCATCTAGTCTAACTCAAACCCAACCAGATATACCTGACAAATGGTCAGACATGAAATCAAGTTGAATTGTATTTGAGCTCACTGGTTTAAATGGTTGACTTAACAAGGTTTATGATAGGGGAGACAACGGTGTGACTGCCCTAAAAAATTGGATAGAAGGACTGGTCACTTGCCTCCTCTCCTTCCTGATCAAAAATAAGAAATATCATTCTTTATTCATAAAGCTAGAATGAAATAAATCATTGAGTTGATTCCCAAATTTCAGCATTTCCAAGTAGACCTGAATACCATGATAATGTCAAGGGAGTATAACCACATTTAAGATAAAGTAAAACCTGAGTGTGTAAATGTGTTATACAAGGAGCAAGGTCCTTCATGAAAGTCCCCAAGATGGATGTGCATTCCTTATCTCCTCAACATCAGCGTTATAACTGGCATGCATGAGACCTTTCCCTTGGGTCCCTTCCTTGGATCCACTCACCCCTAGATTAAGTAGGGAAAATTATGCAGGAGGCATTTAAGCAGCAGCAACAGAGACACGGCAAAGGGATAATAGCTCTGAGGTGGCAATTCCCACAGGGCCTATGAGCCCAGCCTCACCCAGTTTGGTAACCTGGCAACAGCTGCTGTCTCTGCACTCCCCATCCTCTCCATCATGCCCTGCCCCCAGCTTCCCTCGGCTCACGTACTGATGGGAGAAGTGGGAAAGACGGCATGGGAGGTGCTGGCCATGAAGTCCGCGATCTGCCGCAGGGCCCAGATGTTAGAAGAATTGTTCCCTTTCTTCATCTGCTCTTGGATAAGGCTCTCCAGCTCCTCCCTGAAAGACTGAAGAAGGATCCCATGGCTCTTGTACCATCTGGTTCCTTCACAAAGTATTCAAGTTCCCCAGAATTCCACCATGTTTGACCCTATCTCCCACTTCCCTTCCCTCAGCCAAGGGACTCTTGGGATGATGGTTAAAGGGCCAATCTTTTTTTCCTTTTTTTGGAGCAGTACAAGAAAACATTAGGGAGTACCTTATCAGTCATACCCTAGTCTGTCTGACCCTTCTGGTCTCCCTGGGATCATCAATTCCATTGTGTCTATAGGAGAAGCTCTATCTCTAAATTGCTCCTTATTCAAATTTATAAATAGAACATCATTCTCTCATTGAGAGAAGGTGAAAATTTAACCCCAGTGATCAGGGGAACATAATAAGCTCCTAAATCACTGAAGATTTGAACAAGGAGAAGACCCCAAGCACATAGTGCTCCCCTGCTCTGCGACTCAGATTTACTGTTCTGAGCTAGGCATTTGACCCCAAGACGTTTTATGATTGATCCAGAGTTATACAGAGTGTTAATGTTCTTACATATGTAGAGAAATGGAATTTAGAGCTGAAAGAGACAGCAGAGATCTTTTAGTCCAATCTTTCCATCTGATAGATGAGGAAACTGAAGCTAGAAAAGGTTAATGACTTTTTGCCCAATATCTCATTGGTAGCAAGGTTAAGATTTGAACCCAGGCCTCACGACTCCAAATTCAATACTCTTGCTGCTATACTGGAATAGAAAGATCATTCGAGCTTATAATAAAGAATACCCTTTTTTTCTCCCAAAATAGGAAAATACCTTCTTAATGAACCATACTCATGGCTTTACCTTTCAGGGCTTCAAATTCATCAAGTATAAAATGAGGGCCTGGACTAGATGAGCTGTAAGATTCAAGCTTAATCTGGTTGTTCAGACTGAGGTCATAATCAAGACATCACATTTGGGCCTCTTGTCTCCCAGGCTACTTACTGTTCTAACTCTGGCCAAACTTTCTATTTTCAGAGATTCATCAGGGTTCTGGGCTGCCATTGTGGAAGTGTAAATGATTCACTCATGTCTCTCTACTTCTACTATCCCTAACTTGCCAGTAATAAGGATACAGAAACAGAAGTTCAAGTTAAGAGAATCACAGAATTTCTTGGTTGGAAGACACTTACCAAGTCCGGTCTCTATGAGAGTAAGAATCCCCTGTATAACAACCTCAAGAAGTAGCTTACCAACTTATGCCTATGAATCTTCAGTGATTTAGGAGCTTATTATCCTTTATTAGACTATGATGATCACTGGGCATCAATTTTCACCTTCTCTGGATGAGAGAATGTGATGTTCTATTTATAAATTTGAACAAGGACGTTAAAAAAAAAAAACTTCCAAATAAGAAAGAAAACCCAGGAATTAGCCCTTTCCCTACCCCTTAGTCTTTAGACACTTGTCCAGCTCAATCTTGCCCTTGGCCCCAGAAGAGACCCCACTTACAGGGCTCTGAAGGATCATGGTGACCCTCTTCTTCTGCTCCATCATGTTGAAATCCTGCCGGAGGTCAGCTGCCATGTTTCGAAGGCGCATATATTCAGGGTCATCTTCTGAGAATCTGTCAAAGTAGCGTTGCCCCTGGGGAGGTGGGGGGGAGGTAGCCTCAGTGGCACTCTCTTCACTCATTTTCCTGGTAGTCTGTAGCTCACTCTCAGGGTCCTACAAGCAGGAAGAAGGGTAAGAATTAAGATAAGTGAAGTCTGTATTCTGGGAAGGATCCCCAAAGACAAAGGAGTCACAGTATCTATCAGTCCCTTGTTTCAGATTTGAACTGGAGGCATGATCATTCTTAGGGAGATATAAGGTCAAGGCCTTTCAAAGAGGGTGTAGTCCAGGACAAATCCTTCCAGGTGCCAAACTGGCATTTGTAAAAGAGTGAAAAGAGGTTCAAGTGAACATCAAAGGCAGCAGGAGAAGGCAGAGAAAGCTTTGGACTTGGAGACAGAAAGCGTGGCTTCAAGTCCTTGTTTTTCCATTTAATGGCTCAGGTAGTCACAATCTTAGGTAAATCACAACACCTCTGAACCACAATCCCTCATCTGGAAAACAGAATTAACAATGACTCATGATGAAAAATTCTACATGCTTCCAGAGAAAGAACTGACAGAGTCTGAATGCAGACTGAAACATACTATTTTCCACTTTTTTTGTTTGTTTTCCTCCACAAAATTACTAATATGGAAATATGTTATATATGATTACATATGTATAATCAATGTGAGATTGCTTATCATCTTAGAGAGGGAGGGAGAAAATTTGGAACTCAAAATTTAAAAAAAAGACCAAATGTTAAAAAAATGTTTTTATATTTAACTGGAAAAAATAAAATAATATTTAAGCCAAAAAATACCTATCCTCACCTCATAGGATTGCTATTAAATGTAAAGGACATACTGTGTTTTGTCTGTTGCAAAGTACTATATACCTATATATAAGATATCATCAAAGGTAGATTGGAAGAGAAAAAAGAATTTAAAAACATATATATAATAGAGGATAGAGACTGTTTCATCTATATGTATCAGTGATGGGGGAATAGTTATAGCCTAATTGTTTTAGATGTCACTTTCTCTTATCAACTACACCTGATACACAAACTATACCATCAACTAACAATGGGGCCCCGGGAGAAGAATAAGAGGAAAGGAATAAGCATGGGAATGATTTTTCCTTATTAGCCCTGGAACTGTAACATTATTATGGGACTGGTATAATTTATCTAATTATAGACAGATGAGAATTTGGTTACCAACCATAAGCTAAGGCGGGGTCATTCATAGAGAGGACTCAAGGGATGAGAAGAGAGACAAAAGAGGAGCAATATGAAAGGACAGGTTTCAGAACTGCATCAACTAAACTTAAACCTGCAAGTGATGGATACTATGGCTGCTGCTGAGGAAATAGTCTAGCTGAGTAGAAAATCAGCTTGGAACCATTGGATCTGAAAAATCTCCCAGCAAATCAGCTGACATGTCTTGCCCACTAAACTAATATATTGGTCAAACATAGTGTGGATCAACTGAGTCTAGCAGTGAAAGCATCTGCTGAACTCAGAAGCTATGTTCATGAAGGAACTTGTTTGGACAATTCCTGAGACAGAAAGAAGCCACGAAAGCTGATAGTTCCAGAGTTGTAAGTTACCCCAAATACATGGGTTTTTCTCATTCATGTGTCTCCTTGGCAGATTTCTGTGTTTGCCCACTCTCCCTCACAGATGTATTTGTGGAAGAATTGGACCCAAGAATATGTATATATTGTGATATACTTATTATTTAAACAATTGCTTTAATATGAGTACCTGCAATATTATTTTTGCCTTGTTATTAAGAAAATTGTTATATTTAAGATCTAAAAGTACCATTATTGTGAGTGAATGGTTTTCTCTAAATAGAAGCCGAATTCCTAGGGGATCTAGAATTAACATGGTGAGTTAGGGCAATTATATTCTCATTATAATACAATGAAGTTACCCCTCTGACTCTCAGAATATTTATGTATTACCTTATGGTGGTGGGCTTTCTTTGAGAACCTCAACCTGCCTGTATGAAAGTATAATAATCAAGTCAGCATAGAGAGTATTTGTCCATATACTCTGTGTGAAGGAAGGGTTAGGGTCTGGGTGGGCTTAATACACATATAAAATATGAAAATATATATTTCATATATATTTATATATCCACAATACTTGTCATGTATGATATGATATCATACATGATCACATTCAGTATGAAAATAAGTCAGTTTCTATTTTGCTTCCCAATTTCCTTTTATTGGGATGTATTCCATGCCCCCAGGCTCCCCTGGATCAATATTTATAAGTTGTCAATAGATTTCAGCTTCTAAGATGTTCTGTGAACAATTAATCTGGAAGATAGATAAGATGATCTTTCCAGTCCTTTTCAGATGGGACTGACTATAAGAAGTTTATATTAATGAAGTCCCAGAACATTTTGTGTACAAATTTAAAGAGATACTGTATTTTGTATATTGTCAAGTGCTCTATACCTACCTATAAGGTATCTCAAAGGCAGACTTGGAAAAGAAAAAGGAAGTTAAAATGGTCTTTGCATCGGGGGTGGGGGCAGTTTCAAATGTTGGTAATTAGGTGGGGAGATAGAGACTTCCAGTTAGCAATCACATGCCCCTAATGGATCAATACCTGAGATGGCTCTGCTTCCAGTGCTATTATTTTATCACATTAATTCTACCATGGGACTGAAGTGATTTCCCCAGTGTAAGCCTCAGTACCTTTATCTATAAAATAATGTGGGTGGATAGTTGCTGTCTAATATTCCATAAACTTATGAGTCCATAAGATGTTTGTATTTTATTGATGAGTCTGTTACTATCCTTCCAATCATTTAGGTTTGCAATCTTGGTGTCATACTTGACTCTTCACTCTCCCCTATTTCATATATCTAATTAGATATATGAAATTAGATATATTTCATATATCTAATTAGTTGCCAAATTTTGACATTTCTACCTCAACAACAACAACTCTTGAAGCTGTCCCCTTCTCTCTAGTCACATAGATATCTCCCTACTTCAGACCTTTATTACCTCATCTTGACTACTGCAATAGCCTTTGCAATCAACTCCTTGTCTCAGATCTCTCCCTCTCTCCAACATATCATCTGCACGGCTGCTGAAGTGATTTTTCTAAAGCCCAGGTTTGACAATGTTATTTCTGTTATCGGTAAACTCCAGTAGTTCCCTGATGCCTCTAGATTAAAATAAAAGCTCCTCTGCTTGAGGCTTAATGCCCTTCACAGCCTAGTTCCAAACAACTGCCAGTCTTATTATACATTACTCCCTTTCCCACACTCTTGTGTTGCAGCCAAACTGACTTGCGGTTCCTTATATATGATACGCCTATCTCTATGCCTTTTACTTTGGATAACCCCAATGCCTGAAATGAACTCTCATCTCACCTCTGCTTCTCAAAATCCCTTGTTTTTTTTTTTAATTTTAAAAACATAGCTCCAAATCACTCTCTCCATGAAACTGGGGGGTTTAGCTAACATACCAGATGACAGTCAGTACTCAAAAAGTTTTTGGCAGGCAAGAACACTGGTTGAAATCAAAGATGAAATTAATAGGAATAAATGTAAAATCTTATACTTGAGTTCCAAAAAACACCTTCCCAACTATGATACAGAGAGGCAGAGCTAGACAGAAGTCCATCTGGGGAAAAGAATATTGGGGGGTGGGGATTAGAGTAATTCAAAGTCAATGTAAGTTAACCGTGTAATATGAAAGTCAAGACAACTTATGCAATTTTTGGCTGTATGAGAGGTGTAGTGCTCAGGAATAAGAAGATGATAATTCTAATGTACTCTTCCCTGACTCTCCCAGTTCAGAGATCTTTCTCTCTCTTCAAATTTTCTTGGAGCAGACAATTCCAAAGGACCTATGATGAAAAACACTACCCACCTAAAGAGAGAAAACTGATGAACTCTGAGTGCAGGCTGAAGCACACTTTTTTCCACTTTCTTTCTTTTTCTAGATTTTGTGTATGTTTTCTTTTGCCACATAGCTAATAAGAAAATAAGTTTTGCATGGCTTCACATATAAGAAATGTTTTTTCCCGGAGTACTTGTCCTTGAACTTTCCTTTAACCTTGTTCTACTCAACTTGGTATCATATCCATTGATATACATGTCCTAGTCCTAACAATTTGGCTATAAATTCCTTGAGAGAAGACTCTGTGTCATATTTTTGTTTCCCCCAGTCCCTAGCACATGATGGCTGACTAAAAAAAAGTCTGTTGATTTGACTAGAATGAAGGCAATGAAATGAAATCATGGAAGGATAGCTTGAGATATATATCATAGGAGAAATGGGCAAATCCCACCCCATTGTCTTAGTGATGTTAGAGATATTTCTGGGCTCAAAGAGCCTCAGGGTTTTTTTAAAGCAACATTACACTACTAGACTATAGTGACACATATCATATGACACAGGGTTTATTTTATGCCCATATGATAATGATTCAGGATCCCTAGAAAGGTACTCCTTAGAAAAATATACCTCCCCACTTCTATTTTTCAATCGTATCTGAGAATCTGAAGTTACGAGGTTTGTTCCTTTGAATTAAGACATTCACCTTCCTCTGTTACAATGTCTATCTCTGGCAAGGATAATAAACTAGCTCATAGTTATGTAACAGTTAAGGTGATAAAGCATTCTCCTTCCCATAATCCTATTAAGGATAAATATTTCAGTCCCCATTTTAGAGATGCGGAAACTGAGGCTCAGAAAGCTATAATGACACCCCCCTCCTAGACTTTTAAGTGTCAAAGCCAGAACTCAAACCTAGATCTTCTCATTCCAAACTTGGCACAGTTTCCACCCTTTACTAAGCCAGCTGGGGTGTGCTGTTATCAGTTATTAACATGCATCCCTTGATCAGCTCACTTAACAGACATCTAAGTGAGACCTTGGTAGGAACAGTAAGCTGAACAAAATCTTCATAGGCAGAAAGGTAGAGAAATAGAAAGTGAGCAATAAGGCAAGGTTTTGGGCAAGTGGGAAGGGTGAGGTTTGAGTGGAATAAGAGGCCTTAAGGCATGTGGGTCCTTGGGGGTAAAAGAGACCAAGGGATGGTAAAGAGCTCATAAAAGAAGGGGACTTAGAACCAGAAGAGACCTTAATAGTCATCTAGTCCAACCCTCTTCTTTTAGAGAAGAAGAAATCAACCCAGAGAGAAGAGATTGATCAGAGTGCTGAAAGGAGCCATGGGAGGGCACCAGAGACCAAGTTCCCTCCTTTGCAACTTTGCCCAGAGCCAGCCCTGATCCGATGGCTTCCTCTCTGCTTGTGACTGTCATTCCCAGCATAGCACTCCTTGTTGCTCAGCCTCCTGCTTCCCTGGTAACAGCTCCACTCCCTGTTGCCTAGAAACCCAGTCTTGAGATGCTAGCTTACCCCCACTTCCAAAAACCTCCTCTCTAGGCAAAGCTAAAAGCCAGAGAAGGGAAGAGAATAATGTAAGCCATAGGGGTCCATTATTGTTCTGATCTGATCAAGAGCCAATATCTCTACCTATTTACTGATCTTTCACTCTACCTATCCATGCTGTTGTTCAGTCATTTTCAGTCATGTTTGACTCTCCATGACCCCATTTGGGGTTTTCTTGGCAAAGATACTGGAGTGGTTTGTCATTTCCTTCTCTGGCTCATTTTACAGAGGAGGAAACTGAGGCAAACCTGGTTTACCCCAAAATGTGGCTTATCCAAAGTCACACAACTATTAAGAATCTGAGGTTAGATTTGAATTCAGAAAGATGAGTCCTCCTGACTCCAGACTCAGCACTCTATCCACTGCACCACCTAGCTGCCTGGATTTGTGTGTATGTATGTATATATGTGTGCATATGTGTATGTGTGTCCTGGATTGTTGGAGTTCGAGGGATGCACAGGGATCTTATTGTTCAACCCCTTTATTTCACAGATGACTAAAGGAAGGATCAAAGAAGTTAAGGGATTTCCCAAGGTCCCATTATTATAAATCATACAACCTGAATGTGGATCTAGGGACTCTCAGTTCAGGGAATTTTCTGCTGAATCAAGTTTGATGCCCACTAAATTATCCTGAAGACATAAAATGTCCAGATTCTTTTGAAAAATAGGTCCTATAAATTAAATTTAGAAAAAGATTGTTTTTAAGGATAGCTTTGTATATCACTGGCAAGTAGTAGGTCCCAACCTAGCTTATCTTCACAAGGATTGGAGGCCACATGTTTTTAACATCTGGTCATCATGGGAATATAAATGAGAAACCTTTGGCTTAGGCCCTCGACTAAAAAGATGATAGAAAGAAAGACAAGAGCGAGATAAAGATGGTAATATCACTTGTCCTCTGGTCAAGTCTAGCCACATACAAAATAATGTGTTCATTTCTAAGCACCAGAATGTAGGAACAACCATGACAAGCAGGAACAGGTTCCAAGCACCAAGAACAGGATGGAGAAGGGATCTGAAGTCTTCTCACACACAGAAGTAACTGGGAAGGTTTAAAGGACAGAAGAGAAAACCTGGGTAAGGAGGAGCTAATACCTGTCTTCAAGTACCTGTAGGGGGCAGTAGACTGCACTAGACAGAGTGCTAGATTTGTAATTAGATAATATGAGTTCAAACCCTAGATCTCCTACTTGTTATCTAAATGATTCTACAGTGGAAGGAAGGAAGGAAGGAAGATTTATTAAAATGTCTGCTACTTGCCAGGCACTATGCTAAGCACTTTACAAATATCTAGTTTGGTCCTCACTAACAACCCCAGGAGGTAGGTTCTACTATTATTCACCTTTTACTATAGAAGAAACCAAGGTAGGGAAGTTAAATAACTTGCCCAGGGACACATAGCTAGTAAGTATCTGAAGCCAAATTTGAACTCAGGTCTTCCTGACTCCAGGCCAGGTGCTCTACCCACTATGCTACCTAGCTGCTTTGTTAGCTAAAATTCCATCTTCTGCAAAAGCCTTTCCCAGTTCCTCTTAACACTGGTACCTTCCCTCAGAGATTATCTCCAATTTATCATATTGTGTGTGTGTGTGTGTGTGTGTGTGTGTGTGTATGTGTGTGTACGTATGTGTAGTGACTTCCATATTGTCTCTCCTGTGAATTCTTGAGACGTGAATTGTTTTTGCCTTTCTTTGTATCGCCAGTGCTTGGCAGAATGCCTGGCACTTAGTAAATGCTTCTAGACTTGACTTTAGGAGGCAATGAGTTTAGGAGGAGGCAGAATCAGGCTGACGCTTGTTAGGAATAGTTAAGGGGGTATTTTTAGTCATTTGTAGGTTGGGCTGCATGACTTCTGAGGTCTCTCTAACTGAGATTCCGTGAAGCTACTTCCAAATGCCATTCCTTTTTCCCCAAGGAAGTCATTCATTCTGCTAATCTCATTTATCCCCATCACATGCAGGGTGCATCAGAGTGGTACCAGGACTTAGTCTACCTCTAACCAGATGGACCCAGGCAGAGTAACCTTTAACAAGCCCAAGATTAAGCCAGGAGAAGAATCTAGATTCTTTGCTCTCATTCAAACGTCCCCTTTAATGGCTTCCTAGGACACACCAGAACTTAAGAGGATATCAGAATCATTTCCCTGCCCTGACCTATGATTCCCCCAGTTCAGTTTTTATATCTTTTAAGGGTTTGAAGACATGGGTCATGGCAGATACTCGTTGTACTCCATGATGCCAATCTAGAAAGGTGAGGCATATATTTTGTCCCCGTTGGTCCTTCAGTACGTTGTAATCTGAGCTGGATCTATAACACAACAATGCACCCAGATCAATGCTCTAAGCAGAAATGATAAAAAAAAATCCTAGAATCCTTAGAGGTCATCCAACCCTTTTATTTTACAGATGGGGAAACAGAGATGCGTGGAGGAAGGGACCTGTCTGAAGCCACACAACTGGAAGTTATTTGAGCAAGGAGTTGAACTCTAGTCTTTTGACTCACAAACCAGTTCTCTTGCTATTCTATCAGTCTGTCAAACTTGCAGACATTATTACAATCCTGGTCTGGCCACTCTGGGTGAAATACATAAAGCTTCCAATTGCTGCAACATGACATGAGAATCCTGAGGAAGCGAGGTGGCACAGTGGTTAACGTGCTGGAGCTAGAGTCAGGAAGACCCAAGTTCAAATGTGGCCTTAGACACTATGTGAATCTGGGCAAGTCACTTGACCTCTGTCTGAGTCAGTTTCCGCATCTGAAAAATAGAGTTAATTCTATCATATGTCTCCTGGGGTGGTTGTGAGGATAGAATGAGTAAAGTGCTTCACAACCCTTACAATGCTACCTAAATGCTAGCGGGTATTTGTATAATCATACTACTGAGGCCAGTTTATAACTGTCCATTTTAAAAATGAAACTTGCTAAGATGTAACCTTCTCTTGAAAGACTGAATAGTGAGAAAAGGCAAAGGGAACACATTTATATAAACCAACTAAAATGTTCATGCTACGTGGATTGAAGCTGATGATAGACCGAAATTTCTCCAAAGAAATGGGACACCACAGCAAAAAATAAACTTGTCTAGAAAGGATTTTAGAGAAGAATTAGTCCCATTGTCACATCTTATAATGAGAGAAACGGAGGTTTACAGAAAGTCTATGGTCATAGCTTTAGAGCTAGAAAGGACTGAAAGGTTATCTGGGCCAGCAGATGAAGAGGAAAGTGAAGAGGCTTTCCCAAGGTTGTACAGAGAGTAGTGGCAAAGTCAAGACGCAAATTCAGTTCCTAGAACACAAAATACAGCAAATGTCCTTTTGAATACACTTAACTCATCATGAAGCCTATAGGTTAGAAAATATGGCTGATTGATGTATTTATAAATATATTTAAGAAGATTTGCTTTAAATATATCATTAATGTGATTATTAACCATAATTATTAATATATCAAATATATTGAATAAGCATTTGTTTTAAATATATTGTTAACATATAATTAATTATTATTAGTCATTATTATATTAAGTAAATATATTTAAGAATTATTTGCTATCCATTCCATGTAGCCCATTGCATTGTGTACTGGGATGCACACATTGAGAGCAGTAGCTCTCTCTACTTTAGAACTCACATGCTCTAGACTAGTGATCTTTAAAGTGGGGTGCATGGGATCCTAGACAAGATAATCCATAGCAGTATAGGAAGAACATACTAAAACTTGTATTTATATTTATTGCTAACTCAAAAAGAAAGAAATTAAGCTTTCCTAATATTCAATGTATAATATAGATTGATATTGAAGCTACCCTCACCTGGTCCACATTCATATGGTCACAATTCACATGCAACACATGATGCATCCTGAGAAAAACTTGGGAATTCCACAATATGGAAAGACTGACTGCAACATCCCCACTAGTGGGTTTACTTTCAGTGCATTATGACATATTTCAATTTACGTATGTCTGGGTAAGTGAATCTAGAGATTACATTATTTACTTTTAGTCAGATCAATCCTCACACAATAAAGTGCCTTAAAAAGATTCCTGCAAAGAAACTAAGGACTATACTAATAATCTCGATGCCTGTGAACAAGAAAATGATAGCACTGAAATTTAAATAATTTCATTTAAATAAAAAATTAAGTAAATGAAACTTAAATAATTTTCTTACTCTTAATAGAAATCCCTAAGTCACTTTACAAGGGAGAAACAATTATGACCTAATTGTGTCTAATGAAGTCAGACAAAAAGTTCAGAATTATCAAGATTATTTGAAATATGGATTTGTACCCACTGTCATTACTACGGAACCATTCCCAAATATACACTCTGCTTTAAGACATCAACTAATGATAGTATGAAGCTGTCATGATTAACAAAATGTTTGTTTTATTTACAATAACTCTTCTATTTGCACACTTAAAATAAAAGTTGGAAATAGGATTTTCTAAACTATTTTTAAAATCTAAGCTGCTTCCTAGTTAGTTTGAGCCAGGCCAAATAGAACCATGGTTTGGGATGGAAGGGACCTTTGGAGATAAAGTAGTTCACTCCCTAACTTACAGGTAAGAAAAGAGCCCAGAGAGGTTATGTCATTTGTCCAAGGACACATAGGTAATAAGCAGTAAAGTCAGAATTCAAATCCACATCCCATCACTCTAAATTCTGAACTCTTTCCATTAAAATCATGGTGGCTCCTGTGGGTGACATGTGGTTAAAGATACAAGGATATGTCCCAGAAGCCATTTCCCCCTCCCTGAAGGAAAAGTATCAGGGGACTCCTAACCATTTTCTTGTGCAACTTTATAGAGGCTTCTCTGAGTTCTCCAACCAGCAGGGTCACCCTCTTTTAGATATCTTGTCGATATCTTTCCAAAAATGGCTTGTTCACAACTAGATGCAAGACTCTATGTGTATTCAGACCAGGACAAAGTACTGAAGCATTATCATCTCCTTCTTTCTGAATGCTCTGCTTCTATTAATGCGGATGTAAGTTCTATTTATTTTTAAAAGGTAATAAAGGGTATTGACAATAACAATAGCTATCATTTATAGAGGGCTTTAAAGTTAGCAAAGCCCTTTACACATTTTATCTCACTTGACCCTTACACAACCCTATAAAGTAGGTTCTATAGTCATCCTCACTTTTACAAATGAGGAAACTGTGGCTTAGGGAGGTTAAGTAATTTGCCCGAGGTCACGCAGCTAGTAAAAGGCTGAGACAGAATTTGAACTCAGGTCTTCCTGACTCCATTTCACCACCCAGTTGCCTCCCAAGCTTGAAGCTTGAAGGAAATTCGGAAAACATCTAGTCTAACCCCCTTCTATATAGACAAGAAAATGGAGGTCCAGACAGGTTAAGGGACTTGCTTAGGACCATCAAATAATTATTTTAATCCCTATCCTCTGATCCAGTATTCATGCTGTGCCTGGTTCCCCACTCATTTTGAACTTGTAATCCCCTAAAGCGCCCCAGGGACCCTGTCATCATATGCCATGATCATCCACTTTGAAGCTATTTGACTTACATGACTAGAACATTCATGTGCTCCTGAAGTCTGTGTAAATTCCTTGGCCATACCTACCCCCAATTCCCAACCCCCCAACCCAGAGAAGCTGATCATTCTGAGGCCACATGTCTACCAAGCTCCAAGACCACCTTTGAGGCCAGACAGGGAGCATTCTCAGAGTCATGGGAACCCAAACCCACCTACTTCAAGTCGAACTCAACTAACCTCTTAGAAATCCAGTGTCCCACAACCCCAGGAGAGGAAATGTCAGACCCTGGGGCTTCAGAAGGTGGAAAAGGACCAGGGCTGGAGTGATCTTGCTTCCCACACTTTGTAAAATAAGCAAGTTTACAGTAACCCAACTGCACTCTGGTGTTCTCATTAGATAAACAGAAACCACACTCTTCTCCTCCCATCTTGGAGTATGTCGGGGGAGGGAAATTTGACTCGTCATCCTGTGCTTCTGGCCAGCCTTTTGATTGGACAGAATTATCTAATCCTTTGCTGGGGTAGTTGCACTAAGGATATCTTCCTTCTCAGTCTTGACATAGATATTCCTAGAAATGACTAAGAGGTTGCTAGGAGTTACAGTTTTTAGAGACCTTGGAACTTGTCTAATCTAACCCCGCTCCCCCCATCTTATATGTGGAGAAACAGAGACCTAGAATGATTAGACAACTTGCCTTAGATAATGGCAGGATTCAAGCCCAGTACCACATTGCGTATTGTACCAAATGAGCCCAAATTGAATGCTCTAAAGCAGGGGTTCTTAACGTGTGTGTGTGTGTGTGTGTGTGTGTGTGTGTGTGTGTGTGTGTGTGCCAAAGTTCCCTTTGGCAATTGGAGGATGCCTATGGACCCCTTGGGATAAAGGTTTTAAGTTCATAAATTAAAATGTGATTTTTTTCTATTTTTATTGCAGAGGAAACCAATTACATTAAAATAGCATTTTTTTAAAGTTCAAAATCCCCAAACTCTTTCTATCTCCTTCTCTTCACCTAGGAATTATACAAGTAGTAAGATAAGTGAATCAATATACTTTATTATTTTGGTTAGACAGAATTATATACCCACCCTTTGCCTGCTATAGAAAAGTTTTAAGTACATCTTCCTCTCCAGTTCCAACAAAGATGGATATAGATATGGATACAGATTTGTAGGGTGATGTGAATACACTGGGTTTGGAGCTGGGGAGGACTGAGAGGAAAATCGTAGTTCTTCTATGAAGCAATATGGCAACAAACATTAATTAAGTACTTACTATGTATGTGTGAGGCACTATGCTAATGTGTTCTTAGATAAATCATTTTACCTTTCATTGGGCTCTGGTTTCCTCATTATTGAAACGAAATGATTGGGTTAGATGGTCTCCAAGAATTCTTCTGGCTCTGAGTCCTATGATCTCTTTAATTCAAAAGATATCTTTTATATTCTAATATGCATTCTGCATAGATTTAGTACTTCATATTTTGCTGAATTGAGTGTCTATTACCATCCAGTACTCTGCTACTCATACTCATTGAATGATTTAATTAGAAGGGACCTTAAAACATATTATTAGATCCCTAAGGAACCTTAGAAATCAACTAGTTTAGCCCTTTAATTTTACATACAAAGAATCTAAAGTCTGGTGATGCCTATGAAGAAAAAAGTTTTTAAATTTATAAAATAAAATGTGTAAAATTACAAAGGAAACCAATTACATTAAAATAGCTTTTCTTTAAGGTTCACATACCCCTAGTTAAGAACCTTCTAGTCTAAAAAGAAAATTTTTCTATCTCCTCTTCTCTCCAGGAATTATACAAGGAGAATTATTACATAAGAGAATTATATTCAATTTAATTCAAAATTTTGTCCTGAGGCTCTTCACCAGTGTCTATAAGACCCTGGATAAGTCATTTAACTTTTTGAGGCTTGGTTTCTATTTCTCTACAACGAGCCAATATAGTATAGAAGAATGATCACTGATTTTGAGTTAGAAAACTTGGGTTCAAATCCTAGTTCTGCAATTTGCATGGGAACCAGTCTAATCTACAGCTAATTATTAAATCAACAAATGCTACAAATTGGGGGTTAATTTCTTGCTTTGTTAAGTGGAAAAATGTTAATAATGAAGAGTAAAATTTAAGGTAGACCATGATACATTTTTATTTTAGTAAGCTGGTAGTTAAACATATACTAGTACACTCCTGAACTTATAGCTTTATGTACCCACCAGTGGTAGATAGAACATTCCAAGCTCATATTGGTCTGGTCAGCCACAGTTGGACACACTGTGACTTGACTCCAGCATAGTGATGTCATTTTGGTCCTCTATGAGAGCAAAGGATAACAACCTACCCACTGATTTTTGAGCGAGACACTTACACTCTCTGAGAGTAAATATACACTTTTATAAAATGAATCCTTTGGACCAGATGATATTGAAGGTTCTTTTTAGTTTTAGATTTAAGAAGGTGATTTCCAAGAGAAGGCCAGTCTTCTATTAAAGCAGAGATAGAAAGAAGCACAAAGTAGGGTAGAGGTGGGATGAGAGGGCAGGATAGGGGTGTTTAGAATAAGACCCAGCACATGGAAAGGAGACAACATGAACAAGGAGGAGATGGGGCACATCACTGGATCACACATTTAAAACTGGAAAGAACCTTCGATGAGAAAACTGAGGTCCACAGAGTTTAAGTGATTTATCCAAGGTCATACAGGAAGAATGTGGCATAGAATTGACTAGAAATCATAAAATTAAAACTGGAATGGACCTAAAGCTAGTTAGTATAATCTCATTTTACAGAATGACTTGCCCAAGATTATGCATGTGGTAAACATCAGGGGTAGAATTTGAACACAGATCCTGTGACTTCAGAGTGAATATACTTTCCAATTATCTTTATTTGCAAAAAAGGACTAACAATAATCCATGTTAGAGATTATTGAGGTTGAGCAACACAATGTCAGATTCACAGCAGCAGGAGGTCACAATAACTGAGGTTATTATAAACTGGACCTTTAGGGATGTGCTTATGTTTTTATTCCAGACTTCTCAGGAGAGGTGGAATGAAGGGAGGGGAGGGAGGATTGTTGACTAGAATAATAACAGTAGCCATAAGAGTAGCAGTAGAAGGAGGAGGAGGCCATATTTCTATAGAATTTTAGGGTTTATAAAGTGTTTTCTTCTTGACAACCTCATAAAGTAGGTAGTGTATTTTTTATTATTCACATTTTACAGATGAGAAAAATAAAGCTCAGAAAAGGTAAGTGCTTTCCCTGGGTCACACAGCCAGCAATCATTAGATAGGGGTAATAAAAATATTTAAGACCAGAATTTCTCAATCATAAAAAATTTTAAATTTTAATTTAAAATTACAAAAATTAACATTACTTGATGCAAAGATTAATTTAAAATTATAAAAGTTTTGGCCCAGTTGAAATTACATCTCATCTTTTTTCCTTTCTAAGATATCTTATAGCATGAGAGAAAAGCAGTGCAGTCACTGCTCACATTTCTATATCCCTTTAGGGTGTGCAAAGCCTGTCCTCATGTGTTAGCTTATTCAGTCTTCATTGTACATGTCCATATTTTAGATGGTTAGGAGTGTAGCTAGCACCTTGTGTGTGTGCATGTGTGTACACATCAGGTAGGAGGGGGCGGGAGGGATGTACACAAAATCAACAGCCCACAATGTTGTCAGGCTCCAATCCTCACCTTTTCTTTCACATTCTTTCTATCTTCTAGCACTCACTGAAAACGGGATCCCTCCTGATGGCACTCCATTCCTGATTATTCATTCCACCACTTGGTTGCCCTTTTACTCATACCTCCAACTCACTGGTCATACTGCGGAGGTCAATATTCCTCGCTCCCCATTGCCACTGGTAGACTTTCCCTCTACTACCATTACTGAACAACCTCTCCTCCTTTGAGATCTACACAATTCAAATATGTCATCCTATCCAGATCCTGGTGTACCAATTTCCAGGGCATTCTTCCTTCCTTAATGAGTTTAATGATATTGTACCATAACTCTTGTCCTCATACTGGGGGACCTCAACATGCATAGTCATGGTCCCTCAAATACCCCAATCTCCTAGTTCCTCAAACTACTCAGTTCTCATGACCTACTTCTTCATTTTGTCTCAGTCATGCAATACAAATATATATATTTATATATATATATTTATATATAGCTTTAATTTTGCCATCACCCACAAAGTTCCTAAACTCCAAACTTCCTGGAAATGATCCTCATCTCTTATTATTCCATCTTTCCCTCAGACCTCAGCTTTGTTCTTTCCCCTCACTGTGGCCTACAGTCTCTCCACTCCTTAGTCTTTTTGCAGGCCATCATCTCTGTACTGGCTATAATCTCCTGCCTTCCTTTTCTCAACTCTTGGGAATCAGTTCAACTCTACATTATCCTCAATGCTCAAATCGCTTGTCTCTTCGTTCTATTAAAGGTCATATCTCTCCAAACCCCAGCCTGTCTCCTTCACTCCTGTTTACACACTGAGCCTGAGGATATCACAAAACAATGCAAACTGAGTCCACTACAAATTTATGTTCCATCATCTCTCCTGGTCCTTCACTGGAGCAAGGCAAACTTTTTCCATGTTCCTAATGATGAATTTGCTATCCACTTGAGGGGCAGCTAGGTGGTGCAGTGAATAGAACACCAGGGCAGGAGTCTGGAGGACCTGAGTTCAAATCTCACCTCAGACACTTGACACTCACTAGCTGTGTGACCTTGGGCAAGTCACTTAACCCCAATTGCCTCATCCTGGGTCATCTCCAGTCATTATGATGAATATCTGGTCACTGGATTCAGATGGCTCTGGAGGAGAAGTGAGGCTGGTGACCTACACAGCCCTCCCTCACTCAAAACAAAGTCAAGTGCAAATCATGTCATCATTTCTCTGATAGTGTGGTCTTCTTCGGCAACGTATCCCACTCACTACAGTGGCTGTTCCAAACATTCTCTTCTCTTTTCAACTCTCCTGCCCTGACAGCACCTCCAGCCTCCCTGCTTAGGAACTTACCTCATACTTCACTAAAAAACCAAACCAAACCCTGAAGCCATTCATTTAAAGCCCCATCTTTTATCCTCCTCCTCACCTCCGGATCCTCAGACATCTTCTTCCACTATGTCCTCTCTTACTCCTACTCACATGAAATGATAGCCAAGGCACTCTCAATTTCATCCCTTCCCATCCTTTTCAGCAGATTGTACCAGCCATGATTATCACCGTTCTTTAATCTCCAATCTCTCCCTGTCATACCTTCCAGCTATCACCCCATACAGGAGAAGCTTTTAAAAGAAGCTTTCTGCATCTCCACATCTCCTCTCCTTCTGCATTCGGGCTTCCATCATCATCATTCAATTGAAATCAATCTCTCCACAGTTACCAGTGATCTCCTGACTGACAAATCTCCAGATTGATCTTCCTCATTTTTCATTCTTCTTGATCTCTCTGCAGCATTTGACACTGTTGCAGCTGGTGGCACAGCACCTGCAGCACTGGCCTTAAATCAGGAAGATGGGTTCAAATCCAGCTTCAGACTCTTACTCGCTGTATGACCTTGGGCAAGTAACTTAAATTCTGTTTGCCCTCGTTTCCTCCACTGTAGAATGGGGGTAATGACTGCACTTCTTCTGCAGGGTGGTTGTTACAAGCATCAAATGAGACATTTATAAAAACTCTTAGCACAGTGCTGGCACACAATAAGTACAATAGAAATATTTGTCTCTTTCCCTTCCTTCTCCTCCAAATCTCCAGATCTCTCCTCTCCAAATTTTCATGAAACTGCACTTTCCTGGTTCTCTTCCTACCTGTGTAAAGATTCTGTCCCAGTATTCTTAGCTGGCTTTTCACCCAGGTAACACCCACTAACCCTAGCTAGCTTTCCAAGGCTTTATTATACTTCTTCTCCATCTTTACTATCTCACTTGATGATCTCTTCAGCTCCTGTGGGTTCAGTTATGATCTCTGTGCAGATCATTCCAAGAGCCATATATTCAGAACTAGTTTCTCTCCTGAGTTCCAGTCCCACATAACCAATGACTTCTTGAAAATCTCAAACTCAGAATGTCCAAAACGGAATTTATTCTCTTTCTCTATAAACCCTTCCCTTTTCTTAACTTTCCTATAACTGTCCAGGGTAGTCACCCAGACTGAAAACCTTGGCATCATCCTCAGATCTTATCATACTACATATTTCATCTATTACCAAGTGCTATCATTTCTGCCTCACAACATCTATTGTATACACCCCTTTCTTTTCTCTGGTACAGCCATCACCCTTATGCAGGCCCTCAATGTTTCTGACCTAGACTTCTTCAATAACCTTTGGCTTGGTCTCCCTGACTGAAGTCTCTCTTCATTCCAATCCATTGTTCACTCAGCTGCTAAAATGACTTTCCTGCAAATCAAAACAGCTCTGAGGTACCACATCACACCTATAAGATTGGCAAATGTGTCAGAACAAGAAAATGATAAATGCTGGAGAGGATGTGGGAGAGTTGGAACACTAATTCATTGTTGGTGGAGCTGTGAGATCATC
>CM053769.1:188592173-188698936 GCA_028658325.1 Potorous gilbertii
ACTGAAAAAAAAAATCCCAATGTCGATTTTCTAAGGCAAAATGCCTTCCACACTCAGAGAAAGAAATATGGAAGTCATTCGCAAAATGTAGCAGATCATGTTTGTGCGTGTGTGGGTTTTAGTGTATTATGTTTTGATTTGTTATATGATTTCTTCTACTTATGTCAATGTGACTACATAACATCACTATAGTGAAAATATGCTCAATAGGAAAGTATATGTCGAACCTATATAGAATTGTATGCTGTCATGGGGAGGGAGGGGGGTAGGGGGGAAGCTGTGGGGGGATAAAATCTTAATTTTAAAAAAGTGATTGTAGAACATTTATAAATAAATAAAATAAAAATTAAAAAAAAATAAAGTGACTTTTCTAAAGTCTGACCCTGGTATCCTCCCTGCTTCAATAAATTCCAGTGGCTCCTTGTTATCCTCTGGAATATAAAATACTCTATTTGGCACTTAAAGCCCTTCATGACCTAGCTCCTTACCTTTTCTGTCTTCTTATACCATACGTTCCTTTGTTTTGATGAAGTAATGAATTTAAATGAATCTAACATACTAATTGTACATTAAAATTATCTGTATTTGTCTTATCCCCTTGATTGTGGTTCCTCCATTGTTTTCAATGCAAGGAGCTAAAACATTCCCAAAGGACTGGAGACAAAATCCTTTCCACATCCAGAGAGAGAACTATGGAATTGGATCGCAGAATGAAGCAGACCATTTTCTCTTGTGTTATGTTTTATTTTGTTTTCATGGTTTTTGCCATTCATTTTGATTCTTCTATGCAACATGACTAAGTTGAAAATATATTTAATAAGAATGTATGTAGAAATTTGCAGAAAATCGAAAGCAAATTAATTAATTAAAAAACAACAAAGAGGACCATTGATGTCACGGATGATGTCATGACTCATGGATGAACTGGAATTCAGTAAGGCAGAGTTGCACAGTCATCAGCTTCACTTTCTTTTCCAGAATCATTCAAGTCCAGCAATAAGACAATAGTCAGGAGGACCAGCAATAGCTTGAGATGCAGTGGATGACTTTGGGCATCTTCGATGTCTGACGAAGGTCTGAGTGAGTGCTCCACCTTCATGGCTGCTGGAATTGTTCTCATCTGCCCTTTCTGCTGGGGGAAGTCATCACAGGCTTGGGGTAGACATCCCAGTAACTCACTGATGGGTTTAAGGATTGTTTTTTACACTGTTAGTAAACTTCGTGAAGGCAGGAACCATCTCTTTTCTAGATTTGTATTTCCTGAAGTGTGTAGCATAATGCTCTGCACACAGTCAGTGTTAAATAAATGTTTAATCAGTGATTGTTCCTATGATTTCATAGCTGTATAAATTTCAGGACATTTTACTCTTATCTATGCAAACCCTCCTACATATGGTATTCTTTATCCAATGATTGCTTCACAGTTGGCTGTGATAAGTTTAGGGTCTTTCACTGATACACCTTTAAAGATCTGGATTCCCCTGGCAGCTTGTGTACATGTGTACTTCACCTGGCAGAGGGTGAGTGAAAGAAGAAAGGAAGGGAGAATTTGTTATAGATTAAAAGAATTTTTATCCTCTATATCTATTGAATAAAAAGATGAAATGTGAACCTGTCCTCCAGGGTCCATTCCTTCCCCTCCCCTTTATTTTTAATATAAATCTTGGCCGGAAATTCATGTGCCATAATTTATGTGACTTGGACACCTTGATGCCCAATAAATGTTTGTTGAATGAATGTATGAATGTGGTTCAATAAACCATGCACAGATGTTTTGCCAGATGTTTCTTATTTCTTTGGGGATTGGGGGTAAAGTGCAATAAGGAATTCCATATAACAGATGAACTTGGTGGAAAGGTATGAGAAACAGCTTTTTGGAAAAGCAGAGACTGGAGACAAAGTTCTCCTTCACCAAATCTTGCCTATAGCCCTGCCAGGGTGTGGAGTTGTGATAATGAACTTTGAGCCTTAGGGTAGACATTGGGATAAAACTTTATCTGGTCCTGCACATATTTGACAAAAAAACAACACACCCTTTCCTCCTTAAAAAAGGATGCCTGTGCATGATGTTGGTGGCAAAAGTCAGACCATGGTGTCTTTTCAAACCTATGATCAATATTGACTTTCCCACATGTGTATCACTGCCTTTTTGGATTCTCTGGGACAATTAAAAAAAAAAACAACTAAGTCACCATCTCCCTTTGTACTACCATACTTTGATGATGCTTCCCCTTGTCAGTTGATGTGTGCCCAGGGAACCAATTATTGTTCCATTAATCAAGACAAAATTAGAAAGACAGTTAGTTGCTGTATTTCCCTAACATTCCCTAACATATTTGACAAATATGAAGAATTTGGGAATTATCTGTCTCATTTCTCTCACAATAGAGGTAGTGAGGTGACTCTACAGAGAGAATGCTGAACTTGGAGTGAGAAAGATCTTGGAATCTGGCCTTGACCCCATGGAGGGTCATGTGACCCTCAGAAAGTCACTTAATGTCTCAGTCACTTAGTCTTAGTTTCTTCATCCATTGGATGGGAATGACAGTAGTATCTGCCTCCCTGCATTGTTGTGAGTATCAAATGAGATAATAAGCATAATGCAGCACCTTGCGAACCTTAAAATACTATAAGTACTAGCTATTGTCATTTGCCTTTCTGATGTCTTAATCTCCCCTAACAATAATTCATACTCATCACCATAGCAATTTTAGATCTGTAGCACACTACCCAGCACATTGTAAGTACTATGTAATGTCTCTCACACCAACCCTGTGAGGCAGTTAGGGCCGTATTATTGTGTTCATTTGACAGATGAGGAGACTCAGTGTGAAGTGATCTACCCTCAGTCACATACTTAGGAAGGGTCAAGAATAGGTTCTAGACAAGAACTCAGGTCTCCACGTCCCATACTCTTCTCATGCTAGACCAGAGGGGTCAAACTGGCCCAGAAAACACTTCCCAGATCCCATGAACCAATTTTAAATGTAACTGGGAAATACTTAACAAAAATAAATAAAAATACAATGGAACCCAGATAATGTTCATAGTCAATCCTTAACATTCTGGAGTTTAACTTTTGATTTCAAGTATTCAAGTGATTTTATCATTAACCTCAGTTTCACTTTATTGTTGGCAACTAGTATAGTAAGGGCTATATGCAGTAGATGGGCACATGTTTGTGGAAGGCTGGCATCCTCCTATGATCTTCACTGGTTTTATTCACCTTCCGGTTGTAGAGAAGAGCTTCCTGTGCATTCATTATATATTTTCATTGTTTGCCTCTAAAACTCAAGTTTTGTGTTACAATTATGCCCCCAAGTGTGGTCTAAGTCCTTTGAGTTCTAAGCCCAAGCATGCAATGTCAGTGATGCAGTTTAATGAGAAAATAAAGGTGCCACATAAACTTCATGCTGGGATGTTTGCAGCCACTATTGGCCTAATTAATCAGCTGGCTAGGGACATCGAGGATGCTGAGCCCATCCTATATCAGCCTCAATGCTCCCCTACTCTGAGGCCCGTTAGAATCTCAAACAGCTCATGAAGCAGAGATCTTCAATGCCATCTACCAGCTGTGAAGGACAGGAGCATTTGAGGTGATGTCGAGGACCTTGTCAGTCTCAGCATCTTCCAAGAGCATCAGTTAAAGTCCCAGCAACCTCTCCCTTGCTTTCAGAGGGCAGCTAAGGTAGAGAGGTTTACAGTAGTATAATATATAGTACAATGCCCTCACACTGCTAACTGATAGAGTGGAAGATATAATTCAGGTTATAAAATGTTTTTGTTTTAAGAATTTTATTTGCTATACAGTATTTATGGTACTGTAGATTTCATGTATTATGAAAAGTGAATATTCTCTTAAATCAATTTTTCATTAAGATGTTGACACAAAAGGTCACAGAATTTTAGAGAATTACTAGCAAGAAAAAATGTTTTGCATATTACCAATTTTATTTCATGGTTACTCTTTCAGGAAAAGTGCATATGGTCAGAATTAATGTTTTGTTATAAAAAATTATATGCAGAAAAGTGTATTCTCAGCAATCTCTAGTAAAAGACTACAGTTTTTAGTGGTTGTGGGACCCTAATATTTTATTTTACATAGGTTCAATGTATCAACATTCATGCTTTTTACTTTTGTTCCATTTTCTAGAAACATTGCTCTCACAAAAATTGAGGATTGCTGGTATGTACTTTCTTAATTGAACAGCTGAAGCAGGGAGCCTTCTGTATAGTCTAGTGGCCCTGTTTTCCTTTGTGTTTAATGCCTCTGCACTAGAGGCATTAAAACCACAGCAAAAAAATAGGTTTAGTGAACATATTCAATCTCCTAGGAAAGGAATTGGCTATGTTAATTAAATCTCAGAATTCTAAAACGAGGGGCTCCTCCTTAAACTTGAAGAAGCTGGGAATGGTGGTAAAGAGGACTGGATTTAAATTCTGAATCCCCTTCTGATGCTTCAAGATAGGCAGGTAAATCCCAAGAGACTTAGGAAAGGCAGAACTCCCAGGCCACTTTCTTCTTGGTCAACCCTCATAGCCATTATCCCGGGAAGCAACCCCTGTGGAAATATGACCTGGCAACCACTTCTGCGGGTGCAGTGGCCCCCACCTCCTTAGCAACATACCTACTGAGAACCCAGAAAGAAAATTTCCAACACCAAAACCCTTGGCACCATTGAATGTGTCAACATATATGATTTTTATTGATAGAAATGACATTAAAGAAGAGGTAGCCTTAGGTACTTCCTAGCTATGTAACCCTGGACAAATCACTTAACTTCTATTTGCTTCAATTGCTTCAACTATAAAATTGGAAAATAATAGTACCTCCCTTAGAGGGTTATTGTAGGATCAAATAAGATGTTTATAAAAAACACAGCATAGTATCAGACACATAATACTCTAGAAATACTTATTCCTTTCTCCTTTCCTTGCCTTCCCTTCCATTTTCTTCCCTTCTGTAATAGTAGAGTAAAAAGTAAGACCTGTAGGACCTTAGAATTCAATGTTAGCAGGTGAAATAATTTCCATGTGCCAGACACTGAGCTTAGAACCAGGGATACAAAAATCCCTTCGCTAAAGGAGTTTACATTTTAATAGGGTAACACAACGCATTTAGGGGAGTAGGGACCGGGGAAAGCAGCTGTGGTCTGGAGCATGACAGGTATGGTGAGTTGATCCATAGGGCAACCCTTTCCAGAAGGAATGCTAGTATTTATTTTATTACTGTGCTCAGAGCAAAAGATTGAATAGGGGGACAAGGCCTGCAGACTGGAAATTTTCTTGCTAGTAATTCCCTAAAATTCTGTTACCTTTTGTGTTAACATCTTAATGAAAAATTGATTTCAGATAATATTCACTTTTCATAATACATGAAATCTACAGTACCATAAATATTGCATAGTAAATAAAATTCTTACAACGCATACAAGTAATGGACTTCTTATAAAACTAAGAATCCAGAACTCTTCCAAGCTCCTGAGGGCTAGTACTCTTCATTCCTGTCTTTGCGTTCCCAGGATGAACAATTTACAACTCATGACGAGGAATTGTGCAGCACAAGCAGCACAGAGGATGTCATGAGAGCAATGAGTGACTAGGAAACAAGATGGGCAGTTTCTATAAAGCCTTAGTGACAAAAATATTACAGAGGGATAATTATTCTCATGTTTTCCAGAGAAAGCGAGTCACTCAGAGGGGAATTAACTTGTCCAACATCAAACAGAGAGCCACTTGTGTAAGGTTGAGACTTGAATCCAAATCATCTGACTATAAGCCCAGTGATGTTTCTTTCCTATCACATTAGATACTGCTGAAATATCCTTGCATCTTAAACACCAAGGAAAAGAAGCAAGGGCATTTGGCCAGGCTGTGGGGACACTGGCAAACTAAGGATGGGTCCCATTTGTTCAAGCCTCAGGAACACCAACGCAACAAAGCAATGAGGAGTCATGTGTCCTGCCATAGTAGAAAAATGCCATCTCAGTCAAGGAGAGATGTAAAGTAAACTCCCATTTCACCTACACTGATGTAGTCTAGGTGCTGAGCAGCTGAAGATCACTGCTCTGAATTCCATTCTGTCTCTTATTTTACCCTCTTGAGTCCTGTCCAAAGGAACTCTGGCTTGACCCTATTTGGCTTCTGGCTTTCTGTCTGTGAACATATTTTGGAACAAATTCTGTCTCCAGAAGGGGTCTTCTCTTGGATAATGGTTATTGCCATTAATTACCAGCCATGTTTCCCTTAGGGTACCAAGGTGTTCATTGTTTGTCCTTCCTTCTCAAAGATTACCATGATATCCGGAAGGTCATTTCTTGATTTGCAAGTGAATTGGATTTAAGTGAGGGAGGGCTGTGCAAAGTTATCAGCCTCACTATCCCCTGAAGTCATCTGGGCCCAGTAGCAAGATATAGATCAAGAGGACTGGAGATGGCCTAGGGGAGACCTCTGCCTTTTTAAGTTAACGTCTTTCCCAGGTCTCAGTTTGACTGAGGTAATTAATGCCCATTCAGCTATTAAGACTAGCTAAGAAATGAGGCAAAGAATGGCCTCTTTAACCTAGTCAAAAAAACCCAAAAGAACAAATCAGTTTGGGTGGAGGAGATCCTCAGGGTTTCTGGACAAAACCAGATAGCACTTTTCTCATTCCTACTAAGCCAGACCTCTCTGACTGTGATATCCTGGTTTTGTTGTTTGGTGGAATGAAATGATTTTAACGATCAAGTCATAAGCACAAAGGATTTAGACAGTCACTGCATCCTCTGGGAAGCAATGTAATAAAACAACCAAGCCTATCACTATTGGTAAACTTATATTAGCTAAGTGTATTCCCTCAGGCTTGGTGCTACTAATCTCCAGAGGAAAGGAAGCCAGACATCACATCAACAGGTGACAGAAATGTATCCTTAAACCAAAAAGTATCCAAAGAGTCAGATTATGTAAAGATATTCAAAAGGAGGTATAGACTATTATAAATACCCAAATGAGCTACAAGGGACCTAAGAAGGAAGATGCTAGCTGCATCCGGAGAAAGAACTGATAAATAGATGTACAGAATGATTATGTATATGTATATATATGTGTGTGTGTGTGTGTATGCACACATTTTTGTGTCTAATGGTAGCCATCTCTAGAGTGGGGAGGGGGGAGGGAAGACAAAAAGGAAAAAAAGAAAGTTGCATGATAAATATTACATATTTAAAAGGAATAGTAAATTGTACATAATAGATTTGTAGCTTCATGTGCAATCATCTTTTTTCCCCTCCTATTCTCCTATGTTATGGAAATGCTTATTTTATTTCTCAAGTTCAGAATAAAAAAAAGTAGGTGTAATGTTGGGACTTGTGCTAGTAAACATTTAACAACCAGACGCCCGTGTGAATTTAATCTACGTTGTTTAGATTTTCTCCATTATTTTCTTAAGTCTGGACAATCCACAAAAGAATAATAACTCAAACCCTGATTTAGAATTTGCCAATTTCTGAGATGTAAATGCTCACACTGAAAATTTAACCATTGACTTTGCAGGCTAGACATCTCCCCAGAGTAGAGAAAAGATTAATAACAATAAACTTGTGTTTGTCATTTTAGATTCAAAAACTCAGGACAGGAGGAGAGGGGCACAGTGTTGTTCAAGTGGACTCTAAGTTCAAGGGGAGTTAGCAGTGTGATGTGTGTCAGTTGAAGCAACTTATGTGATCTTGGGCTGCTTGTTTATTCAGAGAGGCAGAACTTCTAGGACTAAAAGATGATGGCTTCTCTGTTCTCTCTTTTTGTCAAGACCCGGGGTGGCCTCAAGGCCACACTTGAGGACCTAGAGTGACACATATGGCCTTGAGGTTGCAGATTTCCCACCTCTGGTCAAGACCATATCTGGAGAACTGGATTCAGTTGTCCAGAGATCTTCAGAAAGGTGTTGGGGAGCATCTAATACAAAGGTAACTCTGATGGTGGAGGAGGAATCTTGAGTCTACATAAGCAATAATAGTCAGCATTTCCATAACGCTTAAAGGTTTGCAAGGTGCTTTATATGTTATCTCATTTGCTCTTCCCAACAACCTTGGGAGGTAGGTGCTATTATGATGCCCATGAGGAAACTGAGGCAGACAGAGGTTAAGTGACTAACCCAGGGTCAAAAAGCTAGTGGTTGTTCAAAGTAGGATTTAAACTCAAGTTCCTGACTCCATATCTAGCCCTCTAAACAATGAACCACCTAGCTACCTAGTAACAATGCACCACCTACCTATCAGTATCTGTTGAACCAAAGGGTGATGTCTAACTTGGAGAAACCTCAGAGGAAACAAAATATCACATGGAGAAAGCATTAGACTTACTCTGTTTGGCTTCAAAGTGTAAGGGGATCAGCAGGTAGAAGCTGCAGAGGCAATCAGAAGTTTATCTATCAGGAAAATCTTCCTAATAATTAGATTTATCCAAAATGGAAATGGGCTGCCTCAGGAAGGTAATGGGTTCTGCCTCACTGGAGGTCTTCAGAGGCTGGATCAGCACTTCTAGTGCAAGGGATTCCAGGCACTGGACCTGGAGTTAGGAAGACCTGAAGTCCAATGTGACCTCACACACGTATTAGCTTTGGGAGCCTGGGCAAGTCACTTCATTGCTATCTGCCTCAGTTTCCTCTACTGTAAAATGAGAATTATAAAAACATCAGCCTCATAGGGTTGTTGTGAGGATCAAATGAGGGAAGATTTGCAAAGCACTTAGAACCGTGCACACAGTAGGTGGTTAACAAATGTTTATTCCCTTTCCCCCTTCCCTTTCAGATATGGGTTAGACTTGATCACCAAACTTCTTTCCAGTTCTAAAATACTAAGTTTCACAAATCTGGGTCCATGTGTCTCCCTACTATAAATGCCAGCATCTCTGACACAGCAGAATTCACGCAAACAGTCAGTGGAAGAAGGGATCCAGATGGTAGGGTTCCACAGGGGTCTTTGATTCCACAAAAGCAACCTAGCTCTAGAATCACATAAATTCTCCATTCTGCAAATACCCTTAGGTGGCAGTCCCAGACTCAAGAAGACTTCAGCCTCAGACAGTTGTGTGTCTTACTAGCTGTGTAACTCTGGCCAAGACACTTAACCTTTGTTTGCCTCAGTTTCCTCAATCGTAAAATGGAGATAATGGTAGCACTTACCTCCCAAGGTTGTCCTGAGGATCCAAGGAGACAATGATTGTAAAGTACTTAGCACAGTGCTTGGCACATAGTAAACTTTATATAAATACTAGCTATTATTAATTATTATTATATTGGTTAGCTAAAAAAGGGATGTGAAGAAAGAAAGACAGGAAAAATAATTAGATTACTAGTGCCAGACCTTGCCCTGACTCAGGTTGAGAGAGATCTAACTTGTTTCTTTTTTTCCAGTAACAAAAACCAAGAACAATTTACTTAAAATCGCATGCATATTGATATCAAAGAAATACATTATCAGCAAACCCCCCAGCCCCTGCAGCCGAAGCAATTCATCTTTTCTTTTTCCAACCAGACGAAAGGATGGAAAATCTAACCTGTTTCAGAACAGGGTTGGTGACTAAGGAGTTGAATAGGTGTAGCTGCCATGGCATGTAAGGTTATTGCACCCTTAATCCTTCTGTTTCACAACCATAGAATCCAGGGTCAATGAACAGTTGCTGACTGGTGGTACTTGGCAGAAGTCAAAAGAACAGTTGTACTTTGGATTCTTTTATGAATGGCTCTGCCCACAAGAGGGTCTCTAACAATTCAGCACTAACACACAGCAATGAATTTGGGCAAGACATCTTCAATGTGTCTCTTTTCTGTTGACGGTTAAGGATATCTTTCTCAGTTTCTTCTCTCATATTAAACTCATACCTACATACACACACAAACAAACTGAATATATCCCTCCCTCAAGACTCTAGTACTTCCTCCACTCAGCTATCAAAGTGAACTTTCTAAAGTCCAGGTCTGACTATGTCAATCTCCTTTCCCCTTCCCCAATTCAATAAATTCCAGTGGCTCCTTACTACCTCTGGAACCAAATATTAGGTACTCTCTTTGGCATTTGAAATCCTTCACAAACTAGCCCCTTCTTACCTTTCCAGTCTTATATCTCATTTTCCTCCACCAGTGACACTGGCCTCCTTGCTGCTCCTGAACAATATACTCTTAACTCTGTGCTTTTCACTGACTGTCTCCCACACCTGGAAATCACTCCCTCTTTATCTCTACCTCCTGGCTTAAATAGAACATCCCACCTTCTGCAAGGAGTCTTTCCCAATACACTTCAATTCTACTGCATTTGCTTGAGAGTATCTCCAATTTATCATACATATATATGATATAACTATCTCTAGATATACACATATGTAATATACATTATATACATAATATACACACGCACACACATGTATAAATACATATTAGTGCATGTATATATGTGTGTGTGTGTGTGTGTGTGTGTGTGTGTGTGTATTTATGCATAGTTGTTTGCATACTTTCTCCCCTATAAGTTTGTAAACTCCTTGAAGGCAGGGTCTATTTTTGCCTTTCTTTGTAATCTCCCAGGGCTTAGCATAGAGCCTTATACTTAGTGAGTGCTTAATAAATGCACGTTGACTTAATTCAGAAGCACAAAGGCTAAGCAAACACTGCAATAGAAAAGGGTTGTATAGAAGGAAACAATTTATAACAGATCATTAGCACCAAAGGTTACATCATCTAGAAAGTGCATAACAAGTCCTCCACCAAGATTCAGTTCATAAAATAAGTGATCTGGACTAGAGGGTCTCCAAGGTCCCTTCTGGGTTTAAATCCTATGACTTCAGTAGGAAACTATTCTAGGGCCACTAACATTGAAAATCTTTCCTTTCTGTCTGATAGCTAAGGAATGGATTCCAAGTTTTTATTTACACTCAGAGGCTCTCACTGGGACCTAATCAGTGCTTCTGAATCGGAACTACTGCTTAATGCTAGGTTACACAGAAAGCCAGGGTTGACAACCAACGACTCTCCTGCAGTTTTAAAGTACGTACCTGGAGTCCTTTATCCAAAATAAATGAATGACTTTGCACCTGGGTATTGGTTCACCTCACTGACACACAAAAGCATTGCATGCTATCATGAATCTCGGAACTTAGATACTGGTAGAACTCAGGCCTATATTTCTCCTGCCCAAAGCACAATGTTCTCCCTCTTTGATCATTACCCCATGTGACAACAGCTCCAGGCCTTTCTACTGTTATCCTCTCCTCCTCCTTCTTCTTGAAGGCATTTTGGTGGTTCGGTAGAAAAAAATGCTAGAGTTGGAGTCATGAAGACCTGAGTTCAAATCCAGCCTCTGCCGCTTACTAGCTGTGTGACCCTGGGGAAATCACTTCAATCTTGTTTGCCTCAGTTTTCTTAATTGTAAAATGTGGATAATAACAGCACTTACCTCACAAGAAGGTTGTGAGGATCAAGTGAAATAATATTTGTAAAGTGTTTAGCATAGTGCTTGGCATACAGTCAGTGCTTGATAAATGCTTATTTCCTCTTCCCTCTTATTTTCACCGCTGCTTTCTGTCCCATACTTTATCTCCCTTAACACAGGCTCTCACTGCTTTCTAAACTGAAAAGCTCACTGCATTTCTGTGCTAAATAAAGGGATGCCTCATGAGTTTTTTGGGGGAGGAGGGAGGCTTCTCTCCAGTTTCCAAGCCACACAAATCCATATAACAAAGGTCATAGGATTTGGAGCTAAAAGACACTTTATTGATTACCTGATCTGACCCTCTAATTTTATAGATCAGGAAACTGAGGCTCTTAGAGGTAAAGTGACTTTGCCCAAAGTCACATAATCAATAGCAGACTATGGCAAAAATCTGATCTCCTGTTCTTTGGTAGTTGTAAATTTGTAGGTGACATTTAAAGTTAGGCAGGCAACTGGCACTTATGTGCTAGCCATCACCTACTACATGCCAGGGTTACAAAGAAAGGTAAAATCAGCCACCACTCTCAAGGATCTCACAGTCCAATGGTGGGGATTACACACAAACCATGTACAAACAAGATATATACTGAAGAAATTGGGGATAGCTTCAGAAAGAAAGCACTAAGATAGGCTTCTGTGAGAAGATACAAGGGGCAGGGATAAGGAGGGAGAGAATTTCAGCAAGGTGGACAGCCACTGCAAACGTTTGTGGCCAGGAGATGGAGTGTCTTCTGCAAGGACTCCCAACGTGGTAAATGACACTGGATTGCAGAGTAAAGTGTAAGATTATAAAGGTGAAAAGGGGGCTAAGTTATAAAAAGCTTCAAAAGTCAAACAAAGGATTTTATTTTTGATCCCTAGAGGTTCAATAGAATAATGGGTAATATTTAAAATCACTAATAATGGTTAATTATTAATAATTGTCCATAATAATTTTATTGCTGAAAAGAAGAGTTTTTGATACTTTAGTAATTTTTCCCTTTCTTCCTAGGATGCTAAGTGTCTGTGGGGTATAGATTTGGATTCCAATAGCATGTAAGTTCTCTGAAGGGATAGCTAGCTGATGAAACAGATAGAATATTGGGCTTGGAGTTCAATTCAGACTCAGACACTTACTCTATGTGTGACTCTGGGCAAGTCACTTAACCCTGTTTGTGTGAGTTTCCTCATCTGTAAAATGGGCTGGAGAAGGAAATGGTGAACCACTCCAGTATCCCTGCCAAGAAAACCCCAAAAGGGGTCAGAGAGAGTCAGACATGACTAAACAACAGCAAATTCCTAGAGGTCAGGGAATATTTTATTTTTTCCTTTGTATCTCTGGTGCTTGGCATGTACTTAATACATGCTTGTTGAATTGAATTGGATAAACACATAGTGGTGGGAGCTTTCTAAATGAATGCTGGAAAGAGGTCAAAAGAGAAGGCGGAAATAGAGAGAGCAGGAGAGAAAGTGTGCCTTCTGCTGTCATGGGATTTGGAGACTGATATTTCTCCTCCTCTGCTGAGTTTAGACATTGGGTACTGATAGAGTGGTGCTGTCAGTGTTCCCTGTGATGCTTGGCTGGTAGATTTGATGAAGTTTATGCCCTGTTAGACCCTGAGCAGCCCTCATGTCTCTCATGGGAGTAATGTTCCTATACTCATCAGTGGTTTGCAAAGCATGAAGGCGCCAGTGTTCCTATGGTGATGAGAAAGTCCTACTCTTGCCTCATCCATTTTCCCTAGATTGAGAGTGCTTCTGTGATGCTAGCTCCCCTGAAGGATGCTTGACAAAGGAGATCCAGGGCATTTGAGTGAAAGAGTATGGACAAGAAGAAGAGTACCCTGACCCTTAGAAACAATTGTGTCTGTTACAGTTTATATTCCCTGTATCTGCTGCTACTTAGGAAATACAAATATAAATCAAGTTTTGCTTTACTGTGTTATGACATCCATATGATCTGTTAATCACCGAACCTAAGATGAAGCAATTTCCCCATTGCAGAGTTTCTTAAATCCAAGGAGTAACAGGCAAAAAAAAATTACTAAAGAACTTGTCACATAAATTAATAATAAATAATAACAATAACTCATCTTTCTATTGCTTTTAAGGTTAACACTTCTTTCTTCACAAAACCTCACTAGGTAGTTAGTTACAGGTATTCTTATTGCTGTTTTACAAATGAGGAAATAAGGACACAGTGATTTGGCTAGAATTCCACAGCTAGTAATTGTCAGAGCCAGAACAAGTTAAATATTTCTCAGATCTTGTCTTCTGAAGCACTGAATAAGCATCAAATTCTTCCTTAGAGTGGGAGGAAAAAAGCACCATCAGGAGCACATTTTGCTGCAAACACATGCAATTTTCTCCTGCAAGATGGGGCACAATAAAACATTGTCTTGGCTACCCAGTCAGGGCACCATGGTCAATGAGCTATTGTGCAGGCTGAAAGCCTGTGAACTGTCCAAGGAGCCTGGCCAGGGTGGGGAGGATAATGAAATTGTCTTCCCTGGGTGGCATGTCTGTCTGGGCATTACAACACAGTCAGACTGGGCATGGTAGATTCTTCAGATACTTCTTCTGAGTGGTATGCAGCCCCTTTGGAAATCTGACAGAAATGGCAGATGGCCACTGTATCAGGAACCAGCTTTAGGAGAATCAACCCAGCCCAAGGGAGGAAAAACTAAGCTTTTCCAAGCTCATGAAAGAAATTAGACAGCTTGTCGATTGCAATTGTTCTTTGGCACATTTATATATGAAGGAAGCAATACGTTTTTTTTTCTTCCCCCTTCTTTCATTGAAGGAGATACTGAAATACATAGACGGGGTGAAGGTGGATAAGTGTGTGTGTGTGTGTGTGTGTGTGTGTATGTATAAAATCATTTTCTCAGCAGGAAGGTTATCAAAGGAATCACAGAATATCCGTGCTGGAAGGATTCATAGGGTGATATGTTTTAGACCTACAATCCTAGAAGGATTGGAGAAGACTTCAAGTCCAAACCCCTCACTTTACAGAGTAGGAAACTGAGGCCAGAGAGGAAAGTGACTTGCCAGTAGTCATATCTGCATACCTATCATTGTAGGTGGCAGAGCAGGAACCCATGTTTTCTGACTCCTGAGCCCTGCTCCTTCTGAAGCCATCTATCCCACCTCACCAACAGCTGACAAGTCAGGCTTTGCTTAAAGATCTTCTGAAGGGAAATCTCCTACTGAGACAATTAATCCCTCTATTAGATTGTGCTAATTGTTAAGATGTTTTCCTTATATCTAAGCTGAATCATGTGACTCCCACCCATTGCTCACAGGTTTAACCATGGGGGTCAAGGCCTAATCATTCTTTACCTGCCAGTCCTTCAGTTACTTAGAAATAGTTTTCATCTATCTTCTCCCTTAAGCTATCTTTTCTCTAAATAATCCTACCTAGTTCTCAAAATTTTTTTCTTCAGGAATTGGCTAAATAAGATGTGGTTGTTCCAGGTCTCCTCTTCCTCCTACTCCTGTTCTGATCTCTGTGTCACATGATGACCAGTTCCTTCATTATTTACAGTTCCATTGGGATCAGTCACAGCCTCTTAAAAGAGGACACCCACACCAAACTCAATGGCCCATTCTTGACTTTCTACCACATACCTTTGAAGCTAGCAGCTTGACTACTGAATGGAACACTGGGCAAACAACCAGAGCTGACTGTGTGTCTTCAAGAAGGACTGACAGCTGGCCATTTACCACAAGCTGGGCTTATATTGCTGCAAACCCAGGATGAGGTGAGATGAGGTGAAGCAGCCCATGAGAGGCAAGAGAAGGAAAAGAGCATTTTTAAAAAGCCATCACCTATTCATGCGTAATCAGACAAGTAAGTCCGATTTACAGGACCAGGTCACCTCCACTGGGCCCTGTAGTCTCTGGCTCAGTGGGGAAGGACTTTGGATGTTAAGAAGAAGCAATCATCTTAATGACCACTGAGCCAGAAGAGTGGACTACTCGGGAGACCTAAAATGGAGAGATAACTGCCTATCTCTGCTAATCTCCATTACACATGAATATAGAAAACACCGGGATAATCCAAAATTAACCTATAGTAATTTTTTTCCAACTGTTAAACCTTTCCCAAGATTTTAAAGTCCAAAATTCCTTCAACATTTTTCTTCTGATGGTCTTAGGAGCATTCATTTAATAAGGACTTATTAAGTAGTTACATGTGAGGGAACTGAGAAACTAAAGATAACAATAAATACAATCTCTACCCCCAAGGAGCTTATAGTCTACGAGAATGTTGACAGAGACAAAATATGTACTGAAAGTGAAGTAAAGGCTCTAGAATAGCTACATGTAATGTGTGGCTAACTCTGAGTTGAATAATACTCTTGGAATACATTATGTATTATGAAAGTTGAGGAGTATGAAGGCATATCCTAAAAAAAATGTAAAATATGCACAAATCATAGAATTTTTAGTGACCATTTAGTTCATTTTACAGATGACGAATTTGAGCCCTAGAAAAACTAACTAGATAAAAATGGCATGCAGTAAAGCAACTGGCATAAATGTCACATGCACAAGATAGGGGAGGCAAGCTTAAACATTTATTGTATGGAAAAGTTCTGTGGATCATGAGATCAGAATGAGTAAATAATGTAATTTAATGCAACGTAGTGTAACGTAACCTAATGTAACATAACATATGATGAGTATAGCCCCCAAAAAGTCAATTTTGATCTTGGCTTTAATAAGAGATCATAACTTCCAGGAATAAAAGTGGTAGTTACATTGTATTCTACACTTGCCACTTTTCATCTAAGGATTATGTTTAGTTATGGACAAGTTACTTATGATGGAAATTCTGGAAGGAGACCACCAAGATCATCTAGTCCAGTGCTCTAATTTCATAGATGAGGAAACTGCAATCTATGAAAATTTTGTGACTCAGGCAAGGAGAGACAGATGTCAGAGGTAAAGTTGGAACCCAAATTCTCTGAATCCAGAGATTGCTCTTTCCACTGTGCCATACTGTTTTCCTCAACCATAATGAGCCTCAAAATGTCATTATATACCAACATATGTATTGACTTAGTTTACAGATTGAGCTTAATCTGTAAAATGAGGATATGTAGGAATAATAATATACTATGTCCTACATAGAGTTCTTGTGAATGTCAAATGAAATAATATAAATGGAGTGATTTGTGAGCTTTAAAGAATGACACAAACATTATATTTCTTAGACCATTTTTATGAAGATTTTATAGACTTGGAAAAAGGAATATGGCTTCACAGTTATGGGCAGCTAGGTGGTGCAGTGAATGAAGTATGGGATCTAGAGTCAGCAAGACTCATTTTGTTGAGTTCAAATCTGGCCTCAGACACTTACTAGCTGTTTGGCCCTGGCCAAATCACTTAACCCTGTTTGCCTCAGTTTCCTCATCTGTAAAATGATCTGGAGAAAGAAAAGGCAAATCACTTCATCCTGAAATGAGGTCACAGAGAGTCAAACACAACTGAGAATGACTGAACAACAGTGACAGTTATATCTCTTTGGTCACTGGGAATGGGAAAAGTAAGCCAAAACATCATCTACAATCTTTTCCATTCTACTGGTATTTTCCTTTTGAAGGGTATCATGAAAATCAATCCCCTACTCCCTTTCAAATTACAGTGTTTCCAGAACTGATTTCATTTGCCTGTATTTGGTCTGGTCAACTCATTCTTCTTGACTTTATCTTCTTATATGCTGTTATTGGTACTTGACATTAGATGCTGAGTCATTTGAATGAAAATATATGATTCCTCTAATTAAACCAATTAAACTACCTATTTTTAAAAAAAGAAAGCTAGAAGACCTGATCTGCTGATTTGTTTTGCGTCCCACAGTTGCATAAATGCTTGCGCGAGTGTTTTCACTTAGTGGGTTCTCATATCAAGTTCCTTGCAGTCTAGTTTTCTGCTCAATTTCTCTATGATATCTTGTGATGCCATGATGGTCATCATCTTTTATGGTTCTCCTCTGTAACATTTTATGAATGAACTTGTACTTCTAAATTGAGGTTGCCCTAGGCGACCTCTTATCTCTCCATTTTTAATAATTTTTTTATTCACTATATAACATTTACTGTTATGTACACAACATAATATAATATTGTGTCATAAAGTTGCTAAATGTTTAATCAGAATAAATAAATGAGACCTTTGATTCTGTTTCTTGTCAACTAATATAGTTTTCCTATCACGTTCTATCTCCAGTTTGTTTCTTGCTCTTGATTCATTTGAAAATAGGAACATCCCTCCATTTAAAAAGAAAATTATGTATTCACTGGCTGGAGACATTTTTTGGAGTCTTTCAGCCTCCTTCATGTGAAGGCTGTGTTCAATCAGCTAAACTTCTCTAAGAAATGATAGTGGCTCCAGTGAATGTCCTTATTTTTATCTCTATATCATTTTTCAAATTTGACAGCTTTAGTTTGTGTTCAACCAATCAATCTCTCAAACATTTATTAAGTACCTACTGTATACTAAGTACTGATGATACAAAGAAAAAAAATGAAGTACTCCCTGCCTTCAAGGAGTTTACATTTTATTAAGGGGAAATAGAGATACATAAACATTATAAAAACACATACAAAAGATAACACAATTTTTTAGGGGAGGTCCTAGCAGCTGGGTAGATCAAGAAAAGTCTTATTTAGGACAGGGTGAATATTTGGAGCTGCTTTAACTGTACATGGCTTCTTCTCATCTTTATCTTTCTAATTTGGCATTTACTTTGAACTTTGCTCCAACTGATCTCTTGATGATCTGATCACACATAGACAGATGGTTATAAATTACCCCTATTTTTCCATTTGCTATAAGATAATGTATTTCATTTTTTTTTTTGCAATGGTCTACCTTTCAATGGTGCCCACCATGCTCTGTGCCACACAACTCTCTTCTGATGCACAAAAGTGAAGCTTCTGAGTCACTGGCTACCTTTAATGTTTTTCATGACTTGATTCTGAACCTTATTTTTCAGGATACTTCTTGCCATCCCACCATATACCCATTTTTATGGTGAAGTCACCATATACCAACATATATATTAACTCAGTTTGAAAAATCTTGTCAAATTCTTCATAGAATTTTTCTATTCCTTTCATGCTCTGAAGTAATTGTTGGGATTGAAAATGCAGTTATTTCCATGGGGGTCTTTTAGCCAATGTCTATCATTGACAATTGCAAGGTGAAATCCTCGTGTGCCATGAAGTTATGGTTCTTACTGTGTTAAGAATAAAAATCAACTTTATTAATTCTTTTAATTTGCTTGTCCAAGGATGCTATGCAAAAGGGACTATATAGGATCAAGGGCTATTCTGTGTTTCATGGTTAAAAAAAAAAGTTTTACACATAATAATTAAATTTCTGGTGATGCGCCTTTCATATTTTAGCTAGATTGGTCCTGGGATAGTAGATAAATAGTCTGCTTTGGGTTCATACTTGAAACCTTTGAAGAGCAATATTGTAAAGATAATAAATTGTGAAGGATTTAATAACTATGGTCAATACAATAACCGAACACAGTTCTAAAAGACTCATGACAAAAAATGCTATCCGCTTCCAGATAGAAATGGATGGACTTAGAGTGCAAACTGAAGAATATTTTATTCTCTCTTTTTCTTTTTATTTCCCTTCCAGAACATGGCTAATGGAGAAATTTGTTTTGTATGATTTTAAATTTTCAATGTGTTTTATATTTCTTACATTATTAATGGGTAGGAGGGAAAGAATCTGGAACTGAAAATAAAATGAGGAAAAAGAAACCTTTGCAGTTTGGTGAAGTCTTAGTTTGTATGTCGCTGCCTTAACCTTCGAGAATCCAGGGTTACTTGCATGTCACAATGAAGACATTTACATAGGATGTAAACAATAAATGAATAAATATTCATTTAACTCCACTGAACTGATGACATTTCTTAAGCTTGATGGTTTCAGAAGGAACGATAGCTTCATTTTCATTTCATTGTTTTATTGTGAATATCATTGGTCTTACTGCTGTACTAGTTCAGAAAATATCACTCACAGACGAACCAGCAAAGCAAAGGCCAAGATACTGTACTTGGGATGGCTTTAAAGTCATTTTAGGGGGTTCTGATATGGCTTGGCAAGCTTGGACCAGGAAACCAAAAAGTATGATTACAGTGTTAACTGAAGTGCAAAAGCATTTGATTTATACAATATTATCAGTAAATAAGGTTTTTTTTTGATGACCTACGATGATCATTGTGAATATCAACCACAATATTATGCTATATAAATCATATGGTTGTGAATAGCAAGCTATAGTTCCAACATTGGAACCAGAAGTTTAAAGGAAAGGTTAGGAAATGAGACTCGGATTGGTATGACTAATTCATATAAATGGATAATTAAGCATCTTTGGAATTATTCCTGGAAATAACCCATCTATAAAAGATGGTATTTTCCAAACTTCATCAAGGAGCCCAAGATCCATCCATAAAATTTTGTCAGGAAAACATCTATCTAAATTACAAAAAACAAAATTAGCTAAAATCTAATTAATCATAGCGTGTGTGTGTGTGTGTGTGTGTGTGTGTGTGCATGATGAAGTAATGTTCTAACAACAAAAGCTTTTAGTAATGGATAAGGAACATCAAAAAAGGAGAGCTAGATTGTAAGAGACTGGCCCATGTGTCTCCAGAAATGACCAGGGGAGAGGATATAATATAGAGTAAAATAAACATGGGATTCAGATTGTGAAGGCTTGGATTCAAGTCCAAGAACCACAGAATCCCAGATGATCTGGGTTCATCTAATGTCAATCCATCAATTAGCATGTATAAAGCTCCATCTGAGTCAGGCACTGCACTATGTCAGGAAGATATAAAGATAAAATCAAGCCCTCAAATAGCTTGTTTTCTGGCAGACGAAATAACATGTATGTATGTTAAGTATATACCACTCATACCTGAACCAGAATCACCATGATAATCTGACATGAAGCCATCAAGCCTGGACAGGATGACTTTTGCTGAGAAAAAGATACCACTTTGTGCCAAGTCAATCCATTCCACAGCTCTAAGTATATATGTGTGTATGTGTGTGTGTATGTATATGTATGTATATTTTGCCTCCTCAGTAAAATGTAAGCTCCTTAGTGATAGTAACTGTTGTATTTTGGTCTTTGTATCCCTAGCACTTTGCACAGTACCTGGCACACAGGAGGTGCATAACAAATACTTACTAAGTTTATTCTTCACCAGGCTAACTCCAGTCTCTTCAAATGCTCTTTATATGGAATGAAATTGATGCCCTTTTTCATTCTGTTTATCTTATCAATATCCTTCTTAAAAAATGATGCCCCACTGAACACAATACTCCACATATGGCCTGATCTGGGCAGAGTAAAGTGGGACTATCCCCTATTCTATGTTACTCTTAATACAAGCAATATAAGTAGGATAGGGCAGTTGGAGAGTAGAGGACAACATTTCCTTCTTGATCATGATCTCCATGTCTTATGCCTTAGGGTTGTTAGAGAGATCAAGGGAATGGGATCATAGGGTGCCAGAGGCAGGAGAAGGAGGTGATGGGATGGGATAGGTTGGTTCCACCACTGGCCAACATCTCTGGAGGTATTGTCATAGAGGGTGAGCCGTGGGAAAGGACAAGATGGTAGGTCCAAAAGCAGACAAGGATCTGCTTTTAGCAGAGATGAGGGGAGAAGAAGGATCATAGATCATTAACAGAGCTGGGAGGAAACCAAAAAGCCATCTAATTCTGACTCCTTCATTATACTGATGAGGAAACAAAGAATCAGTAAGATTAAGTGACTTGTCTAAGGATAATACAATTTGAAGTGACTTGACTCTAAGGCTAGCATGCTATCAGGAGTTCTTAACTTGGGGTCCACAGATTCCTACAATGAACCCATCTGTAGATTATAAAAGATCTATGATTTTTAAAAATATTTAATAGTATTTCATTATAATTGGTCTCCTTTAGTATTTTAGTATTTAGTATTTAGTATTTAGAGGAAATCATGGGAGAAGTCAAGCAGTATATTACTCATAGGCATGAATGGGGGAAGGGGATCCTAGAGAAAGTCAGTCAACAGGTGGTCTGGACTGTGATGTCCCCCAAACCTCTCATCAATCACAAAGGCATTATGATTAGGAAAGTTTACTAACCTTATATACATGGTTAGATGAAATTTGCTAAATGATAGTTTGCTAATTTTGCATTCCTTGCCTAAATGTAGCTGAACAAGCCAGTTATTGGGTACATAAGGACTCCTTGGTACAGACAGGTCAATCAGAGGTCAAACATGGCATCAGTTCTGTCATCTAGGTCCAACAACAGGTCAATCCTAATACCCATTTTTATTTTATTCATTTAAAAACTATGACTCTGAGAAGGGGCCCATCATGGGGCTTCCCCAGGTTGCTTAAGAGACCCAGGACACAAACAAGATGAAGTACTCTGAAACTAGACCAAGTTTCCTAAGAGATGGGCTGCCTTCTTTCTCTCTTCACTATACCTTACAGTTGGGCATTTTTTCTTGAGTAATAGGTCACACCATCTGAGATGGTTCCTACCTACACTCTGACCTTAATTGAATTTGCTCCAGGGGCCAGCATTCCTAGTTATCATTTTATTTCTTGTAGATCAAGATCATGTGATCTCTCTTAGTTGCCATAGCATCCTGTTGACTCTTAATGAATCTGAATTCCAATAATTCCAATCCAATTTTTTTTTAGAATTCCTCTTTAGTCCCAAAGTCCCATCTTATTCTTGTAAATTTGAATTTTTGAACCAAAAAGACTTTACATTTATCCTTATTAAATCCCATATAATTCTATAGGACTTTGAGCAAGCTATTGCATTTTTTCTTAGCCTGTTTTCTCACCTATAAAATGAAAATGATGTATTTTCACTACATATTATGGTTACTGTTATTGTAGCATTGGCACTAACTTTTAGAGGGAAAAATATCTCTCAATGTAGAAAAAGAAATTTAATCAAATGTGAAGGAAATAACATTGGATTCTTTTTGTTCTAAATCTATATTCATTAAGCATCTTTCTAATTTCTAGTTTGGCCTCCTAAAGGGGCACCTAACCAAGAAGAAATTCCTTGTACATATGCTCAGTGCCAGTCCCCAGACCTGACACACTTCCTACTACAAATTAACACATTTATCTTCTAGTTTATACATCTGTCTCATACAGGTTCTGTTATCATGATTAGATTCTCCTGTTCATTCCTGAGTGAATAGATAAAATATTTTCTGAACCAGGAAAGATGAAGTCTAGACTCTGGACCGTTTCAAGAGAAAAGTCACCCCATGAGGCTCTGGCAAAAATAGGCTACCAGACTTTCCTTCCTATGGCCACCACATGTTATCATACAGTGATACCTTCAAGGATCATGGAGGCCTCTAGGGCATTCTGCCCCTATAGTAATTGCCCCCAACCTGCTAGGCTTTGGAATGTCCACTGTCAGCTTTTTGGTCTTCTCGTTCACTACTAGACCATCTACAGTCAGTAGCTCCTCTGTTCAATTCTATTTTGCTGCTTCTAATCAGCTATGAACTTCTAAAAAGAGAAAGTCAAACTTCATTCAAGAAACATTTATTGTACTCATATCTAAAGTAATAGTCAAGAGGCTCTGGGTAAGGATATGAGAGTCTTTGTTATGATAAATGTTTCAACACATCTAAGTTGGAATTTAGCTTCAGATGCCTTGCTTGCTTTGATTTACCCTTGATTCTCAGTAGTTTTTGCTAAGCGAGGTTGTTAGACAAAATGAGGTGTTTTTGGAAAGGCACATTGCGGAAGAATAGCTGATACTGAGTAGTTGTGTAACAAGTCACTTAGCTCCTCAGTGCCTCAGTTAATTCTCTAAGACTGTAAATTGTAGATTGGGTGCTGACCTTCATTGGTAAATGGAATTTTCTTACCAGAAGTATTTGATACCATTGAAATTATAGAGCTCGTTCAAAGTAAAACTGAGAGGTTTCTGAACATTAGCCCAAAATTTGTATTAAATCAGGCAACTAGAGAAAAATCTCTCTTATGGTTTACACTCAGGTTTTGGGGAGAAGAGAGGGAGGGAGAGAAGGAAGGTATGTCAAGAAGTTAGCCAGAGGCATTCAATTAAATTCAACAAATATCTATTTTCTGGGAGCAATGCATAGTGTTATGATTGCAAATGCAAAGCAGAAGTCATTGCCTCTCAGGAGGCAATAATCTAATGAGGGGAGTGGGCTAGGGATATAGCATTTACATAGTAAGTATTAATACAAGATAGAAAGTAATAGGAGCAAATGAGAGATCTGGAGAAAGTGCTGGGGAAAAAATAAGTTGGTTTAAAAAAATACTTTCACTGGATAGATGGTGAAGGTTTCATGAAGGATATAGTTCTGAATTGGGCCTCAACAGGTAAAGATAAGGAGGGACTATACTTCAGATATAGGGGATAGTCTATGTAAATACATTTCCTCTAGAATATAAAGCTCATGAAATGGGTAGATAGAATGCAATAAAATTATAAAGGTAGGATGGAGCCAGATTGTAGAAGGCCTCAAATGTCAGGCTTGTAATTGAATTTCTGACCCCACCACTCAAATGAAATTGCGCTTTCAAAGGTCAGCAATGACCTGTTAGTTGCTAGATTTAATTGTCTTTTCTCAGTTCTCATCTTCCTTGACCTTTGTTCATTACTCAACACTGCTGAGGTTCCCAATCTGCTCTCTCCTCCCTTGACTTTGCTGATGTGACTCTCTTTAAGTCTTTCTGTGGATATGGTCTGATCACTCCTCAGTCCCTACTGTCTTTACGAAAACTATAAATGCTTTAGGGCGGCATTTAAGAGCCTCCATACTCTGACTTCAGTCTACCTTTCCAGACTTACTTCATGTTATTCCCCTTCACATACTTCACATCCCATGACTAAAACACATGCCCTCCTTATCTTTACCTTGAAAACTCTTCTCTTTCTTCAAGGTTAAACTCAGGTCTGTAAGTAAAGCTTTCCCTAGACTCCTTGTTTCAATAAGGGCATCAGGGAAAATGTTCTCTTCCTCCTCATATATTCCTAGAGCACTCTGGGGTCTCTTAGCTCTCCCTTGTCTCTCTTTTTCCTCTGTGTATATCACTTGACATAGATGATGAGGTTGATGCATGCATTGCCAGAGCTAGCTTAGCGTTCGAAGTGTTCCAAAAGAAAGCGTGGGAGAAAAGAGGAATTAGTTTGCCTACCAAACTGAAGGTCTACAGAGTCATTGTGCTGAAGGAGCTAACTCATATAAAAAGCTTCCTATTGTATACACCAAGGAAAATCTAAACTCCCTAGACTTGGCATTCAAGTTCTCCAACAAAATAATACCCACTTTATCGTATTTCACTCATCATATATTTGAGTGCCCAATTGGATGGTCATTGTCTGTACTCATTTTGCTTTTTGTCACTTTCATGATTTTTCTCATACTAATTCCTTTAACTGGCTGGACCTGTGACTCCTGCTAATATATGCTGAAATTCTAGCCATCCCTCAAGATGCAAAGCTGTGGCTTGGAAGGACAAGGTCTATGGCACAATATGTGGCTGACGTGGAGAAAAGGAGAGAGCATCTGAATGTATTGCCCACTCACTCCTTGGCACTTTCTCCTTCCTTGGTTAAGATCTCTTCCTACCTCTTTGTTCCTTCTCTGTCATCTTCATTAACGGAGTCTTCCTCATTCTACCTGCTTAATAATATAAGGAACTGCCCAAGGTTCTCTTCTTGGATTAATCTGAGTTCTCTTTCTTTCTCTCTGTTTCTGTGTTGTTTCTGACTCTCTGTCCCCTTTCTTCGTTAGTTATCTCATCTCTTCTACTATTTGTTGTTGTTTACTATCATCTCTATATATCTGACTCTGACTTCCCTTCTGACTTTCAAATCTTCATTTCCACCAGCTTGCTGCATGTTTACTTGTAGGTCATCTAAGATAGGACATGTTTACCACCTACAGTGCTAGAAAACAGCTTTCTGTTTGAGTGTCTCATGCTTTATACATGATTAAAGGTACTTATGATTACCAAAAAGAAAAAAAAACCCACCTTTTTATACTTAAAATCACAGTGACTTTGTTTGTAATAGGGGAAAAAAACAGGAAATAATTTATGTGTCTATCAATAAAAATTTATTAAGACCTAATATGTGCCAGGCACTGTGCTAAGCTCTGGGGATACAAAAAGAAGCAAAAAACAGTCCCTGACCTCAAGAAGTTCACAACTGAATGTGCCCAACAATTTTGTGAGCAAATTGTACATTAATGTAATAAATATTATTGTATCACAAAAATGACAAACATAAAGAATACAAAGAAATTCAATTCAATAAGCATGGATTGAGTACCTACTTTTTGCAAGATGCTTTGCTTGGTGCTTAGGATCCAAAGATAAAAAAACAAATAGTCACAGCCCACATGGGACTTGCTTCATCTTGGAGAATGAAACATGTACTCAGATAATTAAATATAAAACACAGAAAGTCATTTGGGGGTTATGAGGTTGTAAGAGCCCTAGAACCTGAGAGGATCAGGTTGGCAGCTAAGCCTAGCCTTGAGTGAAGGTAGAATTCCAAGAGACAGAAATAAAGGAGGAGAGCACTCTAGGCCTGGGGAAGAGCCTCTGCTGTAGGTGCAATGTTGTTCAGCTTGGGAACAGGCAATAGGCTAGTTTAGCTATGGTTTGGAGCATATGAGGTTAAGAAAGGGGAAATAAGTTTGCTAAGGCAGACAGGAACCAGAGGGGAATAGGCTTTCGATGGCTGGATAATTTATATTTTCTCTTAGAGGAAATAGGGAGAAAAGATTCTAGAAAAGGAAAATGATAACAAGAAGAAAGTATATCAGGACAAGCCCAGGGAATGAAAGAATAGGAACAAGGAAAGAGAATAGAAGGGGAAACAGGCAAAATAGATGTCGTTACAATTATCTTGTGACAGCAAATATACTTTTCCCCTTTTTCATAAACTGTAGATTGTAATTTCTAAATTCATGTATAATTTTTATTTCATTTCTTTAATACATGTGATTTTAAGGGTGTTCATTTTATAATAAAAATATTTACTTAAATAATAATAAAATATACCCTATAATAAATCATGTAAACCTGGGACCCATCTGGGCTCCCATATTTTTTAATTGCATATGCAAAACATTTCATGAAAGCCTAGCCCCAAGATCCCTTGAGAAAGCATCAAATGGATTGGCCTTCGGCATCTCTCAGGGTCTAATTTACATTTTAAATAAGACTCCTCTTTACTTTTTCAGAAAATCCTGGCTTGTGGTTAATCTCACCTCTGGAGCCCCTGCCACCTACCTTTCTACTGAGCAGCTCTGGCTCAATGTTAGGAGATAGCATCTGTGTCTTATGCAGCAACATCATAGTGTTTAAAGCTGGAAGGCACATGGGACCTTAACAGATTCGTGCATCCCCCTCACCATTTTTGTTTTTGTTTGAACTTGTATCCCAGTGCCCAGGGCAGTGTCTGGCTCTTAGTAAGAGATGAATAAATGCTTACTGTCTTGACTCATTTTACAAATGGAGAAACCGAAGCCTGAAAGGTAAAGTGTCTTGTTCAAGGTGACATAGACAGTAAAAAACAAACCTAGGATTCAAACCAAGGCCCTCTGACTCTACGTCCCATAATTCCTTGCACCAGACTCCATTACCTCTCACAAGTTAAATCCCAGATGTATCCAAATTAAATAATTTAAAATTTCCAAGTTATCATGAAATTTAAAAGATTCATTTTTTTTTTTAGTGAAAAATCATTGTGCACAAAAGAATGGTCATTTCTAATTCATGTGTATGAGGTAGCATCATTTGTCAGAAAAAGCTTGCTATTCAAAGGTTAAAGTCTAGGACTCAGATCTTAGCTGTGATATTTATAGGATGTGTGACCTTGGGCAAGTCACTCCCCTACCCTGGGCCTTGGTGACCTCATCTATAAAATGAGGGAGGGAGTTCTAAAGTCTTTTCCAGTTAGTTATAAATCCTCTTGTACCTTCCTATGACTTTAGACTTTTGTGTTAAGATTGCTTCTGCACTTACATCTGCACAGTTATTCATTCTTGCTAGACAAAGGACTCTTTCTCTGCCTTGGCCCAGTGGAAATATTTCAAATGTTTGAAAAGGGAATATGAAACTTCTCAAATTTAAAAAGCATCTTCAGTCTGTTGGGTTTTAATCCTTCTCCAGGGAGCTAATCAGCGCAGACTAAATCTTTTAATCCTTTACTTACTTCAATACTTCCAGAATGTGTGATTTTGCAATTGCGAGGAGGGCAAAAGTGGGGGGAGGCAGAACACTTGGGTACAGGTGTTCTCTCCACTGATGCAGATTGCAACCTTTCTATGACTTTTGACTTGTAACCTAGGAGATGATGTTCAAAAGCTGCTGTCACCAAAAAATTCTCCCTGCAGCCTTTCTGATGCTAAGCCCTTCCAAATTAAATGGGCTGGTCCTAAAACACCAGAGGCACCTATTCTCTGGAATCCTTTACAGCCAGATAGGAACAGTTGAAGTTTTCGCTCACTGCCATACCATGATGAGGAATAAGAGGGCTGAAGTGGTGAAATCTCTGGCTTGGGGAACACAAAAGCACCAATAATGTGCTTTTCTTGACAGCAGGGACTTTCTTTTTTCAACTTTTCTGTATATTTCCAGTTGTTGGCACAGTTCCTGGGCACATGCTAGATACTAATAAATAAATGCGTGTTGACTCATTCACAACTCATGTTTCTATAATGTTCTGCTTGCAAAGTGCTTTACTCCCGAAACTCCTGTAAGGTTGATCTCCATTTCATAATGAGGAAACTGAGACAAAAAGAGCCTAAGTGACTTGTTCAATCTCAGAGGGTTAGAAGCAGGTTTTAAACCCAAATCGTTCAACATTATGTGCCCTACTCTTTTCTGTATAGTGCCCTTGCCCTGTACAACAAGGAGTAGGGAAGCCAGGTTGGGATGCTTCGATGGCTAGATGGCATGTGGCTCAGGTCACTGAGTGGTCAGGAAGCTGAGGATGGGAAAGCTACTTTACTCCCTCAGGAGATAATCAATGAAAAACAGAATAGGATTCAGGAAGTCCTGCTTACATCGCTCTTTCCTCTCAAATTGGCTTCCTGTATGCCTGGCTAATGTACAGGACTAGCGCACATTTGTCTGGCTTAGGACGATAGAGAAATGTAGGGCTGGGTCTGCATTCAATTTCCCTTTTAAGCATAACAGAAGGAATCATTCACTTCAATCCCTGCTCCCTAAGGATGGTTTCTCTCTTGCCTTGGCTTCCCTCCATCCACCCAGCCCAGCTGAGTTCAGGAAAGATAAGACCTCATTAAGAATATTTTTTTGATGTTAAAATAAAAAGGTCTCAAGAGAGACCTTCCTTCTGCTCTCGTTTCTGACAATGACCATGGTGCAGGAGCAATAAGAACCATAATTCCAAGACTCAGAACTGAAAGGGATCTTAGAGACAATATGGTTTAAAACCCTCATTTTGTAAGTGAGGAACCAAAGCTCAGAAAGAAGAAAGGGCCAGCCTGAGGCCAGCCATGATTTCTAATGCTCCAGTCTGAAGGTCATTCTTTTTCATGATATTCTCTCTCTTGTTTCAAGCAGCAGCAGCAGAGAAAACCAATGTAACCAGTGGAAAGGCCATTAGAGCTTATAGCACTATAGAAAAGTGAGTTATAACAATCCTCACTTATGTGATTGCGGGGGGGATGGATATGTGACTTTGGGAGCTCCTAGTGAAGAGCCTGCCTTACCAATGTGGACCAGCAACTTCTCTGCACGTTATCATCTGATGAGAGGCCTCTCTGCATACTAAGCTAGGTTGGTCATCTCTCAAGGCACAGACACAGAATCACAGAGTTACCTGTAGCATTGAGTTTAAACAGCTTGCCCAAGGTTCGTTGCTGGCTCAGAGACAATCAGTCTCTACCTAGTAATGATGCTGATTATCAACATGAGTATGGCATTTTTCAATTTACAAAGAATGTTTTTCATCTACTAGTTTATTTGATCCTCTCAATAGTCACACAAAACAAGTTGGTGTGTGTGTAAATTAAATAACTAATTTACAATTGGAAAAGCTGAAGATCACACAGATTAATTGACTTGCCTAAGGTTGCACTGCTACTAAGAAGCGGAGCTAGGACTTGAATGCTAGGCCAAACTCCTGGTTCCTAGATCCAGCAGCTCTACTCCTTTTTAACCTCTCACTCCAGGAATGCCACTCCACTTCTTTGTGGACTATCTCTTCTCATTGGAGAGCTCCTAACTGGAACTTCCATTTGAGAAAATGCCTGGAACTGCCAACAGCTCACTTCTCTCCTTCTCCACTCCTGACTCTCTGGCCTTTTCCATTTCAGATCCCTTGTGTCTCTAGGACCTCCACTCCCACTACTTTTCAGTTCCTTTTCATCTGCTTTCATCCCCCATTAAAATGTAATCTTTTTAAGGTTAGAGACCAGAATTTAGTGCTTTGCTCCAGCACAAAGCAAACACAAATGCTTGTTGACTCCTGATTGACTGTTGCTACACTGGGCTACTGCTTGCTCTTAAATCTAAATTCAGAATATTCAGTGGCATCACCTGAAAAACCATCTTGAGATTCTTTTCTATAGTCACTTCAAAACTGACCTGGAAATATTACTCCTTTCCACCCAGATAAATAACGCCATGATCCATTGTAATCAAGGTAGGGACAGCAAATAATTTCAGGCTATGGGGACTTCTGTGAACTTCATTCTAAGCCAAAATACAAAGCTATGTGCTATGGGGGGAAAAGCACTTGACTCTGACGCAAAAGGCATGGATTTGAATCCCAGCTCAGGAACTTATTATCTCTATCATCCTAGGCAAATCAGTTTGTACCTCTAACCCTCATCTAATTCTCATCTGTAAAATGCAGATAACTGCGAGAAAAGACAGTATTCCACCGAACTACTGTGGGAAGAGTACTTTGCTACTCTTAAGGTATCATAGGAATGGAAACTATTATTACTTTAATTACAACTGAATCTTTGGTACTAGAAGGTACACAGGGACCTAAGATAAATGCATAAATTTGGGAGCCAGAAGATTTCAAGTTACAGGTATTCATCCTGCCAGAGTTTTCACCCAGTTTTAACCAAGTTAGAGCAGAACCTTGGTTTACAAGTAACGTGGTTTACGTGTGCTTCGCTGGATGAGGAAAAATTTGTTCGCAAAATTTGTCTTGCAGGACAAACAAAAATTTGCAGTATGAACATCATGTTTGGACTTGAGCACCTCCCCTGAAGAGATGACGTTTAATGATGATGCAATGTCACATTTCTGCGACATTGTGAAAAGATGTCAAAAACAAGTGTCGTTAGATAGATCCTAGTCAGAAGTGAATGTAAAGAAAACACAATCAGTGAATCAAAACATGAAAGTGACTCTAAGAAATGAAAAATAAGTGAAGGTAGTAGTGCTAATCTTACTTTTGGTGAAGGTAGCATGAGAGAGAACACTGCCCTCGTTGAAATCTCCAGAGTTCTCATAGAAGGAGATGCTTTTTCCAAGCGATAACCCTTCTTCCTCCTCCTCCCTCTCATCTCCCTCACATCAGCTACAATTCTTCTCAAATGTAAAGTGCAGGTTAATTTATTTTATTTTTGATTTATATTGTATATTAATCATTGCTATTGTATTATGGTGCATTGGGGACAAAAAAATTACTTAAAATTATAAATAACTATTTTTGTATGAATATTTTTGGGAATATGGTACCGATCATCTGACTTTACATTATTTCCTATGGGAAAACTCACTTTGCAATAAGAACAAATTACATGATGAACAGAATCTTGGAATGAATTAAATTTGTAAACTGAGGTTCTACTGTACTTCCTTGTCTCTTCCCTTCAGTTTAATCACCTATTAAATAGAAAAGACAGTGACTTATTAGCTGTGGGACCTTGAGTTACTTAGTTTTTATAAACTTCAGTTTCATTATCTGTAAAATGGGGCTTACATCCCCTGCAATTTACTTCACATGGTTGCAGATGAGAGTTACACAAAATGAGAATGGTACAGGGAAAGAGTAATAGATCTGGAGTCAAAGGAACTGTGTTTCAATGCCACCTTTACTTCTTACTACCTGTGTATGATCTATAAAACTTTGAAGAAGTTGCCCAAACTCTTTTAGGCTCTGTTTCTTTATCTGTAACAAGGGGGAGGGGGTTGGAGGAAGATTAAGGCCAGATGGTCCCTAAACCCTTTTCAAGTTCTAAACATATGAGCATATCCTCCTAGGAAAATAAATATGCTTCCTAAAGAATAGGAGACTTTACAGGGCTCTGATTTCCTTAACTTGGGCACACCATCTCCATCTGTAGACTGTAGCTCCCTGGGCCTTTCTTAATGGTCTTCCCGAATTGCTGCTACATTAAAAAAAAAAAGGCCCATGACCAGGCTTCTGGTGAGGGGTTCTGCCTACTTAGTCAGATTGGTAGTCACTCAAACAGAAGACATGTATAGTCTGTTGCCAGGCTTGGACTTACTTGAAACATTTCCAACTTAGTTGGACATGCCAAAACTCATAGTCTCGGGGAAGAAACTTTGAGAGCCTGGGGTCACCTCCAGGGTACCATGAGGCCTGAGGAAAGGTATTTAGTGGTGCAACATAAGGCAAATAAAGATAAATATGATGCAAAATTGTCATTTTCTGAAAGATTTTAAGCAACAGCAAAACCCTTAAAAATACTGCAAAATCTTTTTTGCTAAATTAAAAAAAAAAAGCCAGATGGTTTGTCCAATCTGCAAAGTAGGTTTAATTTAATAGTTGTTTAAATATGCCATGTATTTTAAACACCCAGTACATCTGCTAATTAACGCTGTACGATTTCTCAAGAGCTTCACCAGCAGTTGTTTCCATTTCACCTCTGACACAAGAGAATGTGAAGAAAATGAATCTTGCTTCATTCCCAAATTGCGGCCCTCTGACTGTGTGTGAAATCTCTCATCTACCTCACCCTATTGTGAACTGAGTGGAAAAAGATTAGTATAATTTCTCCAGTGTTAGGTGAAAAGGACAAGAGCAATTCTGCTGCCCCTATGTGCTCTGCATTCCATCAGCCACTCAGATGTGGAGATGAATTAATAGATCCATTGCAATTTGTGGTGCTAACATTGACATAGAGGATCCAAAAAGAGGTTTAACAAGAGTCAGACCCATGGGGAATAGACATTGTACTCTTCTCTGCATACTCTAGGCTCCAGTCCAACTAGATTGCTTGATGGACCCCATTGATACCCTATGATCTCCCATCTCTGATGCTTTGCTTTGTGAATGCCTACCCATCTTTTAAAGCCCAGTTAATAAGCATTTATTAAACATCCTCTTTGTGCCAAGCACTGTGCTAACTGCTGGAGATACAAAGAAAGGCAAAAGATAGTCTTTGCTCTCAAGGAATTCACAATCTAATGTGAGTGATAACATGCAAACAACTATAAAGTACAACGTACAAGCAAGCTATACGCAGGGTAAACTGTAAATAATTAAGAGAGAGAAGGCCTTACAATTAATGGGGATTAAGAAGGCTTCCTGTATAAAGTGAGATTTTAACTTGGGACTTGAAGCCAGGGATGCCAGGACATGGAGATAAAGAGGGAGGACATTTCAGCATGAGGGACAAGCAGTGAAAGTGCCCAAAATTCAAATCCTACTTCCTCCAGGATGACTTCCTTAGGCTCCCATCCTTAAGATGGTAATAACTTTCCCACTCTCTGACTTTACATAGCACTTTATTTTTCAGTTCTCTTATACACTTATGAATTACTTTGTATTAGCATTATCTGTGTATATAACATATCTCCTTACTAGACTAAATTCCCTGAGGATAGAGATTGTGCCCAGCTATACTTTGTACTACTTAGTGAAATGCATACAGTAGGCACTTTAATGGTTGCTGAATTCACTGGAAGGGTGCCATATAGCACTGAGACACAATCTTCTCCCCCTTTCCCCTCTGAGAATGATACTGCAGGACTTTAAAATTTAGAGCTAGAGATGAACTTGCCCCAGGTCAGACAGACAGTGATTAGCTGGGTCATCATTTAAACCCAGATCCTCTGTCCCCATCCAGTGCTTCACATCCCAGGACTCCAAGTCTACTGTCTCCTCCATTACCTATGCTGCTACCTTCCTGATTTCTGTTTATAAAGTTCTTTCCTCACAATAACCCTGTGAGATAGGTAGGTAGTATGAGTATTGTATACTGTATATTGTATATATACAGCTAGCAAATGTCAGATCCCATATTCAAACCTTGGTTGCCTTCATTCAAATCCAGAACTCTTTTTATTCTACCACACTGCTAACTAGTATAAAATTAATTCAGTTCCATTAAACCTGAGAAGTAGGGTTTATCTCATGCAGAGGTAGAATGAGTATTGGAGTTAAGAGTATTGGGAAGGCCAGACTCCACTCCAAATGCTTCCCTTACTGCTAGACTCCACCATTTGTCAACAGCCAAGTCATTTTTACCCAGAGAGATCTTGAGCACTAGACATACCAGAAAGAACTGTTACTACTGAGGGCTTCTGAGACTCCAGTGTCTCTTGTGACAAATGAGGCCACCACACGGGCAGACATTGGCTAGAAGACTTGCCAGGTAGCTCCATCCTGGAATATGATGAAGTGAGCTCAAATAGATTCCTGAGAGGAATTGTTAAATTTTTCAGGGTAAATACTCATACCTCAGGTATTGACAAAGACTACAAACAGATCTTGGTTTATTGTTTTGATGATTGTTTAGATTTAAGAAAGTGATGGAGATATATTAATAATGTAAATTAAATGTAAAAGCTTATCATTTACAATTTTGGTTATTAGAGAGTTGGTTGTTAATCATTTCCCAATACACTGTTATACTCATCGAATATGTTTTTTTTTCCATCAGACCTTTCACTTTTCTTGGTTATTAAAGAACCTTAGAGCTCCAAGTACATTGACTATGAATATTATAAGAGATGATACAGGCATTCTTTACATTAAGGAAATCCAATATATGAACATTTAGATTGCAACCAAAGAAACTGAATATTTTTCCATTTGACAAAAAAGTTTTCATTTTGCATAGTTGTTTCACTTACTGATGTCATACTGAACATCATATTCAATATAGCAAACTTATTTATTAATAGACATTTACATAGCACTTTATGGATATTAAAGCACTATATGGAGACTATTCCATTTGATCCTCATGAGAAAATAAAATCCCAACAATATGCAAATATTTCTATGCTCCTATAAATAGATAAGAAACCTGAAGCTCAGAAGAGCCAACTGTATGTATGTCCTCAGCTTATAAGAGCCTAAAATATGTAGTGGGTAAGAAGCAGAGCCAAGACTGAAATCCATGTCCTTGAATTTCCAGGTCAGGACTCTTTCCACGCCACCATTCCGCCATGAAAGAAAACCATCCCACCACACTTTCATATCAAACGACATAAAGTTTAGAGATGATCACTATCATCACCTCCCTCTCACAGTACATTGCATAGTGCTAAATCATATAGTAGTCAATAAATTTTCTCAACGTGTACACACAGAAGTTGAACACAGTGATTTAACTGTATCAATCAAGGGCAATTCAGACATTTTCTTTAGATCCTAAGGGGTCCAACTGAAATTATAGAAGAGGATAACTGACAGGAATTGAGATATCAGAATGTTTTGGTGCTATCAAAAAATGTAATGAACCAGGGGTTAGTAGACTTGGATTACAGTCCTGAATGAGCTCAGTTAAGGAATTTCCCTTCTTTGTACCTCATTTTCTGACTCTGTAAAAGCAGGAGTTGGTTTTCCCAGCTCTGGTCTATCCCCCTTTCCATGCATCCTTCACATCACTGTCCAAGCAAGTTCCCTAACACACTAGCCTTATCATAGTGGTTATTTAGCATCTAACAAGGATATGAAACTTGGATCTGTCTGGAGCCTAACTTCTTAGCCTTATCTCCTATGTTCTAGACAAATAAAATTGCTCCTGGTTCCTGTTCTTGTCCTGCCTCCTCCTTTCTCCATGCCTTTGCTCATTCCATTCCTTATGCCTAAAATACAATCTTCCTCTCCCTTTCTTTGTCTGATCATGTTCCTTCCTTCCTTCAAGGTAGGTGCAATCTCCTCTATGAAGCCCTCTTTGGATCCTCCCACTTCCCTGGTGAAAATGATCTCTCCCTCCTCACATTTCTTAGAGCACTTTACTGGAAACCATTTCTCTGCACTTATTCCCTCTTGTATCATAATAATTGGTATTGCCTCCCCCCACTTCCATTAAGTCAGAAACTCCTAAAGAGCAGAATTTGTGTTTCTATCTTTGTATCATTAGTACCTTGCATTAGTATACTTGATGATCACTTGCTGAATTGACTGGAATTGCCTTCTTTTAGGAGACAGGAAACAATGGAACGTTGTGTCTTAGGTTCTGCGTTTCCCACTCCTCTCCTATTTAATTACCAAGGGGAGGGAGGGAATTATAGGGGCTGCTTTTCCCGTAAAACCCTAGGAATCTTACAGCAAGAGGAGACAAGGTCACTGCACCAGCTGAAAGAGGAGTGAGGAGGGACGGACGGGGTGTACTATCCCATCTGTCCGTGCACACACATCTGTGCCTCACAGCTGGAGGAAGATGGCTAGAAAAATGATTGTGTCTGCAGTTCCCTTTATTCCCCTTACAGCATGATCCTTCTTGACTTTTGTGTCCAGCAATTCCTCACTCATTACCGTACTTCTCTCTCAAAGGTTGCTAGAGTTCTCTGTTGAGTTCTTGCCTTTGCTCATTTTTATTATTAATTTTGATCTAAAGGGACTCAAGTTGAGGCTGAGGAGTTGATAGCTCCCTGGGGAGAACATAGGAGGAATGGAACTCAGGTTACATGGCCTAACACTGTCATTCTGCATTCCACGTATTAGCTTTACTTAAATAATAATATTATTAATAATAGCTAATATTTATATAGGGCTTACTATATGCCAAGCATTGTGCTAAGTGCTTTACAAATATTATTCATTGATCCTCATGACAACCCTGGGAGGTAGGTACTATTATGATCTCCATTTTACAGATGAGGAAACTGAGGCAGAAATTAAATGACTTGCCCAGGGTCATACAGCTAGTGAGTGGTTGAGGTTGGATTTGAATTCATCTACCTGTCTCTAGAACCAGCACTTTATTCATCAGGATCAAGATGGAAAAGACCTCAGTCTGCCCTATTGCCCCTCTCCCTGAGCCTCATTTTACAAATAAGTAAATTGGGGCTCAAGGAAGTTGTGTCATATAAAGGTCATATAAATAGGAAGAATTTGGACCCAGGTCCTTAACTCCAGAACCACATCTCCTTCTATTGCACTATACTATCTGTTAAAGACCTTAACTTAAAAAGGTCAAGGTCTCCCATTGCCTCCTGGGCTATCTCCAGTCATCCTGATGAATATATGTCCACTGTACTCAGATGTCTCCAGGGGAGAAAGCGAGGCTGGTGACTTTGTACAGGCTCCCTCACTTAAATCCAATGCATTTTCTTTATGCTCTTCTTCCAGATAGAAGGATAAGTAACAACTGCCTCCTATAGTATGGAGGGGAAAAAGCTTTCCTACAGACAAAGCTACTTTTTTTTCTAGGCTGTAGGATTTACAAAGCACTGTCCTTACAAATAACCCAGTTGGCTCAGTGTTCAAGAATTTAGAATTTAGGTAATTTAGGTTCAGAAGTCACAATTTCATTTGAATCATCTCACTAAAAAGTTCTCTAGCAGTTTATAAGAAACCCAGACTAAAGATTCTAGAAGAAAATATATGTAACATTTGTTTTGAGTTTCTAGCATTCAGGTCAATACACCACCACTATCTAAATCTTTGTTCCTTTGTTCAGAAGCCTACATAATCATATTAATAAGTCTCTGAAAGGAGACAATGAACTGCATAGCATGGGGGAGCTATGGAGCCAGTGTTTTGGATCCCTGAAGATTCCTCCATATGGGCCTTTTCTGCAGCGTCTTTCTCTGATGAATTTTTCCAGGGCCAGGCAATTCTTCCTAGGAGGAAGGAAAATCATTTCTGCTGTTTCTTTCCCCCGAGGTCTATGCTGGCTGTCTGGCAAAAAGCCTTTAATAATGCATACATGTTGGGTAGGGGAGGGTCACACATGAATAAAACAGTAACTGCTCTCATCTCTGAGATGTGAGGCCTGAAAAATCAGGGCCAGGGGAACAAACCAGATGGAACACAAATTAGAATGAGCTTTCCTGCTTGCACCAAGAATTGGGAATGTGGATGGTCAAGGCCCACAGCATCTCTACAAAAGCAAGTGGTAAGCAAATCACTTTCACTGATGGAGTATGGTGAATCTATACAGAGAGTCAAAGTATTATGGGACTTAGGTTTGAAAGGGCCTTGGGGATGGTCTAGGGCAATCTCCTAATTTCTTAAGTGAGGAAACCAAGGGCTGGATAAATAAAAGAGGCAACTTGTCCAAGTAGAGAAAGCACCTGATTTAGAATACTAAGAACAGTGTTGTCCCAAGTGTGTTACTCATGTGACTTTCAGGCCTCAGTTTCCTCAGAGGTAAAATGAGAGGGTCAGACTAAACCTACATGGAGGATCATAGATTTGAGGCTAAAAGGGATGTTGCAGGCTATCTAGTCTAAATTATTTATCTTATAAATGAGGAAACTCAGGCCCATGGAGGTTAAATGACTTCTAGGTAATATGCATTAGAGGAAGGATTTGAATCTACATCTACTGACAGGGGTTTTTAACCTTTCTCTTTATTTTTTTATGGACCTCTTTGCAAATCTGACAAAATTTAAGACTCCCTTTTCAGAATAATATTTTTAAAATCATAAAATAAAATCCATAGAATTACAAAGGAAAACAATGATATTGAAATATAGTTACTAAAATCCACACACACACACACAGAAACACACACACACCCAAGTTAGTAGACGCCAGATTAAGGATCTCTAAGGTCCCTTACTATTCTCAGTTCTATGATCCTATAAATGACTAAAATAATTATAAATGACCTACAAGTGACCAAGGTCATTCACTGATTTAGTGCCAGTCAGTGATTCTAAGGCTAGTTAATTCTTTCTCTTAGTCTCCATAATATTTTTCTGAGAAAGACAGAGGAAGTTATATGTACACTTGTTCTGATCAGTCCTATTTTTTTGCTATCAACTGAACATAACTCAAGAAAGCTCCTTATTATTTTTTAATCCAATAATACTATCGATAGCATGATAGGGAAATACACATACCTGAAAGAAAGAAAATGAATCCACACACCTTTAGCACTATCCATTCTTACCATTAACAGAGTTAACAGTTAGCAGAAAGGGCTGTCAAATATATAGAGGCTAAGAGAGTAAAGGACAAAAGTATGCCATAGAAAAAGAACCACTTAGGTGGTATGCCTGAGACATTCTTCTCAACCCTTTTCTCAATTTGGAGGTAGTTAGGCTTTACTAATAAAATCACCAGCAGAGGATCCATTGATGCTGGTGATCTGACCTAGTCATTAAGGTTGAGAACCTCAAGGGAAGACAGAGAGTTATGTAAGGAAGACACAGCATTAGTGAACCTGTATGCAATCATTAATTGTATAAAAGAGATTGAAGAAATTATCTTGAGGCTAGTAATTGATGGAGTCAGTATGTTTGGAAGTGAGACCCTGGGTGTTTGTGATGCAACATAGTAAAAACAGTGTTTGAGTGTGATAAGGAGGTAGAATTAGTTTTTGGCTTAAACAATGGAGTTGATGAGAGAGTGATTAACACAACTGTGTAGAAGCTGAGGAAATATTAGTTATGAATCAGTGAGTGTTGGTGATAGTTACATGAATGTAGTTTTTGGTTCAGTGGCCTAGACTACAAACTCCTTGAAAGCTCAGAAAAATGCTATTCAATTACCTCACATCTGTCAGACGCTATAATTGCTCTGGAGGAGTCAACACCAAGGCTGGAGATGCACTCAAAGTAACTGGCTGGACACTTAGAGAGTACCTGTGTGCTGACTTTTCAGTCACTCTGATACTTTTATAAAACAAGCCCTGACCTAGAAAGAGAGACTCAAACTTCCCAGGAATATTTTCTAAAAAGCTTTGCACGTGATCCTAGATTTAGTTCTTTCAGGAATCAGAAATAGAGGCCCAGACAGGTTACATGACTGGCTCAGAGTAAACAGCATAATTCATATCCAACAATTCCAAATGCAAGATGCTTTCTATCATATTAGGACCTCAGTAGGGAGGGTCTTGAACAGACCTGCCTGCCCAGTAAGATTCAGAGGCTTGGCCCAAGATGAGATTTTCTCACTTTCAATCTCACCCTATAGCTGATGAAATAAAATTTTTATCAAGAGTTTCAATGCTTTAACTTAAAGCTATTAGTCCTGTTAAAATGCAAATCCCTTTAAAAATGTATAAGGAGAAAGAGTAAGTCATATTTTAAGTTGTCATTACCCATTTGGATCCCCCAAATTTGAGGCTTCTGGATACCAAAGAAAAATATCACCTAGTTCATAATTCCACCTTTTAGCATACAGTGTAAAAGAGAGGAATGGAAAGAAAAATCATTTATTAAGCACTTAATATGTGTCAAACATTGTACTAAAGACTGAGAATACTAGATGGTCTCTGCTCTCAAAGAGCTCCTTCTCTCACAGGTAGAGACAATGCATGGAGGAGAGACTGACTGCAGTGTTGACGAAAAGGTCTAAACCGTTTGCGGTTTCTAAATTTTAGTTAAATAATATTGACTCACATTCCCACATTTTTTTTTACATAGAAGTCACCTCTACCTTTCATAAAACAATTTTCACAAATGCTTTTCTTAAATCATGATTTATTCAAATAGAATTCAGAATTTATTATAACTCGTCTGTGGCATAAGCCTATGCCAACTGACAGTGACGGTGGCAGATTTTACTTTCTTTGAAACTGAGTGCTCCAGTCCAAATGTAACCTTATTTGCATATTCTGAATTAAATAATCATGATGTTGCATTTGCTGTCACTTGGAGTTTGCTGAGCTAGCCCACTTTTGTTGCCTTTGATTTGAACTTTGTTTTCATCGAAAAGTATCTGTATTTATGCAAGAGTTTTACTTTTTAAACTCTAGTAATTTTGACCATTGCTTCATGCATCTCACCTTCTCCACAATTTGGAAAACTATGCCTTAGGGCAAATGATGATGTTGATGATAATTCACATAAAAGATTGCAAAGTACTTCTTCCATAACAACCTTATTGCAATAAACTTCTAATGAGCTTCCCTGCCCCCAGTCCTTCCCTTTTCAATCCATCTTCCACGAAGGTACCAAAGTGATATTTCTAAAGCAGGGGTCGGGAACGTGTGGCCTTGAAGCACATGTGGCCCTTTAGGTCCTCAAGAGTGGCCTTTTGACTGAGTCCAAGTTTTACAGACCAAATTCTTTTATTAAGGGGATTTGTTCTGGGAAGTTTAGTATGGGATTTAGTATGTGTGAAATATTGTGCTGAAGACAGAATACTAGATGGTTTCTGCTCTCAAAGAGCTCCTGCTCTGATAGGTAGTAACAACACACATAGGACTTGAGGTTGGTGGACTTGAAGTTTTTGTGGTTTTGGTGATGCATGTGTATATTTTATTACCTTTTTGTCAAATCCAACTAAACTACTTGCTAAGGTCATGACCCTTGAGCATAGGTTTTGATTGACATGGAGCTCTGGGGAGAAACAAATGGGAAGGAATCATTAACTGAAAGATGAGTTTATAAACTGTTAACAAAATGAATCACAGTCTTGGCCAGCAAGTAACAAAGGGCTACTTGATATTGTGGGACAAGGTCTGACTGACAACTGCCCCTGTCCATGGTCCTAACAAATGATGAAGTACCACTAAATCAGATTGCTACCACACACCCTATTGCATAGATTTTAGGCTTCAGATCCAAAGCTCTTTTCCTCCTGCACTGAACTACATAAGGCCCTTCTGGAATTATAAAAGCCTTACTTACTGATCCTGTTTTAGTCCATAATGACAACAGATGGGATCTTGTCAAACATCATGTAGCACTTGTCATTTCTGGAATCTATTTTTACTTTAAAATTAGCATCTCAAATTAAATCTCTACCAACTTTGGTAAAGAAAAGAAAAGCTACAATTCCAGACAGAAAGAATAGTCTCCTGGTTTACTGATAGAGTGTGCATGATACTAAACAATTGCTGGGATAAAAAGGTCAGTGTTCAAGTCCACCTAGTTAATAGATTATGCTTGCCTTATATGTGCATTAGGCCATGGGAGAAAAAAAGGAAGCAGGGACATTTTGCCAGGTAGGGTAAAAATACATTTCTGTTGGAGTAAAGTATGAATTCAGCTGTGATATTTAAACGGAAAATGCAATGTGACTTTGCTGGTACATAAGACCAACTCCCAGACTCTTAAGAACACAGTGCATTTTGGTGTAATGAAAGAAGAAAAAGCGAGACTTAGAATTCTGTTTTCATTTGGTTGCTCTGTTATTACAATAAGTCTTGTGGAAAAGAAACCAGGAGAATGTAATTCTCTGAAGTGGCCATATCTGCTTGTGGCTATGGTGCCACAGATGTTCTAGAACCCAATCACATCTAACACCATTCATACATAACTTGTGATGAGTCTGCCTTCAGGTTCAACAGAAGCTCTACATGTTAGTCTTATCTGTGACTCCTCTTCCTGTTACAGAACGCCTGCCATGGACTAATAGCATGACAATTTGTTCTCAGCCTTCTGGAGTTTACCATATTTATTCCCTATGTGACATTCAAAATCAGCACAATTAGCCTTAGCAACCAAAGACTAAACACAGAAATAAATTATTACTCTGCCAAGCTCAAAAAAAGTGTCATGGTTATAACAACTCCAAGTATAGACTAGACACAACAATTAAAGGATGTTCAGTTACCCCAGAAAAATAAGCATATTCTATATGATAGAGATTTACAACCAGGTGTTTGGTACTGAGCCAGACCACCTATGATGGAGGCACACATGGTGAGATGCCAGGAACCTGCTTGTAAGAGAAGACCTTCTATGCTGTCCTACCATATGATTGGGACCAGCCTCTTTCCATTGGTTGTATAGCCAGAGCTGTTTATATCTTTAAATCTACATGATGCTCTCTCCAGTAGCATCCAAGGATGAAGGATTCATTCAGTCACAGCAAGGGAACATGTAACAAGCTGAGAGTCTTAAAGACCCCAAGGATCAACTTTCCCTTGCCCTGTAGCTCTAAGAAGTGAGCTCGGAGTTTCGATCTTGTTTTTCTTTTGTCCTTTGTTCTTTTCAGTTCTAGGTTCAGAGAGTATAGTGCCCAAACTGGAAACTTGTATATTAAGTACTTGGGGCCCAGAATTCTAGATCAGATGTTGCAGCCAGCCCAGAAAGGTTATTCTGAGGATTCATGCCCAAGGGAAAATTATGACTTGGAGCTTGATTGGATTAATGCTATGTAGGAAATGAGCCTAAGTCATAAACCTAATCTCCATCTCCATAGAGACTAAAATAGCATAGGGGGAATGATGCCCCATCACGTATTAGGGAAAATGTATGTTTGCTGTGCTGTATCATTGAAGTAAATATTCCTTTATGACAGCTAGACTGATTAAGTTGTTAAATGGAGTTTGAGTGTCTGCATTCCTAAACTTGGGGGAACAAAAATTGGGAGCTATAGTCAATGATAGGAATGAGTGCCTCCAATAACTCCTCAAAGGTATGAGAGAACCTTGGATAAGGGGTGAAATGTAACACAGCTGGCCTTCAGGCAATGAGGGAGAGAGTAAGTAATCTTTATAACCTAAGCTTTGAGAAGGCGTTGGTGAATGATGAGTGATGAAAAAGAAAAGTGTCAATAAAGCATTAAGAAAATAAGTCGAAGAGAGCCAAAAGAAGCTTAGAAAAGGAAACCAGACAAGCAGGACAGTTTTGTTACTACCATTTAAATATGATAAACACTTTTAAAAGACCTGGGCATATGAAAACAGAAAGAAACAAAAGGAAACAGACCACTAACGGAACTCTGAAAAGTAATATGTTGAATTTTGTATATACTTTTAAAAAAGCAAACTGTACAAAATGGAGATTTATGATTTTACATATAATCCCACCTTTCTGTTCTACTTTCTTCATGAAAATGTTTTTTGTTTCAATTTCTTAAATTCTCCAAAACTTAAAAACAAAATTAAAACATGTAGGTAACAGAGGTTCACAGTTTCATATACAATCATTTCTAATTTGAATATGTTTAAGTTCATAGTAACAGAGAAAATTTACATTAATAAAGAAATTATTTTACAATATTTACAAATTACAATAATTTGCAAAAATTACAATAATAAAGAAACTCACTGGCAAGTGAATTATGCTCTGCTTTGGACAGGCTCATCAACACCAATTTCTTTTTCATCTAAAAGGCCTGTATCTCTTCACAGACCTTTGGATCGCTCACGTCTTTCATTCTCTAGAGATAGTGGTATTCCAAATTTCATAAAACTATATAGCATCACGAAGACATTCTTTAAAGATACAGTAAGTTGTGTAGTACTGTTAAAAGCACTGAACAGTTTTTCAAAGGTGATGATCTCTTTTCTTACTATTAAATTCTGGGACTAGCTCCTTATCAACCTATGATATCTATTCTACATATATGTACTGATCAATTAATTCAATGGATTAACCATCCAACAGCATGTTACAGTGTACAGCAGCCATTTTTAATTTGGATTTCTTCCATGGATTGTTATATTGATCTTTTTTGAGTAGTCATAGATCTCAGTGAGAAAGCATTGTAATGTTCTAGGACTTAATGTAATCAGCACAATATTGTGCTGCAACGTAAGAGCTCACCATCTGTAGGTCCTCAATCATCCATTTGGACTTTCCCCAAAACATCCTCCATAACAGTTATGAACTTTTGGCAAGAATGTCTCTCTGGAATGCAGTATGACATACTGAACAAAGTGTGGAGGCAGGAGGACTTGGGTTAAATGTTGCCTGACATTGACCAGCCATAGGACCATAGGAACGTCAGTTTACCTCTCTGAACCTTAATTTTCTCATCTGTGAAATGGGCATAATAACACTATCTCGCAGGATTATTGTGAGGTTCAAATGAAATGGGTATATATGGATTTTGTTACTCTAAAGCCCTATAAGAAATCATAATTATCACTGAGATGTGGGGCCTCATTTGAAAGTCATTGAGTAAACTTCTCTGTGGTTAATGATATATGCATGTGAGACATCTTGTTGGAGGAAAATATTTAAGGCTTTTTTGTTTTACTTTATAAAGCAAAGTAGTTACATGGATCAGGAATTATTAATGTCCTCTGGATTGCCTTTTTTTTTGGAAGTAGTGCCATCCATATTTTGTCCTTGCATTCTTTTAGTTTGTTGTTGGTTTTTTTGTTTTTGTTTTTGTTTTTTTTTTTGCAAAATAATCTCCCATTTCTTTTAAGGTTATGCCATGTCCAATTTGGAACCAAGGTCTAACTTCTACTTTATGCCACAATTTCCCTGTCTTATTTATTGCTGAGGGTATCCCATATCCCCAGATAGGTTTTTATGTATTTATTAAGTGTTCATTCAACCTCCAAAAGTTTCAAGGCCAACCCAGTTTGAAAAGTTCTTTATTCTTAATGTAGAATGCCAACTAATCCAATTATAATGGCTTATTAAGGCAGAGAAATGATACTGGTTTCTCAGCCAAGGGCAGCAGAGTGAAAGTTCTTTTGCTCCTACTAGAGGGCTTCAAGTCCAACTGTGGTAACAGAGGTCTGATCTCTATGTGAAGGAGCTCAACACCAAGTGTTCCACTAAGGGATGGTTTTTATGCACAACTACTTTAAAACTATTCACTATAGCAATTCTCAAACTTTTTTGTCTCACTGAGGACCTGGATTCAATTTCTACCTCTAATGCTTACTACCTTAGGACTTTTGGCAATCACTTGGCTTTCCCATGCCTCAGTTTCCTCATCTGTTTCCATTCATCTAGAATGAAACTGTTGGTCTTGTTTATCTAGATCTATGAGCTAGGAGAATGGTCACTGACCAATATGAATTTTTTTTTGCAAATTACTTTTGGTGAGGTCAAGCAAAGTAGGATCTTTTGCTGTTTTTGTTTTAGTATAATCAAGAAGTATAATGCCTCTATTTGAATGTGATAAAGAAGATCCTGCCCATTTAGGGGAGCTTGATCAGAGGAATTGTTTTGTAGGAGGGTCCCAGGTACCTTGTGTTTTTTCCTATTGAGGCACTGGGTGGGAGGGTCATGCCCTCTGGCTCTGAAAAGTGTATAAATACTCGGAGGGTGAGGTTTTACTTTGGGGCTTAGTTTTTGGAAGAAGGTCTGTGTGCCAGATGAGACCCTGGGAGGCTGCTAAGGAGCCCCACCCCCTCCAGCTTTGAAAATCCAGACATTGGTGCTTCCCTCTCTGGGAAAGATGTGTATGTGAAGGATCAGGCAGTTTGGAAGTGCCGTCTGTTGATTTCTGATTTCTCTGAAATTTTGATTTTCTCTGATACCTGCGCTTGATTAAAGTGATTACTAACCCCTCAAAAGCTGCCTTTCCTTTTAGAGAAGCGGATCAAAGAACCTGTGGCAGCAGGCCCCCTGTGTACGTTGGGGTGCTTACTGTTACATTTTACATCCCAGACCAGTACAGTGGAATGCTCACTCAATTTAGATTTGGGTTCAAATCCTAGCTATTATTTTAGCCATGAAACCTTGGCCTCTCTTGAGTATCCATTTGTAAAACAAGAATAACAACACTCTACTCCCTTCACTCACAGGGATGTTGTGAGGAAGGCGCTGTGCAAACCTTAAAGGGCTATAGAAACATCAGCCATTAACCATGACCATGTAGCTAGAGCCTCCCCAAGCCTCCTTTTCTCATCTATAAAAAAAGGGGAGGATAATGGTAGAGGTACAGCATATAACACTTTGCAAATCTTTAAGCAGTAAATAAATCAGCCATGTCAAAATGTTCTTCCGGATGCGTAAATACAAGTTCTTGGTACAAGATTAGGAGCAACAATACATGACGTTCAGGACTTTTAAGGTTTATAATATACTTTATCCACCTCATCTAGTAGTTTGACATTTACAATGATCTTATGAAACAGTAATAACATGTACAGAGCTTTAAGGTTTACCAAACACTTTGTAAGTGTTTTCTTAGTGAATCCTCACAAAAATTCTGGAAGGTAGGTGCTACTATTGTCCTCATCTTGCTCTGTTTGGTGTAGGTAGACCAGAGGTTAAATGACTTGCCCAGGGTCACACAGGTAGTGTCTGAAGTCAAATTTGAACTCAGATCTCCCTGACTCCAAGTCTATTCCTTTACCACCTAGTTGTCCAAATATGTATGTATATGTATGTATAAAACAAACGTTAACTCTATTTTACAGATGAGGAAACTAAGCCTAGGAGAAATGAAGTGACCTTAGGCCTAAGGTCACACAGGCAATAAGTGGTGGAGCAGGGACTACACTTAGGTCTTCTTTAAAACCAGTGTATATCCCACATTTCTACGTTATTTCTCTTCCTATGACCCACTAAAGCACACAAACACTTCTCTAATAAATCAGACTCATGATGGCTTTGCATTTCACAAAATGGAAAGGAATCCCACTCTCGCGTAATTCCAAGTTTTAGATTCAACCTTCTGATCTTTGACTGCCCAAGTTTCAGCCCCACACAACTCATATAATTTTGAGTGCCTATCTTTATGTGGCTCCATATTACAATTCTTGCTTCTTCAATTATTTACAGCTTTGTATGTACTTGTACTCAGAAGCTGATTTCGTTTGAATAATGGATTTTAATGGAATTTGTATCTTCACTTGGTACAAGCCAAACCCTTTCATTAAGGATGTAGTTACCATGATTTAAATAATACAGCAAGAAAGCATCCAGGGATCAGCTCCACTTCCTTCTGGCAAATCTTTATCTATACTCCATTTTGAGAGTGAAAAACACCTAGTCCCAGAGGAAAAACAGATATGACTGTGGTATGGTCCAAAGAGTGGGTTATGAGCTCTAAATTCAGTCTTTTGAGCTTTGACTAACTAGATAAGTCCATTCTGAAATCACACATAGTAAAACCAATTTTAGCCAATGTCACTAAGAAGTTTTTACGGGCTCTGTAAACAGTAGGGACAATTAAATTCATTTCAGTGAGCATTTATTAAATGCCTACTATATGATAGTTACTGTGCTGGGTACTGGAGGTACATTATCAAATGATGTTAATGATGGAGGCAGCATGGGTTGGTGGAAAACATACTGGGCTTGGAGTCTGTAGGATCTTGGGTTCAAATCCTTTCTTTGACTCTTACCATCTCTGACAGCTTCTTCAGCTGCCTAGTGGAGATAATCATGCTTATAGCACCTCCTTCATAGACTTGTGCTGAGGATCAAACCAGATTGTATACTTATATACGTATATGTGAACACACATAATGTACTATATAAATGTCAGCTATTATTATTTTAAAGAAGGAAATTAAAGTAGCTAAAGGATGCATTTCTGTGTGCAAGGTGAGAGAATAAATTCACAGTACAGATAGCAAAGCATATTTGGACTTAGGTTTGTATTAAAATATTGATTGTGGGACTTTCTTCTTGGTATATTCATAAGTGCATATAGATACATGCAAAATGTTTATACACATACATGCCCATTATATATAACATAATATGTGCATGCATACACCCATGTGCACACACATAGGTTATATGGTCACATGCAATATTTGTGTGCGTATATATGCATGTTTATGTACATACAACACACATGCATGTGTATTGCACATTGCAATACATATATTATATATGAGGTGTATATGTTTACATATATAGGTCACATATATAATGTGTATATATACATGTGCATCTATGAACATATAGTATAATACATTCATGTAATGTGTGTATACATTGTGTTGTGTAAAGTGTGCACATGCATATCTATAGATGCACATGTATGCATGCAATGTGTTCACATGTGCATATATGTGTACATGTTTATGTTTATATAGACATATATGCACATGTGTATATTAATGAATTCAGATATATACACATATGTGTATATATACACACATATGTATATATACAAATAATAGAGAGAAACAAAGAGACAGAGACACAGAGAGTTATTACCCTGAAAGTTATTACCGGGCCATATAGTTGTATTGCCATCAGCTAAATAACTGGTTAGTTGGATGGACTGGTAGGTGGTTGGATGTAGCCTTACTTTAGAATTACTGAACATATCCCGGTTTCTCCTTCTGTGTTGATCTCCCAGAGTACATCCTTTTTGCCTTGGATGACCCTGGACTCAAGACTGCTCAGTCTCCTAAGCTCCTAAATTTATGGCCTAGAGCTCTGAAATTGGCCTTTGGATTGGGTTGATTTGCTATGAAGAAGAGCAGGTGTGACTACCACTTCCAGGAAAATTCATGGTGACATGAGACTTTGTTTTTTTCTTTTCACTGAACCAAGACCCAGGTTCCAGTCCCATCTCTGTCATTATTACCTCTAAGACCTTGGAGAAGTCTTTTAACCTCATCTTTGAATGAAGAAGTCAGAGTAGATGATCTCTAAATTCCCTCTCAGTTCTAACATTCTTTCACTCCATGGACCACACCCTCCATTCATATCCACCCAGACTAAAGTTTCTTGCATCTATTAATCATCCACTGATGTCCAGCATTCAACTCTCTCCTCACCACCAGGGTGCTGAAATAAGTACCTTTCTCTGAGCAGTTTTAAAGAATTTTACACCTCGGACTTTCTTCAAATTCACAACAGTCTCAGAAAGAAAGCTGGAGACATGGAGGCCCTTAGCCAGGAGGGGAGCTGAGAAGATACTTCCTTTTCATTCATTTATTCAAGGGGACATGTCTTCTCTGGGCTTTCCTGCCTCTAGAGAATATAGAGAATGGGCAGTAACAGTGCCTGACACAGGTGAGGAGTGTGTTATTTTTTTCTTCAGTAGGAAGTGGATGGGCCATGAAAGCCCAGAAAACCCATTTCAGACAACTGGATGCTCCCATACACAGGCAAAATTCTTCTCTCCTTCCTGAGCACTGAATCATTGTCAAAGTACCCTTGGATGTCAGATCCATTTCCTTTATAAATGGGAAAACATAAACAGAAATGTTCCATACCACAACACACCTGCAGACCAATGGTAGTCACATATACAGTTTTCACAAACATAGCTGCATAATGCTGCCTATTAATGTTAGGTGACCTTTGAGAGGTTAGCAAAGTGCAAGAATTTGGATTTCAAATTGTAATACCACCAAATGCTGGAGAACAATTTGCATATGATGGAGACGCTGTATTTTTTTCCCACAAGGAACAGGAAATGAACTTTTTAATGGCTGTCTTTTGGTTTCCCCATAACAAACATAACTAGATATGATGCCAGGAAACAAAGCCCTGTTTAGATACTTTAGGGAAATGAGACATTTGCAGATGTCCTCTTCAAACTACAAGCAAGAGAATATTTTTATTTTTTTTTTGCCTGTATCTGTGCTTTTATTAGGCTGAGGAACTCCCTTAATAAAGATCTGTAATGCTCATCCATAACTTGCAGTCTTGGAGAGGGCTACCTGAGAGCCCTGAGGGGTCGGGAGATCTGCCCAGGGCCACACAGCCAGTGTCTGTCAGCAGCAGAATTTGAGCCAGGTCTCCGTTCACTATGATATACTTTTTGAAAACAGATACCAAAATGATTCCCCTGGAAGTGCTTCCAGCTGATTTTCAAACGTGGTCCCAATCAAACAGAACTGGAACCTACATAACAATTTCAAAAATAAGACAGTGTTTTGCGAATAACAATTTATGGACCCATCTACCTTTTAAAAATGCTTTACAACAACAACATGGCAAGGTTGTAAGTAAAATTATCCTTCATTTACAGAGGATGAAACTGAGGCTCAGAGAGGTTAAATCCATGACCGCACAGCTAGTTAGTGCCAGAGCCAGGTGTTCTGACCTGAAATCTGGCGTTGTTTCATTTTGGGCAGCCATGATATTCTGCATTTGTTAGTCCTATCTCCACATGTCCAGCCTTTCCCCACTTCTCTCCACTTACTTGGCTCCAGTCTTAGTTTAAGACCTCGTACTCTCTTGCCTAGACTTGTGCAATACCTTCTGACTGGTCTCCTTGCTTCAAGAATCTTCCTTTTCACAAATCCATCCTCCACAAATCTGTCCAACTGATATTCTGAACTCATGAGCCTGGCCTTCCTCAAGCTGCTTCAGGTGCTCCCTATGGCTTCTAAGAGAAATCATAAACTCCTTAGCCTAGAATTTAAAGCCCTCTCCAGTCTGGATACACTCTTTCTTTCCAGAATGATTTCATACTACCCCCCTCAAAAACACCCCATGATCCAGCCAAACAAGCTTACTTGCTGTACCTCTTATATAACTTTACACAACTTATACAATTTCATCTCCTGCATCTTTTTGCTTTTGTACAGGTTGTCCCCTATATCTGGAATGCTCTCCCTCCTTATCTTACTTTCTTGGAATTCCTCTCTAAGACTTCACTCAAGGCCCTTTCCTGAGCCTCCCTGCTATATCAACTTGTTCAGTATATAATTTTGTATTTACTTGTGAGAGCACATTTACTCTATCAGAGGACAAAACATCTACTGGTTCCCCCATTAGAATGGGAGGTCCTTGAGAGCAGATATTATTTTGTTTCTGTCCTTAATAACCTCAGCTCCTGGTACATAATAAATGCTTACTGAATTAAATTCTGGCCCTTAAGTGTCCTACTCTGCAAAAAGTAAGTCAATAAACATTTATTAAGTGATTACTATTTGCCAGACACTGTGCTAGACATTGAGTGTGCAAAGAAAGGCAAATACACTGTCCTCTGCCCTTTAGGAAGTCCTAGTTCTATGGAGGGATAACATGCAAACAACCACATACATAGAAGATAGGTAGTGTAAATGTAAAGTACTCCTACATGCTAGCCATGAGTGAGAGCAGGAAAGTAGGAGAAGTAATGTTTAGGCAGAAGAAGCTGGGGCAGAGGTGAAGAGAGAGACTGTTCCAGGAATGGGGAAGAGTCACATGGGAAAGACACAAAAATAGATGTTCTCCAAGAGCTCTTCTGAGCTATGATTTATCATGTTTACAGAGTTCCATGGATAACTCAAAATGCAATTATGTTATTGATTAGTGGAAGCTTGGCCTCTTTCAGGCATGTATGTCTCACTGATTTGAAAGGAGAGACTGCATCATTGGGCCACCCAAACATGTCAATTTGGGAAAAGAGATTTTACATTCATATAACCCTTCATTATGAAGGTCATTAAGAGTAGTCAGTGAGATTTACTTATCACCTTTTTAGGCAATTAAAGTGCAATTTACATAAAACAAGCAAAAAACAAAATTAAAAATCATACACAGTAGATATTTTATTAAATCCTGGGTCCTGGGAAAGAGGTAGCCACTAATTGGCCAAAGCCATAACATAGGGTTGTTGTTTTTTTTCTTTTAATAGAATAAAGCCCAAGAAACCAGAACTAGTTGGAGTTACCCCATTTGGAAAGTATTTGGAATAATTGCCATCTCTGTTGTCAACCCTTTTTAATTCTAGTGCCTTTTCTTTTGTTCAGGTCCTATTTATTCTATATATGGCTTGCTTGTATATATTTGTTTGCAAGTTGTCTTACCCACAGTTTTATAAGCTCCTCAAGGGCAGTGACAGTCTTTGGCCTTTTTTGCCAATCTCCAGTACTTAACACAGTTCCTGGTTATTAGCAGAAGCTTAATAATTGTTTATTGAATTGAATTCCTGAGTCTTGGACACTTTGGGGGAAAAATAAACAAATAACTTCTGGCTGGAGCTCCAGACCAGGGTTAGGGAAAATGACAGATGCCAAGTGATCAGAGCTCTGCTATTGTGAAGGATTAATGACACAGTCTAGCACTAGGCATGCTCTTATAAAGAAGACCTTTACCATTGTAGTCAACTGGTATGCATTGGGTAGAATTTACTTTCGGTACTCTAATATTGCTTACGCCTAGTATATTATTTATGGATTTTTCTTTCCCTTTGTGTATAAAGAACTGCAAAGCTCATTTGGCCTTAAACATATGTAGTTAAGGGTCTGGTAATGAAAATGCAAATAAACATTGGGAAAGAAGCCCTAAATAGCAGAAGTGAGTTGAGGGCAGACAAATAGGGACCAGAGAGATACAGAACACTGAACTCTAGGCTACTCAGATTTTGCATTTAAAAGGACAGAAGTAGCAAAGCTTCAAGGCACATTTTCTTTGTGATGGAGTTGATCAATATCAGTAGTCAGGCATAGCATTTTCTCATAAATTCTGATATATAATTAATATAAGCCTGTTATGTATATTAAAGGTCACTATCAATAAAGTAGAGAGGCAACCAAGAAGAATGGATAGAAAATCAGATTGCAAACCAGGAAATTCTGGGTTCAAGCCCTGCATCTAACACTAGCTGTTTTCAAAGTGTGGTCCACCAATGCTCGGGAGTAGTCTAAGGGAATATAAGGGCAAAACCATTTCCATCATAATACTAAAATGTTCTTTGCCTTTTCCACTCTCATTCTCTTGAGTATCCAGTGGGGTTTTTCAAAGGCTGCATGACCTATGAATTAATATTATTAATTGTTAGCTAGAAATATAAAGACCAAGTTAATGTCTCACTTGCAGAATTGTATTTCTGCCTCGCAAATGGATGAATCTACAATGTGGCTGGATTTGTTGTTTAGTGTGCATTCATCCAGAATCAATACCAACTATTCAATGAGGTAAATCTTCTTTTATGAAAATGTATGACCTTGCACAGCCCTCCCTCACTCAAATCAAAGTCAACTGAGAGTCATGTCATCATCTTGATGTCATGGTCCTCTTTGACAACAAAAGGCAAACACAACAACCATGGCAGCAAATACAAGTGATGCTGAATAACAGTGTTGACATTTGTACTGATGGTGCAGAAACAATAATGGGTCAAACTGCTGGTACCTTGACATGACTCAAGGCAATGGCATCAAAGCGTACTGGTCACCATTGACTTCTTCACCATTATCATTCACAAAAATGCCATTTTCATTAAGAATGTCCTACATGTAGCAATACAAATTGTTAAATTTTATTAAATTATTCATTTTATTTTTTTAAATGTCTTTTCACTATTCTCTGTGATAAAATGGAATATCCCCTGAAAGTACTTCTGGCACATATCTGCTCAATTATTTGAGATGAGCTGAATTAGTTGCTTTTTTCAGGGATTGTCATTTTTACTTGGAAAAATGATTAATAGATAAACTATCATTATTCAGATGTGGGTATTTGGCAGACATCTTCTACAAGTTGAACAAAATGAGCCTGTCAGCTTGAGGAAAACAACTGACAGTATTTGTTGCCAAAGATAAGATTCAAATTCTGAGGAAAATAAATCAGAATTTTGGAAAACTTGTATCTACCACTGTGACATCTTCACAGTACTGATGAGATTGGTAGCAATATGAACAAAAGTGATTTTTTTTTATATTGTATATTGAACGCTGTTAACATTTGAAGATCTGTCTAGTTCCATGAATCAATATTTTCCAAATGACCAAAGCACACTATTATAAAGTCAAGCAAAAGTAAAAGGGCAAGATAGAACAATGGATTTTAATATAATAGTACAAAATGTTCATTGATATGGTTTCAGATTCTACATTGCAACTAATCTTTTAAAAACTATCATTGTCAAGTTTAGGTGTGATATCAAAGAATATCTACAATTTTCTGAAAAAAATATTAAATTATTTCTCCTTTTTTCAATTACATGTCTCTACGAAGATGGATTTTCTTCATGTGTTGTTGTGGTTCAGATGTTTTCAGTAGAGTCTGACACTTTGTGACCTCATTTGAGGTTTTCTTGGCGAAGACACTGGTGTGGTTTACCATTTCCTTCCCTAGCTCATTTTACAGATGAAGAAACTGAGGCAAACAGGATGAGGTAACTTGACCATCTTGACACAACTAGTAGCTGAAGTTGGATTAGAAATCAGGAAGATGAGTCTTCCTGACTCCAGGCTTGGCCCTCTATTCACTGAACTACTTTCTTTATATACATCAACCAACACAATATATCACAACAAACTGAATGTAGAAGTTTATTAAACTAGACATTAAAGAGATTTGGGGAAAAATGCCACTCTTTTCACTATTTTTTTGTTTTAGAAATATTATTTTTCATAGAAATATGTTATTCACATTTGCATGTAACAGGTTTGTTATTTTTAAATTAATAAGTGTTAATATTTATCAGTTTTAGTTTCTAATGTGGTAAATATCAGTAGATATAATCCATATAAATGAAAGCTCTTTGGGCTCCTTGATAATTTTAAGAGTGTAAAGGGGTCATTTGACAATCTCTGTTTTAACACAAAATGACTGTGACTGTGAGAAAAATCACTTAACTTCTCAGTGCCTCAAGCCAACTGTGTAAAACTATAATTTTCAGAGATGACGCTAACTTGTATTAGTAGAGGGAGTTTCCTCACCTAGGAGTTCCTTATACTAAGGAAACTACAGGTCCAGTCCATATCTCTTATTTTTTACCCCACCAATAAGAGACAAAAAGAGCTATCACGTAGAAGAAATAGATTTATTTTATGTGGCTCTAGGGTGAAAAAAAACAGGAGCAACTGGAGAAATTACAAAGAGACAAGAGTTAAGGTCAATATAAAGAAGTTGCCAATAAATATAGCTCTCGAGAAATGAATTGGACTACCTCTGAAGGTGTCACTGGAGACATTCAAATGGAGGCTTTGTCATCTGTCGTCAGGGATGGTCAGCAGTTCCATAGCACTTTAAAGCTTATAAAGCACATTATATGTATTATCTCATTTGGTCCTCACAACTGTGTTGTCGTTTTTATTAGTTCCATTTTACAGATGAAGAAACTGAGTCCAAGAGAGGTTAAACAACTTGCCCAGGTTCATACGACTAGCAAGTATATAAGGAAGAATTTGAACTCAGGTCCTCCCAACTTTAAATACAGCAATTTATCCTGTACCATCTAGCTCTTGTACACTTGAGAATCTTGCTCCAGTATAGACTGTAACAGATAGCTTCTAAGGTGCATTCTAGTTTTGAGATGCCATAAAAATCAATGAGAAATGACATTAGAAACATCATCAATGGCTTTCCATCCCACTTAAGGCTGCTATCACCATGGGTGTGTCCTACGGCAGGGTTGGAGGGTGAATACACATTCTTAGGAAATGTTCCCATTGGTCCTTGCCCTGAGGGGAAGGGAATGGGCCAATGGAAATGCTCCCCTAGTCTTTGCTGCCATACCCTAAGCATGCTCATTACTTCTGTTTCCTTTTGTTTGGACTCTAGACTGTAGCAAATAGCCCCCTTGCTGTTGCTGCTGGCTCTAGCTTCCCATCTCTCCAGCATATTCTTCACATACTTACACACAAAGTGATATTCCCAGAGCATAGATCTGATTGTATCTTTCTTGGGTTCCCTTTTGCTTCTAGTATCAACTACAAACTCTTCTGTTTGGCATTTAGAGCCCTGCACAACCTGACTTTCCAGGTCTATGATCTATTACTCCCCTTTACACTGCCCTACATTCTCCAGGCTCTTCACACACATTCCATTTTCTACATTTGTACCAGGCTGCTCATCCTCCCATACACCCCCAACCCCCAAATGTTCTCCCTCCTTGGAATCCCTAGTCTCCCTCCAAGTTCAACTCAAATCCCATCTCCGTATGAAGTCATGAGGCCTTTCCTGACCCCCTCCTTGTGCCCCCTTCCCAGATTCCAGTGCCTCCCCTGAAAAATCATCTTGTATATATTTTGCCTATTGAGGTACTGGAAGGTGCAGCATATAGAGTGTTGACTCTAGAGTCAGAAAAAATCTGGGTTTCAAATACAACCTCAGATACTTACTAGCTGTGTGATCCTAGACATATCACTTACCTTCTGCTTGTCTCAGCTTCCTCAGCTGTAAAATGTGGATGATAGTGATAAATAATTACACTTCTTAGAGCTGTTATAAGTATCAAATGAGTTACCATTTATAAAGCATTTATCACAGTGCCTGGCATATTGTAGGTACTTAATAAGGGCTCATTTTCTTGCCCTTCCTATGTTGTGGTATACATATGTTGTTTCCCTAATTGAATATAAGAGCAGAGACTATTTCATTTGGTACCTACCACAGTGCCTAGCACATAGTAGGCTCATAAATTGTTGTTTAGTGTGCATTCATCCAGAATCAATACCTCATAAATTGACCCCTCATAAATTGATCATTCCATTTTCTACATTTGTACCAGGCTGCTCATCCTCCCATACACCCCCAACCCCCAAATGTTCTCCCTCCTTGGAATCCCTAGTCTCCCTCCAAGTTCAACTCAAATCCCATCTCCGTATGAAGTCATGAGGCCTTTCCTGACCCCCCTCCTTGTGCCCCCTTCCCAGATTCCTCATAAATTGATCAACTGATAAGTATATGCATGACTAGAAAAGGAAATGAATCAGTCAGGTAGTGAGAGTGATAGAAAAATGGAAAGTCTGAGTGCTGGACTAGTATCCATGCAATATTAAAGGAAGCAGAGAAAGTTTGTCAGTGCACCAGGTGACCCCCTATTTCCTTTCATGGGAAGGCAAAAACAAGAATCACATTAAATGGGAAGGCATGGAGGGCTCATGATCTGCTCTGATGGATGGAGATCCCCTTATTGATGAGATGACATATCCATTTGAAGCATGAGAACCCTAGAGGGAAATATCTGAGGTAAGAAAGAAAATGGGCAAGAGGATGTAGGGAATGCTGCCCAACTCCTAACAGAGGAGATGGATTAATAGGCTGAATTGGTTAAACCTTTTTGGACATGGCCAGTATGGGAATCTGTTTTGCTTTTCCTTTTCAGTGGAGGTAAGAGAGTTGAGAGAAAAAATAAATGTTTGATTGTTGAAAAAAACGAAAAAGGAAAGGGGCAAGGATCAGTCAGAAAATAATGATGAAGACTTTCAAAGCAGGAAACTATAGAAAGGAGAAAGAAAACTGACATCAGTTTTTGATGTCTGCTTCTCACATTTCCATAAGAGTCAGTAAGACGCAGGTAAAGAGATGATGATTTTGTAAAAACCATGGGAGATGGGCAAGTGCAATTAACTAGGTTCTAGAGAGAACATAGCTCCAGACATGCCTCATTAGACACTTCTCTTATCTAACAGAAAATGAATCACAACTAACAACACCAGACATTAATTAGAACACAATCAATCCTGTGACATAGATGGATGGTCTCTATAAAGCACAGTTCTGCCGTCTAAGTCAAGCATCCTTCACTACAGACTTTCTCTGATGCCTCTGTAGCATGGAGGTTGACCCTTGGGCCAATGGAGTCCAAGTTCTCTTGGATCTTACTAAACTGGAAAGACTTTGAATATGGGCTCAGAGAGGAACTCTGTAGCTGTTGCTGAAGGACCAACATAACTAGATTTGGAGAGATTCCTTCCTGGACACAGCAAATATGAACCTATCTACTAAGGCTTGGAGGGCTTGCAATCATTCTTAGAAGGAAAGACATACATAGAAGATATCATAGATATTCACAATATTAAACTACAGAAACCAAGCTTCAAACCATCACAAACTGGGTATAGTTAGTTAAAACATTTGATAACCAGACCCACTTCTAATGGCAAAATGATTCACCAAACTACACAAAATGTCAACCTAATTTAGACATGAGCTTCTATGAACATTGATTTTAGTTACATAAAAGTCCATTAACAGCAGTCCTGAAATATAATCTAAATGACCTGGAAGGGAATTAGAAGGCACAAGGAAAATATAATCAATTTTTTTCCTTTATAAATATTCATTAGAGTCTGACCAACTTCAGAAACAGTATTTTAGCAAGTAAATTTGAAGGGAAAGTTTGCCCAGAAGGCAATAAAATGCCCAGAGCCACAGAACAGCCTCCAGAATATAAGGCTTGTTTGGTAAAAAAAAAAAAAAACAAAAAAAACAAGCGCAGTGTGCGTCCTGACCTTGCTCCCCAGTTTGCTCTCTGACTTGGAGCTGCTCTCTTTGTGGCTGAAATCATCCATGTGTAAAATTACTATGAACTCAATTCAACAATAACAAAGGGAAGACTCTTCCAGGGCACTGGAACGAGCACCCTTTATTTTATTGCATCATCATGGTGGTTGTGATTAAGTTCATTTTCTAAGGAAATGTATTGTGGAACAGGGTCTCCAGTCTCATTACTAATAAATCAGTTTGCTCTACTTGTCTTTGCATCTTCCATCCTGTTGATCATTTCAGTTCTCACCTGAAGATGGTTCACCTTAGGGTTGTTAGGGCACATCCCATCCCCACTCAAAATGGAACCTGTCTGCATGCTCAGTTTGATTCCAAGGAGAGCTCATAAATATGGGAAAAGTCCAAGCTCCAAAGCTTGGAAAAACAAGAACAAAAAGCACAGTGTTGTGTGCGTTTATCCTTACAAAATGAGTTTCAGTTCTTGACATACCTGTAAACCTCCCATGTCCTCATATCAGGCGTAGGTACTTCAAGAATGGGGGAGAAGGGGGCAATGGAGAAGAAAGTGGCAGGCATCTCCCTCAGGGCTTCTAACTCCAGTAAATATTTTTTGTTTAGCCAGCCTTGCAAAGCTCTACTAATCAGAGGGTAGAGGGGTTCTCTGGAATACAAGCAACTAAGATTATCACCCTCTAGGACAGCACAGCAACATAGGTCTGTTGAAATGCCGTTAATGACCCTATAATGAAATGGCCACTGACCTGGTTATGTTATTGTGGGCTATATCTTTATAATTTTTATTTTAAAATACTTGGATGTGTTGAGAAACTCTTGGCCTCTTTTGGCATCTTTACAAACAAGAAGAAAAAAAAGAAATACTAATGAAAACCTATTTCCTTCCAAGTGAAAAGTGAAGACTCATTTTACTCTCCCAATAACATCAAGATGGAAATCACCCAGCATTCCTTCACCTGGAACTTGGACCTGGTAATCATGGTGTTAACCTATTTCCTTCAGAGTCAAACTGCTTCAATGATCCATAAATAAGCAAAAATCCTAATTCTTCAGAGTTTCAGAGAACTACCACAGTTTAAAGGGGGAAAATACTAAATCTGTGTTCAAATTCCAGTGTTACTTCTTGCTACCTGTTCAACCTTAAGCAAGTCACTTCATTGTCTTATTATATCTCTTCACCTACAAAATGAGGCGGGTTAGACAAACAGATTATCTTTGTCACTTCTGACCATAAATCCTTTGAAATGACCCATTAAATCTTTTTGGAGCTGAATTGAGTTCAGGAAATTCTACCATGAATACTCTTATAGAATTTTTAGACCTAAAAGAGACCATAATCCAAAGTGATCTGGCCACTTTTTTTCTTCAGTCTACTGTCTTTAAGTAAAACATTTGTTGCTCCAAAGGACGCTAAATTACACTTGGGGGTCTAAGTTCAAGTTCTGCCCCTATGTTACTAGCTCTATGACTTTGGACTCATCATATAATCTCTAAGGCTCAGTTTACTCATCTCTCAATTATCTGTGAGGTCCTTTCCAACTCTAATTATGTATGATCTATTCTAAATAGGTGTGTGTGTGTGTGTGTGTGTGTGTGTGTGTGTGTGTGTGTTCACCCTTCATTGCTGAAGGAGACCATGTCATCTCTGATGCATCTGCATGACTTATACTTGACTTTGTTTTGAGTGAGGGAGGGCTGTGCAAGGTCACCAGCCTCACTTCTCCTCCAGAGTCAACTGAATCTTGTGATCAGGATGTCGGGAGATGACCCAGGATGAGGCAATTGGGTTTACGTGACTTTCCCAAGGTCCCACAGCTAGTGAGTATCAAGTGTCTGAGGTGAGATTTGAACTCAGGTCCTCCTGACTCCTGCACTGGTGCTCGATCCACTGCACTACCTAGCTGCTTCTCTAAATAGGTATCACAAGGAAGAAATAAGATTAAAAATACAAATCAGTTTGCTTAGTTTGGACCTTAAATCTATGGAAATTTTTGAGTGCCATGGTTTTAATAAGCAGTGTTTGTGTAGCCCTTTAACAACTCATATTCCTACAGCTATATAAGTCTAATGAAGTATCTACCTCACAACACATGAAGTACTGATTATAAATATTACAGTACCCACTTCACAGATGAAGATATTGAGGACTAGGAAGGTAAACGTACTGTTCAAAATCACAGAGCTAAGCGACAGAGCTAAGATTCCAAAAGTCCAGCTTCTCTTCTCCCAACTATACACCATATACCAAAGGGTTCCTTTTCTGATATGCTGCTCTGACCTCAATGAACTTTCTTTGAGAAAAGAAGACTTATGCACAATAACCACCACAATAATAGAGAGTAGAACATAATTAAGCAGTAAAGAACAGATAATCAGTGTAAAAATGACTTTCAGACATATTATATAAACCTGCAAGTAGAAGCATTATGGTCATTGAGAGAGCACCCTTGTCTGGGAATCCCTGGAGTTAAGAAATCTGTCTTCATTCTGACAATGATTACATCTAGGAATGTCATTCTCTTACTATGGTCTTTAATCACTCTATTTGAAATAGTCACTCTCACTTCCTCCTCTCTTTTTCTTTTTCTTCTCCCATCTTCTTTCCTTTTCATGAAATCCAAACCAAAAAAGCCTTTATCTACTCATTATTTTTTATCATTCCATATTTCTCTCTGTCTCATGACCCCAAGCCAACTTCTCTCCCTTTACAATGTCCTCCCATTCTTCTCCATTTCAGTTCTTTCCCAGGGGACCATTCCTGTACTGGATGTACTTTCCTCTTTTCCCTATCTTTACCCCATGGTGAATCAGTTACTATCTTCCACACTAGAATCCCTTGGCTCTATTGTCCATCTGCCAATCATACCTTGCCAAGCTCTAAGTTTGGATTATTCTCAGGTTCCTCTACCTGCTGCTGAATGTGGCTAGAGAAAATTACAAAACCATGCTAACTGGGTTTACTGCAAATTTGTTACATAATCTCAACTGGCCCTTACCTGAAGTGAGGCAATCCCAGTAGATCCACTGTCCTACCCACCATTCCTAATATCACAAATCTTTCCATTCCTTCTCAGGTCTCATGGCAACCTTACTCTCCAATCTGAGGACTTCCAAAATATTAAGGCACCAAAAACTTAAGGCCATTCACAGGGTTGTTGTGAGAATCTAATGATATAACATATGCCAAGTGTTTTTACAAAACCTTAAATAGCTATATAAATGACAGGTGTTATTACCACCGGCTTACATGGATTCAATCATCCTCTCTATGCAGATGACTCCTAGGTCTATATGTCAAGCCCCTAGCATCTCTCCTGAGCTCCAGTTCCAACTCACCAACCACCTTTTGGTCATGTCAAACTGGATGCCCTCATGGACAGCTCAAACTCAACATGTCTCTGCAAACTCATCTTTCCCCCAAATTCTCCCTTCTTCCCAACTTTCCTATTTCTGTTCAGAGCACTGCCATCCTTCCAGTCACTCAGGCTCAAAACAACAGTGTCCTCCTCAACTTTTCCCTTGCACTCACCCCCTCTACCCCATCTGTTGCTGCCTTGTGCTATGGATTCTACTTTTGCAATCTCTTACATGTCCCCTTCTCTCCATTCACATAGTCACCTTAGCTACAGTCTCCTGTCACCTCATCTCTGCAAATTCAATAACGTTCTAGTAGCTTTTCCTGCCTTAAGTCACTCCTCACTTTATGTCTCCTTCCCTCAGTTGTCAAAATGGTTTTCCAAAAGCACAATTCTGACCATGTTATCACCCTACTTAAACTCTAGTAGCTCCCAATTGCTTCTAAGATCAAATGTTTTAAAAATGCTATCTTTAGCATTTAAACCCTACATGACCTGGCCCCTTCCTACCTTTCCAGTGTTCTTAGACCTTCCTCCCCTCTACTACAATTCAGGGACAGTGACCTTCATCCTATTATTCCTTGCATAGGACACTCCATTTCTTGACTCTGCCTTTTCACTGGTTGTGTCCTATGCCTGGAAAGCTCCTTTGCACCAGTTTCCTGGCTCTCTTCAGATTAAATCCCAATGTCATCAGGAGACTTCTCCTTGTCCCGGTAGCTCCTAGTGCCTTCCCCTGAGGTTACCTTCTCTCCCTCTGTGTGTGTGTGTGTGTGTGTGTGTGTGTGTGTATATATATATATATATATATATATATATATATATATACATATATATACATACATACATATATGTACATACACATATATGTATGTATATATGTGTGTATACACACATATAATGTACACATAATACACACATATGTATATATACACACATATATGTATATAAACATATATGTATGGTTATTTTCCTGCATGCTGTGCCCCTTGTTATATCGCTACTTTTTTGAGGGTATAAAACATGTTTTTGCTTTTCCTGGTAAATAGTAAGGACTTAATAGATGCTTGTTAACTGACTCTCTTTTTTCCAAATATCTTCTGCAATTAACAGGCACTGAGAGGGTGGGCAAGTTAAAGCCCTGTGGAAATTTAGGTGTTGTGGCAATCCTTATAGGAAGAAAGAAAGCAGGGCAAATTGGCTTTGCATCACAAAAGCTGAACCTACTGAACTACTTGGAGTACTTGAGGAACCCATAATATCACCAACTCTAGGCCACTCCCAGCTCTACAGCTCATAAATATTTACTTCCACTGAATTTCACCCAACCCTAGCCAGAATAAATTCATGTAAGAGTATAGTAAAACAAAGGTCATTTACTTAAAAGAATATGAAATAAATAACAAGGAATAAGTCAGAATCTAAGAACAAACTCTGAATGTCTCTGATCTCCCTTTCTTCTTTTTCCAAGGTACTCCTTCCCTACTTCTTGTGATACCTAGTTGTATAGCTCTGGTTTCAACCATCTTCTTCTATTAAAACAGAAAGAAATTTATATCCTTTTATAAATTGAACTGAACTACATTTAATTGGGCATGTTAATTTTAATTCCAAAAGATTTTTGATCCATTTGGTTTGGCACATATTAATAGGAACTTATTCAAGCCCTAATACTCTTTTTTGAATGACTGGGGCCAGCATAACCATTTGATGACCAGTCCTCAGGTAGATTTGCAGTGAGAATACCTTGGTATGAATCTCAACTTAGTTATGTATTATTTAAGTGACTTTGGAGAAGTCATTTCATCTCTCTGCTGCTCAATTTCCTGATCAAAGAACAGGGAGCATCAACCTTGATACACAGAAAAATGGGGAAGGTCTGTTTGTGGATAAGATCCAAGACCTTTGTTTTTCACCCAGCATGATGGTGACAATCATGATTAAATAATAAATGGTATAACGAGAAAGTGTGGAGACTGAAGCTGATTACAGAGAGTAGAGAACTAAAAATAAGAAAACAAGCCCCCAAATTGGAGTTGGCTGCATAAAAGTATTACTAATTATAGTTATTTACATGAAATCTTCAACATTTATGGCCAATTACCATGTATCACAATAACAATTATGTCTATCATATGAACAGCTGAAAAATTCTTGATTTGTCTTGTTTGTGATTTCATCCCCCCAGCTAATAAAGAATTTCAGGAACCTTAAGAGAAAGCGGCTACGTTATCTTCAGAATTCAGGATAGATAGAGTTCAAGTTTGATCTGGAACGTAGGATTTGGGGAAACTGATTTCAGAATTCATAGAAATAATGGAAAGGTTCCTGTGACCTAAAATTCTGAGAGAAATTCAATCAAAAAAATAAAGGGATCTGAAGAACAATACAGGCTGCTTAAATATAAATTATCCCAATGAGAAAGAAGAGAGAGGTATATAAAGAGGTAACACCCACATAGTGAACTCATTGATCAACTTGGATTTTTTAAACATAGGTACAGAAGTTGAAAGCAAAGACTATGCTAGGGACATGAGAAACTCAAGGAAGGGAAAGGCTTGGGGGTCAATGGGATGATAACGAATGATAGAAAGCTGATTTGGTCAATTTTTAGTTTCCTAACATTTTCTCTACCAAGGAGAAAACCTTCAGAATGGGAAGCACAAAACAAAAATGGTTAACAAGCAATTAAAAATCAAGATAAGTGTAAAGGTAGTAAGGAAATATACAGAGGTCCTTAATGCATTCACATTGACTATCCTAAGTGAACTATATATTATGGTACTGAAAGATGCATTAAAGAAAAGAAAATATTGGGTCTTCCCATTTGTTGTGAACAGGCCCAAACCCATTACTGATTGTCATGGAAACTTGACCTGCTCTACTTTTGACCTGTAATGGCTTGCCTCTCCTTAGGAACCCGGGCTCCTAACCCTGGCTCCCAGAGGCAATCACTATATTGATACCAAACTTTATGTGGACATTGTTCATAGCTCAGAATGCTGATGGTTGATAGATCCACCAACTTCATCATTCCCAGTGACTGAGATTACCAGCATGTACCACCACACCCAGTTGAAAGAAATTTTGATTATGACCAGTGAATGACTGCCTATATCTTTGAAAAATGATGATGGATGAAATCAGTGCCAGAGGCCTGGAGACAGGAAAATATTTTTTGCGATGTTCAAAATGGGGAATAAACTATATTCTTTGGACTCATAGACCAATGAGCTTGACTTCAATTATTGGCAAAGTTACAGGACTCATTAGCAATAAATGAAAAAATTAAGAGTTATTAGAAAGGGATGTAGTAATTAATAAAAACAGCATAAGTTCATTAAAAATAAGGCATGCCAGATTTACTTCATTTTTTGTTCTTTTTTTCTTATTACAACTGATAGATTCATTGCTGTGATCATTGTCAAAGATCTTGATGAAGGTCAGATAAACTATATCCTTCACCATATTCTTTTGGACAAGACAGAGAGATATGGTCTTGATGATAGTACCACTAAATTAGTTGAGGACTGTTTGATGGATCCTAAGAGTGGTGATAGAGCAACTAGGTAGTGCAATGGATAGAGTTCCAGGTCTGGAGTCAGGAAAACCTGAGTTTAAATCTGGCCTCAGACACTTACTAGCTGTGCAACCATGGGCAAATCACTTAACCCTGTTTACCTCAATTTCCTCATCTGAAAAATGAGTCAGAGAAGGAGAAAATACTCCAGTATCTTTGCCAAGAAAACCCCATAAAGAGTCAGACACAACTGAAACAATTGATGAGACTGAATAATGACAAAGAGTGGTGATTAAAGAACTGTTATCAACTTGGAGAAATGTTTCTAATGTGCTTCACTCTTGGACTTTTATGGTTTAGAATTATAATGGCTGACTTGGGGAAAGTAGAGATGGCCAGCTTACCAAACCTGAAAGTGTCAGGAGGGATAGCTATAGAACTGGATAATCAAGTTGGAATTTAAAAAACAAAACATTGATGGTCTGGAAAAGTAGAATGGCATTAATGAAGAACTCTGCTTGGTTTCAAAAACAGAATCAAAAGACATGACTAGGAAGCTGTTCATGTAAAAAGACAAATTGTTCTAGAACAGGGATGGGGAACCTGCAGCCTCAAGGTCACATGTAGTTATTTAGGTCCTCAAGGGTGGCCCTTTGACCAAATCTGAACTTTATAGGACAAAGACTGCAAAAACAAAATAAGCTGACCATAGTAGCCAAAATATATAATGCAATCTTAGATAGTACTGATAAAAGCCTAACATCTCATACCCAGGAACTGATCTCCCACTCTCCATTTCCCCTTTCAAAATACACCAAGAGCAGTAATTCTTCACTTTTTTTGTCAGAGACCCTTTTAGAAGGCTAATGAAGCTTATGGGCCCCTTCTCAGGATAATATTTTTAAAATGTATAAAATAAAATACAAAAGATTATAAATAAACCAACTACGTTTGCATAGTTATCTATATATACATGTATATATATATATATATATATATATATATATATATATATATATTTTAAAAACCCAAATTTATGCACCCCAAGTGAAGAACTCTTTTTGTTCCACCCACAGAAAGGGCAACAGGAATGGGAGCCAACCATGATGGTTATGTAAATGAACCAGAGTCTACACTGGGGATTCTGGGAGTTAGGACTAGATATATGAGGCACTGAAATGTGAAACAGATTGGTTCCACTTGACCCTGGGGGGAGGGGGCATATGGAACTGGGGTCAATGGATAGAAATTTCTTAAAGGTAATTTTCAGTTTAGTCTACAGAAAAAATTCCCTAACAATTACAGCATTCCCAAAGTCTTGGCTACCGTTGAAGATTATGCCAGAAATAAAAAATGAATGTGAGCACATTCAGAACCAGCATGGAAGGAGTTAAACTGTATGCTGCATAACTATGGTAACAGATGTAGCTAATTTAGGAGGCAAATGAGCATGTTGAAAAATCGCAGAAGTGTGGTGTTAAGAGTGAAGGAGGATAAATTCTAAATAAAGGGATGCCGAGATAATTAGTATGAATCCTCAACCATCTGATACCAAAAACGGATAAAAGTAACTTCTCCCACCCTCACCATTCTGGGTTCATATAATCGTAGCATTGTGGGATCAGAGGATTTAGACTTGGAAAAGACCTAAGAGAGTTCAATATTCTCACTTTCAAGATGAGGAGACAGCCCCAGAGAGGGGAAGGAAGTCACCGAGGATCGATCTGGAGAGAGATCATGATCACACACATACACATACATACACACACACACACACACACACACACACACTAAGTAGCAGAGAACAGGGAATCATAGCAGAGAATCACAAAGCTGAAAGGTCTTTCAAGAGTTACCTGGTCCAACCTGTACCTTTGACCCCTTGTCAAAGTATCTGTGACAAAGGGTCATTTGGTCTCTGCTCAAAGACCTTCACTGACAGTAAACTTATTACTAGACCTGATCTCAGAGAAGTCCATCTAATTTTTGGACAGCTCCAATTCTTAGGAAGTTTATTCTTAGTCTGAACAACAATCTGCCTTTCAGGCACTTGCCCCTATCAGCTTCCATTCTGCCTTCAGAAGCCAAACAGAACAACTCTTTAAAATAAGGGTTCATATCCTTGGTGGCCATTAACTTTTAAAAAAAAGTATTTTGGAAACTGCATTTGAATATAATTGGTTTTGTTTGTAATCTATGTATTTTCTTTTATGCACTTAGAAACATTATGAGATGATCCATATTATGACTTTCATTTTTAATCTGGGTGTTTTATACATTTAAAAACATTCTGAAAAGAAGTCTGTGTTAAGATACATTAAAACCTATTTAAAAGTCCTATTTCTAAACCCTTTTCCACATGCTAGCTCTTCAAATATTTAAAGACAGAAATCCCTGGCTCCACTATCCCCAGTTCCTTTAACTGGTTCTCATATTAGATGGATTCGATTCTTCTTTAAAGTGGATAATCCCCAGCTCATTAATGTTCCTACTAAAATGTGGCACCCCAAACTGAAATAATACTTTACATGTGTTCTGATCAGGACAGAGTATAGTGGGATTATTGTGTCCTTCTTTCTGAACATTATACTTTAGTTAAAATTCAGTCCTATTATCTTTCTGAGCTGTCACCATGGTGTACACCCTGAAGATTAGAAACAGTAAAAATCAAGGAAATATCACATAAATCCCATGCCAAAAATATTAAACTAATGGAGAAATTTTATCACTGAATAGTCTCAGTCAACATAGCATGAGTTGAAAAGAGTGACCTTTACAATACTTTACGTAAGGGTCTTGATAAAAGTCAGAGATCTAGCTGTAATATACTCTTAGAGATCATGTAGCCCAACCTTTCATTTCTTTTGCATTGGGAGAAACCAAGGCACAGAGAATGAGAAGTGATTTGTATAGAGTCACATATATAAAAAGCATCAAACAAATGTATTAAATAAAGTTCAGCACAACTAGATCAGGTCATTCTCATTTCAGTGGATTCATTTCAGATTTGGTGGCCATTGAAATATGGCTTCTGTATATGAAAAGATTATCTGTGGAGAGAGGATTTGGTTTTGTTTCTATCTTACAGCCTGTTATTAAAAGTTAACCTTTTTTTAATTTCAAAAGGATCTTAATGAGGACTATGTACCCTTCTGCACTTGTCATACTTCCAGAACAAGTTTTTCAAGAACAGATGAAGGAAGATATAAAGTCAAATAGGAATGCACACTCTTTTAGTCAGTTGCTGAATTGAATATTCAAGCCCTTACACTTCCCTGGGAATGCTCTGATATTCTACAGGCAAGTGTGAATACAGCTAAGCATTTTTAAAAGAACTACAAACACCAAAAGATGGAACATTCAAGGAACACTTTAAAGTATTTTATTCTTCATTTGTTTTAAAATTTTAAAAATGTATTCAATATAGGCTTTCAACCAACTGTGGAGTAACAGTAAAGTTATGAGTGTAATGGTATCTATAAGTGAGATTGCTTTGAGAAAATTAATTAAAAGGGAGGAAGGAGGGGCAGCTGCTTGCTCCTTGTATGGCTTTAGTTTTAAAGAAGGATATAAATATAAAACCTTATATTTGGTCAAAAAATGAACTTTGTATGTCCAAAGTAGAGGGTGGTTAGATGACAGTATATATAAAAAGGATGATGTTTTTTGGGCGTTCTATAAGGTCAATATGAATATAAGTGTGATACAGCATCCAAGAAAGCTAATTCACTCTTAAACTGAATTAAAAAGTATAATGTCTAGGACTAGGAAGGTGGAAATTCCATGGTTTTCTGCTATAATCAGACCCATATCTGTAGCTGTCAGCTGGTGGTACAATGGAAAACCTGAGTTCAAATCCATCCTCAGACACTGGCTAACTGTTTATCCCTGAGCAAGTCATACAACCTCTGTTTGCCTCTGTTTTCTCAACTGTAAAATAGACTTGATAACAATAGCATCTACTTCACAGGGATGTGGCAAGGACCAAATGAAATAATATTTGCGAAAAATGCTTAGCAATGTGAGTGGTACAGAGCAGACATGATACTCCCCTCCCTTCCCACTGGAGCTCTTCATGCAAAGAACCTTATTTTTGGAACACTTGTGGGAGATGTTATAGCTGGAATTTTCATTCAGATATAGATTGAATTATATGGCCTCTGAAGTCCATTCCAATTCCAAGATTATATGATTCCATTTTTCAGGAACAGTGATTGCAATAAATTACAAAGACAATTTCATCTATTTTCTACTTCCTTCTCAAATTTTAAACCAACTCATCTCTGTCCCCACTTAGCAGCGCCATTAAGGTCCTTATGACCATCTGGATTATTGCAATCATTTCCTAGCAGATCTTCTTTCCTTAACCCTCTCTAGTTCATTCTGCATGTCTCCACCAGGTTCATCTTTCTTATAAATAGATCTGGTCACAGAACAACTCTGCTCAAAACCCTCTAATGGTTCCCCATTGTCTACTGAAAATAATCTAACTTTTCCAGTAGTATGCAAGGTGCTATAAGGTCTCTATCTTTCCTACTTCACTTACTTCATATAATTCCCTTCATTCCACCAAATTGTACTGCCTTACACTCCCTCTATATGCTCCAGGCTTTCCCACTACCGTGTCTTTGTACCCACTGTTCTTTGTGTCTAGAATGCTGTCAACCACCCTTCTTCCTTACTCTCACCATGTATCCTTCCTCTAAATCCTATCTCAAGTGCCACGCCATCCAAGAATGCTGAGATAACTCTCTTTCAACCAGCAACAATCTTCTTCTTTCCCTCTATAGGTGTCACATTTTACATTGTTTATATTTCTCATGTATTTGTGCTCCATTTGTGGGTTTAGATTGTATGTGTAAATATCATATTGTCCTAGATTATATGTTCCTTGGGGGCTATTACTGTTGTGACTTAGAAAGTATCTTTAAGATGATTTTTATATCTGCCTTTTGAAAGCTTTGACACTGTATTCATGCAAAAAAAGAAAAAATACAAATTGGGATCCCTAGGGATGTCTGCTGGACATCTTTAGATGAATTATAATAATTACACAATAATATTAAATGATATAGGGAGGTTTTCAAATGTCCTCTTTTGGGGGAGTGGAGGGAGGCTGGGAAGGTTAATCACATCTGAAGGTAAGAATTTTAACCTTAATATTACATCTGAAACTAACCTTCTAAAGTAATCAGTTTAAAAACTTTCCACATAATGTTCAACAGAGGACAAAAAACCCTCCTTTTACCTGGTATTTAATATAAGAGAAAATGAGTTGGAAAATCCATATTCCCTGTAGGAATCCAAAGAACTAAGTTTCAAAAACTTAAAATAGAGAAAAATAACAATTTAGCCACAGACAACTGAAACAAATTCCTATAATAATAGATTCAGAGACATGAGACCATGGAAGCCATACAGTGTGACTCACTCATTTTGCTAACATTCAATGAAGTGATTTGCCCCAGGTTATGAAGGCAGTAAACCACAGAGCTAGAATTGGAACCCACATTCTCAGTCTCCAAATCACTCACCAGCCTACATTGTTCAACAATTTACCAGGGACTTTGTTAAAGGCATGGATGGTGTATGCATGAAATTTGTAAATGACACAAAAATGGGACAGATAGCTAATTCATTGGATAAGTTGAATCCAAAAATATCTCAATGAGCTATATCAAACCAAATCTAAGAAGATGATTTTTAATATCAATAAATCATGTATTTTATTGCATTTTTTTAAAATCCTGGTTTTGGACTCTATCCTACATTTATTGGGGAACAGGGAGGCAATCCTGGGTTCTCAAAGTTTGGGCCAGTGGAATCTGAGCTCTCAAATTTCCTACAAAGGGCCCAGCAATGGATTGCCCATCTATTGTCCAAGAAACAACCTGAATAAATGTGGAAAAGATTGTAACTAGAAGAGTTGCCAACCCAGGAATTATTTCTCTTGAACCTAGCCACTCATGAACAGATTACTAAAGCACAGAAGGGTTCTGATCTCTACTGGTAGACACAGAAGCCAAACAGATGAAATCACACATATACTAAACTAATGAAGAATTAAGAAAGCTATGTCATGTTCTAGGATACCTATCTTTACCTTTCATTCCATTCAAATGGTTCAAATCTTAGTTCAGGCTTTCCTCCTCAGTTGCTTAGGTTATTTACAACAGCATCCTAATTGAACACCTGGCTTCCAGTCTCTTCCCTACTCCCAATCATCCGTGAAGCTGCCAAAATAACCTTCCTAAAGCACAAGTTTGACGATGTCATTCTTCCAACTGAGAATATTTAGTGGCCCCCATTCACTCTAAGACAACAATTGTAATAGATAGCATTTATGTAATAGTTTAAATTTTGCAAAGCCCTTTACAAATATTACCTCATTTTATCCTCACCACAACAGCTTTTATTGTCCCCATTTTACAGATGAAAATTGAGCAAGACCGAGGTTAAATGACTTGTCCAGGGTTACACAGCTCGTATCTGAAGCTGGACTTGAACTCAGGTCTCAATTCCAGGTATAGCACTCAACACAATGTGCCACCTAACTCCTTAGATAGACATTTAAAGTCCTTTGGATTTGAATCCAACCTCCTTTTCCAGATTTATTTCACATTTTTATTTATCACACACTCTACATTTTAGTCAAATAGGTCTATCTGCTGTTTGTCAAACAATATTCCTCAAATATCCTCTTGCTTCTATACATCTGCAGAGGTAGTCTCCTGGATCTTGATGGTTTTCTCTCCTCCCCTCCATTTCTTAGAATCACTGCTTTCCTTTAAAGCTCAGTTCATGTTCTGCCTTCTATAAGAAGCCATTCCTGATCTGCCTAGTTGTTTCTTCTCTTTCTTTCCTCCAATAAACATAATTAAACTTATCTTTTGTATATATTTTGTTCTAGTAGTAGGCAATAAGTTCCTTGATAACAGAAGTCTATTTTTTGCTTTCTTTTGTCCACAGCACCAAGCACCATACTTCGAATATAAGTATACACTTAATGACTACTTGTTGGATTGGATTGGTTTGTCGGTACAAATTGGTGAGCCAGACACAAATGGTCAAGAGACAATTGTGGGGAAACCTTGAGGACCAAAGCACAGGCAGATGTGTTGAGACCTGAGTTCTAAGAAACAGAACTCTGACTCTCAAATGTATCCAAATCACAAGATAAGCCAAAAAGTCCCAAAAGAAGGATGATAGGTGAATGTGGCTATAGAAGTGGAACAGAGATCTCTGCTACAAATATGAAGATGAGAATGTGTAGACTGAGAAACTATTACTCTAAGATGCAAGGGAAAATATCCCCAGAAATTTGCTTAGGAGACATGACATCATAGAAAATGAAGCATAACCAACACCCTTTTGTCTTCTTCTGTTAAAAAAAAAAAAAGTTTGCCAGTATCTAATGAAAGAAATGAAATAAAATTACTAGCAGTCTATTTTGAAAAATTTAAATAACTTTAAGGGTCTAGGGAGATGGAGAAATTATATTAATTTATGACTAATAATTGTTCATTAGACAAACAATGAGTAAACCCCTCCCAAAATGAGCTGAACTTCAAACAAGATTGGTTTATTAAAGTCTTCACATTAATTGCTAATTTGTGAAACATAACAAAGGTGACCTCTGAGGGATGTTAATGCATTTTCCAACTGAAAGAAAGAGGCTTAAGGGTATTAGGATCCTAGGATCAAAGACAGAGTTAGAAAGGACCTCAGAGGTCAAGTCCCATCCCTTCCTTTCACGGATCAGGGAGATGAAGTGACTTATTCAAAGTCATGCGGGTGATAAGCAGCAGATCTGAGATTTGAAACCTATTTCTATAACTTTAAATCTAGCACTTTTTCTACCATACCAAACTGATTCCTTAAGTGACTTGCCCAGGGCCACTGGCTATTGTTTCTGCATGATTTAAAAATGCCCCCGTTTTCTGATTCCAATCATACAAATTAACTTGGCTTAAAGGAAAATGGTGGCAGGAAAGTTGTTTAAGACTTTTTTCCCCTACAAGGTTAAGGGAAGATGAATGAATATCTGAGCTTGGTAAGATTAGTTCTTTTGCTGGGTTTTAGTCCCATGGTCAAATCAAACAGTGCACTGGTAATAGATGCATGGCTTTTGGTATGTATATCAGCACTATTTATTGGTTGCTGATAAGGATGCTAGCATGCAGTGGACAGAAAATAATGATAGTTTTAAATATGAAGGGAAATTCTCTATTTACTTGGCAGAATATCGTGCGAATCATCAGTTCTTGTTCTTAGAATTTAGAGATCATGTATTCTAACTCCTTCATTTTATAGACAAAAGAATGACCCTCAGAGGGTCTCAATCCCTTCATTTGTAAAATGAGACTTTACCAGTGTCACAATAGGAATAAGCTTTGTAAAGTTGGGATTGAGATAAAGGTCCTCGGTCTCCAAATCCACGACTCTTACTCTGAGCACCAAGGCCACCTTTTTGTCAGAATCTGGGGCAATGATCCTTTTCTCAATTCTCATTGATAGACTGAAGTCCATGAGTATGGCGCCTAATACAAATGAACAGAAACCATTAAAACCAATTTCTCATTTCCTTCTGACAATAAATCCTGCTTCTAAGCCAACACCTACATGGAGTCTCGATTTGTGCAGCATATATCAAAGACATCCTTGAAAGAAAAAAAGAAATGTTACAAAAGAATTACCTGAGGGTGTGTGGGAGCAGAGAAGTTCAGTCCCACATGTTTTGCCTTAATGAAAGGGTGTGCGTGTGTGTTCAAGTATTCGCTGAGTTATTATGAGAGCCTTACAAATTTATTTAGATTTAGAATTGTAAGGGACCTTAGAAATTGTCTGGTTCTACCCTTCTCCCTCTCCTTCCAGTGTTTTACAGATTATTAAACTGAAGTCTTAGAGAATGTAAGTGACTTGCCCAATGTCACAGAACAAAAATAGGATCAGGGTTGGAACTCAGGCAATCTGACTTCAAATCCAAAACTCTTTCTACTAGAACAGGAGTGAAGAGTTTGCAGCCTCCAGGCCATATGTGGCCTCTAGATCCTCAAGTGTGGCCCTTTGACTGAATCCAAATCTCACAGAACAAATCTCCTTAATAAAATTTATGTTGTAAAACTTGGACTCAGTCAAAAGGCTGCACCCAAGGAGCTAGAAGGCCCTTGGTAACCAGGCCATGCTGCCCCTTGCTTCCAGCATGATTGTGGCAGTCTGGGACCTTGGTACAGATAGTGTGGGTTGGTTAAATAAGATTGTTTCCCTCCCACCACCCAACTAACAATGTGCCATTGAAGAAGTAAGAGGTTTATTTGATGGTTACTTCTTAGTTTTTTTTTAATTTTTTAACCTAGGGGTTATGACATGGAAGAAATACTGGACTTAGAACACATGGCACACATGGTGAGCATTTCTAAAAGTTATTAGCTGTGTGACCATAGGTATGTTATTTAATTTTTCCTTGACTCAGTTCCTTTCATTTGTAAAATGGGTGTAATAATACAGACACTACCTGCCTCGTAGGGTTCTGAGAGCAATGCTTTGCAAGCCTTAACGTATTTTAAATGGGAGTGGGGTAGCTATGAAGAGGATAATTGAGAAGACCAGACATTTCAAGGGAAGACAGATTTGGGTAAAAAAATAGGGGACTTTGGGCAGCAGAAAACTGAATTATGGAAGAATTATGGAAGAAACTGGAGATTAAGGAGGGACTAGAAAGGAATTTTCAATGGTCACCAAAAAAGAAACTTTGCAATTTTTCATGGGACCCTGGTGGCTCCCCCGAAAATGAGGGATATATAAATGGACTAACTCATCTCTGAGATCCGTTTCGGTTCCAAATACCATAAAGCTGTGAACCAGTGTGTCAGTAGTGCTATGGGCCACTGGATGCCCATCCTTGGCTATCCACATTAGAGTTAGCACTGGCCTTGAAGCCAGGAAGAGCTCTAGTTAAGTCTTGTCTCTGACACATCCTGTCTGTGTGACCCTGGGCAAGTCATTTAACCTCCTAGTGCTCTGTGTTACTTTCTATGACACTAAGTGGCAGAGGAGAGGCTGATTTGCTCCAGAAGAGTTTCCTCATCTGGGAATTCCCTGTATAGATACAACTACAATCTCTACCCCGTAATAACAACAACATTTATAACTATCCTAAAACCTAGGGAGGTTTTGTAGAATACCAGAATTTCAGACAGTAACTTACCCACCCCATGCTTGAACAACAATACACCCTACCATGTCCCTAACAACTGGTCATCTGTCTTCTGTCTGAAGATCTACAACAAGTTAAAACCTTCCAAAGCATCTAATATCACTTTTAAATAGTTGTAATTATTAGGAGGTTTTTTCTTTTAGAGTACTTAGTACACATAGTCAGTGGTACACCTCTTTCAGATGGAGGTTAAATCTGTTTCTTTGCAGCTTTCACTGACTGTTCCTAATGTTCTGGATCCAAGCAGAGGAAGTCCAATCCCACCTCGATAGGATATCTCTTCAGACACTTGAAAGCAGTTATCAAGTCTCTCCCTAAATCTTCTCTTCTGCAGAATAAACATAACCAGATTGCTTCAACTGATCACCATATGGCAAACAGTGGAAGCTTAACAAATAGTTGTTGAAGAATAAATTATTATATTTAAAAATAGATTTCCACACCCTTATCTTTCCTCTTTCAAAACTTTTTATCAATTCAACAGAAACAGGGAAAAAAAGGAAAGCATAAGCATTACTTAGGAAACATCTGTGTTCTTGAATCAAGATAATCTTTTCTCTTTTACTTAAATCCCTTACAAGTGAAAATTTTGTTAAAGCAAACAACACTGTGAGAGAACACCTTTTAATTAATTTTTTCATTGACTTAAAGAGTACTTACCTCATCCAGAAGAATTTAGAAATGAATGCTATCAGACAATTAAAGAGCAAATATATTACAAAAGTTATTCTCAACAACTAAAAAGAAGGTGCTTTATGAGAAAAACGTAATGTAGATTCCCAAACCAGGGAGTGATAAAGCAGAGCAAAAAAATCATACAACATTATTAATAATTTTTTCCTGACCTGAGATTTCATCTGTGTAGGGAACTCCTGGCAAGAAAATTCCCTTCACCAACTTAGTTTTTGAAACTTAACATTTTAGAAAGTTACTTAAGCAGCACTAAGAGATTAAGTGCCTTGTTAGATGTCCTATTGTATGTTTCAGAGTAATTTGAGGGGAGCATAACCCCAAAGTAATTTCCAGAACATCTAGACCAATTCACAATTCTACAACTGACTTGAACTCAGGCAAAAACAAAGGAAAAACAAAAAAAACCCCAAATTACACTGAGCGTCTTATGCAAGTCCGACAACCAAGATATGTAAGGGACTGGCATAAATTTATAAACACAAATTATTCTCCAGTAGATAAGTAGAGAGAGATGTAAAAAGTTTTAAAAAGAAGAAATATATCAACAACTAGGTGAAAAATAGTAAAAATCACTAAGGATAATTGCAATACCAATGAAAACAACTCAAAGATATCACATCGTACCTGCCAAGTTGGCAAAGGCAAAGGATAAAACTAATCAATGTTGGAAAGGACATGAGAAGTCAGACACATGAAAGTCAGGCTCAGTTCATTCTCATGGGTGTTCAGTTTGTAGAATTTTGAATTGGTTGAGATGTTGTGGAAATCAATTTGGAACTGTGCCAAAAAATTACAAAACAATTCATATTCATAGTCTTTGACTGAACAATTCCCATTACTTAACATGTATCTCAGAGAAGGGAGTTATAAGGAAAAGAATGATCCTTCTTTCCATATGTCTTAGGACTCCAACTCAACTTTTTGTCTTCATCCTGGCTTCCAGGCACACCAATCCTCAGTTTTTTTTTTCTAGACCATCACTTTTGGACTGGTTGCACTCTCCCTATCTTGACCCCTCAGTGAGCCAAACTCCTATTTTACTATATTTCTCTCTAAAATTCCTGACCTCTATATCCTATCACTGGACCCACCTTACCAAACCCCAAATCTGAATTATGTCTACCAGTCACCTCCTTGTTTTTTATTTACCTGTTGCCAAAAGGAGCTTGGGGGAAACCACAAAATTGTCCTGATTGGGTCCACTTAAAAAAAAAACCACCTTCGTATTGTAGCCCATATAAACTCTGGGACATCCTTGTTGCAGTTTTTGCTCCCACTAGATGAGTTGGGTCCCCAAAACTTGGCTGGCTACATCTCTCAGAGCTGAGACCATTCTTTCCTTTCCAACCTCTTTTGAGATACATGTCAAGTAGTGGGAGCCAAAGTCTATAAACTAGTAATTTTGGGGAAGCATAATCTCAAATTAGTTTCCAGAACATCTAGACCAATTCAGGATTCTATAAACATTATATTCATGTGTCTAGCTTCTCACAATCTTTCCAATGTTGACTGATTTTATCCGTTGTCTTTGCCAACTTGGAAGATATGGGAGGTATACCTGAGGCAGTTTCTAATGACTTTGGCTCCAGCCTCCATTAATGGACTTTCACCCAAGATTATCAACTAAGAATCATTTTGCCAGCTAGCCTTACTTAGCTTTTAGATAGTGGTATATATTAAAGTGATACAGTAAAAGCAGTTGGTGCAAAAAAAATCTAGTGGAAGATAAATTCAAGATTAGAGACTTATGAGGCAAAGGGGTAAGCTCCGGATTAACCAAAATTCTTTTCACCCATTCTTGGGGGTGCTTAAGATGGTCCCTTTAGCGATGGTATTACTTCTTTTCTGGGATCATCATAAAATTATCAGTCCAATTCATCCTTATCTCACAATGATGCACCAGCAAATCTGGGGATGCTAGTTAAGATGCTGGTAAGAACAGCTGATGGTCCCTAGAGTGCAATGCTAGGACATCAATGGAAAGATGAGAAATCCAACATCAACCAGAACCTTCAAAGCTGGAGGGTCCTCCTTTGATTACCAGGCCCTCCTCCCTCACCAGACAGTTCTTTCTCAGGGTTTCGAATGCTTTTTGCACTTAGTTCAAAGTCCATAAGTTTCCTATTAATTGGGATATATTCTCACCTAGTTAAGGTTGTAACAACCCCAGCCTTTTCATATCTAATTTAAATGAAGTCCTCATTGCAGCATAGGTAATCATTCTACCCTTCCCAAACTGATTCAAAATCCTCTTCTCCACAACTGCTTTTCAAATATTCTTGTCTTTCTGCAAGACTCCAATGGAACCCACTGTGCTAAGGACCTCATCTCATACTTCAAAAAAAAAAAAAAAGAAGCCATTCATTGAAAACTCCATGTTCTCCCCTCTTCATCATCTCCCATAACTCAGACATATTTATTTCCTCATTCTCTCACTGAAGTTTCTTGAAATGGTCCTTTTCCTTGTCAAAGGCAATTCCTCTGTATATACCCTTGATCTCATCCTTTCCTACTTTTTTGAGCAGATTGCCCTCAATATCAACACTATTTTCTTTCTAATCTTCGGTGTCACCTTAATTTCTGGCTCCTTCTCTGCTACCTACAGATATACCATCCCTCCTTTCTCCTCTACCCCTCCCCTACTCAGACCATCCCACCATCCTATCATCCCCACCATCTCCTTCTCTTCTTGGCTAAATGCCTTGAGAAAGTCTTTTACATCTTCACATCCTCTCACTCAGTTCTAAACCCTCTGTAATCTCATGTCTGAGCTCATTATTCAAATGAAACTGTTCTGTCCAATGGAACTAACTCTCTTCTAGTTGCCAGACAAATCACTTTTTCTCAATTTATTTTGTTTTTGGTCTCTTTGTAGGATATTCTCTCTTCTCTAGATTTTCATAAAGATTTTTCTCCTGGTTTTCCACCTACCTTCTTAGTTTTCTGAGCTGGGCAAAGTATTTATGTTGCTGAATTAATTGATCACTGCTGTCCTGATACTTCCTACCTATGACTCTTTGGTACTCTTTTCTATTTTTTGAGATGACAATTTTCTCTTCATGGTACTTTGTTACTGTCTCTGATCTCTTTTTTGTTTTAAGTGTTCATGATCTCCCTCTAAGATCAAATATAAGGCTCCCAAAAATCTTAGTGGAAAATTAAGTTATTAAAGCTTAAACTTCTGGGACCCCCTATGAAAAGTCCTCTGTTTGACATTTAACAGTTTTCATAACTGACTCCTGGCTCACTTTCCTTGAGAATTTTTGTCTTTTAGGTCTTCTTATACTTAAGTCCCTTCCATAGACTCTACAATCCAAAGATTATATTATTATTCATAATAATGCCTACTTGAAGTTCCTCAAACATGATACTCCATCTCCAGTCTCCATGCCTTTGCATTGGCCATCCCTCATGCCTAATATGCTCTGTCCTCTCATCTCTATACCTTCGTTTCAAGTCTTAGCTCTCTCTATAGGTCTTTCTTAGTCCCCCTCACTCTCTGTTTGGATCTCTGAAATTTACCCCTGTTCCAATATCTTGTATTTACCCAATTATTTTTTTTCCTGTTAGAATACAAGCTCCTCAAGGACTTTTGTTGTTTTTGAGTCTTTCTTTTTATCCCTAGAGCTCAGCACAAAGTCTCTCACACAGTAAGAACTTGACAAATGCTTTGTGATTGAGTGAAATATTCATAGTATCACTCTTTGTAGTAGCAAAATGCTTAAAAAAAAGTAAGTACCCATCATTTTAGGAATGATTGAGTAAATTGTAGTCTATGAATGTTATTGCATTTGAAGGAACAATTATGTGAGGAATTTGGAGAAGTATGATAAAAGTTGTGTGAACTGATGCAGAGCGAAGAAAGTAGAACCAGAAGACAACATCAAAAGACATAACCAAATGCAACAAATATCATTGTTTCCAGATGACTAATGGAACTTCTTTCTTTTTAGTAAAGAGGTGAAAAACTATAAGTATGGAATGTTACATATTCTGTCCATTGAGACAGTTATAGAGAATGATTTTGTTTAAGTATGTTGTTGTTATAAGAAAAAGTACAAATGTAAAATAAGAATGTGGGTTGAGAAGTAACTGTAGTATTCAAAAAAGGTACGAAATTTCTAAATCCTAAAATGATTTAAAGGGAGGGAAGCATACTGACACTGTAGATAGATATGTTCTATTTCTAAGAACCACCAATAGATAAATGTAAGAAATATCAAAAGATTGAATAAATAAATAGCCCAAGAAGTGAAAATTCCTGGTGATTTCCATCATGCTTTCACTCTACTCCCAATGACTATGTGCATGACACCATGTTGAGCTACTCCGTTAAGTACAGAGATGAACAAGATATGGTCTCTGGCCTCAAGAAGCTTACAGTTTATTAGTACTCAAAAGGCAAAAAAATAAAACAAATCCAAAACAAAAAAGTCTCTCAGAGCACTTCAAAGATGTAAGGAAAACTTTTAATGTCACTGCTTTGTGGTTCTCAGTTGAAGCAGGTTTCTACAAGACTAATCATTAGGTTAATGGCATTGTATGATGACAAGGAGATACCAATAGATAAATCAAGGAAGTAAACAAACCCCACACTTCTCAATAGAAAATATTACATTATATGTACACACAACACATCCTGGAATGTTGGCATCTCATCATTGACCCTGAAAATTTATCGAGCATCCCAAAACATGGCACCATAAGCAAGAGAAGATGCTTTTAAGGAATTTATAGTCATGGGTAGAGTAATCCTATCATCCAGATAGCTCAAAATATTCAAGTGGATACTGATAAGTGAGGCTCAAAAAGACTGTGACTTGTCCAGGGTCACACAATTAGTGAATAAGGTAAGATTAGTCTTCCAGGCTGTCATAACTACAAGGTTAGTTCTTATTCCAACATCCTTCCTATTTGCCTCTTAAGGACTAGCACATGATATGTAATTGAGCACACATCTGCAAAAGATTTGTGGGTTCTATATTCTTAACTGGAAATGTGTTTTCATTTATATATGACCATTAGTGATTCTCCTTAGGGAACACTTTTTTGAAACTAAGAAAAATAGTAAAAGTCTTTTAGTAGAATTCAAATCATCCACTGGAGGATTAGTGGGAGCTGGGGAGGGCTCTAGATCCACGGTTTTATCGGCGTATGGAATTTCTGGAATGGAGATTCACTCCCCCAGTTCAAGTTGACCATTCATTTAGAACCATCTTAAAGGGGTAGCTCTGGGTACTTAGAGGTTGAGTGGACTTTCCCATGGTCCAGCTACTACTATGTGTCAAAGGCAGAAATTGAACCGTATTGAACCCTAACTCCAAGGTTGGCTCTGTTATTCATGACTCTCTGCATCTTAAAGAGCACTTATTCTATTTTTATTTTTAATGCTTATTAATGCATCCATTATATGAAAGATACTATGCTAGGAGATGAAAGAGATAGGAAAAACATAAGTTACCATCTTCAAGGACCATGCAGTCTAGTAGAGAAACAAAGATCCAAATCCAAATGTCTAAATATAAAATAAAATATGATCAATACCTAAATATATATATATATATGTATGTATGTATACCCATAGAGATTCACAGGTGTGCGTGTGTATATAAAATGAGACAGATATAATTTCCTCCTAGTAGATAAGGAAAGACTTATCTGCCTTTGATATCAATGGATGTACCATTAGAACTTGACTTTTAAAGACAGTTATGGTGCTTGCTTCAGCAGCACATGTACTAAAATTGGAATGATACAGAGAAAATTAGCATGGCCCCTGAACAAGGATGACACGCAAATTCATGAAGCATTCCATATTTTTAAGGACTTTTGAGGCAAAATGCCATCCACATCCAGAGAAAGAACTATGGAATTGGAAAGCAGAATGAAGCAGAATATTTTCTCTTGTGTTTTGTTTTGTTTGGGTTTTTCTCATGGTTTCTCCCACTCATTTTAATTTTTCCTTGCAACATGACTAATGTGAAAATGTGTTTAATAAGAATGTATGTGTAGAACCCATAAAAGATTGCATGTCATCTTGGGTAGGGAGGGGGAAGGGCAGGGGAGAAAATCTAAGATTTATGGAAGTGATTGTAGAAAACTAAAAACAAATAAATTAAAAATGGAAAAAATACAGTTATGACTGGAAGCTCATGGTGTAGTGGATGGAGTGGCAAGTTTGGAGTCAGGAAGACTCATCTTCCTGAATTCAAATCTGACCTCAGATAGTTACCAGTGAGTGATCCTGAGTCAGTCACTTAACCCTGCTTGCCTCAGTTTCCTCATCTGTCAAATGAGCTGGAGAAAAAAAATGGTAAACTACTTCAGCATCTTTCCCAAGAAAACCCCCAAATAGGGTCATGAGGAGTCAGATACAACTGTATAACAAAAATAAAAATGATTGACAGTCAAGAGTAGAGCAGATAGAGCAATGGACCTGGAGTCAGAAATGACAGAATTGAAATCTTACTTCACACAATTATCAACTTTGAGACCCTGAGTGAGTCACTTAAACTGTCTGACTCAGTAAAATGGGGGTATAATAGCACCTATCTCCTAGGGTTGTTTTGAGAATAAAATGATTTAATATTGTAAAGTGCTTTACAAACTTGAAGGTGTTTTATAAATGCTAGCTGTCATTATTATACTGCTAGATAAGCAGAAATACTGCTTAGATAAGCAGAAATGCCTTTTGGTGCTATGGTGGTTTTTCCACATATGGTGGTGATATCTTACTTGTAAATGCCCTATGGTAATCAATCAATAAACTTTCATAAATTGCCTATTTTGTGACAGGGACTGTGTGGAGACCTGGAAAAACCTTTATTATTATAGCTCTAATTCCAGATCTTGTCTGTTTGTACTTTCTTGAGTTTGATTCAACCCCACCCCCAACAGGCCTTCAGCGCCTTACAATGCCCAGCTCTTCTCTCCTCCCATTACTCATCTCAGATTTGACTCATCGATTCATAGGACTCTCCCTGAGATTATCCCTCTGCCTGAGTGTTGGAAGTTGAGCTTTTGATGGAGCTCTGACAGATGGAAACTTCCAATCTTATTATTTTACATAAATTCATTATGCAGATGAATTTTTAGTTAGAAGTTAATCTGCCCAGTTCTATGTAGGAACAGAAGATTTGGAACTGGAAGGAGCCTTAGAGATCTAGTCCAATCACTTTATTTTAAGGAGAGGTGAAATGGAGCCTTAATTCAGATGTTTGAATTGTGAATTTACAAATAATATGCAGTTTATTCAAGATGTTAATATTTGGGAATTTTTAATGGATACTTATTTTTCATAATAGTTTCCTTTACCAGTCCTCAGTTTCTTGAGGGTTACTTTTAATTATGCTCATTCATCTGTCCCTACCGTGTATGACCTTGGGCAAGTTATTTAAACTCTAAGTTCTGCATTAGTAAAAAACTCAAAATTAAACATAATTAAAATGAAAAGATTGGACTAGTTAAAATAAGGTCTTTTCTAAACTTTATCTACAAATTTTTGATACCCTTGTTTTATGCTGCCTAACTGCAGAAGGTCTTAATTTTAGTCATTAGAGAGTCAACGTGGAGGGACTGAAAGAGCAAAGAACTGGACACCAGAAGATCTGACTTCTAGTCCTATCTGTGTGGCCTTGGAGGAGTCATTTGATATTCCAGGGTCACAGTTTGCTCTTTTGTAAAATAAGTTAGACTAAATGACCATGACCTCAAAGTCCCCCTCCAGTTCTAACAATGTATAATTTTACCATCTGTGAAATGGATGGGTCTGCAATATAGAAATTTATTTGGGGAAAAAATATGAATACCTAATTTTTAAAGAAATAGTCATTCAGAGGGAATAGATCATCTGCTCTCTGAAGTGATATTCTGATCAGAAAGTTCAACATAAGCCTGTCAGGGTATAAGCTATCTTTTGTATTTAAAATTTTATTATTCTCTTAAGAATGGACTGCTGAGCTAGGAATTTGATGTGGAATAACCTAAGTATAGATGATTTCTCCCAATTAATGTAGTCATTGAATAAACATCTAAAGTAAATTCTAACTTTACAAGACTAGAAAACATATACATATATATATATAAAACTTACTTTGCTCACTCTTTGCATTTTTTATAATTAATATAGGCATAGAGACAATCATAGATTTCAGTTGTTTTTAACCTAGCTAGGCAAAATAACTGGGTTTTTTTGGGGGGGAGTGGGGATTGGAGAGGGAATGGGGAGAAAGATTTATGTGTAGAGGTCTTTTCTATTAAAAAACTCATAATCATAGAATCAAAAAATTCATGTTTTCTGGTAGCTTTGCATATATGCTTGCACATACACACACATATTTGCTTTGCTGTAATTTATAAATAATCTAAATTGAATTTTTTAGTCTATAGAAGGAAAAGATATTTAGTGGTGAGTACTATGAAATTCTGACCCTTTCCTGATTAAGAATGAAAACATGTGGAATTGTAAAAAGGTAACCTATTTAAACAGTAAGAAAAATATATTTAAATAAAAGAAAAATTTCAGATGACAGAGGGAAGACCTTACAAGTCTGAAATTCCAGTGACCTTTGATTTTTATCTGAAGTACTTTCATTCAAGTCTTTTGAACAACTTGCCCCAAACAGTATCAATTCTCAATTATAATCATCAAACAAAAGCAAAACCCATAGCTGCACAATATAAATATCTACTAGGCCTCCAAAAACACAGGCTTGAACTACAGTTTTATCTGCAGAAGACTAAAATATTGACCCAAAACATGAAGACAGCTGAACTTGACATCTCTCAAGTCTTTATGCAAACACCTCTTGTCCAAGTAGCATCAAGGTCCCTCCGTTGGGGTTACTCAGAAAACATCAAAATGCCAATTTATTGCATTGAAATTCAATTGATATTATCTACAAAGCAATTTTGAGACAGTGAAACCTTTACAATGCAGACCACAAGTGGAGTCAGAGAAAAGAGATGAAACAGATGGCTACTGGTCATGTGTCAAAAATGAAGGATAGTTTCTTTTTTATTTTGTATGATGGGTTTTTTCTTTCTCCTTGGAGGGGCGGGGTGCTGGCTGGGCGGGTAGGGACTTGGACAAGGGAGGAAGAAAGAAAACAAGACAATAGGATAGACTAAAGACTACATGGCAAGCATTTAAAGAAGGCCAATACCAGGTACATCGCTCATTGCCTTCAAAACAAGCCTACACTTGTCCTTGCCTCACAGATGCACCAAGGGAGCAAATGGGGGTTGGGGGGGGGAGAGAAAGGAGGAAAAAAAGGGGGAGAAAAAGGAATAAGCTCTCAAGAATAAACAAAAATTTCTTGACTTTCATGGGCACTAGCCTGAGTGATGGAGAGTCCTGAAAAATGAATACATTACTTAGAACACAATGATGTGCCAGTCTCTCTTAGCATAACATTTCCAGGTTTTAGATCCACCACCTCCTTACCCTGGCCCTTAGTCTGTGAAATAGCTGCAAAGTGTATTTCTGTGTATGTTGCTACCAAGCGCACAAGAGGTATCCCCCAAGAGTAAATTAGGCAGAAACCAAGAAGCCACAAGCCAGACTGTGAACACAAATTTTTTCCCTCTAAAAGGTGGGGGAGGGCAGAAGGGAAAAAAGAAAACACATTCTTAAAAAAAAAAACAACTCACCTGTAATTGACATAAATCTAGATGACAATGAACATTCATCAACCCTTCTATAATAGTAAAATTGTTTATTACTGCTTCATGCAGACTAGTCTAGGGGATTACACTCTAGAGATGTTAATTTCATAGGGCCATGAAATTAAAGTATCATCAATCTTTTGGCATTTCTGTGAACAGGCATGAAACACCATGACGGTCAGGAAATACATCACAAATGAATATTTTAAAATGTCAGATGTCCACCTATGGAAGCTTATCATCTACCTAACATACGACAGATTTTTAAAACAACATTCAAATAGATAAATACGTAGACTGGCCGTTTCCACGCCCAGGACTGCCTTACCTCCTTAAAGCATCTTATCCATAACTGATCTTCTGCTGTGGCTAATCTGTCGCTCTGAAGTCCACCCAGCTAATCTGCAGAGGGTCCTTTTCCATCCATCCTCAGCCCCACACTTGTCAGAGCACTGAGAGGATGCCTTTCTCTGCCCACACCTGGCTGGCACTGCCCTCTCCAGCCCACAGCTCCTTTACTTTAATGGTAATTAAAGACAGCAGAGGCTGCTGCTGGATGACAAAGGTTTTCTTTTCAGTCCCCTCCCTTATAGCCCTGCGCTCAAAATTAAATCCATCTCCCGCATGAGGCTTCAGAGGAATGAGAGGGCTGCTTCACTGGTGCCTATACTGACAAAGGGAAGGACCCCGGGTGCACACAGAGCCCCCTCTAGTGGGTTATTGGCCCCAATGCAGCTTCCAAAGAGACCTTGCTGCAATCCCCACCTACTCTCTGCTGCTGCAGTCTGGAAGATGATGCAACAGACCAGATTTGATGTCATCTAGACAATTAGAGCTGGAAGAGGCCTGAGAGAGATGCTCTAATAGAAGCCCCTCCTTTTACAAGACAAGAAATTGAAACCCAAGGGAAGCTATTTGAAGTCTTGAAACAAGTTAGGGGCAAAACAATATTTAAGAACTTTTCAGTCTTCATGCAAATTCAGGTGTCACCGTTTTGTTTTTTTTTAACAACTAAATATTGCAACCAGAAACCAATGCTGCCGTTTTATCCTGGGAGGGGTTGGGGTAAGAATCTTAAATCTGAGCTTTGTTAGCAGAAGCAATGTGATATGGGGAGATGGAAGGGAATTCTACTTGTGAGCTGTTATATTACGCAAGTCACTTTCTTCCTGGAGCCTCAACTTTCTCATCCACAAAATAGAGACAGATGTGAGAAAATTATTTCATAAATCTTAACGTACTATACAAAAGCTTCATCTTATGTATTTGATCCCCTCTCCTTTCATCTCCATAGAGAGTATACTCCTTAAGAATTAATTATTCTCTGTATGTGTAGAACTTATATAAGACTGCATGCTGTCTTGGGGAGGGAGGGGGAGAAAATTTAAAACATGTGGAAATGGTTGTTGAAAACTGAAAACAAATAAATTAATTAAAAAAGTAAAAAAATAATTATTCTCATTTTTCCTTTATCGTACCCTCTCTTCCTTTCTCTCTCTCCTATATTTTTTGTATGAAAATATGTTCCACTACATCCTTATGAAAAGTTTCACTGAATCCTTTAATCTTGGCATTCCCTTGGTCTATCATACTATACCTCACTGTCCTAGCAACTTGCATTTGCCATATTTTTTATTAGAAAGTTGTCTATGTAGTTTCTCTTTCCTAACTGCTCACCTACCATCTCTTTGGAATGCGATTTTTTGACACCAATCATCTGAAAGTTCTCTCCAAGGTTGACAATTATCTTTTAATCAATGAATCTAATGAATTCTTATCAGTCCTTGTTTTCATAGAATCACAAAAGTTTAGAATTGGAAGGGACCACAAAAACCATCTCTGCACTGAACCTCAGGAGTGAACATCAAAACTTCCCTTGAAGATCTTCACTGAAAGGAAAATCCACTAATCCCCCACTAAGGCAGCCCATGATACTTTTGGATAGTATTAATTGGTTAGAATTAATTGGTTTTCCTGATATCAAACCTAAATTTATCTCTTCAATTTCCAGTGATTAGTACTGGTTCTTCCTTTATTCTTATTTCTAAAAGAATTTAATTAATTCTAATTAATTATTCTAATAATTATAGAATTCTAATAAGAATTCTTACTTCTGTAAGATTCTTGATTCTTTATTCTATATACTCATATATATACATATATATATACATATATATGTATATATATACCCCCTTCAAACCCTCCCTCCCAACATACAAAAAACCCTCTTTAACTTTTTTGCAGCTTTTGATACAACTGTTCATTTCACCCCTCTTCTTCCTTGGCTTCCATGACATTATTCTCCTAGTGCTCTTACCTAAACGAACTTTTCTCATTCTCCTTTCCTGCCTCCATCTCTATTATCTGCCTCTAAAACATAATCCCTCTCTTTTATTTCTGTACTCTCCCAATCAATTATTTCATTAGATCCTATGAGTTCAATTAATTATCACTTCTGTCAAAATGATGATCAAATCAATATCTCTATCTCGAACCTCTCTTTTGATTTTCAATTCACTGACAGATATTTCCACTAGCACTTCAAACTCAACATTTTCCAAGCAGAACTCTTTATCCTCCCCTCTATATCTACCTAAACCTATTTTACCTCTAAACTTCCCAATTTCTGTTTCAGCTACCACAGTCCTCCAGTAACCTGGACCCAAAAGGTCAGCCATCTTAGGTTTTTCCTTTTTTGCCCTACAACCTATATCTATTTAGTTGCTAAGTCCTGTCTTCTCTACTTCCACAACATCTCTTGTATCCTTCCCTTTCTCTCTACCGGCCGCTCCCCTAGTTCATAGGCTCAATGCCACTCACCAAGATTATCAGAATAGCTGACCTAGTTTCCATCTTGTACTCTCCCCTATCCTCCCTCAAACAGCTGATAAAGCAGTATTCCTAAATCTCAAGGTTGGCCTTCTCACACCCCTGCCAAAAACCTTGATGGATTCCCAGTTGCCTCTGGAATAAAATATATATTCATCAGCCTAACATTTTAAGCCTTGAGCAACATTCTATTCACATTGATTTCCTTTATAGATTGTATCATATAACCAAATGGACCATTAGCTATTTCTCTAAGTTGACATTCCACCAGAGATGATTCACTTGCACAGGCCATCAATATATCTCCTTTGCCTGGAGCCTATTACTTGAGTATCTCAACCTATCATAATCTTCCTCTTTTTTCAAGGTTTAGTTCATCTGTCATCTCATTTTTGCCTTTGTTTTCAACACCTATTTGAGTACCTTGCAAATACTAACAATAATGAAGATTTACATAGTTTTTTAAGGTTGGCAAAGATACATATGTACATATATGTTTACGCATATATACATGCACATATATTTTTATTTGAGCCTTATAACAACACTATGAGGTAAGTGCTATTATTTTATGACCATTTGAAAGATGAGGAAACTGAAGATGAGAGTGGCTAAGTGCCTTGTCCAGGATGATATAGCTACTAAATGTCTGAGGCTTTATTCAAAGTCAAATCTTTCTACTCCACGTTCAGCACATGATTGCTCCCATTGCTACCCCAGTGGAGGAGTAGGGGTGGAGGTGGGAAGGATACTCCGAGGAGCTGTGGGAACAGGAAGGCAACTGCTGCCAATCAACTCTCCCACTTTAAGAATGCCTGCTGGCAAGAGATAAAAGATGGGAGGCCCAGAATCTGTAGGTGGATGCTTCTAAATTGGCCTTAGACTGTGGCTGCAGAGATCAGATGTTGGCAGAAGAAGATATGAGAAACAGTAGAGACCTCTTTGTGGAAGAGCCGTGCAGCTGGGGAGAGGTGTCTTGTATTTCTGGAATGGTTTTTCCTAGGTTTGATGGGAAGGCCTGAGCATTGAATAGAGTTATGAACTACCCAAAACAATAGGTACAGAAAATGCCAAAGGGCAGCTAATGACACAAGGTCAGGCATCACTGTATCCTTGACCATATCTGACACAACTTTCAGTAAAATTATTTAGGGCATGCTTCTTGGAATGAGGACATTAAGGCTTGAAGAGTTTCCCTTGTTCTCTAAAAAGATCATAGGATCAAAGACATAGAATTGGAATGCAGCATATTAAAGGCCATCTAGTCCAAACTCATGTTATGGATGAAGAAACAAGTCCCAAGAGGTTATTCCCTTAATGTTACACAGGTGGGAAGTGGCAAATGTAGGTCCTTGAACTCTAAATCCAACATTCTTTCCACTGAATCACTATTTTTTTTCCCCAACTGCAATACAGTTCCACAATTTTAAGTTAAAAAAAGTCTTATCCTAATCCCACCCCTACTCCTTTTAATTAAACTGCTTAAGGTCCTCAGTCTGGGGCAGGTAGATGGCACAGTGTATAGAGAATAGGATTGGAATTAGAAAGACTCATCTTTATGAGTTTAAATCCAACCTCAGACACTTATTAGCTATGTGATCTTGGGCATGTTGCTTAACCCTATTTGCCTCAGTTCCTCATCCATAAAATAAACTGGAGGAAGAAAGGGCAAACCATTAGTATCTTTGCGAAGAAAACCCCAAAGGGTGTCATGAAGAGTCGAATACAACTGAAACTACTAACCAACAAAATTAAGGATCCTGCCATCTAAAAACAAAAATAATAGAATAAAAAGGTCTTAGAAGCCAGATAAAGTAGAAACTCATTTATAATATATTTGAGGGAACAAAACCTGTGATTTCTGCTTAACTGTAGAGATGATTACAAGTCAGGAACTACATTTCTTTTATAAAGTCTACCCAACACCTGGCTGAGGATTGGCTACATAGTAAGCCCTGGCTAACCATTTGTTGAGTTGAATTATGTTGGAGGAAAAAAGACCTGACCTATATCTATCTATATAATAATGAGCCTTACATTGTAATTATAAACTGTCAAAGCTGGGACCATAAAAATGATCCATGTCAACTCCTCCTTTTATAGATGACAAAACTGTGACAAAGAGAAAAGGAGTTTTCCCACAGTCACATATTAGTTTAGTGGCTGGGACTAGAGCCTAGACCTGCCTTCAATTTAACTTTACTGCCTCCCCTCCCTTCCCTCCTCCTCCTCTCCCCCTTCTCCCCTTCCTTCCCCACCCTTCCCCTCCTGTCCTACCCAGGGGAAGGTACACTCACTCCATGGCCAAAAGCTGCTTTTTTTCCTTTGGGTTTAACGGCTAAATTTCTTGCTCAAAAGATCAAGCCTTAAACCTAATTCACTCTGGAGCTCATAGATGGGCAATAAGTCCCCACACACTTAGCACAGAGTGAAAGTAACTACTAAATTGTCATGTTTCTCTTTTACCTAAGAACCCTGACGGTCTTCCCCTCCCAGTTTGATTTTTTTTTTTTATTTAAGGGGTCATCCCTTGAGTAACTACTTAAAGAAGCCTATTCATTGAATGGGTGTATCTCACTCGAAGTGAGAATGTGGTAAGACCTTAGCCTGAAAGGGCCAGGGTCCCACATTGAATCCTGAGCCATCTCCAGTCGTTCTGATGAATACCAGGCCATTGGACCCAGATGGCTCAGGAGAAGAAAGTATGGTTGGTGACCTTGCACAGCTCTCTCTCACTCAAAGTAAAGTCGACTACAAATCATGTCAGCATCTTGATGTTATGGTCCTCTTTGAGACTGAAGGACAAACACAACAACTCCACCTGGCAGGAATTAAAGTCTCCCTTGGAGAAGAGGCTAGAGAGGTCTATTCTGCCTCCATTTGAACAACACAATGACACTCGTATGGTACCTGTGGGGGACAACCTTCACTATCAATAGATTTAGAATTGGACTTAACCTTGGAGATCATCTATTCTACTCCTATTATTTTAGAGATAAGGATAGTTGATGCTCAAAGATCACACAGGTAACAAATGACAGAGACAGAATTCTAAGTCCAATCTTCTCCAGATTCATTGTTCCAGTATATTACACTGCCATCTATGTTACAGATTGATTCTCTGTTTTATTATTTTTAAAAATTTCCAAGTCACCATTACCTAAGTAATCTGTTTTCAATCTCATCCCAATTCAATAAATAAAAAATTATTTTACTGAGTTGCAAAAAAACCATAATAACAAAATTCATTTGGAAGAACAAAAGGTCAGGAACTTCAAAGAAACCAGGAAAAAAAGATGCAAAAGCAGCAGATTCAGTAGTATCAGGCCTTGAACTATAATAAAAGGTGAAAGCATTGTTGAAGTATAAAAAGGGTAATTATGATCATTTTAAATTAAAATCTTGTATAAATAAAACCTATGTAGCCAAAAATAGAAGGGACACAGAAAACTGGGGGGAAACACTTTCACAGACAATCTCTCAGATAGGATGTGAATGAATTGGAATATAGCTGTGGTATAGGAAATGATGAGCTAGTTGATTTAGAGAAACATGGAAGGACTTGGACCTTTGAAGGAAGATGCTATCCACCATTAGAGATACAGATGATAGGAGGAAATAAGCATACAATGGTTTTACATATATGTGTATGAGTATATATGTATGTCTATAGATATCTATATATCTGTATATATGTATATGTGTATATATATATATATATATATATATATATATATATATATATATATATAAATACACTCATGCTTAATTGTAGCCTTTGGAGTAGAGGAAGGAAGAGGAAAAAATAAAGTAAAAAAGTGTGCAGCAGAGAACAAAGAAAATCAATAAGGAAGCAAAGAAAAGCCGGGCAGCTTTGAAAACAATGTATAGTATTTATTATATAGGTGTTCTTGAAGTGGAATTTATTGTTTTATATTGAATTCTCTCTTATGGTCAGCTGTGTGCATGGAAATGCCTTTTTTCCTTTTCTCATTTTGTATTTGAGTTGAAAGTTAAAAAAAAATTTACCCCCCAAAACTGAAAATGACCAGGAAAGCATGGAGCAATTTCATTGTTCAAGTCATGGAATCTCAAAGTTGGAAGCTCCTTAAGGGAATTCAAACTTCAACCTCTGCAGGAATTTCCTCTAAAACGTCCCTAAAAATGGTCATTCAGCCTCTGTCCAAAGACTCACAGTGATGGAGAAGTCACCACTATTTAATACTGTAATGGAGTTTAGTGAATTCTAAGATAAAAGCAGGGTCACGTTACAATAACAGCAGTTCATATTGATGGAATGCTTTAATATTTGCCAAATGATTTTCTTTTCCTGTACATCAAACCTAAGCTTCCAATCTATTGGCACAGTGCCCATCAAATAACAGATGATTAATAAATGCTTATTCTCTTCCCCTTCTCCATCTCTAAAACCTGACAACCACTGCTTCCAATTACTCCCTCCAGGGAAAGCAAAATAAATATGATGCCCCTTTAAGCAGAAAGCCCTTTAGCTCTTGAAGACAGTTATCATAGATTCACAAAGTTTCCTCTTTTTCTGGTTAAAAAATCCCAAATTCCTTCAGTTGATCCACACATATGACCTGATTTCCAATTTCATTGTCCCATCACAACTTCTGGTCACAATTCACTCTGTCGATGCCTTTTGTAAAATATGGACTAAAATATCATTTCAGTAATTATTATGTTTTTCCAGAGGTGAATGAAGCTTCTGGTGAACCACATGAAAAGTGCCATAAAAGAAGTTATTGATCCCTGCCCCCACCCTAAACTCAAGAATATCAGTGACAATTACTGACCAAGTCTGACGAAGATTAAAATGCATCACTTTTTGATTTATCTCTGTAATAAAATCACTAACATCCATACCATTTAGCATATATTCCTTTGGTATCCAAACAACAAGTAGGGAAAATGTGGGGGAGGAGGGCAAAGCAAAACAAAACGGGAAATGATAAGTCCCTGGTAACAGATTACATTTATAGAGTACTTCAGGTTAGCTGGGTGGCACAGTGGATAGAGTACCAGGCCTGAAGTCAAGAAGACTCATCTTCCTGAGTTCAAATCCAACTTCAGATACTTCTTAGATGTGTGAACCTGGGCAAGTCGCTTAACCCAGTTTACCTCAGTTTCCTCATCTGTCAAATGAGCTAGAGAAGAAAATGGAAAACCACTCCAATATCTTTCTTTTTAATATATATAATGTTTTTCAGTTCCTAACATTAACTTCCACAAGAATTTGAATTCAAAATTTTCTCCCCATCTCTCCTCACCCCCCATCCCAGGACAGCATGTACTCCATCCATTCCTTCCTCCAGTCTGTCCTCCCTTTTATTACCTACCCTTGTTCTACTCCCCTTACCATATATTTTCCTGAAGGGAAAATTAGATTTCTATACTCCACTGCCTGTATGGCTTAATTTCCAGTTGCAGGCTAAAACAGTTTTGACATTCATTTTTAAAGCTTTGAGTTCCATATTCTCTCCCTCCCTCCCTACCCAGCCTCATTGAGAAAACAAGCAATTCAACATAGGTCATATATGTGTAACAATGTAAAGTGCTTCCATAATATTTATGTTGTAAAAGACTAACCACATTTCCCTTTATCCTATCCTGCCCTTCATTTATTCCATTCTCTCCCTTGACCTATCCTTCCACAATAGTGTTTGCATCTGATTATCCCTTTCCCCAATTTGCTATCCCTTCTATTATCTTCCCTCTTCTGTCCCCTTCCTCCTTGCCTTCCTACAGAATAAAATAGATTTTCATAACCAATTGAGGGTGTGCTATTCCCCTCCTTAAGCCAAATAACATGAGAGTGAGACTCAATTTCCTTTCACCTCCCTCCTCTTCTCCCCTCCATTGTAGCAGCCTTTTCTTCCCTCTTGTATGTGAGATGATTTGCTACATTCTACCTCTCTCTCTTTCTCTTACTCCTAGTACATTCTATTCAACAGTAAATTTTATTTTTTTAAATATTCTCCCTTCATATTCAGCTCACCCTGTGCTTTCTATGTGTGATTTCTATTTCCTGTTTACTTTTTATGTTTCTCTTGATTCTTGTATTTGAAAGTCGAATTGTCTGTTCAATTCTGTTGAATAGAATGCTCTATTTCATTGACATTTCATTTTCCCCTGAAGTATTATATTCAGTTTTGCTGGGTAGGTGATTCTTGGTTTTAATCCTAGTTCCTTTGACCTCTGGAATATCATATTCCAAGTCCTTCAATCCCTTAGTGTAGAAGCTGCTAAATTCTGTGTTATCCTCATTTTATTTCCACAATACTTGAATTACTTCTTTCTGGCTGCTTGCAATATTTTCTCCTTGACCTGGGAACTCTGGGATTTATCTACAATATTCCTAGGAGTTTTCCTTTGGGGAATCTCTTTCAGGAGGTGATTGGTGAATTCTTTCCATTTCTATTTTACCTTCTGATTCTGGAATATCATGGCAGTTTTCCTTGATAATTCCTTGGAAGACAATATTTGGGCCCTTTTTTTGATCATGACTTTCAGGTAGTCCCATAATTTTAAAATTATCTCTCCTGGATCTATTTTCCAAGTCAGTTGTTTTTCCAATGAGATATTTCACATTGTCTTCCATGTTTTCATTCTTTTGGTTTTGTTTTCTAATTTCTTGGTTTCTCATAATGTCATTAGCTTCCATCTGCACCATTCTAATTTTTAAAGAACTATTTTCTTCAGTGAGCTTTTGAACCTCCTTTTCCATTTGGCTAATTCTGCTTTTTAAAGCATTCTTCTCCTCATTGACTTTTTGGACCTCTTTTGCCATTTGGGTTAGTCTATTTTTAAAGGTGTTATTTTCTTCAGCATTTTTTTGGGTCTCCTTTATGAAGGTATTGACCTGTTTTTCATGCTTTTCCTGCATCTCTCTCATTTCTCTTCCCAGTTTTTCCTCCACCTCTCTTACTTGATTTTCAAAATCCTTTTGAGACCATTGCATATTTTTTGGGGGGGAGGTTTTGGATGTAGAAGTCTTGACTTTGATGTTTTCCTCTAATGGTATGCTTTTTTCTTCCTCCTCCAAAAGGATGGAGGAAAATCCCTTTTCATCAAGAAAGCAACCTTCTATAGTCTTATTTTTTTTCCCATTTCTGGGCATTTTCCCAGTCAGTTAACTTGCCTTTTGAGTCTTTTGTCAAGTGGAGGGTACACTCTCGGAACCTGTAAGTTCTCAGTTCCTCTAAGGTGGTACAATCAAGGGAGAAGAGTTTACTCTTCTCCTGGCCTGTGCTCTGGTCTGGGAGCAACTACAAGCACTCTTTTGCCCAGGATCTGTGAGTAGGATTCCCTCTCCTCAGTCACCATCAGCTCTACCATGTTAGCACTCCTCCTCACCCCAGGACTGCCACTCAGAATTGAGACCCAGAACAGCAGCTCAATTCCCCCAGAGTCTGTAGGTTGAGGGCTCCATAAGTGGACACTGTTGCATTGACAGCTGCTGCCCTGGGGCTAAGGCTGGGACCAGACCTCACTCCCCTCTCATCCAGGTAAAAGAGTTTTCTCACTGACATTTTAAGCTGTCTTTGGCATTTGTGGGTTGAGAAATCTGGGAACTGCAGCTGCTACCCATGATTCCATGCTCTGAAGTCTGCTCTGGTCCTGTCTGTGCCATACAGCACAGCCAAGGCTGGATTGGCTATGCTCCACTCCAAGCCTAATGTGATAGACCTTTCCAGTTGGCCTTCCAGGCTGTCTTGGGCTGAAAATCTCTTTCACTCTGTCATTTTGTGGCTTCTGCTGCTCTAGAATTTGTTTAGAGTCATTTCTTACAGGAATTTTATGGGCTATGGGGGCAGAACTAGAGCAGGTCCATCTTCCTACTCCACCATCTTGACTCCACCCCCCACTCCAGTATCTTTACCAAGAAAATCTCAAATGGGGTCACCAAGAGCCAGGACATGACTGAAATAACTAAACAATATACAGCACTTCATGGTAAGAGAGAATTCAGAGATGGAAGGAACCTCAAATGATATCTCATCTTGTCTTTGCCTGATTGAGAATTCTCTCTACAATAATAGCAATAAGTATTCATTGGATGTTTCTTTGAAGAATTCTTGTGAAAGGGAACCCACTATCTTCAAGGCAAGCCAGCTATTCCCATGACTCTGTTAAGACATTTTCTTTATATCAAGTTTAAATCTGCCTTACTGTAAGTAAAATCTGACTTTAGCTCCCAGTTCTGTACAGGGTCATTGTTGTTGTTGTTGAGTCATTTCAGTCACATCCAACTCTTCATGACCCTATTTGTGTTAATTTTTTCCTTTGACACAGATCCTGGAGTAGTTTGCCATTTCATTCTTTAACAGGGTCAGTCAGAAAAGGTTTAATCCCTCTTCCCCATAGTAGCTTCTGAAATAACTAAAGAGAGTTATCATATCTGTTCCATGTCTTTATTTTTTCAGACTAAATGTCATCAGTTCGTTCAAGTGTTCCTGAGATAACATGGTGTTGAGCCCCTTTGCCATACTATTTGTTTTCCTTTGGGTACTCATCCACTTACTAACATCCTTCCTAATATTTGGCACCCAGAAGTGCCTCATAATATTCCACATTAGCCTGAGCAGGGTAGAATACATATGGACTACCACACTTCCTTCACTCTGGATACTACTCCCCTAACTAGTACTTCTAAGAAGCTATGTGGTACAGTGGATCAAATTCTGGACTTGAAGTCAGGAAGACCTGAATTCTTACCCTGCCCCAAGAACACAAGCTATGTAAGCCTGGGCAAGTCACTTAATCCCATTAAGTTGCTCATCTGTAAAACATAGCATGTACTTCACAGAGTGGTTGTGAGGATAAAATGTAAAATTATTTGGAAATTGTAAAATGCTATATAAATGCTTGCTATATGTTATTATTAACATTATTATTCATGCAGCCCCAAGTCACATTTAGTTTCCTGGCTGCCATAACCACACCACTGATACATATTGAGCCAAAACCTCTAGTTCTTATTCAGACAATCTATTATCTGGCTATATCTCCCCCATCTTGCATCCCTGAAGTTGATTTTATGAATACAAGTATAAAATTTTGTATTTATAGCTGTTAAGTTTAATCTCACTAGATTTAACCAAATGTTCTACATATCAAGATCATTTTATATTCTGCCTTTTCCATCGAATATTGTTGTTTGTCCTTTATTCTCAAAGAGGATCATGACATCAAGATGCTGACATGACTTGTAGTTGACTTTGATTTGAGTGAGGGAGGGCTGTGCAAGGTTACCAACCTCACTTTCTTCTCCTGTGCCATCTGGGTCCAGTGGCCTGGTATTCATCAGAATGACTGGAGATGGCTCAGGATTCAGTGTGGGACCCTGATCCTTTCAGGCCAATTCTTATCACATTCTTACTTTGAGTGAGATACACCCATTCAATGAATAGGCTTCTTTAAGTAGTTACTCAAGGAATGGATCCTTTAATAAAAAAAAAAAAACCAAACTGGGAGGGGAAGACCCACAGGGTTCCTGGATAAAAGAGAAGCAGTTACTATTTAGTAGTTACATTCACTCTGAGCTTGGTGGGGGGGGGGGGGGGACAGACTTATTGCCCATCTATGAGCTCCAGAGTGAATTAGGTTTAAGGCTTGATCTTTTGAGCAAGAAATTTAGCTGTTAAACCCAAAGAAAAAAAATCAGCTTTTGGCCATGGAGTGTACCTTCCCCTAGGCAGAACATGAGGAGAGGGGAGAGGGAAGGGAGGAGAGGGGAAGGGAGCTGCTATTCACTCCCAGGTGGGGAAGAAGGAAGTTGGGTCTAGAAATTTGGTCATTCTGCTCTCCTCAGAAAGAGGGGAGCACATTTTACAGGGCTAGAAATATGTCTAATTGCTTCCTTGAATATTATTCTAGGGCAGGAGCTATTTATTCAACTTTTTGTCATCAGGAAATTTGATAAACATGCCATTTGAGCCTTGGATCAAAAGCACTGATTACAATGTTAAATAGCACAGGACTAAGTAAGAGTTCCTGAGTCACAACCCTAGAGACTTCCTTCCAACCTAATTCAAGCCCCTCTACAATAATGTACTCAGTACTGGGTAGTATATTTTAGGAAAGACATTGAAACATTAATGACTTTTTTAATGTGCTTAACCAGTTCCAAAACCATTTTAATATATTATATAGTTGCAAAACCATATAACTTTTCTACCCCATTTATCTCCATCTTATTTATAAGAATAGGATAAGAAACTATCAAATGCTTTGCTGAAGTCTAGATAAACTATTTACAAAATTCCCCTAAGTCATTCTGGTATAACGTGTTCTGGATGAAACCATGTGCTGCATCTAGCACAATCTAGCAATCATCTTTGACTCTTTCAGTTCCCCTTATTTCTAACATCTCAGTCAGTTTTCTGCCACTAACTCATCCTTCAACTCATCTTACATCTTGCTAAGTAAGGCTAACCATGTACACAAGTGATTCCTTTCCTTCTTGTCTTCTTCAACAGATTGTTACTTCCACCATAACACTTTCTCACTTATTTTTGTTCTTTCCCAGTCTACTGTCTGATTCCATTTCCTACAAACATGTAGGCATCCTCATGCCTCCCCCATCCTCAACCCCATCCCAACATTTCACCAATCATATCTCCACTATCTTCCTATGTCTTCTACATTTTGTGACTAAAGTCTTTGAGAAGGCCACGTATAATAGACATCACCACTTCCTTTCCTTTCACTTTCTTAACTCTCGAGTTTGGCTTCCGATCTTAACATTCAAACAAAACTGTTTTCTCCAAAGTTAGTCACAATCTCTTAATTGAAAAATCCCATGCCCTTTTCTCAATTCTCATCATCCTTGACCTCTGCAACCCTTGACACTGTCAATCACCCTCTTTTCCTTAACACTCCTCTCCCCTGGTTCACTTTTTAAGTGTACACTTCTTTTCACTCCCCTTTGCTATATCTTCATCCACCGAGTAATCATAGGTGTCCCACAGGGCTTTGTCCTGGGTTCTCTTCTCCTTTTTTAATATTTCATTTGATGGCTTCATCAACTCTTATGGAATTCATTATTACCTCTATGCTGATGACTCAAATCTACTTATCTACCTCTAGCCTCTCTGCTGACCTCTGGTCCTACAGCCCCAACCGCTATGAGACATCTTAAATCAGATGTCTAGTAGACATCTTAAACACAGTCTATCCAAAATTGAACTCAGTACTTTCTCCCTGTTTCCTCCTTGCTTCTAAACCTCCCTCTTACTGTCAAGGGTGCTACCATCCTCATGGTCCCCCACACTTACAACTTTGTTATCATCCTAGGCTCCTTACTCTCTCACACCCCATATCCAAACTGTTGCCAGGGCCTGCTGATTTTGCTTTCATGACATGTCTCCCATGGAATGCTCTCCTAATCATCTCTATTCAGGTTCCCATCAAGTCTCAAGATAAAATCCCCCTTCTATAAGAAGCCTTTTCCCAATCCCTTGTTATTATAGAGCCTTCTTTTTGTTGGCTACTTCCAATTTATCCTAAATATAGCCTGTTTGGATTTATAGTTACTTACATGTTGTCTTCCTCATTAAATTGTAAGGTCCTTGAAAGCTTACTGTTCTTTATCTTTTTTTCTACTTAACAAATGCTTAGTAAATTAAAATGAATTGAATGCTGACTCTTTATAAATAGAGCTTCTTTTACTAAAATGTTCACAAGTTATTTAATTAATAATGCATAAGAATATGAGGAAAACAATCAAGTGAATTAACCTAAATTTCTAAGCCTTCTTTTTCTCCATCTCCCTAAAAAAAAAAAGGAATAAACTAGAAAATTTACTCTCTCTAGTGCTGTAGCATTTATCCTGTTCTCCGTAACCTTTCCTCACTGACAATGACTCAAGATGTCACATCTGCCAATTCCTTCATTCCCTGAATAAATAGGTCACTTGGGTCTGGTGACAGTAAAAGTTTGCTCAGCACAAAGCCCTGTTCTAGGCACTGGGAGAGATTAAAACAACAACAGTCTTTGCCCCTACAGAACTTAATGTTAAAATAATAGCATCCCAGAATGTTGCGTAGAAAGCAAAACTTAGAAAATGTTCAGTTTAACCCTTTCACTTTAGAAATGAGAAAATTTAAAATAACTAATATAGAGAGCCTATTATAGGCCAAACATTGAACAGAAATATCATTTGATCCAACAAGCACCCTAGGAGGTAGGGGTTATAATTAGTCCCATTTTACAAACAAGGAAACTGAGGGAAGCAGTGCCTAGGATTACACAGCTATCTGAAGCTGGATTTGAACTCAGGTCTTTGACTCCAGACCCAACTTTCTTATCCACTGTGCTACCTAGTTTCCCATAAAGGGAAAGAACTTCATCTATACCTCAGGAAACCAGAACTAAAATTCTACTAAGGTTAGAACTAAGGTGGAACTATGACTACTAAGGTTAGTAGTCTATATTAGTACCCTCAATCTTTCTGCCAGGCCACATTTCACCTCCTTATTGGAAATCTTCAAACAGAGGTAGAGGATCACTTATTAGAAATTACATAGATCAGTGGTTTTGAAATGAAATAGAGATGGGAAAACTAAATCATGCCTAAGGATCCCTGGTCTAGATGTCATTTTAGATATTTAAGTGTTTATGTTCTATTGTACTTTTGTTTATTTTACTAAATTTTTCCCAATTATATTTTAATCTGTCTCAACTGCATTAGGGAATATTGACCCGTGGACTGGTGGCTTGACACCTTGGATGTAGATGATGCTCCCATTCAGATACAGGTTAGAATAGATGACTCTTGAGGCATCGTCTAGATCTAATATTCTAGAATCCTATAATACTCTGCCTGTACTTTAGGACAGCAACGAAATAATTGTAAAAATAATCATTCAAGCTTGCTCAGACAAAGGGGATGATATAAAACACAGTGACAAAATGGAAGAAATGAAAAGATTTCCAAGGAAACATCTCTCTCCATTTGTTTTTAGAGGAGATAAGATTTTAAGTTTTATGCATGTATTTATGCTATTTGACACTTTCCTAATGTTAGACCAGATGGCTCTCAACTAGGGTCTTGGCAGAGGGTATAGAACCTCAAGATTATTGATGAAAGGAAGAGAAATCTAGTGCAGCATAATTTCCCTGGACATCTTGAGGGGGTAAAATGTTGCCTGGCAGAGCTGGTTGGGAGTACTAACAAAGCACAACTAGGATCATTTTTTGTTATAATTATTTATATCTCAGTTGTATGTTCCTCCTGGAGTGGGTCAGTATTATTTCATAGAAACAGCACTGTCCTGGGAAACCTTAGTTGTAGACTCTTCAGATATAGATGGTCTCTTTCCCTATGTGGGCAGCTAGGTGGTACAGTGGATAAAGCACTGGGTTTGGACTCAAGAAGACCCTATTTCAAATGCAGCTTCAGATACTCATTAGTTGTGTGGCCTTGAACAAGTCACTTAACTCCTGCTTGCCACAATGCTATTTTTCAACAGGTCTAATTGTAAGGTGGTTTCTTCCTTCCATTGATCCTAAACCTATTTGTCTGCAACTTCAATTTAGTTTTCCTTGTTCTGTTGTCAAGTACCAAGTATAATCCATCTTGTCATGACAGCCTTTCAACTACATGATCACAGCAATATTATTCCCTTTTAAATCTTCTCTCTTTCTAGATAAGTATCCCCAGTTCCTTGAAGTGATCTTCCTATGACATGCCCTGAGTCCCCTCTCCATTCTGCATACTTTCTTCTGGACACTCTAACTTGTCAATATTCTTGCTAAACTGTAGTGCACCAAAATAGGACAAAATATTCTAATTTTATGCACTTACCAGAGCAGTAAACACCACCACTATCAGCTTCCATGTCCAGAGGAGTATATGGAAGGGTGTATAGTATAAAAAGACTGGAAAAGTAGGAAAAGGCCAAGTCTTGAAGACTTTAAATGCCTAAAAAAAGGACTTTATACTTGAGATGAAGGAAATATAGAGCTGCTGGAATTTATTGAGTAGGGGATGACATGGTCAGATATGAACTGTGTGGAGTGGACAGAGACTTCAGGGAGGGAAAGCAATGAAAAGACGATAGCACTAGTCCAATGAGAGGTAATCAGAACATGGACTAGAGTGAGGGCTCCATTAGTGGAGTGATGGGGACACGAGAGATGTTCTGAAGAAATAAAGGATCAGATCTGGCAATTGTATGGATAACTGGGATGAGAGAGAAGAGTTAAGGATGACACAAAGATTGTGAAGAAGCGAGGTGGAGTAAAATCACTGGGTCTTGAGTCAGGAATAACTGAATTAAAATCTAGCTTCAGATAGGTACCACTAATTGTATAACCCTGGGCAAGTCACTTAACCTGTGTCTGCCTCAGTTTTCTCAACTGTAAAACGGGGACAATAATAAACTTCCCATGATTGTTGTGAATCAACAAATATTTGTAAAGCTTTTAAGACAATGCCTAACACATAGTAGGAGTTTAATAAATGCTCATTTCTTTTCCCTTCCCTGGCTAGAAGAGTGATGATGCTTCCAGTAATAGGGACATTCAGAAAAGGGGAAGGTTGGGGAGAGAAATGTTGATGACTTCTTTTAAACACGTTGAGTTTGAGAGGCTTAGCAGATATCCAGTATGAGTTGTCCAATGTGTTATTGGTGACATACGACTGGAGCTCAGGTGAAAAATTAAGATTAAATATATAGATCTGGAAATCATCTGCATATAAATAATTGTGCCTATGGCAGCATATGAGATCACCAAATGAGGGCATAGAGAAAGAAAAGTAGATTTATAGAGAGCCTTGATGGACATGCCCATACTTAGTGGGCATGGCATGTAAAAATAGTATCACTTCTTGGAGGAAAACAGAGATGTCAGAATCTAAGAAAAGAAAGTGCTCCCAGTGTCAAATGCTACAGAAAGGTTGAGAAGAGTAAGAATTGAAAGAAGGCCATTAGATATGGCAATCTCATTGGTAACTATGGAGAAGGAAATTTCAGTTAAATTTTGAGGTCAGAAGTAAGACTGCAGGTATATAAGATATGAAAAGAGAGGGTAAGTAAAGACACTAAGTTTGGATAATTTTTTTCAAGGAATATAGCTGAGAAGGTAAGGACAATATCTAGCATGGATGATAGAAAAAAAAATCAAGTCTTTAAAAGTTGCTCCCATTCTTAAAATATATGGGAAAAAATAGCCTGGTTGGGGGTGGAGCCAGGATGGAAGAGTAGAAGGATGGACCTATAGAAGCTCTTCTCCCACAGCCTGTAAAATATCTGTAAAAAAATGACTCTAAACAAATTATAGAGCAGCAGAAGCCACAAAATGAGAGAGTGAAAGAGATTTCCAGTTCAAGATATCCTGGAAGGTTGAAAGAAAAGGTCTATCACACCTGGCTTGGGGTAGAGTGCAGCACATGGAGCACAGCCCAGCCTTGGCTCCACAGTGCAGCTCAGACAGTACTGGAGCAGGCTGCAGGACACAGAATCTTGAGTAGTAGCTGTGGTTCCCAGATTTCTCAACCCAGAAATGCCAGAGAGAGCTTCAAAAGTCACTGAGAAAGCTATTTCACCTGGGTGAGAAGGAAGCAGAGTCCTACCCCAGCCCAGGGCCCAGGCAGAGGTAAAATGAAAAAATGGAAGACAACGTGAAATATCTCACTGGTAAAACAACTGACCTGGAAAATAGATCCAGGAGAGACAATTTAAAAATTATGGGACTACCTGAAAGTCATGATCAAAAAAAGAGCCCAGACATCATCTTTCACGAGATTATCAAGGAAAACTGCCCTAATATTCTAGAACCAGAGGGTAAAATAGAAATGGAAAGAATTCACCAATCATCTCCTGAAAGAGATCTCAAAAGAAAATCTTCTAGGAATATTGTAGCCAAATTCCAGAGTTCCCAGGTCAAGGAGAAAATATTGCAAACAGTCAGAAAGAAACAATTTGAGTACTGTGGAAATACAATCAGAATGACACAAGATCTAGCATCTTCTACATTAAGGGATCAAAGGGCGTGGAATAGGATATTCCAGAAGCCAAAGGAACTAAGATTAAAACCAAGAATCACCTACCTAGAAAAACAGAGTATAATACTTCAGGGCAAAAAATTGTCATTCAATGAAATAAAGGACTTTCAAGAATTTTTGATGAAAAGAACAGAGCTGAATAGAAAATTTGACTTTCAAACACAAGAATCAAGAGAAGTATGAAAAGGTAAACAGGAAATAGAAATCATAAGGGACTTACTAAAGTTGAACTGTTTACATTACTACATGGAAAGATAATGTTTGTAACTCTTGAAACTTTTCTCAGTATTTGGGTAGTTGGAGGGATTATACACATACATATACAGACAGAGGGCACAGGGTGAATTGAATAGGAAGGGATGATATCTTTAAAAAATAGAATTAAGGGGTGAAAGAGGAAAATATTGGGAGGAGAAAGGGAGAAATGGATTGGGGAAAATTATCTCTCATATTATCTCTTGCCTCTCAAAAGAGGCAAGAAAAAGCTTTTTCAATGGAGGGGCAAAGGAGGGTGGTGAGAAGCAAAAAGTGATTACTCTCATCACAATTGGCTTAAGGAGGGAACAACACACACTCAATTTGGTATGAAAATCTACCTTACACTACAGGAAAGTAGGAGAGAAGGGGATAAGTCAGGGGGTGGGGATGATAGAAAGGAGGGCAAATGGGAGAAGGGAGTAATTAGAAGGAAACACGTCAGGAGAGGGACAGGGTCAAAAGAGAGAATTAAATAAATCGGGGGCAGTAAAGGATAGAGGGAAATATACTCTTTCACAACATGACTAATATGAAAATCTTTTCAAAACTACACATATATAGCCTACATTGAATTGTTTGCCTTCTCAGTGGTGATGGGCAGGGAGGGAGGGAGGGAGAGAAATTGGAATTCAAAGTTTTAGGCACAAATGTTGAGAATTGTTTTTGCATACAATTGAGAAATAAGAAATACAGGTAATGGGTATAGAAATCTATCTTGTCCTACGAGAAAAGAGAAGATGGGGATAAGGGAAGGAAGGGGTGTGATAGAAGAGAGAGCAGATTAGGGGAGGGGGTAATCCAAATGCATGGTGTTTTGGGGTGGGGGAGGGGAGAGATGAGGAGAAAATTTGGAACTCAAAATCTTGTGAAAATGAATGTTGAAAACTAAAAATAAGGAAATTTTTAAATTAATCATTTATTATCATTGTTCAATGTTATAGGAATACAAATAGAAAGATAGTTCCTATTCTCAAGGAATTTACATTCTTTTTTAAATTTTTTTACACATACTTTTTTTAAAATTTAACTTTTTTACATTCATTTTCACAAAATTTTGGGTTCCAAATTTTCTCTCCATTTGTCCCCTCCCCACCCATGCCCCGAGCATTCTAATTTCCCCTATCACCAATCTGCCCTCTCTTGTAACATTGTCCCCATCTTCTCTTTTGTCCTGTAGGGTTAGATAACTTTCTATTCCCCATTACCTGACAGTTGTTCCTAAAACTTTGAGTTCCAACTTCTCCCCATCCCTCCCTCCCCACCCATTCCCTTTGGGAAGGCAGGCAATTCAATACAGGCCATATCTGTGTAGTTTTGCAAATGACTTCCATAATAGCTGTGTTGTGTATGACTAACTATATTTCCCTCCATCCTATCCTGCCCCCCATTGCTTCTATTCTCTCTTTTGATCCTGTACCTCCCCAAGAGTGTTGATTTCAAATTGCTCCCTCCTCCCATTGCCCTCCCTTCCATCATTCCCCCCCCCCCGACTTATCCCCTTCTCCCCTACTTTCCTGTATTGTAAGATAGGTTTTCATACCAAAATGAGTGTGTATTTTATTTCTTCCTTTAGT
>CM053769.1:188699436-188756602 GCA_028658325.1 Potorous gilbertii
TTTGGATGTTTGGGATACAGAAGCCTTGACTTCTACATCTTTCCCTGATGGTAAGCATTCTTCTTCCTCATCTGAAATGATGGGAGGAGATATCTGTTCACCAAGAAAGTAACCTTCTATGGTCTTATTTTTTTTCCCTTTTCTGGGCATTTTCCCAGTCACTTGACTTCTGAGTTTCCTCACCACACCCACCTCGCTTCCAGTTCCACCTAGTTAGTGCTTGGGGGCTGAGATTCAAATGCTGCTTCCCAGGCTCAGGGCTTTCAGCAAGGGGCAGGGCTGCTATTCAGAGTGAGATTAAGTTCTGGTGCTCAGGTGGGGGCAGGGCCACCACACAGGCTCAGTTCCCTCAGGGTGTTTATGGGGAGACCTTCAACAATAAATCCGAGCTCCTACCTGCTTTTGGAGCCCCTGTCTGCTGCTGCCTTCACTGCTGCCTCCCGAGGGGGCCTGAGTTATGGGAACACCCTGCTCCCTTCTTGGCAAGCTGAAAAGGCCTTCTCACTGACTTTTGGCACCTGTGGTTGGAGGGACCTGCACAGCCGCTGGAGATTCTGTCCCTGAAGTCTGCTCGGATCTGCTCCTCTTGGTGCTATGCGGCCAAGGCGGGGCTGGGCTCTGCTCTGGGTCCAGGGCATGACAGAACTTTGGTGTCAGTTTTTTAGGGCTCTCTGGAACAGAAATATCCTCCATTCCGTTATTGTGTGGCTTCTACTGTTCCAGAATTTGCTGGGAGTTCTTCTTTACTGGTATTTTACGGGCTATGGGTTAGGAGCTAGCATATGTGTATCTTTCTACTCTGCCATCTTGGCTCCTCCAAAATAAGGAAATTTTTAAAAAAAGAGGGAATGGTTAAGGATTAGAGGGAGTAGGGATATAGTAGAGGACAATATGGAAGGGGTAGGATCAAGAATGAACGTGGAAGTGTTGACTTTGGCCAGAAAAACGGTCACCTCTTTGATATAGTGAAAGATGATGTCAGAGGGATATGGGAAAAGAAGGGGAAAAGAAAGAGCTCTTAGAAAATTTCTTTTGGATGAAGCAAGACCTCATCTGAGAGGTTTCAGAGGGGGTGTTCTAAGTGGATTGAGTAAAGAGGATTTGGAACAGGTGAGGTGAAAAGGATAAAAAAATTGATTAGGGAGAAGTATAATTGCCTTGCTGCAGTGAAGGCCTAGTTGACAAATTAGATTTAAAAAAAAAAATGCGGTGGGCCTATTCACCAGTTTTACGACTTTTTCCAGCTCCAGTTACAGCATGTGAATAGGAGTGAATGAGGGGAATGGAGAATACAATCCAAGGCTTGAGTTAGAAGGCATAGTCACTTATAGCACAAGGGAAAAGGGATTTGAGAGAAAATGACAGTGTAGAGTTGAACTGAGTTCATCAGGGGGTTAAGATTGGGAAGAGAGGAAATTGTTGCCAGCATAGGAGTGATTTAATGGGAAAGTATTGTAGGGTTAAAGCCATAGTAGAGGTGACAGTGAAGACAAAGAGCAAGATTGGAGGCCTTAAGACATGAGGAGAAAGGTGAAATAATAAAATGTTATGTTCACATAAAAGAATTAGAGTTCATGAACATGAAAGTAGATGACTAAAAGGCATTGACAAGATCAAGGGGTATGACCTCTATACACAGGTTAGGTAGGGTGGAGAAGTTGGATTACAGGATCTGAATAGATTTAATAATAGGAAGTTGTTATCTGAGTGTACATCAATGTGTATATTGAAGTCTTCTAGTACAAGGAAAGGCGTTAGGGTGGAAAGAAACACTGTGAGACAGGCACCAACTCACTGAAGGAGAATGAATAACTCAATGGTTAACAATCGCCGTGATCGGACTGAATGATAAATTTGGATTTCATTGAACCTCATGGTTTCTGAGTAATATTGAAAGAGGAAGTACCTGGAAGTAGAAAAGGGAAGCAAGGAATATTATAACTCCTCCTGGTGTGCGAGAAAAAAGTGTGGCCAGCGTTTGAAAGGGTGCTTGAGACCCAGTGACATCTAGATTCAATAATTCCCAGAAGATGTAAAGATTGAGAAATGAATAGATTTAGAATCAAAATCGTTACTCGTGGAGCCAAAGTCCCATTCAGAATCACTTGTATAGAGAAATTATGAAGGGATGGGAGTATGCTAACCCCTGGTCAGTAAGTCTAGTATCAGTGAAGGGAGGGTCATCCACTGAGAGTAGTCAGTGATGACAGTTCAAATTTGCCTCTCTGGGGCTAGCCTCTTGACATATGGCATTACTGTACCCTATGGGTCTATCTCACAGTAGGAAGGAGGAAATTTTGTATCATTTTAGAATTTCATGATAATTATGAGAGAGAGCATTTATATAATACCTGCTTTGTACCATGCACCTGCTAAGACGTTATCTCACATGATTCTCACAACCACCTTGGGAGGGAAGTGCTATTATTTGTTCCCATTTTACAGATGAGGAAACTGAAGCAAACAGAGGTTAAGTGACTTGTCCAGTCACACAGCTAACAAGTGTCTGAACTCATATCTTCCACACTCCAGGCCCAGCACTCTAATGCCACCTAGTTTTACCTCATATTTATGTTACAGGGTCATAAACATTAACCTGTGCCTTCATTCATAAAATTGACAAAAGGTTGAATAGCACAAGGGAAACTTCCTTTCTAAATTGATATAAAGACATTAATGATTACTTTTAGGGACAAGTTACCCAAATAGATGGAAGACTGTAAAATGCTTTACTAAAAGATAAACTATATCCACAGCATTTCAGTGATTAAGTTCCACTTCAAAAAGGTATGTAGTATGAGTCAGGTAGTAGATCTGCTCTTAATGAAGATTGTATGGACTCCATGTGATCACTACTTCCTTATTTTAGCTATTCACTAACCCTCCTTTTAATGACATATTTTAGAATTTTGCTAGGAGCAAAAATCCCTTAAAAGACTTTGCTTTCAGAGACCACTATTCACATTTTTTTTTCAGATTCATGACATTCATGTCTTTTTCTAGTTTTGCAACACCTCTCCTCCCCCTCACCCCAACTCTCCTTCAAAGCATCTTTTCTCAAAGATCACTGCCACCAATGCTAAGTAATCACACCACCAGCTTATTTGACTGATACTTCTTGTTTTTTCGCCAATTATTTCTAAATACACAGGAACCCCTTTGGACCCTTACTTATAAGAGAAAAAATCACCAGCCATGTGGTACATGGTACCACATGTTTCACATGGTACATGTGAAAAAAGAAAAGCATATTACATGATAAAAAGTCTATGTTATATGACATCTCTACAACGAGGAACTCACTCAGAAACTTCCAGGGAGGTATAGTCCAAATAGAATTTCCTCAATCAATGAGGCTCTCTCAGCCACAAATATTATGAAAATGTGTGTGCGTGTGTGCATGTGTGTGGTGGGAGGAATCAGTTCATGGACAGACTTTTTCCTCCCTTCTATAAGGTATCATTGTTTCTGCAAGTTGTTCTTTTATTGTTTCTGTGAGTTCTTTTATAGTTCAGCAGAACATCTAAGACTTGCATCTATACTAGATAATAAGCTTTTTAAATTTTCCTCCTCTTCATATTCTAAGGTTTCAAATTGGCTTCAACTTTTAAATTTCAGTTTTTACCACAGTCTATATAGTTTTTTTTTTTGAGAAAGGATAAATCTTACTCATTTATTCCTGCACTTTGACACTACCAGTATTAGTGGTTTAGCCAAATGCCTGAATCTTCTTTCAGGAAGGATTATGTAGATGATCACATAGCTTGAAGTTCCAGAAAGATCTCCTCTGTGGAACTTGAGGGTGGGAAAGAATAAGATATGAGTTCACCCTAGAGCTGAATCCCAACAGTAAGGGTCTCTGCTCTGCTTCTTTCAGTTCCTTAGGATATAATTCATCTGGGTTTAGTAACTTGAACTGATATAGGTTATGTAGGCTTTATATTGTGATTTATCTTGGGTTTCAAAGATTATCATCTTTGTTCTGTCTTTCCAGTTCTAAAACAAAGAAAATCAATTCTCTGTGATGCAGAAAACAAATAAAACATAGATTTGAGCAGTCCTACCTTTCCTCTATCATCTATCATCATGCCACCAAATTCAGGGAATGGTCCTTACCTTACCTTTGCTCCTTTTCCTCCCTCTATCCATTCTTATTCTGGAGAAAAGTCAACATGATATTTTCTATAATGTGTTGTGATACCATATGGCTCTGAATCCTGGGATGCTATGATTCACAGTCATATGGCATAAGAAGGCTAAAAGTATAAATCATCCAAAGGATGCAGCAAATTATATATGATGACTTTGCTGTAAGAAGTTATACAAAAGACCTAAGTGAGGGGATATATGACTGGAAAAGGAAATGAATTCTTCATGTATGAATGAAAAATTATTTAAGCACTTATATTCCAGGGACTATGCTAAACATTAAGGATAAAAATGTAAAAACTAATCAAATCTCTGTCCTTGTTCAGTTTACAATTTAATAGTAATAAGTAAGGAGGGCTATTTTTGACTAGGATATGGCAGGGATGGCAAATGTAGCCACAGAATAATAAATTGAATTCTCACCAATCAGGAGGACAGGAGTGAGAGCTGGAAAACCCAGCTGGAGATGAAAAGTCATAGTAGGAAGATGACCAGAGTAGCAAGAGTAAAGGACAACAGATAAATAGCCCAAAGTGCTTTACTAGTGCCCTTACAATGTTAAAAGATCCATAAGGAGACTTTCCATATATTTGGAAACTCATAAATGACAAAACTCTCAGAAGTTGGAAAGGTGCCACAGGGTTCTATTTGGCAACCCAAAACACTGAAATGACAGATCAGAGTATCAAAATAAACAAAAAGATTTTATTGATCTCTTAGCTGAGGAGCACTGTACACATTCAAGCTCTGAGCAGTCTGAAAGAGAGAGTGAGAAAAATCAATGATAAGTTTTGGCCAGGATTGTTAGCAATGTTACACTATAATTCACTAATGTGCCCAACTAAGGATATCAAAACATTAGAAACAAAAGTTATGAGAAGATAGAACTGCAGAAGCTTGGAGCTCATCTAATTCAACTCAACCACTTTGAGGATAAGGAAACTGAGGTCTACAGCCCAAGTATTCTAAAATCTAAAATAATGAGATAAGAGTGAAGCCAATCAATCATCACTGCAATTCCCTTCATAAAGACTGACTCTCACACTATTGATTCCATATTCTAATATTTTACAAGTTAACATGGAGGCTGATGCTAAGGAAGAGAAGGATGAGATTTACCATTCAGCAATGACATAGGGCTGGCTACTTAGAAAAATCAGCTGCAAACCTAAATCAATATTCTAGCGTTAAATGATCACTTACTTGTTTAATCAGTGTAGAGATGTCTTTAGGCTACAGCAACAGTTAGCAATTCGCCTGAAGGCCCTAGGAAAGAAAGGGTTGGGGCACAATTTATAATTTGAAAGAGAAAGGACAGCCACCAAAATTGTGAAGGTGATGCAGTTTTTCTCTGGTGCCCCTTACTTTTCCTTTGTGGGTTCCTTCATGGGGTCTGGGGTTGAGGGAGAGTACTAGACTTAGAAGAGACCTGGTTTCTTAATTATTTGCTAATCTCATGGATTTTCTGAACATTGGAGCGAGATAGTAAGTACCTTTGAGATCATTTCATAGATGAGGGAAGGCAGATGCAGAGCAGTTTAATGACCTATCCAAGGTCAGATAGTTTTTAACTGTCTTATTTTTGTTTTTTTATTGTTGTGCTTAGGACAAGGTATACAGGCAGACTGGGTTCTAGCATATAAAAACTAACCTTGTTCCAGGGGATTTGGAAAAGTAGAGTATGTCCCATTTGTCTGAAACCGTACCAGATGGCAAGGGCATAAGTCTGCCTTTTAGAGAAAGATTGGCTATCTTGTTGCTTCATGCTGTCTTATCTGTAGGAATAGTCATAAAAACCTACCATTGTTTCTAACAGAATACCATATTTCAAGAACTCCAAAATATGGGGAAGAAAGGTAGGGCACCTGTATTTGAAACAAACAAAAAAACTACCACATCAAATACCATCATGTAGACCTTATGAACGTCAAGCATCCTCCTTTTAAAAAATGGGAAAATTGACACCTGGAGTGATTGCAATGTTCTCTTTCTGACGAGAGAGACTACTGGCATGGGCTAGAATAATACCTAGATAAAAACCTTCATCCTTTAATTTATATTGCAATCATCATAGAATTAAACCTAATGGCTAAGTAGTCTATTTTCTTAACTGGGTACATTTTGAGCATTTCCTTTACATAGACTGTGTTGGAAGGGAGAGGTAGAGAAAGGGAACAGAATAGATAACCTCTGCCCTCAAGAAATATAAAACCTACCTGAAGAAACACATATACAGATATACAAAGATACATATATACTAATGTTTATATATATATATATATATATATATATATATATATGAAAAGTATATGATATACATACATATGTGCATGTATATTTATATATACATCAAATGGACCCCTCCTTTCTTATTCTCTAAGCTGGCTTGTTCTAGCCCATACTCATGCTGATAGGTCTGGAATTCTGAGGGGAAGAGGGAATGGGAAGAGATATACTATACTGATACAACTTTCAACTATTTCCTGAGGTCCTACGGGTAATGCTGACATATGTATGTCTGTATGTATATACATGTATGGGGGAGGATAGAGTAGAGAACACACCTCTACTAGTTGTCATTATAGCTCTTGAGCCCCCACTGGTGTGGTTCCTATTTATATGAAATAAGTCACCATGAGACCATTAACTCAAACAGAAAACATTTATATACTAAATGACAAGAGAAAAAAATAATCATAACATATTCAAAAAAAGGCAAAGCAAGATCAAAGCACTGTCTACCCATAAACATAGGTCACATTGTCCCATCAATGCACACAGTCTGTGAAAGAGTGGGCACATACATATAAAAACTTGAGAAAGAGTCACAAAAGTGAGGAGAACCCATCAGCCTGAGGTAACTCACAACTCTAGATGGGTAGGTCTTATAGCCTGGTTACCCTATAAATAATCTGCACCCATGCAAAGCTACATCTGATGTATATCTTTAACTACATCATCCTGATACTCTTCAGTTCCTCACCACTCTCCTGCAGAGCAAAGCCATTCCTCTCCAGCTTTTAAGCAAATGAAGCAGTGATGAGCTCTTTTCATCCACAAACCCCCTTAATAGGATGCTGACAAAAAGTGTGCTCTTTCAGTTACAAGCCAGTTACTTAAGACAAAGAATGGCCATGCTCCTCAGATTTGCAAATGTCAGCCTATTTTTGTCCAATAAGCTCCAAACTGAGCAAAACAGACACTAAGTCTATTATTTCCCCCTCTCGAAATCAAAGAGTCTGGGACCCCATAGGCACCTTCTGTCTCTCAGGCTGTAGATGATATGAGAGCAGTAACACATAAAAAGCTCTTCAGAGAGCAGCAGGATTCAATTCTATTGTTATTTGCTTTGGGCAGCTGCTTCAACCTTTATCTAATCAGTCAACAGAGCAATACTTTTCTTCTAATCAGCATGTTCCCAGCAAAGCAACTGAAGAATCAGAGAGCTCAGCTGAACACCATCTGTCTTCTGTCCTTGGCTTCTTTTGACTCCCCCAGTGCTGTTTGCACTCCCTGCTACCTCTCTCCTTATAGCTTCTCCTGTGGCTCTTAGAGCTTCCAGTGCCTCAAAACTAGCAACTCTTTTTAGACAATGACTCATCTTTATGGGGTAAAATAAAAAAAAGCCACCTGTCAAGTACGAACTCAACAGTTCCCAAGTCCCCAAACAGTTATTTGAGCTACAATTTTGTCAGATGTGACATATAAAAATCTAAAAATAGTCACATGCAAATGGGCTAATGGACAATATGCCAAAGACATCATTACCTCACTCATTGCTCAACCTTCAAATAGAGTCTTTCAGAACTGAAGGACAGGTCTCTAACTAATCCTCAGAACAGTCTATGTTTTTCCTAAATTTTTGGGAGATTTTGTTCCACAAGGAGATTATCAGTTTTCAACAAATTGTTCTCATTTGAAAGGAGCAGCACTATATTATATATGTGTATATATATATATATATACATATTTTCACACACATATACTGTGTGTGTATACACACCTTCCACTTTCTCCATTTTATATATACCCATGTACATATATTGTCTCTCCCATTAGAGTATAAGCTCCTCAAGGGCAAAAACCTATATTTTTGCTTTTGCTTTGTCTCTATAACACTTAACACAGTGTCAAACATAATGAGTACTTAATAAATGCTTTTTGTTTGAGTTTTAACCGATGGGTTTCATTATATTGTCTTTAGATTAAAGATTCTAAGGAGAATGTTTGAAAACTTGGTAATACTAGGCACAGAAATAAAAGTATAAGGACATTTACACTGGACATTCTGCAAACTACTAACATTTTTTCTAGACATCTGTTACTTCATTAAGTTCAACACTATGTGGGACAGATAACATTCTTTTTAAAGGTTTGCCACAGACTATGAGAGCCCTTCTGCTTAAGATTTAGCCTGAATCAGAAAATTAGAATATAGTTAGCTACCCAGAAGCAGCTAGCTATACCACGTCACAGACAAACTGTCTAATTTAGCCAGTATCATTGTTCATCTAGCTTCACTGTAGAATCAATGTTACTATAATTCTGATTAGAGCAAAAAAGTAATAGAAAGCTAAATTTGAGAATTCTGAATGTGGTCTGAGTATTTTTAATCATTAAGTCTCCAGTTGTTAAGTTCAAATTTGACTTTTCTTCTTTTCCAGCAGCCCCAAATTCTCCCTCTTTACTAGCTCTTCTTTTTGCCTTCAAATATACTCTAATCTGCCATTCTTTCAAAAAATTTTAATTAGTTTCACTTTAAGCCATCCCTCTATTTCTCTCTCTCTTGAAATCTGGAAGCAAAAGGACAGACTGATCTTGAAGTTTCATATCCTCAAAGGGATCTCAGAGGTCATCTGGTATAACCCAACTCAATTTAATAACTATTCATTAAAGGCCTACTAAGGCACCGAGGATGCAAAGACAAAATAGTCTCTACCTTTAGGGAACTTATATTCTAGTGGGAGGATAACATATGTAACCCAGACAAGTAAACTAAAAAAATCAAAGCTTAAAGGCAGAGAGGAGAAGAGGTATCTATGAAGGCACAGGAAGGCTTCATATAGAAGAGGTGGCCTTGAGCTTTGCCTTGAAAGGAGAGAAGATTTTCAAAGGTAGAAATGAGGAAGCAGTCTAGTTTAGCATTCTAGGCATGGGAGAAGTAGCTTGTACAAGGTTATATAGGCAAGAGATCAAAGATTGTGAGTAGGAAACAACTAATGGTCCATTTGGATGCAACTTAGCAGACCTCAAAGTGATTAACAGACATAAAGCTGTAAAAGGTAATTTGGAGCTAGACTGTAGGAGTTCTTAAATGACAGACTAAAGAGTTACTTATCTGAGAAGCAAGAGTGAGGGACTAAGCAGGAAAAAGACATGGTCAATTCTTTATGTAAGAAACATCACTTTGGCAATTGTAGGAAAAGATTAGAGAAGAGAGAAGTTGGAGATAAGGATACTTCTTAGGAGGACCTTTCAATAGCCTAAGTAAAAAGGATGAAAGTATTGGTCATAGTGGTAGCCAAATGAATGGAAAGCAGAGAAGAGATACTGTTGAGGTAGAATAACACAACTTGGCAACTGGATGCAGGAATGATAGAGAAAGAAGAGTCAAAGAAAACTGATTTCCTGTACCAAAAATATCAAAGGTCCATTTCTAGCTCTAAATCGCATGATCTTACCAACCTAATTTTTTATCTTTACTATGAACAGTGGTGCATCGGTTCCCATCTTATTTAATTGTTCTGGCTTCACTTGTCTCTCCCACCACGCCTGAATAGCACCGCCAGCCTTTGCACTAACCCAACTCTAAAGTTTAATTACCAAGTTTGGTGCCTGTAGATGTTAGCTTTGAGGAGACATGGAAACCCTAAGACACTGGGAAGCCACCATTAAGAAGGTTACTGTCAAGAATTGGGGGATAAGAAGAAACAACTAGCTGGAAATTTCCCATTTTAACTTTTTTGTTGTTGTTGTTAACTAAGTGCTAAGTTTAGTGAGTGCTACTTTTACCTTCTAAATTCCAACACTTTAGGGGAAGGTCCTTGTTGCCACCTTAGTGACAATTACATACTCACATACATCCTAGAACACTTCATTCCTTTCATCTTCTATCAATTGTACTCAGCCTAAGAAATGCTCGTTTTCCTAGAGTGCCGGTTCTGGCTTTTGTGAAAACTTTTAATATTGATTAGGTTTGCTATTTATTCCAGGTCTATACAAGGACAAGGTAAATGATTTCTCTTATAAACTTCCATCATGGTCTCCATATCTTGCTCCCCTCCACACACACCTTCATACATATATTCGGTTCAAATGAACTCTATGTCTTTTTCCTTTCACTCATTAGATATAATTGACTTTTTCAGGATCTAATGAGACTTGCCTTATCTCTCAGTAAAATTTAAAACCTACATATTCTTTTAACTTTAAGCAGTAGAGAGGAGGCAAAAGAAATTGCCCTCCTCTCCACCAAGTTACCTGTACCTTTGATTACACTCCATTTTACTTCCTTGGAAAGTTGCTCAGCAACCATTCAAATTTTCTCTTAGAATTTTAACCTTCTCCATTAGCTTCCTCATCCAAAAAAAAAAAAAACCCAACAAAATTGCCCCTTTTCATTCTATGATCGTCCTTCCCACACCTACCAATCTATAGTTTCACTATCAAACTTGTAGAAAAAAAATAATTTGCATATACTGCCTATTCTGGATTCTGTTTGAATTCTATGGAAACCTTTCTAGGGTCACCAATTATCACCTCGTTGTGAAATTCAATTGTCTTTTCTTAGTTGTAATCCTCTTTGCTATCTTCCCCACATTTGAAACCAATGACCACCTCTCCCACCTGGATATTTTTTCTCCTCTTGGCTTCTTTTAATACAATAGTCTCTTGGATTCAAGTTTTATCTCTTTAATAGTTCCTTTTTATTTCCTTTGTCTCCTTTTCTTCGTCCCACTCCCTAAATAAGCCTAGTCTTTGACTGAATTCTCAATCTCATTTTCATTTATATGCTAACCTCTTGGTGATCTTATCCATTCCAATACCTATATCATACCTAAATTATTACCTATATGAAGATGACTCATACGTCAGTACCACTATCTCCAAATGATCTTTCAAGTTACAGATTTACTTTTCCTTTTGCTTACTAGACATCTTTACTTGGATATCCCCTTTAGTATCTCAAGCTCTAAAACATTTCAACATCTCCCAAACCAAATTCTTCATCATCTTTTCTACCTAAACTTCTCCATTATCTTATCATCCATGTTTTAAACAGTATGATCATTTCCAATTAATTACTCTTGAAATGTAAGAATGCATCAAGTTCACTGACCCCTCAACTTTCTAATTCATGCCTTCTTTTCCAATCTGGTTGCCACTCTCCTAATGCAACTTCTCACCTCTAATCTGCATGCAACATCAGCCTGTCGTCTCTGTCTCTCCAGTCTTTTCTGCCCTGCTAATTTATCTTCTTCACTGGTAACAGTTTAATCTTCCTGATGCACATGGAATTCTGGCCATGATCCCCTTTACTGATCAAAAACTTCCCATTAACTCCCTAATATCTAACACAAAATACCATACTCTTTAAATTGGCATTCAAGTCCCTTCATAATATGGCTACTAAGCTACCTTCCCAGCCTTATATCTCATACTACTCTATTAAATACTCTATATTCTAGCCAAAATGAACTACTCGGAATTCCCTCAGCTTAGTTTTCCTTTTTTTTTTTTTTAAATGCCTTTATTCACATCATTCCTTTTAGTAAAATAATTTTTCCCATCATCTTGAGTACTTTTGTTTTTCTGTCTTCACTTGATTAAATCCTGTTTATCCTTTAAAGCTTTCTCTTCCACAAAGTTTTCCATGAGCACTTTGGACATAAGTGATCTCTTCTACCATTTTGGACTCATGGAACTTCATCCGTGTCCCTCCTTTTTACAGTCTATGCCTGAAACTCCAAACTTACACTGACTGGATCCAGTCTCATGTACAACTTTTTGGCTTGGTATGCCCCCCTCCCCACCTAGAGATAACTCTGGGAAATCTCAAAATATAGATTTGTATGCCTAAGTATTTGCAAATGTGTGTAAAGGACTCTCTCAGATTCTATATGAGCGCATGGCCTAAAAAAGCACACATTAGGCATAGGACACTTTTATTTCATATCCCACGGAAAATGCAAAGAACATAAAAGAACTTCCAATAGTCCATGTAAAAGAAATCCATGCAATCTTCTCACTCACATGATCCTACTTTCTACTAGGTTGCAAAATCCCAAATTCATGTCACTGCCCCTCATTTTAGACTCCCCTCAGAAGTAAGGCCAACTTGAGTGGTTGGAAGGCAATATGGCGACATTCCAGTGTGTCCTGCTTTCAGCTAGAGAATCTCTGAGGGATTTAACCCCCCTCAAGGATCTCACAACACTTAGGAATGCTAGATAGGGAGCCACTTCCCACCAGATCTACGCTGTCCAAACAATTCACTATAACAGTATTATATGTGGCATATAATACTGTTATAGTGAATTGGTGTGCATATATATATATATATATATATATATATATATATATATATAATTAATGATATAATAATGTAACAATATAACAGAAAAATAAGAAGTCTACTTCCACTACTCCTGACCCAAGCTCTTTACCTCCACTCCTACAGTTTGCATAAGAATACTTCTCCCTCAACAAAAAGCATTTTGACCAAGAAGTTTTCCTTTTGATAGAAGGGTAGATCCCTGAACCCTCAAATTTGGAAATACATACCAAACTCCTGAGTTGCTATTGCCTAAGAAATTCTTTTTTTTTATATGGGGGGGTGAGGGATTAGGTTTCAAGACTTCATTGCCTAGGAAATTCTCCATTCTCTGATTGGAAGAGTTAAAATGACTTGTTCAAGATCATGTAGATGACAAAAAGATCCAATATTTATTTCAATGCAGGTTCTCCAACTACAGACTTCATGCACTTCTCTCTTTCCCAACTTCTTTAGGGAAAAGACCTTGTCTTACTTGTCTTTATATAGTGCATTGCATAGAATTAGTATAAATGTTTGTTGCATTGAATTGAATTTTCTTGCCTATAGGACATTCCCAAAGACCAATTCGTTTGTGTTTTTCATTGTTTCTCCTTTAAAGAGATGATCTGTTCTTACATCATTGGTAAATCATCTCTATATAGGCAATTTTCAAATCCCCAAGTATCCTCTAGAATAATTTCCTGTAACTTCAAACTAAACATGTCTGAAATTGAAACAATTACCTCTACCCACTCTCAAAACTGACTGATCCCCCCCCACTTCCCCCATTTGTCAGTTGTGATGCCATTTTTCTACTCTGGAAAAGTTGCTCTTTAATTTGTCCTTCTCTGTCTCTCTCCCGCACCTGCATCCAAGCATTCTCAAGTAATTTTCTTGTATTTCTTTGAAATTCCTCTTCAATTTCTCCCATCACATTTTCATGTGGATCCTTGTTTAGGCTCCTGCCATCTCACAAAGAAATAACTACCACAGCATAAAAAAAACCCTTCCTTCTACCTTTTCTTGCAAGCTCCAGACACACTGCCTACCAGTCACCTCAAGAACAACATCCAGCAGTATCTCAAGCTTAACATGTCTAGAATCAGGCTCATCTTACCCACAATCCAACTATTCTTCTCCGTCTTCTTTAGGTCACCAACCTTCCAGTTGTCTTTTTATTCTTCTATCTCTTTGTACATGCATTTACAACTTCTATCAAGTCTATTTTTGCAATCTTTCCCCAACCCATCCTTCCTTTCTCCTCCCTTTGCAGAAATTCTAGCTCATTTCTTCCTTACCTCTTGCCTAGACTACTGTATTAACTTTATAACTATTTGTTTCAATCTCTCTCCTCCAGTTCATTTTGCACGTTTCTACTAGACTTATAACATGATAATGGAGATTATAAGTACAAAAAAACACCATAATACAATCAAGAGAGTTTTCCCTAGATAAAAATATTTCCTCATTTTTCTTAGGGTATCATCATCCTCTCATATACCCAATCATCATGTTGGCCTCTCCTCTCTACTTGATCCCCTGTACCAAATCGGCTGTACACACCAATTTTCTCTTCATTCACATGGCCATCTTCCTAGTTCAGATCATCATCATCATCTCTCAGTTCAACCTATATAATTGCATCCTAATTGATCTTTCTCTTGAATTTTTTTTGCCAGTTCTGTGAAAAGTTGATTTCCTTAAGAGACAAATCTAGCCATGTTTCTCCCCATCATCACTCAAAAACTGTCACTCCCTAGAGGATAAATTACAAATGCCTTAGACTGTTGAGACCTTAGACAATTTACATACAACCTGCTTTTCCTGCCTATTCCACATTCCTTTGCCCAATCTTCACATTCCAGTTAAACCAGTCCTCAAGCTGTTTCTTGAATTGATCATTCCATCTCCTCTCCCCAAACCCTCACACAAACTGATCTGTTCAGTGGCACTAGTATTCTTCCCCTTTCCAAATTACCTTGTAGTCTACTTTATTGTGTGCATAATATGTCCCCTTAGAAGAACATATGCTCCTTGAGGTCAGGGATTGTTTTCTGTGTTTGTTTCACTAGCACAATGCCTTGAACACAATTGTTGTTGTTCAGTTGTACCTGACTCTTCATGACACCATTTGGGGTTTTCTTGGCAAAGATATTGGAGTGGTTTGCCATTTCCTTCTCCAGTTGATTTTACAGATGAGGAAACTGAGGCAAACCAGGTTAAATGTCTTGCCTAGGGTCATACAACTGGTAAGTGTCTGACTCCAAATAGAGTGCTCTATCCACTGTGCCACCTAGCTGTCCTTGAACATAATAAAACATTGTTGGCAAATGTTTGTCTACATAGAAAAATTAAGTAAAATAGAATGGAAACTATCAAGGGACATTAGGGGCTATTCCTACCTGGGAAAACTCAGAGGCTTTAGCTAAGGGAAGACTTCATTAAAGATTGCTGGTCTATAAAGGATGTCTGGGGTTTAGACAGGTAGAAATGAATAAGAATTTCTAGAAAAAGGAATAAGCCAAGGCATGTTTTTTCAGAAACAGTAGCATGGTATAGTAGACAGCGTTGTCTAGAGATTCAAGAAAACTTGGGTTTCAAGTCCTGTTTCTGATGAGTCTACTTGCTTGGTGACCATAGACAAGGTACCTAACCCTGGGCAACTTTTTAGTACTACAAAATGTACAGTTAGTCAAAAAGCATTTATTATCAGTTTATTACATACCAGGCATTATGGTAAGTGCTACGGGTAAAAGAAAGGCAAGAAGTTCACAGTCTAATGGGGGAGACATTATAAGTACATATGAGAGACATCCAGAGTGGATAGAAGGTAATCCCAAAGGGAAGGTCACTAGTAGCTGGGAATTGAGGGTTGGGAGCAAAGTATAAGAAAGGGCCTCCTGTCTTTAAGGAGGTTGGAACTAAATGGAAGGGGGCAGAGCACTCCAGGAATGGAGAATAGCCAGGGCAAAGGCACAGAGGTGGAAAATGTTTAAGGAACAGAGAGGAGACCAGTGGAGCTAGACCACAGAGAGCATGGAAAATAAAATATAAGAAAGGCAAGAGGTCAGATTATGAAGAACCATAAAATGCCCCCAAAGAGGAGTTTATATTTGATCCTAGAGTAAGAGGGAAATGCTGAAATTCATTGGAGGTGAAGGGCAAATGGTGACAAGATTAGATTCAGGCTTTAGAACAATCACAATGGTTCAGCTGAGTGGATGATAGCTTGAAGTAAGGAAGAGCCTTGAGGCAGACAGAGGGACTAGTCAGGAAGCTATTCCAATAGTCCAGTGAGAGGTAATGAGGGCATGAATTAGAATAGTGGCTCTATGAGTGGAGAGAAAGGCGTACATATAAGAGACATTGTGAAAGTACAAATGAAAAGATTTGACAATGGACCGGATACATGGAGTGAAATGTGAAGAGTCAAAGAGAACACTGAGATTTTGATCCAAGGATAGGAGGCATATGATGCTTCCCTTAAGAGTAAGAGGGATATTAGGGAAAGGGAAGAGTTTAGAAGCAAATGTAATGAGTTATTTTAGAAATGTTGAGTTCAAGGTGCTTTTGGAATATCTGGTTTGAGACGGCCAAAAGGCAGTTAGTGATATGGGACTAGAGTTCAGGAGAGAGGCCCAGACCTGGATATATAAATTGGAGAATCATCTTCATAGAGATGAACTCATGGAAGCTAATGATATCACCTTGTAAGATAATTCAGAATGAAAAGAGAAAAGGGCCCAAAACAGAGCATAGGCTGTGCAGAACTACTTGGGGACTTCTGACTTTTTCCACTATACTTCCAGGTCCCCCACCACTCCACCCCACTTTTCAGCTTCCTTTGGTTTTAGACTGTAAGCGCCTTGAGAGCAAAGACTATCTTTTTTTATATTTGTATCCATAGTGCTTAGGATAGTGCCTTCCACGTAGGAGGTACTCAATAAATGAGCTGCATGAGTAGTACAGGAGATTTCTCATGAGGAGGTCTGTATGCTGATGAAATCACGGGTCTGGTCCAAAGAAAAAATAGGAAGCACAAAAAGCAAGTAATGGATGCCAAAAGTTTGGACTTTATTTTATGGGTAATGAGAACCCCTGGAGGTTTTTTGTTTGTTTTCAGGAAAGAATGTATGATCAAAGCTGCGATTTATGAGTAATATTAGCCTTCAAGACCCAACTCAAACGCTACCTTTTTGCTTAAGCTTTCCCTGACAGACATAAAAACCCTCTTCTTCTGCTTAATTCCCATAAAATTTTATTTTATTGTAATCTCCTCTTATGCTATATTAATAATATTTCCATATATATCTTATCTCACTTGATATACAGCTAGGATCCAATTAGTACAAATAATGAACCCTCTGAAATGTCCATTTATCTAAATTCATAGTATTTAAAGTTACAATTATCTAAAATATGGTAATTGATTCCAATCCTATGGAAATGTACAGTTCAAATAACGCAATACAACTTATCTTTGTTGAAATGCTTCTTAGGAAACTTTTAGTATATCCTTATTTCCTCCACAATATAGTGCTTACCCTTCTAGCTGGCATTCAAGGTCTGCCATAATCCAGTTCCATTAAATTTAGCCAACTATATCATCTGCTACTTCTCTACACTCTCTTCTACTAGACTATAAGTACCTAGGGCAAGGACAACCTCTTCCATTCCAATAGTTTACTAAATGTCTACTATGAGCAAGGCACTGGGGTTACAGACAATGAAAACCAGTCCCTTCCCTCAAGGAATTAAAATTCCATTGTTGGGAGAGTGGGGGGAACAATACAGCATGTAAGCAGATACACACATTTTTAAACTCCAGTACCTTGCAAAAGGTTTTACATAATATTAACAGTCAATAAATATACACTGAAACAAATATGGTTCTAGATGGGAAAAATACCAGGTTTGCATAGAAAAGACTGCCCAAGGAATCAGGAAATGATATGCAACAGGTCACTTTTTGGTCATCTTTACTGGCAAAATCAACCAAACAAATCCATTCTCCTTTTTGGACCTAAAGCACAATGAAAGTATACCACCTGAATTACTTAAAAAAGATACCTCCCTCCTCTTTACCCTAAAACAGACATTACAGTATCTGTCATGTGAGCTTCTAGGTGGCAAAGTGGATAGAGAATTGGACATGGAATAATGAAGACTCTTCTTCCATGAATTTAAATCTGGCCTCAGGCACTTCCTAGCTGGGTGACCTTGGGTAAGTCACTTAACCCTGTTTGTCTCAGTTTTTCATCTGTAAAGTAGGTTGGAGAAGGTAATGGCAAAACACTCTAGCATCTTTGTCAAGAAAATCCCAAATGGGGATCATGAAAAGTCAGACATGACTGAAAAACAACACACAAACATCTGCTACCTACTTTAAAAGGACCAACTTGTTTGACAGAAGTAAGTCATTAGTTATAGTAGGTGATACAAAGTAAAAATCCTGCTGCAAGTTTCTGTGGAATATTTCATAGACTGCTAGGGATGAGGAACTTATGGTCTTGAGGTCACATGTGGCCCTGTAAGTCCTTGGGTACAGCTATTTGACCAAGTCCAAGTTTTGCAGAACAAATCCTTTTATTAAAGAGATTTGTTCTGTGAAGTGCGGATTCAATCAAAAGGCCACAGTTGAGGACCTCGAGGGTCATGTGACCTTGAAGCTGCAGCTTCTTCACCTCTGAGGGTTCCTAAAGAGAGAAAATGACATACTCTGTCGTTTCAGGCAAGGATTTGATCTCAGGTCCTACAACTCCAAATGTAGGACACTCTTTTTAATTCCCCACTCCCCACTTTTCACCTGTCACCAACTTATATCAGGTCCTTATCATTCAATACACAGACTACACATGGACAGCCTTCTAACTAGTCTTTTCTCAGAGGAAAGGAATTGGTCCTTGGCAACAAGCAGATCAAAAAACAGGGAAGCCTATGGAACCCTGTTTAGCACAAATGTGTGTATGTGAGCAAAGAAGAGGAAAGGACAGGAGAACTTGCCCTTTCAACCTTACTTGACCCAGCAAACATGCCCACTCATGCCAACCAATCATACTCTTCTAGCATGGAAATATTGAAGAAATATTTTTTAAAAGGCATTTGAGTGCTGGCATGGTTTAGTGATACAGTAATTTGGTTCCTTTTGGAAGAGCCAAGAACTGTCCCTAGGACTGGCCAGTTAACTAGTTTTCTTGGGTTTCTCTACTGCTGTGAATCAGAGATTAGGAAAAGACTGTTTTAGGCTAAGGAAGGACTCACGACTCTATTACATGACAGTAGAGGGATCCAGATCTGGATCCAGCTAGTGGCTCTGAATTTCACCAGTTCAAGAGTAGAGCTAGTAACAATTCCTCAGACTCACATTTCATTTTAAATTAATGATTGATAAAAAAAAAAACCAAACCAATAATAATAGCTATCATTTGTGTAGTACCATAAAGTTTGCAAAGAATTTTACAAATATTATTTCATTTCATCCTCACAATTTATCATCCCCACACTTTAAAGACGAGAAAACTGAGGCAAAAGTTAAGTGACTTACCCAGTCACACAGCTGGGAAGTGTCAGACTGAATTCAAACTCAGGTCTTCCCAAGATCTGGCATTCCATTTACTTCTCCACCTAGCTGCTTTTATGATGGCATTCTCAGGGTTAGATAACCATGTGTGTCTGGAAAGCTAATTCATTAAATAAGATCCAGAAAGATGTGGATAGGCTAGAATTTAAAGCTGAATCTGATACAATGAAAATCATTTGGAATAAAATGCAAAGTCTTCTACTAACATCCTTTTACAATACAAGATGGTGGAAGCATGGCTAGGGGAAAGAATTATCTAGATGTTTTAGTGGATTGGAACTTGCTATGAATCAATGATGTGCTATGGCAACCATAAGAGCTAATGTGGTCTTGGGCTGCATTAAGAGTATCCGTTTCCAAGAGTAGTGTGGCATCATTGCTGCTATGCTCTACCTAATCAAACATCCAAGTTATGTTTCCAGTTCTGGGCAGCCTGGTCTAAGAAGCACAATAATAAAATAGTGTTCAGAAGAGGGCAACCAGAAAGATGAAGGGACTTGTGTTCATGGCATATAAGGAGTAGGTGAAAAAATTGGAAGGAGAGAACACCTGAGTACCTGATAACTGTGTTCCAGTATGTGAAGGGCTGCTATGTGGAAGACTTTTTTTTAGACTTTTTCTGTCCGGTTCCATAAGAAAGAATCAGGAAGAATCAGGAGAAGTTACAAAAACACAAATTCAGGCTTTGATTCCAAAATCAAAAGTATTTCTTTCTTGTATGTACCATGAAGGAGGTAGGCCAGGAATTAGAGATGCAATTCATTCCCAGCAGAGGCTAATTTGGAAGAAAACCCTTAAGGAAAAACTTTGCATATTTTACCACTTGCTTAAAGAAAAATTTCCACATATTTATATCTGACTTTATAGAAGGTAACAAAAACGTAAATAAATAAATAATTCGTTGTTCGGTGGTGTCTGATCCTTCATGACCCCATTTTGGGATTTTCTGGCAAAGATACTAGAGTGGTCTGCCGTTTCCTTCTCCAGCTCATTTTACAGACAAGGAAAATGAGGCAAACAGTTAAGTGAGTTGCCCAGGGTCACACAGCTGGTAAGTATCTGAGGCCAGATTTGAACTCAGGAAGATGAGTCTCCCTGATTCCAAGCTTAGCACTCCACCCACTGTACCACATAGCTTCCCTCCTACTCCTATCTTTGCCATTAAGTAGCTCCATAGCCTCAGGCAAAGATCACTTCCTATTTCGAGGTCTGTTACTTCTAATGGAAAATTAAGGGATAAAAACATTTTCTATTTTCCCTAAAATTCTACCCTTCATAGATTGTGCTTATCTTTATCCTGGTATGAACTCATGTTCTCATCTAGCCCTGGGTGTGGAGAGTGTGACAGGAAGGCAAGCAGGAGATGAAAGGAAGTGTTCTACAAATAGATTATATCAAATAATTTTTAAAAAGAAACATATCTTGGAAGTGTAATTTAATTGAGGGAGAAAATGACAATGAAGTCTTTGTCATACCTTTACCTCAAAATCTTTGGTATCTTCTAAAATCTCACGGAGAAGGCGTATATATTCAGTTGCAGTTTTAAGAATGTCTACTTTATTGGGCTTCCTATCTTTGGGGAGGAGTGGCACGATAGCCTTCAATTTGGAAAATCCACGATTTAGATTTTTTATCTAGAAAACAAAATTCAGATATTTATTAAGTATTTACTACGTACAGCGTCTTCTGACTGAAGCACAGAGTTGAGATAAGACAGGATTCCTGGACTAACGGAATTTACAGACTAAAATGGGGATATAAACCACAAACTGCTAGTAACACTATATGTAGTATCTAGGGACACCCTTCAGCTTCAAGAGCAGGTCTCTCAGATGAAACTATTCCTCACCGATATATTTACTTTTAAGAGTTAATTAGGGCACATGATTTACCAAAGTATGTCATTTAATGACATATGGAAATAAAAGAAATAATAAAACATCTCTCCTATAACCCTGGAGTTATACATACCTATGGGAAGAATGGACACATGGAGGCAATACATGTTTTCGTGAGCATTCATGTAGGAATGTGTTTAGAATACACATATGAAAGGGCAATTCATACCTTCCATAAGGTAAAGCCATTGACATTTTCTAATACCATCCTTTTCCACTAGGAGTATAGCCCACACTGGCAGGTGCCCCTCTTTGTCACTTCATATCTGTCAGAAACTATAAGGCATGCTGGGTACCTGCTGGTATATAACTATAGATTCTCTCTTCTCTGAGCTTCTCTGTTCAGCTTGAAGTCTTTGGCTAGTAAGTTCTCTTCAGGAAAAGAATGAGCTCTGTTATGCTCTTTTGGTTTAAGACCTTGAGGTTTCAAATAGATATATAATATTAAATATATATTTTATACATAATATATATTATATTGTTATATATAATATATATGTACATACATACATATACATATATGCATATATATATATATATGTACACACACATTTTAGAAAATCAGCAGTCCTTCACTCAACCACGGGCCTGTAAGAGTCCATGGTGGTGGTGGGGGAGGGGGAGGGGAAGGACAACTTACTTCCTGACTTTTTCCTTTATGGAATGGCTGGTTTTATTCAATTTTCACAGTCTTGACTAAGCAGCCGTCATCTCTAGCAGGAGATTGTTACCTCTTTATAAGAAATGGCAGGTACGTTCTTAGCTAATCCAGCACCCACAGTCTCATGGTTCTCTTTTATTGAGCTTCCTAATGGCCAACATCATTCTAACTTAAGGCAAAGCTACCATATATCTCATTTTTACTCTCTGAAGGCTACAGTACATTAAGTCATAATGCATGAAGGGGCTGTTTGTCTAAGAACTGCCATAGGATATAAGGTTCAGGGTCCTGAATTTTCTCAGCTCCAAAATTAACACTCTCTCTGTCTCAATCGGATTAGTAAAGACAGAGGTAAAGCTAAATCCAGGGATGGGGCTACAAAGTCACTGTCTCTCATACCAGCCTAGTCACATTCCTGTCTTTCATATGTATATGTGATAGCAAACCCTTTGAGATTTGAGTCTGGCCTTACTTTTAGAATATTTCAGAGAGGTACAAAATAAAGTATTATATAAGGTCTGTGGGGGGAAAGAAAACACTTGGAGTTTGAATATTTTCAATATTTGGTTTTCAGAGCCTATTGGAATAACAAGTAAACCAGAATAAAAAGTTTAAAGCAAGTACTGGCAGTTCACTTAATAGTTAATCCTGATTAGAAGCACAAAAATATAGGCTTCATATAAAGTATATACTATTGGGGAGAAATCACTGGAATTGGAACCAAAAGTTGAAAGATACTCAGAGCATTTATACCTACTCTCTTGGTCAGTAGGCCCACTCAGGATATCAAATTATAGACCAAAGGTGTACATGGTGAATACTAAGTCAGAGGATAGTGATAGGGTTAGGGGATTCCTGCTAGACCCCAAAAAGAAAAGACTATCTTTGAATGCAACTCAGCCCCTGAACTTTCTCCACACATTTCTACCTAAATACTCAGTAATCCTTTTAACTGCATTTTCACTGGGGCTCTCTGATCACTTATTTCAGACCTGTCATTGTCAGGTTATTTTCCACTCCTCACTCCCATCCAGATCTCACAGTCTTTCCTTCTATACAAGTATCCCCCATTAAATTTCATAGATTCTTAGAATCTTCCAGTTTCTATTGGCATAACAATAAACTCCCTACTTTAACTGGAAGGTTTCGGTGGTTGAATTCTTTTGAGGCATTACCCTTTCATTTTAGGGCTCCCCCAGCACCCCAAACCACAGCAGATAAGAGATATTTTAAAGGTTTTCTTAAATAAGCTATGACAGTGTGATAAGACATTCATGTCAGACCACAAGGATCTTCCTGTCCCAAAACAGGGACCCACATTCTGAAATCAGACAATCCTATGCCACTCTAAAAAATCCATAGCTGGATCTTTTAAAAAATTCACCTTTTTCAATATTCTAAGCTGATCCTTCAGCTTTTTCTTAAGCCCTTCTTTTCTTTTACATTTTCCCCCTAAAAACATTTATAACTTAAGTTCTGGTTGAGACCAGGCCTTTGACACAGATCTTGGAGTTAGGGAAATCTGGGTTTAAGTCCTCCCTCTGTCTGCTTCACCAGAGGCAAGTTACTGGATCTCTAAATATCGTAGACAACTTCTAGGTTACAGAGTGGTTTCCTATCTGCTTGGGTTAGAAGGCATTTTCACATTTGGAGTTATCCATACTGATGGAACCACAGCAACCCTAAGAAGATAAAATCTAATTTATTGAAAATTAAATTTTTCCTTCCCTGATGGCTTCAGAGACGATCTTAAGCTCCTTGAGAGCGAAGACTATCTTTTGCCTCTTTGTATCCCAGCACTTAGCACAATATCTGACACATAGTAGTTACTTAATAAATGTTTATTAACTATTATGCTCTCCTTAGTGGACCTATCCCCGGACAAGGGGATCTTTTTTTTGGTCTTATTCCCCTCACCCCACTCATTGTCCTTTCCAAAGTGGGGTGGGAACAGAGCTTCTCTAGGCACTAATGAAAATGACTATTTAAAAAAAGAATAGGAAAGCAGACTGAGCAAGCATCTGGGTGTCAAATCCATTTGTAGCAGAGAAAACCCAAGCTCTCCTAGTTTTTAATGTCTAACCCAGATAACTTATCTGAAAGTGCTGTTTGAAAGTTAATATGACCATTTCCAGATAAGCTGTTCAAACAGATACAGGAAAAGGACATGGCCCCTGGGGTATGATATAAAATTTCTAAGTGACTGAGCATGACAATCAGAACATGCTAGTTCCCCAAGGATTTCAGACCTTGGGATAATGCTCTATCCCAGTCAAACCTTACTTAGGGGAGGGCCCTTCTTGTTTTCAGACCAGGCACTCCAGACAGGTTAAAGAAACAACTTGGTTTAAAAGAGGTCACTTCTCATTTGCCCCCATAAGATTTGATGGGGAGCTATATTGATGCCATAGGATTACTTATTTCCGTAAAAGGAAATACAATAGTCTACTCTATTCAAGCTCATTGAACGTTTGCTGTGGGGGTGAATTAGAGAGGAAAGGGGAGTTATGGCAGAAACACACCCAGTAGGCTATGGGAACACTAAAGCAGCCCTATAATCAGAGTAAGCATTAAGTGAAAAATCTCTGTGGGCTGAGAAACTCTTTAAAAAAAAAAAAAGCCCACACAGTAAACTATTTTCAAGGAAATTCTGGGAAGCATTTGCACACCCACATCCTTCTCCCTCCCACTCTTCCTAAACTAACGAAATACTCCAGCAATGGTAACAGAGTTCTACAGAACTGGGGGTGACAGGGGCGGGCAGCCAGATAGGCAGTTATCTTTCAACACTTCTGAGATCTAGCAGTCTTTGGGAGGTACTTCGGAGCCCTCTCGGATTGCCAAAGTGAGGGGTGTCGCAGACTGGCTGGGCGGTGTATGGGAGCTACTGAGAGAATTACAAAAAAAAATCAAGGACTTCCTGAAGGAAAGTGGGACAGTGTCCATGACTCTTCAGAGGTAGCTGAGGCTTGTGCTCGGGCTGTGGAAGGGCTAGGCTGGTCCTAAAAATGAGAAGTTGAGCTTCAGACTGCTACCTAAAATACAAGTGGAACAGGCGGGGCACCAGGAAGCTACCCCCTTTCTATTTCTTAGACTCGTGGAGACCAGCACCCTCATAACATCCCAAGGCATAGAGGTGGAGAGGGAGGCAGGTGGAGGAAGTGAGAAACTGACAATTTGATTCTTGGGGGGGCAAGGAGGTGACGGAAGGGCCGAGAAGGCGGTGACTCGCGGTGCCCAGCGGGGGTGCCCTCACCCGCTCCCGTTCCTTGGCGTTGGCCACCTGCCGCCTCTCCAGCACCTCCTTCAAGTCCTCGGTGGAGGTGTAGACGCCCGACGGCTGCCTCTTCATCCGGCTGATGGCTGCTAACTGGGGCCGGGTCCCAAACTGCTCCCTCAGCACCTCCTCCAGCATCTCTGCCGGGGGAGTGGCCTGGAAAGGTAAAGGGCCGGGCGGGGAGCGCCCCAGGTGCCCGTCCATGGCCCGAAGAGACTGTGGGCGCTGGCCCCGACTTACAGTCTGCGAGCACCTTTGATCCCAAGTGGGGGAGGGAGCTGACTGTGCTCACCTGAGAGGGCTCAGGCGGGCACGTGTGTGCTCACCTGGGCAGACGCACGGGGAATGCCTCAGTGTATGCGGATAGGGAGCTCCCCTCCCCCCCCACCGCCCCCCCCACACACACTCTGCAGCCCCCAGCCTCCCAGGGAAGCAGGGGACAGGGATGTCCTGCTTCTCGGAACGCAGAAGAGACTGGAAGGAGCCAAGCAGAAAAGCCCACGACCTCCAAGACCCTTTGAGATTGTATAGGTCCGTTACAGCTGCCCACTCCCAGAGGAGGCCAGGAATATAAGGTGTGAGGGCTAGGGCTTAGGGTAGACTCGATTCATTTTTTTTTCTTCAGATTTAATAGGCGCCTCATTTTACTGATGGGCAAACTGAGTCACTGAGAGGAGAAAGTTACTAGCTCAGATGTCACAAAGGTAGAAAAGGATAATTCAAATCCATGTTTATGGCATCAAATCCATAATGTACAATTTGAATCTCAAGACCCTTGTCTCCAAATCCAGTCAAGCATCTACCCTATCAACTATTGCAGTGTATGCTCTTTCTCTTACCACCACATCATTGAGCAGGTGCAAAGAATGCTGCCTTTGGTGTCTAGAAGACCTGAGTTAAAATCGTGTCTCTGTTTGCTTACTGTAAGTATAATCTCCTGAATTTTTATATTCCTCAGAGCACAGTGCAATGTCCAGAATAGGCCTTCAATGAATGCTTCTTAAATAAATGAATGAAAGAATGAAAGATGAAAGAGGGTAGGAGTCCCATGGCCTGACAGGATGGAGAAATCACCCATTTTGGAGAACAGCTGACCTCACAGAATAGTACTGAATTTTCAACATAGTGATCTGCTTTGAATTCTAGGTTTGCTCCTTACTACCCAGCAGATCCCATGAAATTTTCTTCTCTCTAGGCCACAGCTTCTTCATCTATAAAACCAGATGATTTATAGGTGATCTTTAAAGCCTCTTCCAACTCTAAGGTCTATATCTGAGTCTATGAATGCTCCCCAAATGTGAAATTACCTCTACTTTATTTAGATATAAAAAAAAATGCCAAGCTCTTTAATGTGCCTTGTGGTTTTTGTAGAAAAGGCTGTACTTTAAAAACAATATACAGAAAAGAACAGAAGGAAGTTCGTAATGAATCAATCATGACAATTTTGAAAGTAACATTGAATTTATATATATATATATTTTTACTGAATCATGCAGTATGAAATGGAGACGCATAGTTTCATAAAAAAGTCTTGTTTTGGGGTTTGTGTGTATGTATACATATGTGTATATACATGCATATATAATTATTTCTGTCTCCAGAATGAAAACAAATAAAAATTAAGAAAAAGGATGTGGACCCCTTTTGCTACCCAGGACCATGAGCCCACAAAAGGAGGAGAGAACAATCTAACATGCCAAGTAAAAAGCAGCTTTGATTTCAGATTTTTTGGGGAGGGCAGGGTTGTAGGAGAAATATAAATATACAGATGAGCCTTTAAAATGTTTATAACAAGCAACATAACAATTAATAAGTATGTCAAAAGTATATAATCTTCTTCATTCTGATCTCTTGGAATCTCCAGTTTCCTTCATATCTCAGCTCAAGCACAGCATTCTATATGAAACCTTCCCTGATCTCCCCAACTGCTAATGCACTTAACTGCTATCTGCCTCAGTTTCCTTATCTGTAAAATGGGGAAAATAGTAATACCTCCCTTCCAGGGTAAGTTAAAATGGGATTCTATTGGCAAAGTGCTTTGCAAACCTTAAAGTTCTGTATAATTACTAGTCTATTATCATTCCCTCCCCCTCCAAAAAATGACCTTTCATCTACATTTCGCATTTTGCATATACTTATATATGTATGTATTTGTTTTCCCCATTGGAATATAGCTTCTTGAGGACAAAGGCTATTTTGAAGGGTCAGGTGTTTCTGAAGGCCATTAACTCTGGATTACGTACTACAGGAGTAGGTATTTAATAAATGCTTGCTGGTTGACATACACATTTTCACAGCATAGGCAGTTAAGTTGAAAGCGTAACAGTAAGAAGGGGAGAGGAAAAGGAGAGAGGTAAGAGTTATATGATTTAGATATGTAGAAACTTTGTTTAAAGAGAGAAGAGAAGAGAGGAGAGACTTATAAGAAAGCCTAGACAATGAAAGATACAAATATAGAAGAAAACATACTCAGGGAAGTATATATTAAAAAGAAAGGAGTTATCAGAGGATTGTAAGCCTCTATTAGTTAACAGGGTGGCATGAGAACTAAAAAAGCTAATGTGATTTATACTTAAAAAACAAAAAGGATTGCATAGTGATGAGAGTAAGAATGCTGACAGACCCCGGAGACATCATCTTGATCAGATGACATCTAGAGTATTTTATTCAAGGCTTCACATTTCATGAGGGACATTGAGAAGCTAGAGCACATCCAGAGAAAGGCTTACCAGCATGGTGAGAGGACTGGAGACCATGTTCCCAATTTCCAAAAAGTAATTTTCTATTAAATTTACCTGATTAGATTATTCTTTCTTTGAGGTAAAGATGTTAAAATACACAATGCATCTACTAAATGTAAAGGAATTGAGACAATTGGCAACTTTATTTTTAGAATATCAAAACAGAAGCTTGCATTGCGACTGAGGTTATTTTCAGAAGCATTTTATAGCTTGAAATTATATAGCTTATAACATTAATAAACTGTAATTACTTGGAGAAAGATTCCTTCCTCCCTGCTCCTCAAATATAAAATTTTGCTTCACTCTTTTAGGGGAAACAAACTACCTTAAAAAATTTAACTAGGAATTCTGAGAAAAGAGATGGCCTTTTTATGATATACCATCTTTTGTTGCTGTTTGGTTGTTTTAGTCGTGTCAGACACTTCATGACGCCATTTTGGGGTTTTCTTGGCAAGGATCCTGCAGTGGTTTGCCATTTCCCTTTCCATTTTAGTTTACAAATATGGAACTGAGTCAAACATAGATAAGTGATTTCTCACACAACTAGTAAGTGTTTAAGGTCAAATTTGAACTCATAAAGATTAATTGTCCTGATTCCAAGCCCAGAACTCTATCCACTGTGTGCCACCTAGCTGCCATCGTTAGGACCTAACTTTACAAAGCAATTTTAAAGAACCTTTCAAAGATGCAAGATAAGGTATACTTATATTCCATATTATAATAATGTTATTATATGGAGAGAAATAAACCTTCTCCTATTTTACAAACACCACCTAAGCTAACAGAAAGAGATTCCCATTGTACTCTTATAGTGAATTTCATTTAAAGGTTTTAGAGATCTTAGCAAATATAACAACAACATGCTAATTCATGCTACTGATAGTTAAAAATGACCACATATAAATGATCAAACACATTTTTAGAAGGATGAAAAACTGACATTGGTGACTTGAGTAAACAGAGCTCCTGGGAGACAGGGATAGCTAACATCCTCATATTAGTATAAGGTGCTATCAATGAAAAAATGAGCATGCAGACCTGAGAGAAACACAGGCTTGTAGTCCACAGTTAATAGCCTTCAATTATGAATGGGAAAATGATTAAAAATTATGTTTAATGGTGATGCCAAAGATTCATTGCTGCTGGAGACCTTCTTAGATCAGTGGTGTTCAAATTTTTTTGATCACTCTATCAATATTTTTTTTTACTTATACCCTACTATATTTATAAATATATACAGGTACATACACAGGTAATAATCATGTTTATTATAAAACTAATAAAAATGGAAATTGAAAAGATAAAATAATATTTGATCAAAGAGTCAGCAGGGAGCCTCTAGAACTTACTGAGAAGAGGAGCTTGTTAATATCTTGTGTAGCAGACCAATCCTGGTAGCACAGAGACCACCAGAAGGTGCCTGCCACAGCTGAGGTGATGAGTTGAAGGGTATGTTTATGCTGGTGTTGGTGTCAACCAGAGATACCTAAGTCCAGAGCAGAAGAAGAGAGGTTAGGACAGACCAGCACAACTTGACAGCAGGCAGGGTTCAAAATGTAAATAGGCTAACCTTCTTCAGGTTGCCGAAAGGTTTTCAGCAGCTCGCTTTCCAAGTAAAGGTATAATTAATGATTCAACTGTTTTGTAAATAAACTATATTTTTAAAGAAAATTTCAATTAATATCAATTAATTACACTTATTGCTTATGATTTTTATCATGAAATCACATTAAGTTTAAAACAATTGCTTTGCTAAGTGGTACAAGTTTTAATACATTTTTCAGGTTTTCTTACTGTTTACCTTTAGTTAATAGGACATATTACACTTGTCAGCAATCAGTTTGTCATACTCCGCAATGATGTTTGAAATTGATTTCTTTAGAAATCTGAAAACAGATTCCTTCATTTTCTGAGTTAATTTTCTTGAAAAACCATTTTTCCCCACTGAGATTTTTCAACAATTTGGATGCTTTAATTTGTTTTTCATTGATGTCCAATTTGCGTAAGTCAGGATATTTGATTTGAAATGGTGATAAAGTTTATATTCATTCAGAATGGCTATTACTTCTCGGCAAACAAGGCACAATATTTTGTCTCTTGTGTAAGTAAAGAAGTATCTGTTTATCCACTCTGGATTAAATACTCTATGTTCTTTTTATCACCCATTTTACAAAATCACTCCGAAAACTTTAATGTGAGAACCAAAAAATCTCCACATCAACTGCTCACATACAAAGGAATATGAACTGAGTGTCTGACCTGAGAGAGAGTGCTGGACACTCACGTAACTTGGGGAGGGTAGCTGGAATTGCCACACAGGATTGGCCTGCTACACAAGATGATAATTATTAATAGCTCCCCTTCTCAATAAATTCTAGCAGTTCCCTGCTAGCTCTTTGATCATATATTATTTCATCTTTTCAATTTCCATTTTTATTAGTTTTATAATGTGCATGAGGGAGGGGAAGAAGCCTTCCAGTTGTTGCTCATTGCAGTGGGCATCAGCTGCATTAGGTGCATGACTGCACTCACTTTATCCCTGTTCAATTCCAGTAGACTGAAAACACAGCAGAAAAGATATAACTCTTGCTCATTTCAGAGTAGAGAGAGACTGACGATGGTTGGTTGCCACAAGTCACGTGTCAAACAGGAGAGGCTACACAATGGCAACTCACTTACTGTCTACATTTAGTTAATAGGATGTGTTACACTTCTTGTCAGTAAACAATTTATCATACTCCAGACAAGTTACACGATGGGTGCAATGGTGACTAGTGTAAGTGCTGTAAGCGGAGCACGGACAAAGCAGTTGTTGCATCTTTACTTTCCTTGACATTCTCTACATTTTTGTGGGCTGCCAGAAATCCTTTGATGGGCTGCATGTTGTACAGACCTGGGTTAGGAGCTTACTCAGTCAGAGGAGATAGAGCGGAAAAGTTGTGTTGGAAGAAGACCCTAGAATTGGATATCCAAGGGGAAAAGAGGGAAGCAACCCATCTCCTTACTAACCCTAATTGGTTTTAAGGTCAAGTCATAGCTATTTTGATATCGTGGTATAACCTATTGGAAAATTTATTTTTTGGAGGCTACAAACCACCTTATTTTGGGAGATTCCAGAACAAGTTACATCATTGGTGTGGACTTCAAAAAATCATAGACTGAAAGTAAATTGAAGATTCAAGGTGGCATCTACATTCATGATCATCTTGTTTTCCTCCTTTCATCACTTCTTTCATGAGTTTTTGTGGCTCTCTGTAGTAATATTCCAAGGTATTTGAATATATAACTATATCTCTAGAGGTGTACAAATATCTGGGGAGAAACTCCTTTGTTCTTTTTTTGCGCATTGTAAATAGAAGAGAGCCTGATTATGACTTAGGTCAGTTAGACCTAGTTTCAATATACAAATCACAGGCTCCCTGTTGCAGAAATATTACTGTATCAGAAAGAAACACCCTAAATGGGGAGGGGGAAAAAGATAGATAATTGTGCACTTCTTGCACACACATTGTAAAAAAAAAAAAAAAAGATTTTCCATCAGAACAAACATTTGTTGTTAAGTGGATGAATGCTCTCTTTATGGATGCTGGTTTTTGCCTAACTGATATAATTAGAAAAGAGTGGATATAGACTAGACCTGTGGATTTCATTTGCATAGAGGACTCCCTGGATGAAAAAATTCCTTCTATTAATGAAGGTAGGAACCTTGGGTACAACTTATAGTCCAAGAGAGATGCCAAGGGAACTGAGAGAAAAAAGTGAAGTGACTTACCCAGACTTATAATACAGCATATGTTTGAAGCAGGAATTAAACCAGGTCTTCCTGGATTTAAGTCCAGTTATTTATCCACTATGCCATCCTACTTCTCATAAAAAGGCTGATCCAAGAGCTTTACTCCCCTGCTCCCAGGGGTAAGTGCCACAAGTCAAAAAGGTCAGCAACTCTATTTCCTTTCTTACATTTTTATAGTCTTGCCTATATAGAAGACAATCATGTCTTCAAGAGAGATCCAACCTTTAGTATGTGCCTTTTGGGTGGAAGTTTCTCAGAGGCAGATTTCTGCTCTATAAAGGTTTTCCTAATAATTAGAGATGCCCCCAAATAGACTGAACTTTCTCAGGAGGTAGTTAGTTCCTCAGATCCCAGGAAGCTCTCAAATGAAAACTGGGTGACCACATTCTTCTCACATTTTGACTGAACTAAGATCTCCTGTGAGATTCCTTCCTGAGGTAATTTGGCATAGTGGATCCAGTGCTGGACTTGGAGTCATAAATACCTGTCCTCAGACATTTACTAGTTGCATGCTTTTCCCCCTTCACTCCGCCTTTCTTCCATTAAAAACCTTCCCCCATGGAAAGAACATTAGTCATTTGCACTTTACTATAAATTAAAATCATTTAAAGTCCCCCTGCATTCCTAGCAAGGGATGAGGAAATGATTCTGAGCTCTCAAAGTCTAGGCCAAGAGAATATAACCTATGGCAGGGTTTACCAAGACTGGCTCCAGTGCATACCTGTCAAAGGATTGTAACTAAAAGACCAGCATTAGTAAAATCAGATTCTTAGGACCAGAAAGTGCATCCCAGGAGAAATGATGCCCAGAAGATATCCAGCATGTGATGAGGATTTTGACCACAGAAGTTCATGAATCCTTGTGTTAGTGTATTGAGGAGAGAGTCCTGACCCTAACAAAATCAAGATCTTGAGAAGTAATGAAAGACTACCTCCTGATGTCTCTGACATCCTCCACTTACCTATCATTATACCAACATGCAGATTGCTCTAAAATTTATTGTTTCCAGTCACTCATGTTCTCTGTTTTGCTGTCACACTCTCCCTCACCTCACGTAGCCAGTTGCCAAATATTGGCGTTTCTACCTGAACAACACTTCTTTCCTTCCCGTGCCTTCTCTCTGCTCACACAACTATCACCTTTAAGATCTCATCACCTCTTTTTCTTTCCCACTGTGTCTAGTCAACACCTAAATAGTAATTTATAAAACATTGTGAAATGGAATAGAATGGAATTTAAGTCCATGTTTTCATTCATGGGTATTCAAAAATCTTTTTTGTATTTGGCAAGTAAAATGTTAGTTTTCTCCTTTACTTGTTGGTTTTCGTGGATTGTTTACAAGTGTTAGGGGAATATTTTCTATTAGGGGTCTTGGATGGGAGTGATATTGTTTCAAAATCTCACCCTGTGTACTTATTCACTCACTGTCCTACAAAACTCCCCCTCCTTGTTTCCGGCTCCTGGATTCCCTGGCTCCTTCGAATCTCATCTAAAATGCCACCTTGGAGGCAATATTTTCCTTAGTACCCTCCTACTGCTTTTTATTGTTCAGTTGTGTTCAATTCTTTGTGACCCCATGTGGAGTTTCCTTGACAAAGATATAGAGTGGTTTGCCATTTCCTTCTCCAGTTCATTTTACAGACAAGGCAAACAGGGTTATGAGGTGACTTGCCCAGGTTCACCCGGCTAGTTAAGGTCTGAGGTCAGATTTGAACTCTGGAATATGAAACTTCTAATTCCATGCCCAGTACTCTATCTACTGCACCATCTAGCTGCCCCACCCTCCAATTTGCCCTGTAATATATCTTGTAGGTACATCATTATTTACTTGCTATGTATCCCATTAGAATGTAATCTCCTTGGAAACAAGGACCATTTTTGCCTTTCTTTGTATCGGTAGCAGTCAGCATGGTACCATGCACGTGGTAATTCCTTAAATGTTTGTTGACCTAACTTGATTCCAACTATATTAGAGACTGACATCGCTTCTGAGTTCCCCAGATAGTGTTCAGCCTGGTCAAAATGTAGGCCATTTAATAACCACGTAATTTTTGGTTTTTAAAAGAAGTGCAGCATTAAATCTGTATTGGGAAGAAATTTTCACAAAGTGAAAAATGAACATTTCACAACATAACCAAAAAGGTGGTTACTAACTAGAAAACAATAAATCCAGACCTCTTATTATGTAATGTTCTTTTAACTACCATAAATCCCCCTGTCTTATTTGACTTGCTAAGTTCTCCAATGATTAAAATAGCAATGTCCCAAGTAACCTGAAGGAACTATACCACTCAACTTTGTAACACTAGTCATACTACTGAATTTTCCCTATTCATAAGAGTCCCTGCTATCTAATTGTCCCAAGTACTCAAATCAATAAAATTTGATTTCTCCTGAGTTGTTTTTTGTTTTTTTAATGGATTGGAAGATGGGAAAGGGGGGTTTATAGTAGCAAAGAAAGCATGTGGTTCACAGGGTCTTTTTCTTGCCCAAAGAAAACTGGTCTATAATCCTTAAATGAAGTTTGAGATTGCAGGTTTCAGATTTCTGCTAGCTGCAATAATGCAATATGTACAGCAGATGGCAACATTTCCCTTTTAAAAAAATAAGCATTTTTGCTTATTTCAGATGCAAGTTTTCAACCCATAAATTTAGAAGGTAAAATCAATTAATTAGGATATTTTTTCTCTTTTCCTTTTTCCCTCTCCCCAAAACATATATGCACTACCTGATTATAAGTGATCCCTACCCCCCATTCCCAATAGATTTAGCTAAGTTCTAACCATTGGGTGGATAGAGTCTCAGGCCTGGAGACAGGAAGACTCATCTACTTGAGTTCAAATCTGACCTCGGACACTTACAAGCTATGTGACCTTAGGCAAGTCATTTAACCCTGTTGGCCTCAGTTTCCTCATCTGTAAAATGAGCTGGAAAAGGAAATGGTGAGCCACTCCAGTATCTTCGCCAGGAAAACCCCAAATGGAGTCACCAAAAGTCAGACATGACTGAAATGACTGAACCACAAAAAACCGTTCTGTTTTGGATAGTGCTAATTGTAGGAAGCTTTTTCTAATACTGAGCCTCAGTCCTGCTTCTCTGTAGTTTCCAACACTTGTTCCTAGTTCATTCCCTTTGGGCTAAGCAGAAGAAATCTAATTATTCTTCTAAGTGACTTAATGAATAGAACATTGGGCCTGGAGTCAGGAAGACCTGAGTTCAAGTCCTGTCCCAGACACTTAGCTGCTGAACAAGTCACTGAAACTCTGTCTGCCTCAGTTTCTTTATCTAGAAAGTGAGAGGGATGGGGAGAAGTAGAAGGATGGCACTACCTCCCAACGCTCTTGTGAGGATCCAATGAAATAGTATTTATAAAATGCTTAGCATGGTGCCTGCTACATAGAAAGTGCTGTTGATATTGTTAGTGTTAGTTTCTAAATTATGGTCATTATTTTTATTTCTGGAACTAGAAGATATCTGTCATTCCTCCTAAGTCTAATCCTGATTAAACATCCCCAGTGTCTTCAAGCAATCTTCATAAGGTATGCTCCTTTCACCACGGGTTACCTTACTCTAGACATTGCCTGACTTGTTTTCTTATTTGATCGTTAGGACCATCCTGTCATAGATGAGGAAAGCCGAGGTTAACACAGGCAGTTAAAGTAATTTACCCAGTGCTATACAATTAATAGCACAGTCCTGATTTATTGACCTCTCTGGGCCTTATTTTTCCTTTTTTAGTGAAATGAAAGGGGGACTAGATGACCTTAAAAATTCTTTCCAGCTCTAAGTCGATGATCCTAAGATTTTCTGAACACAGATCTCTTGATTCTGAGGCCAACAGTCTGTCCCAAGCACCAACAATATCTTTCCACTAGAGCTGCTCTCCGCGAACTAAAATGATGTACAAATAAACCTCTGTTTTGCTGTTGTTTTGTCTTGGATGTGTCTGACTCTTTGTGACCCCAGGACTTGTCCATGGAGTTTTCTTGGCAAAGATACTAGAGTGGTTTGCCATTTCCTTCTCCAGTGTGTCCCCATTTTACAGATAAGGAGCTGAAGCAAAGAGGGGTTAAGTGATTTGCCCAGAGTCACACAGTTAGTAAGTTTCTGAAGCTTAATTTCAACTCGGATCTTCTTGATCCCGGCCCAGGGCCCCCTTCACTGAATCATCCAGCTGCCCCCTATATAAATGCTAGTTATTGTTACTGCCACCACCGTGGCGCCATCACTACTACTACTATTACAACAACACACCAACAAAATAAACCTATATTGAAAACTAATTGTGTCGTTAAACCCTCTATACAGTTATACACAATTATCAGTGATCTGACACTGGATAATTTCTAAGCAATGGGCTCCCAATACGAAAGCAAAGACTTGGATGAATGCAACATTCTAGATCCCCAAGGTTTCCACAAAACTGAGGGGTTTTCCAAATAGGCTCTTAACAAATGTTTATTGATTGATCTTACTTAATAGGGAAAGCTTCAGCAGAAAAGACGGAGTTTGATTTGTTGGAGGGAAAATAATTTTTTTCCCCACTTAATAGTATTTTTTTCCAATTACATGTAAAAATAGTTTTCAATATTCATTTTTATAGGATTTTGAGTTCCAAATTTTTCTCTCTCCTTCCCTCCCCAAGACAGCAAGCAATCTGATGTAGATTATACATGTACAATCATGTTAAATGTATTTCCACATTAGTCATATGATGAAAGAAGAATCAGAACAAAAAGAAAAAACCATGAGAAAGAAAAGAATTTTTAAAAAGTGAAAATAGTATGCTTTGATCAGTATTCAGACTTCATCGTTCTTTCTTTCAATGTGGATAGCATAAGGAAAACGATTTTTTTAAAGTGGAAAGGGAAACATCTAAATGTAATTAATATCTAGAGTCAAAATGTGAAAGAAATGAAGGAAAGAATCCATGGAAGACCAAGGGAAGTATTGAAGTAATAGTTTCAAAAGCAAATATTTAAACATATTACACAGTTCCTTGACTTCATAAACAGAATACACAAAACATATTTTCCTGATGACTCAGGATCATCATAAGGACCATCAGTTTTTTCTAGTGCTATTAGAGAATTAGATACACCTTGAGCCTAATGAGGTGTGTTAGGTATTACTTGTCAGGTATTTACTCCTGCACTAGCTGGTCCCAAACCACTGTGCTTTTTTACTTCTTGTGTCTGCTTCTCATAGATTTTCTGTTTTCTACCTTTTCTATATCCTTGTCTGTATCTAATATTTCTTCTTTATAGACAAGGTCATGTCATTCTAGTGTTCAAAAATATTATGTGACTTTATTTCCTACCAAGGAAAGACAAGGTATTCAAGGCTTTCCATGAGGAGATGCTACCCTCCTTTTCCAGTCTTATATTATGTCCCACCTTCATATACTCTATGGTCTGGCCAAACTGGACAACCTTTTGTCCTTTGAATACATTACAAGTTCTATGTACTCTTGCCCATGCTGTTTTCTACTCCTGAAATGCTTTCCCAGTCCATCTTTCCCTGTTGAATACCTATCTGGCCTTTAGACACCAAGTCAAATGGCACCTTTTCTGTGGTACTCTCTCTGATCCATCAACTCTCCAAACAATCATGACTTGACTTTTCAGTACTCACATGGGACTTCTCATACAATTATGATGATGTATCTTACCTATGTGTATTGAAATCCTATCACTCAAATATTAAGTATAAAGTCCTTGATGAAAGAGAGTCTATGTTTTATCTGATCTTGATATCTCTCCCAAAAATAGAATAATGCTATCTGCATATGGTAGATTCTTAACAAATATTTATTGCTCTAAGCATTTCATTGTCATTGTACCTGCTTTTCTTCCATTTTTTAAAATTTGGGTTTCTTCTGGGTCTCAGACACATGATAAACAACTTTATTAGAATGTTATGTAAAGTAAGAGTAAGCAGGTTCTGAAGATGGGTTCAAAAGACTTATGAATAAAGTTAGTTCAACGTGTGAATTTTAAATATATGATTCCAAAAATGTTGTGCAAGACACCAAGTGTCTTTTATATTTATTTCTTCACTCTTGTTGGTGTTTCAAATAGATGAGATTTCATCATAGTGGAAAATCCAAGTAGATGAGATACTAAAATACTCCACAAAACTATAAAATCTAGCAACAACCCTCAGTTCTGCTGAGTCCCTCTAGGACTTCCTGTAAATTAGTCAATCATTCAAAGGCCTCTGTAGCTTTAAAACAGGAAGTCATATATTTCTGGGTGCCAGGATCAACTAAGGATTTAGCCCAATTCTTCTCCAAGCTGTGATGGGCTTTCTTTAGAGTCAATAAGCAGGAAATAAGAGACAAGGTAAGGAGAAAATGGGATTACCCTTTAGATCTATCACTAGGGGAAGAGTTCATGACCAAAAAGGTCTAGAGAAGATCGCAGAAGATAAAATAGATGATTTGAAAACATTTTCGCAGCTAAGAGGCAGGTAGGTTGTGTAGGAGATAGAATGCTGGACTTAAGAGTGAGAAATCCTGCCTCTGATATTTACAAGCTCTGTGACCATGGGCAAGTTACGTCTCCTAACCTTAGTTTTCCCTTCTTTAATACAGCAGTGATGACAGCATTTACCTCACAGTGCTGTTGTGAGGATCCAATAAAGTAACATATTTAAAGCACTTTTCAAATTTTAGAACACCACATAAATGCTAAGATTAGAAAGGAAACTGTCTTTTATTGAACTGGGGAGAATCTCTACAAAGTTTTCTTTCTTTTTTTCTTTTTGTGGAGGGGGAAGGTAAGCCAACTGAGGTTAAGTGATTTGCCCAAAGTCACACAACTAGTAAGTGTCAAGTGTCTGAGGTTGGATTTGAACTCAGGTCCTCCTGACTCCAGGGCCAGTGCTCTGTTCACTGAGTCACCTAGCTGCCCTAACAGTTTTCTAATGAAAGTCTCATTTCTAAGATATATGAGGATCTGACTCAGATTAGGAGGGAAAGGACAAATATTGGCGGAATAATTGGAAAACAAGTACATTAACTAATTCACTGTTAGTGGAGCTAAGAATTGCTACAGCTACTGTGGAAAGCAATGTGAAACTATGCCCCCAAAGTCACTAAACTATGCATACCCTTTGCCCCAGAAATATCACTACTACCCACAATAGATCAAAGGAAAGAGGAAAAGATTCTATATATACACAAAATATTTATAGCTGCTCTTTTTGTAATGTAAAGAAATGTAAACCTTATAAGTGGATACTCACTAATTGTGGACTGACTGAGTAAATTATGGTAAGAATATATTTGCAAGATGTCTTTTCAGTATAATATAAATTTAAACTAAAAAAATAGATAATGGAAAGAGAATGCTAATGTATATCATGTAAGGCAAATATGTTGGAAAGTACCTGCAGAGGAGAAGGAATAACAAATGAACACCCAGAGACTCATCAAAACAAAATCCCAGAAAGGAGCAGGTGGTAAAACCCATGGATACAAGTGTTAATACACAAATATCCAAAATTTAGAAAATACACAAGAAACTAGAAATTCTAACTCAAGGGAACAAATTTTACTTCATAGGCATCATTGAAATTTGGTGGGATGAAAATTCTCTTGAGAAATGAACACTCCACCTTCTGATGAAGGAGAAGACATCTGGACATAAGTCCATCATATCCCCTCACTTTTGGGACTATGACTCAAAAAACTCCCCAAACCCCAGGATAAGTAAATGGGGAGGTAGAGTAGCATTGTATGTGAAGAAGGCAGGCTCATGTGAGGAAATCCAGGAAAGAGAGGCGAAAGCTCAATGGAGAATATTTTGTTATCAGAGTACTCTATAGAAAACTTGGACAAGAGAGAGGAAGTAGATGAGGAGTTTGAGAAATAGACTGTGAGACCTTCATTTCTTTCTGCTTCATAAAGTGGTACTCTCATAATTATCCATCATCCTTTTCCCTAAGATTTTACAGATCAGTTTATATTTAAACTTGCTTTTGGAAGTCACCTCTCTGCATTTGGTAAACTGAGTTAAATTTTACTAAGGCATTTTCTGGTCTTTTTGGTGCCCTTTATGACATCATAACAATTTGCATTGCTTTAACTTCCAGATCAAATTATACTTCGTGTCAGTTATTTTTTATCCATATTTGGAAAAAATGGAATTTTTTCTTGTGGAAAATGGGAGGGTAATAACTGACAAATAATTGACAAAGGAGAGAAAGCAGAGTTTGCTTTGTTTTTCTCTACAAAGGTGAATGAAATTGATATTAAAAATGACAAAACAAAATGATTCACAGGGATTTATACCCAAGATATATAAGGAAGTAGTAACAGAGTACCTTGCCCTTCTCAATGAATTTAATTTACTTGGTCCAGGTCTTAAATAACGAGTGGATGTGATGGATGAGTCACTGACAGTATATCTGAAGGATCGTGGAAACAGAAAAAGTCCCACAAGATTGGGAAAGGGTAAATATCTCCATTAAAAAAAAAGGAAGAGATCAACCTCTACAAGTGAGTAGTTTGTAGTTAGCTTAACTTCAATTTCTGGGAAATTCTGGAACACATCATTAAAGAGGTGGTTGGCAAACATCTAGAAAGGGAAGCAGTAATTACAAAGAGCCAGAATGACTTCATCAAGAATAGGTCATGCCAGGCTTAATTTATTATTTATTTTTTGGGGATACAGATTTATTAAGCTATTGGATGAGGGGAATGGTCTGGATACAATTTACCTAGATTTTAGTCAAGCTTTTGAGGTCTGAACCAGGAGCAGTGGGCAAAAGTTGCATTGAGACAGATTTCAGGGAAAATAAAACTTCCTAACAATTAGAGCTCTCCAACATTGGAAGGAGCTGCCTTGAAAAGCAGTGGGTTCCTACTCCTTGAAGGTCTTTAAGTAGTAGTTGACCAATCATTTATTGGGTGTGTTATAATAGGATTCTCTCTGTGTATGGTTTTTACTAGATGGCTGCTCAGGTCTCTTCCAGCTCTCAAGTTTTGTGATTCTATGAGTCTAGAGTGACTCGTCACTTAAAGAATAACCACAGATTGATGAATCTTTGGAATCTTTGGAAAAGAAGGAATGGTTAGGCAGGTAGGAAGCCAGCCAGGACTTAAGTTCATAAAAGTCAACAGAAGAGAGCAAGTTCAGTAGTAGAGGATAGGCCACAGTATTTAATACTATGGAAACAAAAAGAAGGAAGAGGAGTAAGAAAAAGCCATGGAATTTTGGAAATAGAAAGTCATGAATGACCTTGGGGAAAATAATTTCAGTAGAGTAGCGAGGACAGAAGCTAGAATGCTTTTCTAGGCTGCATTAATAGAGGAACTGTATTTAGAACAAGGGAGAACAAGAGACAATCCTGTTATCCTTTGCCCTAGTCTGACCATGTCTGGAGTATTGTGTTTAGTTCTGGGTACCACATTTAAAGAAGGATGTTGACTACCTGTTGAGAGCAGGTCATCTAGTCTTGAAAGGGGCCTTTGTAATACAAAGATGTTTAGCCTGAAGTAGAAAAGACTTGAGAGATGTGAAAATTGTTTTCAAGTGTTTGAAGGAGTGTCATGTGGAAGAGGGATTAGATTTATTATTTATTTATTATGATATGATATATTATTATTATTATAGATTTATTAAATCAGGTCCTAGAAGAGCTTGGAGTAGTGATGGGTAGTGGAGGCAGATTTAGGCTTAATATAAGGAGTTGTTATTGAGTCATTTTTCACTCATGTCCAACTCTCCATAACCCTAATTGGGGTTTTCCTGTCGAAGATACTGGAGTGGTTTGCTATTTCCTTCTCCAGCTCATTTTACAGATGAGGAAACTGAGGCAAACAGGGTTTGATTATATTTAATTGACTTACCCAGGATCACACAGCTATTAACTGTCTTAGGCTGGATTTGAACTCAGCTCTTTCTGACTTCAGGCCCCACACTCTGTCCACTGTGCGACTTATTTGTCCAAATTATAAGGCAAAACTTCCAAATAATTAGAGTTGTCCAAGAATAAATATGACTACTTTAAGAGATTGGGGATTCCCTATTCCATCTGGTTCCCAATCAAGTTTTCCTAGTGGAGGCTGAATGACCAGTAGATGGCAATACTGTAGAAAGGATTCTTTATCAGGTACGGATTGAAGTAGCTGGCTCCTAAGAAAGGTTCTTTCAAACTCTTCATATTCTGAGTCTATCTAAGAAGTCAATATGCCACTTTTTTTTTTGGAAGAGCACGATGAAGTGGAAAGGGTGTTCGGTGTGGAGTTAGGAGAGATGTAGGTTTGTATCCAAACCCTAAATCGCGTGTGTTGGGTAAATCACTCTATGAGTCTCAGTCTCCTTATAATCACATTTGCACTACCTCTTTCTTTGTAAAAAAAGTGCTTTCTAAACCTTAAGTCTCATAGAAATATAATGTTATCCTAACAAAGAGTTGAGTACGCCTAAGTAAAATAGGAAGACTTCCCATCTATATTTACATATTGTGTCATACCACTTTAAGAACAGCACTGAACAGACTTAGGGTCATCGTGATGCCCAAATTGGTGGACTACAAACTCAACTCAAATCAACAACTCTGATCAAAATTAATTTATCACCACCAGCATGCTCCTCTCGGTGCTAGTTGTTGTGGAAATACCAATTGGAAGCTTTCTTTGCTGCCCACACCCAGCTTGGTAAACCAGAGAAAAAATCAGGTAATAACTTGTTAGCCTTGCAAATAAGTATCCACATTTTACCAGCCTGAAACATTTTGCCCCCTCCCACTTTTCCCCTAGTCCCATCCACTTCCTGCTCCACCTTCACCCTGGAAAACAAATATAATCAACATTCTGCTCCTTCTGCAATTTGTCCTTCCTTAGGATGATGAGATAAGAATCTGAATACTCTAATGGAAAATGAATCAGGAAGTCAGAAATAGACTTTGGCAATTTTAGAGCAATTGGATAAGAAATAGATATGTTAATTGTATTTAACTTTCTTGGGAGCTACCAGTTACAATCTCCTTGGAAACTGACATTATGCAATTATAGCAAATTCTCAATTATCCATACAAATGGAAGGAAGCAGTAGTTCAGATAATGTAATCCAAAAAAATCATTTCTTGCTTATAGACTTTTAATGCTTAGAGGAGTCTTAGAGGTAATCTTGTGTAGCCTCATCATTTTATTGAGGACCACAGAGGTTTAAATGACTTGCTGAAGGTAATTCAGTTAGTTAATAGCAGATTTGGGATAAGAAGCAAGGTCACTTTCCAATATATAGTACTGCCTTTATCTTGGACTTTGAAACATTTCTAATATAGCTATATCATATTAAAAGAAGTCTGGATGGAATTATAAGGAACATGCCGTTGGCACATTGGCAGATATCCAGAGCAGGGTGATCGGAAGGATAAGAAGCCCAGAGATCATTATCATAGGAGGGTTGGTCACACGGACTAGGTGAGTTGACTTCGAGGAAACGTGCAGGGTGATTGGGGGATGATAACGTGTCCTCTAACATTTGAAGGTCTTTCATATATAGAATCTAATTCATTTCAACAAAATATTTATTAAATAAAAGAGAAATTAGATATGTCCTGTTTGACTCTAGCAGGCAAACTAGGAATAGTGGATGGAAGTTAGAAAGCTATTGATTTGGGTTCAACCTGCAGCACGATTAGAATGTCCAGTGGTGGAGTATTCTCTCTTGGACAGCTTTCCATTACTGGAGGGCTTTAAGTAGAGAATAGATAATCACTTGGGGATATTTCATAGAGGAACTTCCCACCCAGATAAGGGGTGAACTAGCTGAGCTCTAGGGTCTCTGAGATTTTATGATTCTGAAAAATTAAATTAGTTTCCTTTCCCTGAGCAAATATTAGCTAGCTGACATCAGGAGACATTGTTGAAATATGTTGAGTAAGATGGAGAAGCCATCTTCAGTTTCAGAATTTACCACAGAAGATACATAAAGGGCATAATGTATACACAAATCAAAATAAGATAATCAAAAATCTTCACTATCTGGCAACTCTTTAACTACTTTTGCCCCATGGACTCTATGTAGTCAGGATGTCTGATAATCAAATAAGTACTTACTAGTATAGAAGAAACAGGATTAGTCTGGGAGTCAGAAATATCTGAGTCCTACTCTGCCACTAACTAGTTGTGTAACCTTTGACAAGCTACTTAATCTCTTGAGGCAACATTTTTTCCATCTATAAAATAGTCCCTTTTAGCTTTAAGAATTATATGCTTCTGATTCTTCTTTCACAATGTGACTAGTGTGGAAATACATGTATTATGATTGTACATATATAGCCTATATCAGATTGCATGCCATCTTGGGGAATAGAAGAGGGGAAGGAGAAGGAAAAATTTGGAGCTCAAAATTTTACGAAAGGAAATGTTGAAAACAAAAAATAAAAACTTATTTATTTAAAAAATAATTATCTCAATATTCTCTGATGTAGGGAGCTGATGGAAGCACGAATCATAGGACTTCATGGGATTAGCAAGTTGAACATATGAATTGTCTCCTGCTCATTAACTATTCCTGGAATCTGCTCATAAACACCAAATTGTTTTCCACCTGGAGAAAGGAAAAAATAATGCTACTTCAATGTTTCATTATTAATAATTCTTCATTAAAGTCATTCTGATGCCTCATGTCAACATGGCATGAAAATGCTTCTGGGATCTCTAAGGGTATTGAAACTGTCCACAGATATTAGCCAATTCTTCTAGGCTTGTGAGGCTTTGACTAGGACCCTGCTCATAGACTCTCTGTCATTTGTCCAAGGACCAGCCTAGCAAAGTGAAAGAGAAACTTCATCTTCAGAGGGTTAACCATGAGGTGACTTTTGTTGTTTTTTGGTTTTTTGGCCACAGCCCCTTGTGAAACTCTCTACTAAGATTTCTCTAAGGAAGTCACTTTACAAACCTTAAAATACTACGTAAATGCTAGTTATTATTGTAAGTAAAAAGTCTCATGAAAGCAACATTGTAAATGGATAATTTGAATCAGCATCACTATACCATTAAGAGATACTATTGCAAAGGATTGCTGGCTACGACAGTGTTAAGGGTACCCTGATTAAAGAACTTACAAATCTTTTGAAATTATCATCATGTATACCTCGTGTCTTGTAGCACTTGCCTTGTTTCCCTCTTTATTATTGACGTAGTAAAGAGGTTTCCAAATTTTTTTGTTCTTATATCCATAGACTTTCAACAAACCTTCCCCATATTGTCTATTCAATATGAAAAGAAATAATTCATAGTATTTACAATGCATATGCACATAATAAATAAGGCAATTATTTTTCATTAAAATGCTGTATTTGGTATGTAACCTTTTTTTAGCATTATAAAGTTGTTTAATGTTTATCAGAATGCATACCCAATAAGGGTATGCATGTCCCACGCTAGTAACCTTTGGTGAAAAGAATATGACCAAGGAGGAACTTGGTCATGACTAAGAAGCATAAAGGCTGAGGCTTTTATTCCTTGTTTAGAGAATAATCTCTCCCCAGAAGGGATGATCATCCACATTAACAACATTTGAAACTTAGTTTGGGCGTTGATAATGTCTCTTTGGTGGCACAGGAATCTTGCCCTGGGAATACCTTGGTGTCAGTCACTGATACAATATTAGGGATGGCCTTGGGTCATCAAAGTCAAAGTTAGTGCTTGCCTTTAGATTAGGTCTCTACATAGCAGCCTCACAGCATGTTCAGGGAAGCTATGTGCTCTCTGGAAATTTTATCCTAAAACTTTTACAATCAAAACAACCCCATGAAGCATGTAGGAGAGTTATTAATATCTCTACTTTATAGATAAAGAAACTAGGACCCATAGAGATTAACTGACTTAACAAAGTCACAATGTTCCAAGCTAATGGCAGGCTGGGGATTAAAACCCTGCTGTGCTCCAAGCTGTGACTCATGATATTAAAAGTGTAAAATCATAGAGACTTAAAGAAAGGGAAGGGATGACTTTCTGGAAGTCTACGCAGATTTTTCTTGAGTTAATGGATTATTGAAGAACTCATAAGAAATTCTATTTGATGTCCTAAATTCTTCCTGAGAAGTGAGGAATTTGAATTTAAGACCCAGAGATTCTACATTCCAGTTTCTAGGGGTTTGGTTGTCCACATGTGTCACAATCAAAGCAGTAACAAACCTATTTTTTTTTTTTGGAATGGAGAATGAATTTAGTGAGCTGAGTAAAATCCATCTTTAAATAAGAAATGAAACATTTCTTTAGGGCCTAAGAATTATCTATAGGAGATTCTCACTTTTTGTTGTTTAGTCATTTTTCAGTTGTGTCCCACTCTTTATGGCCCCATTTGGGGGTTTTCTTGGCAAAGATACTGGGATGGTTTGTAATTTCCTTCTCCAGATCATTTTACAGATGAGGAAACTGAGGCAAATATAGGGTTAAGTGACTTGCCCAGGGTCACACAACTAGGAAAGTGTCTGAGGTTGTCTTCCTGACTCCAGGCCCAGAACTCTATCCACTGTACCACCTAGCTACCCTTCTCACTTTTTACCTTTTGTCATTTGGATTCATAGGACCTAAGTTCATATCCTGCCTCTTTGCCTTTTACTACTCTTGTTAATCTGAGCTTTCAGTTTCTTCTTCTGTAAAAGGAGGGGGCAGAATAAGATGATTTCTAAGGCCTATTTCAGTTATAAATCTATGATTATGATTTTACCCAGTGAGTGGCAAAAGAATTTAAACCTGTGCCCCTCCACCCCAAATCCAAGGCTCTTTTCACTACAGTATATTGTTTCTCCAACATAATGTTACCACGACTTAACTTCATGTCTCAATAATATCATTTATACACAATAACAAACTCATTTTTACAAAGTCATTCTGTAAATTTTTCATTTATTATTAATTTCTTTTCCTTTTTAACTGATTTCCTTCGTAACTGATCACATAACTAGATGTTACATAAACATGAGCAAGAAACAGGAGCTATTTCTTGACCTTTAAAATTAGATGGCTGTTCTATGTGACATCTCAGGTGGCTTCCAGCTCAAAAGTTTTATTTCGATGACATTAATTACCTACCTCTCCTCTCTTCCCCCACTGTTTTACTTGAACTCGTTTTTTGTAAGCCAATTAGTGCTAGGTGGAGAGGTGCCTGTCTTTCACTTCTCTCTGTCTTAATCTGTTCATTGATCAGTTTCTCCTTTTATCTTCCTGACTTCCCCAGATCCTCAAGCCTCTTTCCTCCCATCTCCTCGTTGTCCCTACCCTCCACCAAAAACTAAAAACAAAACAAAGCTTAAGAACTAAATTCTACTTTTCCTACATGAGACCATCTTGTGGCCAAAGTATGTAACTACCGATATATAATATAAATTTTCAGCCAAATGATGTCCGGAGTCAGGGCTGCTTACTTATTCAAAATTAAGCCAATTTCAAGAATTGACCTGGAAAAGTAATGGCATCCTTAATTATGCAAAGTAAACTAATAAGATGTGAAACACAAGTGATCCGGTCTTGTAGAATAGTAAATGTAGGTAGGCCTCAGTAATAATCATAGTTAACATATATATCGCACTTACTATGTACCAAGCAGTGAGCTAAGTGCTTTATAACTTATCTCATTGATCCTCACAACAACTCTGAGAAGTGGGTCCTGTTATTGTCTTATTTTGTAGATGGGGAAACTGAGGCAAACAGAAGGTAAGTGACTTCCCCAGCGTCACACCGTCAGTAAGTACCTCAGGGTAGATAGGAACTTAAGTCCTTCTGACTCCTTTATCCAGTGCAACATCAAGCTGCCCCAGTATAACTTCTATCCTATACAGAAAGTCATAGGATTTGGGGTCCAGAGAAATTAAGTGACCATCTAAAATCACTGACGTAGTAAGGACTGAATCCAATACCCAGTCCTTCATGCTTCTTAATCTCTTAGCACTGTCACCCTCTTCTCAACACTCTCTCCTCTATTACTTTTCCTGATTCTGGTCTCACTTGATTCTCCTACCTGTCTGAATGCTCCTTCTCTGTTTCCTTTGCTGGATCTTCATCCATGTCATGCCTGCTAACCTTAGGTGTCCCCCAAGGCTCTGCCAAGGGCCCTCTTCTGCCTCTAGAGATGAAGGAGGTCACTTGGCGATCTTATCAATTTCCCTGATTTCTATGATGGTCTCTATGCAGACAACACCCAGATTTCATGTACAGTCCTCACCTCTCTCCTAACCTCCAGTCCTGCATATCTGTCAGACATCTTGATCTCTATTTCCTGCAGACAAATTAAACTCAATATGTCCCATAGCTGAACTCCCTCTTGCCTCTTACACCCTCCTCTCTACCAGGTTTCCCTGTTACTGTCAAGGGTATCACCATCACCCCAGTCACAGCCAGTATGTGTCAGATGCAGAATTTGAACCCAAATCTTCCTGACTTCTGTGCCAGGTTTTGATACACTCCGTCATGCTGCCTCTATGATAGTGCATTACAGGTATTATCCCTACCATTTTACAGATGAAGAAGCAGAAGTTAAGAGACTTGCCTGTGGTCACACAGCTATGTAGGGTGAAAATCAATATTCGTATTCGATCCCAAATCTCAGAGGGTCATTATCATAACGTAGTCACTAGTTGATTAGTTTCTTTGGACATAACAACTCAAGAATTCCCTCTATTTCCATCTGACCCTAAGTCCCTATCATTTCATTTCTCCCTATGCTTTGCCACTCTATAAATGGATTCTTCATGCTCAAATGAGATCTCCAATCCCCCCGTTTACCCAGTACTTTCTCAGGCCATTATCCCTGCTCTTATTTTACTTCTCTGCTTCTCCAGTTTTGACATTATAGTTAGCCAATTCAACTTTACTTTCAAGTCCCTGGCTCCCTCTCCAAACACCACTCATCCCTTGCCAACCCTTGGCCTTGGAACTAGTTCTATCATCCTGCTCCTCCTCATGTGCTGGCTGAATAGAGCTGGATAAAGAATCAGAACTGTGATGACCGGGTATAATATAAATTCATATTATCCAATTTCAACCTGACCTTCCTTACCACAGGGCCATCTTTTTTATTCTTCTCTGATTCCTGATCCCACCAAAAGCTTTTCTCAGTTTTCTCTTCTTAAACCCCTCACATCTCCTCTCTCTACTATAATTTCCCTAACCTGAAGACCTTGCCTCCTACCATAAGAAAACTGAGGCCCTGTCATATGAGTTCACTCTTCTCCTATTCTCTTCATCTGAAAACCCTTTGTTGTCCTCCCCAACTTTGTTCTCCTTTCTCCCAGTCTCTGACATTGAGATTCTCCCTGCTTGCTAGGGAGAAACCCTGTACATGTGCACTTGATTCCTTCTCCTTCTGTATTCTCAAGCCCAGTAATATCAAAACTCAAAGAAAAAAACAGACCACTAAGCCCTATGTATGGATCTCTGCAGGCCATATATTGGCTTTGAAAAACATGTGTTTATTGTATTTTTATTTATTATTTAAAATATTTCACAATTAAACTTTAATCTGGTTCAGGACATACCTCTTTGCTGTTCTGCCCTCCAGCAGTGTTTGATACTTCTGCTGTAGTAAATTGCAACCCATTCTCCATTAACTTCAACCTCTCTAGTGATTCCTTCCCTTCAGTCTTCAAACACGCCTGAGTATTCACCATCCTTTAAAAACAAACCTTTCATTAGACCTTACCAAAACCCTCAGTTTATCATCCTATAACTCTCTTCCCTTTCTCAGAAAAACCCATAGAAAAAACTATATATTCATCATGCTCCTTCCATCTAATTCCTCAACCCTTTGCCTTGTGCCTTCCCATCTCATCGTTCACCTGAAATTACCCTTTTAGAGTTACCAGGGATGTCTTCATCACATTACCTTACATATCCAATTAGTTGCCAGATCTTAGTCATTTCTACCTCCACAGCCTCTCTCGCTTCCTACCCGTTTCTCATATTCATATAGCTCAGAACAATTCAGGCCTTCATCACCTCTTGTCCAGACTCACCAATTAGCCTCCCTTTCTCAAATCTCTCCTCACTGCTGACAAAGTGATTGTACTTAAGAGCTGACCACATCACTTCACAACTTGGTCTTCTGGAAGCTCAAGGTGGGGATGAGAGAGTGGAGTGGGGAACTGTTGTGTTCTTCTACTTCCTGAATGTCTGTTAGGGTGGGGAAGATAATTGGCAAAGCACATCTATCATGATGAAATCAGCTCTTTTGAAATACCCACGTATAAAGCAGGGGCATTCACTCTTTATCTCCAGAGAGAAACAAAAGTAGAAGTTTATTTTATTTGGAAGCACAACAAATTTCCTATAGAAAGTCATAAAGAAGAGTAGACTGCCTCTTGGTGTAGTGGACTTCAAGAGCCAGGGTTGTTGAGACTTTGGACAAATCCCTTTATTTTTTTAGGTATTATTTTCCATACCTACAATATAAGTGCTGTCAAACTCAGCTGGCTGAATCTGACCTTGTCCCATTGCCAGATCCATGAATCGTCTGAAACTGACCAGATATTATCACTCCTAGTCTCTGACTAATTTTGTAAATATCCCAAAGTCTCTCCTCCATAGATTCCCAAACTTTCTCTAAGGACTTTTGTGTGTTATGGAAAACTTAGTATGTGAAACTGTGAGACACCCTTAACCTCTCCTACCTGCATCCAGGGCATTACCTCTACCTAAACCTTTCCCACCTGTAGCTTGGCCAGTCCTTCTACCTTAAGACCCTATATAAACCCTGTTCCCAGCCCCATCCTCAGGTACCCCAGCACTTGCTGTGTGGCATTTCCAGTTGCAACTCATTTGCCCTGATCAAAAACCTCAGGTTTGCTATCTGATTACCTTCTCATTAATTCAGATTGACAGGGGGTTTGGACTAGATGTGTTTCATGGTCTCCTCCAGTTCCAAATTCTATGTTCCTATAATCTGGGATTAAAATGTAGGGGAAGAAATTAGATTTTTCCACTTCTCTCAAATATTAATGTCCTATAGTGAATAGATTACAGGATTTGGAGTCAGAAAACCTGAGATCAAATACTGCCATAGAGACTTACTAGCTGTGTAACACTGAGAAAGTCACATCTTTTCGATATAGATCTGTCAAATAATAGCACTTACCCTCAGGATTGTAAAGAGGATGAAATGAGTTAGCATATGCAAAATACTTTGTAAATCTCAAAGTAAAATATAAATGTAAGTTACTATTATTGCTATTATAGACCTCAAAAGACATCTAGTCTAAGTTTAGCCTTTAATAACATTATGCATGAATTTATTTATGCAAGAATTTTTAACCTGAGCACCTGTATTACGCCATGTTAGGCACACAGTATGTGCCTTTCAGAAAGTTAAGAAAAGAAATAAAATATCAACCAGTTAAGTAATGATTCAGGATAGTATTCTAGCAAATGTCAAATGGAAGATTAAGTGAGCTTCAGGAATCTGGAGGGGGGAGAGATCCTTGGGCACTGAGAAACTGGCCAGTGTAGACAATATCCTTCTCCTCCTTTATCCCTCTCCTCCTCCCCCACTACCTTGAATCTCCAGCAGTCCAAGCTGGAAAGCATTTCACAGAGTCTCTAAATGGAACATTAATCTCAGAGCTTCCAGGAAGGGACTGTGATTAAGAGATGCTGTAACATGAACTTGTAATCCTCTCAATGTTTCTTCTCTGGGATCATCAACAGGCCAAAATGAAATGTTCCCAGAGGAAAAAACAGTTTCTGTTCCAAGAATAAAGAGATAGGTGTGAAACTGAAGTATACTAAACAGACAGGGTTTTGCCCTCAAAGTGTTTCAAAATGGGCCTTTGTACCCTGGGAATCCGGTGATCCTCAAAAGGACAAAAGTCCTAAACAAGAATTAGTTCCATCTTCCCCCAGTGTAAATTACAGAGATGAAAATGACCCCTATGTACAAGTCTGTTCTATATGTCCCTCAAAGGGTACCCATCACCATGACTCCTGAGTCATTTTTAGAATGAGAAACACAATCCCTATGCTCTAGCTGCCAGAAAGGTTCTAGGACTGTCCAGGATTAACCTCTTTGGTCTCAGTCTCACCATCTATAAAACAGGGGGGGTGGGGTAGGGTTGGATGAGATAATCACTAATAGCCCTCCCAACTCTACAGCTAAGATTTGATTTGCCATTCCTTATGGTGTCCTATTCACTTTTTGGTTTTTCATATTTAAATGTTCCTGCAGTTTCTCTTTTGCTGTGTTTCTGTTACTTGTTTGTATGTTTCTTGTATGTCATAGAGTATTCAGCTATGCCATAATCCAGCAACTCTAATTCTCTTTCTGGTTCTTTGGTGGTGCAGAGTAGTGCTAAAAAATATATATATATACATGTATTTATATGTATATATATATATACATATATACATGTATTTATATGTATATATACATATATATACATACATATATATTTGAAAAATTATATATAAATATATACATATGTGTGTATATATACATATATACGTATATATATACGTATATATGTGTGTATATATAATATATATATATATATATATTATATATACACACATATATACGTATATATCCTTGGAAGAAGAACCCCTGCCTCTGGACTCCTTAGTCTATGCTACTGTACAATGGTGCCACTAGTCATAGCACAAAGTTCAATGACTTTTTAAGTACAATTCCAAATTGTTTAATGAATAATAATTTCATCACCTTTATATAAAGTAGGTCATAATCTCTGAGAGACAGCTATGTGCCCAGTGGATATAGCTAATCAATTATGAGTATCACAAGCCTTATCTAATTTTGTAGATAAGTCATTGAAGAAAAGTAATTTGCTACAAGATCATAAATTGAGTTTCTCATGGGGCCCAAGGGATTAGGCATTTAGGGGGGAAATAAGCTCCATTCCAAATAGAAGACCATTTTCAGTCCATTGCCTAACATGAAAACTAAAAATAATAGAAAAGATCAGTGCCCACCACACAAAGTATTTTAGAACCAAAAAGAACCAAACAAAGAAAAAGAAAAATCTTTTCTGATCACTGATGGATGCCTGAAATTCCACCATTATAGGTCCATCCCTTTAAGGGATTAATTCATTCTAGTCCATTGCTGCATCCCAAAGAGATGATAAAAATGAGAAAAGGCCCCACATGTACAAAAATATTTATGGCAGCTCTTTTTGTGGTGGTCAAGAACTGGAAATTAAAGGGATACCCATAAACGGGGGAATGGCTAAACAAGTTAATATGAACATGATGGAATACTATTGTGTTATAAAAAATGATAAGCAAGAGGACTTCAGAAAAACCTGAAAAGACTTATATGAACTGATGCCGAGTGAAGACAGCAGAACCAGAAGACATTGTACACAATAACAGCCACAGCGTATGAGGACTGGTTTTGATTATAGACTTAGCCCTTCTCAACAATGCAAGAGCCAAAAACAATTCCAAAGGATTCATGATGGAAAATACCATCCACATCCAGAGAAAGAACTGTGGATTCTGAATGCAGAGTGAAGCAGACTATTTTCTTTTTCTTTCTTTCTCACGGTTTCTCCCATTCATTATAATTCTTCTATAAACATGACTAATGTGAAAATGTGTTTAATAGGAATGTATATGTAGAGCCTATATCAGATTGCATGCTGTTTTGCAGAAGGAGGGAGGGGGAGAAAATTTAAAACTTATGGAAGTGAATGTTGAAAACTAAAAATAAATAAATGAACTCATTTAAATAAATAAATAAGTAATACGAGCCCATCACATCCTGAGATATCATTAGTTATTTAGTCCTCAGTGTGAATAAAGCAAATTTTTGTCAAGAGGGAAGATACTGATATTGTGAAGGATATTGTGAAGCTTCAATGAGACAATAGATGAAAACACTTTTCAAAACTCAACAAGTTCCACATAAATGCCATTTATTATTTTGTTGTTTTTATTTGCCCAGTCACCAGGCCCCTCCAGTCTGATGATGACTTCATTCTCAGTGCCTTTTTCTGCATTCCTGATGAGCTCAAGCAGTGTTTGTAGAGCAGTAAAATGATGGACTCTCACCAGCTGGTTGGAGCTGGTTCCAGCACACTCCACTGGGATTGGAGGGACTTGCCTTTGAACTGAGAAAGGGAATAAGATTGACAACCAAGGATAAGAGAAAAGAAGACAAAATCCCTTCTCTGTGTACCCTCATTTTGCCTCAGATCAGCTCTTTCTGAGCTCCTGTTGGAGAGATGCTCCCAACCTTGACTCAAAGCTCAGTGTATGCTAGTTTCTGTTATTATTATTTTTTAGAAGCCCTTTTGGCATTTGATTTACTTATTTTTCTTAGTTTCTTTGTTCATTCTTTATTCAAAAATCAAAGAAAATGAACATTTCTGTATAGAAAAAAGGATTATACACATTTATGATATGCTTGGTTTCTTTTAAAATATAATAAATTCAATATGTAACAAAAAAATTCTGTCTTATCTTTGGGCTTCCAGCACTTAGTACAATACATTGCACAAAACTGAGCTAAAAACTGTTTGATGAATGAATGAATGAATAAATGAATGACCATCAAGGACCAGGGTTTGAGTCATTCATTGCCACTACCCTTTCTGGATCATTTTGGTTTTTTTCCTCTCCTGATGGGTTCTCTTCTGCAGAAAGGAATGAAGGTTTCTACTAGTTTCCTGCCCTGGTGTGTCTGAAATAAAAAAAGACACACACACAGACATACACACACACTCATACACACACTCACACACACCCTTTAGGTTTTATAAGGGTTTATACTGCTAATCTCAGGGAAAGAGAAAGTTACAAAGTCAGTTAAAAGTTAACCATAAAAACTTGTATTTATGTAGCATTTTAAAGTTCATATCTCTCATGATAGTACAGGGAAAAACAGACCCACCTCTTGTAGTCCTGCCCCACATCTCCCTCTTTCTTTATTTTAGCCCCTTTCTTGTTTGGAACCAGCCAGACTCAATGCTACTTAAATTAACTGCTAAGCTCCTAGATAGAGGAAGATTTAGATTTGAATTCAAAGGTTGTTTGACTTCAAGGTTCTTTTAAAGCCTGTTCCCTAATTTTATCTCTAGGTATAGAATTCCTGGTCTGCAGAAGGCAAGCCTTACCAAATATTACTTCCATGGATTTCAGGCTATCCTGAAAATAAATCACAACCCTAACCTCCTGGAAGGTTTCAAAGTTTTCTAGAGCATTTTGAAGGCCTATCTTATCCCTGGGATGCCAGGGACAAAACCTTATGTGGTCTCCACATAAGAGGTTTCTTCTTGGTTTCCAGCCCTCTTATGTTAGCTTGATCAGCACTCACTATATTAACATCCTTCAATTTTTCTGGGTAATAATTGTACTTACTTCACCCACACCATCTTGGGTTTTGCTTTTAGATGGCTAGTGCTCTGGGTCTGGAGTCAAGGATCTCTGAGTTCAAATCTGGCTTCAGGCGTATATTAGCTGTGTGACCCTGGGTAAGTCACTTGACATCTTTCTACCTTGGTTTTGGAAAATGGGGAGAATAACAGCACCTGCTTCTCAGGATTGTTGTGAGCTTTAAATAAGAGATTATATCGATAAGAAGCATTTGGCACAGTGCCTGGCACACAGAGTAATCATTTAAAAATGCTTCTTTCCTTCTTACCTTCCTAGGCAAGCTAGGTGGCAAAGTGCATAGAGTATGGGACTTGGAGTCTCAGGTGACAAGCGTTCAAATGAGTTAACCTGTCTGAAGTACTTTGCAAATCTTGTCATTGTCCTAGAAAACACTGTGGTACAATATAGTCAGAGAACCTAGATCTCAATCCTGCTTCTAATATTTACCACCTGCATGAACTTTGGCAAGTCAATTAACCTCCTTGGGACTCAGCTTCCTCATCTCTAAAATGAGAAGATTGGGCTTGGAAGGCCTTTGTGGTTCCTTCTAGTTCTAGAGAGAGGATGCTATGATTCTTCTCCTTTTCCTCAGTACCATTTTTATTGTAGGTTAGCAAAAGAAAAACACTTAAACACAAAATACACATAAAATAATAACCAATTATCACTACCCATAAGAACAGTTTTGGCCCTACACCACAATTCTTGTCTATGAAAAGTTGTCACCCCTTTTCTAACACTTTTTCCCTCTAACCCCCAAGGCCCCTCTCTCTGTTGGCTCCTATTTATTTTCTGTTCATTTTTTCCCCTCCCCTTTGACAATCTCCTCTTTGTCACTATCTATCCTGCTCAATCTGGACAAACACAACTTCTACTGCCATGGTGTAAATGTAGTTCCAAAGTTGAGAATGGACATAAAATCCATCCATTGACCACCACTGCTAAAACTGAGATTCATTTATATTATAAGGGACCTTCACTTATGTCTCATTTGATTTTTTTTAAACTTTGAAATAGGTAGGACAAGCATTGTTATAGTTATTAATAGAAGGGGAACCTGGGGCTCAGAAAAGTCGAGTGATTTGTAAAAGGTCACACAGCTAGTAAGTAGGACAGTAAAAGAGTTCTTGGCTTGAGTCAGAGGATCAGAGTTCAAATACTGCTTCAAATGCTATTTGTGTAGCATTGGGCAAGTCATTTTGTTCTGGTCCTCAGTTTCCTTTTCTGCAAAACCAAGGAACAGGACCAGATAATCCATAACATTCCTCCGAACTCTAAATCCTAGAGTAAGACCAAGATCCAGAAACAGATTCAAGTGCTTCTTAATTCTCTGTCCAGGGCTGTTGCCACTGTCGCACAAAAGACACAATAACCATTGTGGAGGATATAAGGAAGGAAAAACAATCCTTGTCCTCTGAAACAGCGGTCTCCAAACTTTTTTGATCAGGTATCCCATCAGTGAAAAGGTTCTGAGCATGTATTCCTAATATATGTATGTTGTCTGTCAGCTGTTCAGTCGTATCTGACTCTTGTGACCCCATGTACCATAGCGCACCACGACCCTCTATCCTCTATTAGCTCCCAAAGTCTGTCCATATTTGTTGCTTCCATGACACTATCTATCCACCTCATCCTCTGCCATAATCTTTTCCTTTTGCCTTCAATTTTTTTCCAATATGGGGGATCTTTTCCAATGAGTCCTGTCTTCTGATTATATGTCCAAAGCACTTAAGCTGCACCTTTGGTATTTAACCTTCCAGTGAATAGTTTGAATCAATTTCTCTAAGTATTGACTAACTTGTTCTTTTTGCTGTCCAAGGACTTTCATAAATCTTCTCCAGCACCACAATTTGAAAGCATCTGCAACTCTCACAGTTATACATTTCTACTGGAAAAAGCCATAGCTTCAACTGTATGGGCCTTTGCCAACAATGTGCTCTCTCTGCTTTTTCATATGCTGTCCAGAAAATGCAAAAATACAAGCATTTTTAAATTTCATGGCTACATTCACCACCTGCACTGATCTTTGAGTCCAACAATATAAAATCTGACACTATTTCTGTTTCTTCTCTCTGTATGTGTCTGGAAGTGATTGGACCAGTTGTCCAATCTTAGGGGTTTGGGGGTATATTTGTTATTTACTTATATATATATATATATATATATATATATATATATATATAT
>CM053769.1:188756702-188777653 GCA_028658325.1 Potorous gilbertii
AAATATAAGGAAGAAATGAATAGTCTCAAAATATTATTTATCAATCCTATTTTCACAAAAATTATCATCATAATAGCATATTTTGGCGAGAGAAATGTAGTTGAATTTATTTTTAAATTCTATGTATGTCCTAGCAGATATGGTAGTTCTACAAATAACAGTTGTTAGTAATTAATAATTTAATTAATTTGATCAATGTAGGTAGTCAACAGCTTACTGTCTTTTTTTTAGAAGACACTTCTTCATTGTAAGACATATATACACTGAATGTAACAGCTTTTCAGCAAGAATCACATTTCTTTGTGTAGGCATTTACCATATACAATGCAAAGATGACAAGAAAAATAGCAAAACTGAATTATTTCTGAATTCAGCTCAGCAAAAAAAAATTATTAAAAATCCTTTCATCCTTTTTTTTTTTTTTACATAGTTTTCCTTTTAATGAGCGGTGATGGAATGAAGTGCCCTTGTCATACTTTAGCAGTTTTTCTGATTGGCAGGAACAAGGACAAAAACAAGCATAATTTGCATGTGAAGAAAGACTAAGAAAGCAGCCCCCACAGACAACACAGTAACCTAAGGCTAAGTACCTCAGTGCCTTGTTTCCTGGACGCTTTTCCTGACCAATGGGAAAACTTTGAAGTTAATAACTGGGGAAATTTTGTGATTATGGACAAATGTACGTTGCCTGGCTATGGCTTAACTTAAAGAGCTGAGGATTTAGTAAAAACAAACTGGTTAACCACCATAAGCTTGAGCAGGGATCTTAACCTGGGAAAGAGAGAGAGAGACAGAGACACAGAGACACAGAGACAGAGAGACAGAGACAGAGAGAGACAGAGTTAGAGAGACACAGAGACAGAGAGACAGAGAGACCGAGACAGAGAAATAGAGACAGAGAATTGTGTATATGTGCATATAATATATACACACTTATGTAACTGTAATTTAATATAATTGATTCCTTTTGTAATCCTATGTATTTTATTTTCTGCATTTTAAAACATCCCAAGAAGAGGTAGATAGTTTTCACTAGCTGAGCAAAGGAGTCCACAAAAAAAGATGAACCCCTGAGCTAGAGTGAGGAATCAGGAAACAATCTAAGGAAAGAGATCAGTCTGGCGTAAGAATGGCTCTATCTCTCTGTTCTGTCACCTGCGGTCCTGGAGGTGAAAACCCCCCCAGAGTCAGTCAAGGGGCCAAGCCGGAGGCTAAAGATCTCTACTTTCTGAAAGAATGAAGCAACTAAGCCAGCAGCAAAGCACGAGCCTCAGACAGGCAGAGGAGCCCAGGAGCTCAGCCACAGGGGTGTAGCCGAGCCCAGCAGGGGGGCCCATTGGGAAGGGGGTTCACTGCTAAGCGGAGGGGTTCACATTTTATTTTAAAGTGAACAGGAAGTTATTATTGCAGGTTTGTGAGTAGGAGAGTTAACGTGGGCATTTACACTTCCTCCTTTTACAGAGGGGAAAGCTGAGACCCAGAGAACTCACAGGAGCTGTTCCAGGTCACACATGAAAGCAGAAAGAAAGGTCACACGGAAGGAACGAGAGGCAGAGATCTGCGGCAGGGGGCTGGAGAGAGCTGTCACCGGCGTGCACAGAGCTCGAAAGTTCAGGTGCACTTGGCACCTCACTGAATCTCTAGGCCAGGCGGCATGTGCCTCATCGCTTTCCACTTCCGTTGTGACTTGAACCCTCTTCATTTCCTTGTGATTGGCCTTGCTATCTCACTAGACACTCCTACACGTTCATGCTAAACTTTTCGTTGATCCAAGCGGACAGAAAGAGAGGGCTCATAATGCCACCTTCTCCTAAAAACCAGTGAGCGCCTAGACCTTTAGCACACAGGATGCAAGCCCAGGGAAAGTGAAGGACAGATGCTCCTGGAGTCACAAAAGAGACGTGGATGCAGAGAGCTGCTGCCCATTCTGGCCTGTAGGCTGTCTCATCTCTCTATTATACACGATACAAACATAATATATGGGAGCTGGACCCTGAATGCCTCTTCCTTGGACGTGATTGTAAAAACACATTTGGACTATTAGAGAATCTGTGAGTTCCTAAGAGAAGTCAGGAAAGAACTATGAGAAGCAGGAGCCAATCACAGGATTATAGACAGAGCTTTAAGGGTCCTCAGAGCCCACCGGTCCTACGCCTGCTTCAATTAGAGTCTCCTTCAGTCAACTAATCAATAAGCATTTATTAAGCAACCATTGTGTGCCGGGCCTCAGAAAAACCAAAAGGAGCTTATATTCTATTAGGGGAAAACAATTTAGGGGAGCTAAAGATCCAAGGCAAATGGGTATTATGGGATGACTACCTCCAACAAAAATACTTTTTCCAACCACATTCTAGATTTGTTTCATTTCAGTTGGTTACAGAGCTATTCTGGATAAAACAAACTTTAAAAAAAAAATACAATTATCTCTGGAAAGTGATTCAGACATTAGTGGGAATTATTTCAAGGTTGCTTTGTTCCTAATATTTATCTGATCTGAACACCAGGCAAATGGGAGTTTGGTTTAGTTGAGGTGGATAATTCTGGAGCCTGACGTACTTTAAGATTAGAACTGAGTAGGATTGGGGAAAGGATCTTGAGCAAGAAACGGAAAGAAACATTGTATGCCACTGGGCATACAAGGAAAAGTTGCAAAAAGGAAGGTTGGAAGAAAACAAAGAAAACTTTGACTATCTCAAATTTCTGCTTCTGGTCTGCTCTGTTCTCCTGAATGTGGGAGGAAATTTTTCTTCTCTTCTGTTCTACTTGACCCCCGGTTCCCAATAACCCAAACTCAGATCAGCAATATCATGTATTTTAAACAGACTTTGGATGGGATAGCCTCAAACCTAACTACTATCTATAATGTTGTTTCCTCATTTGTAAAATGAGAGAATTGGACTAAGTGATTTTAAAGTCAGCCAGGCCTAAATCTATGATTTATAGTATTTTTATCAGAAAATATATTCTGAATTCAAATGGTAGATCTACTAATATAATTTTGGAACAGTGAATTTTTAAGTTGGAAACTTCCTGAAAACTATTATTGCAGCAAATGGTACTAGTGACTAGTAAAGGAATCTCTGTACCAAATTGATTCTTGTTAGTCATAAAACTAACTTTGGCTTTGGGGCATGTGATGGACAGGGACAAATGAGGATTCAGTGACACCTCTGGAATGATTTCAGTACTCTATAAACCATCCCAAAACATTTGGCTGCCTTGGCTCAAGGAGAAGCATGAAGGCAATGACTGATCACATCGTGGTCTGGTCATATCCTCAGTTGGCTGGCTGTTCCTCCTAGAAACTTGTCATAGGAGAGGTGAGTGTACTTCACTTGGAAGGAAGATGACATCTGCCCAGTACATCATCACTCAGAGGGCTTTGCTGGTCTCTGATATTAGACATGTTCACCTTTTCCTGGCTGACACCTGGCATCATGAGGCTAGTGATGGAGGAAGACTTGTACCCTGGCGTCTAGAGTTGTCTCTGTTTAATGCCATGTACAGCTGAGGAAGGTGGCCATCATGCAAACCCAGGGCTGGAAGAATTATTTCAATCAGAAAAAGTGAATTTGCACTCCCCTCTCATCCTGTCTACCCTCCCACTAAATGAGCTGATCCAGTTCCTCCACCTTGAGCCAACCTTGAATTATCGACCTTGAATTATGTGCTAAAGGAAAGAGAAGAAATGTTTTGAGGAATTGTACAAAACAGAGCTTCTCAACCTTTCGTGTGTCATGGACCCCTTTGGCCACCAATCACACAACATATATGGGGCCGATACTGTGCTAGAGTTGTCTAAACATAGGAGGAAATTTCATATTTTTCCTCTTTCTCCTTGAGAGAGCTGAAGGGCCTCTTCACTGGGCATTCTTCACATTTTTTCCAGGTAAAAAGTTAAAAAGAAGAGAGAGAAGGAAAGCAAATGCCTAAGATTACAAAGCAAGTTAGTGTCAATATCAGATAGACTTAATCTCTTTAAATTTTTTCAAGATAGTGAAACTGAGACAAGGTGAAGGGAAAATTACAAGTCAAGGATCACAGATTTAGAATGGAAAAGGACTTAGCAATGCAATCCTGCCATGTTACAGAAGAGGAAACCGAGTCCCAGAGAGGTTAAGTGACTTGCCCAAATTCCCAGAGGAAAAGAGTTTGGATTGAAATCCAGGTCCTGTTACTTCAAATTCAATACATTTTGCTATTATAACCTACTGCTTCCCAATCAATCAGGCCACAGACACTGATGGAATGCTTCCTATGTGCAAGGCATTGTACTTGGGTCCTTATAGAGGATACAAGGCAGAATTTGCTTTCTAGGAGTGTACAGTCTGAGAAGATGATTAGCATGTAAAAAGACAGATAATAACAAAGTGTATTTCTAATATATGCCAAATGAGGGATCAAGATGGACTTGAAGGTATTCAGAGAAGGAAAAATAAAAATGTATATTTTAAAATGAGGCTCAAAAAAATTCATGCAAGGAAGAAAAGGTATCAGGTCATTTAGGGCAGAAGTAATGGAATGATAGAAGGCAAGAAGTGAATATGTGGTTAACCCATTTTGAGAAACTCTGAACAGACCAGATTTAGGTGAACAAGAGATTGTTGAGGAGGAATAGTTCCATTGGTACTTAGGTGGTTTTTAAAACTATTCTTAGTGATATACCTAAAGAAGTGCCTAAGATACAGAGTACTTCAGGGCTCTCCTTGAAGGCAAGAATGAAATCAGGCTAGTCTGGGGAGGGGCAACTTCCCTCCTAATCTGATTTACTCAGAACTGCTTCACAATTCCATCCTGCTGCCTTAGACAAAATGATTCCCTTTTAGGGAATCCTGCTGTCTTAGGAAACATTGAGATCCTGTCTAGAGACTCAGACACAAATGCACAGGTTATGAGGATACCTCACTGTTTTATGAAAGCAGGTGACAGAGGGAGAACTTCCAATACTTCTGGAGAAAGGCATGTGGTTCTGTCTAATGGTCTTACCAGTGCTCCTATTCATGAGCCCACCAACCTTTCTCAGTAGTCACTTGCATGGTAAGTGAAAGTGAGTGGCTCAGTAAGAACAGTCCCAGGCCACACCTGCTCTTGATTTTTATAGAGTTTTGTAAGGAAGAGAAAGTCATCAATTGTGAGCCCAAACCACCTTCATGATTCCTGCTACTCTTTACATGAGTGATGCATCACTGATCAGCATGGTAAAAAGAGGTTAGAAAGGGAGGTTGACACTAAACTACTAAGATTTTTCTAAGAAGCTTACAAACTATACATTTAATCATCTGTTTTAGAATTTTGTCAAGGATCTGGAATACATCCATTCCTCCTAATAAAAAAATGGGGTCCTTTGCCTGTCTTTGGTCTTCTGACTCCTGTGTATGATTTCTTAAAGCATGCACACAATGATTTTGTAATCACACCTACAGTTTCTTTGTTTACAATCTAGGCTAGAAGACAGAAAATTGTACCTTCCACAATCTGGTGCTGTTTCCAGCCTTATCTCATGCTATCCCTTCCAGATATTCTCTGCTTCAGGACAATTGGACCACCTGCCATTTCCAAATGCTTTTTAAAATCATTTTCCAACTCTGGACTTTTGTTCACACTATTTCCTGTCCTTAGACAGGAAAAGAGGGTATCCTCTTTTATAATTCTCAAGTTTAGTTCTAGAAAAACATCATAGCTATAATGCTGGAAGGGAACTCACAGGTCATCTATTCCAACTTCTTCATCTTACAGATGTGGAAACTGATGCCCTGGGAGGTTAATCTACTAGCCCAATGTTATGTAGGATGCAGTATGTGCCACAAGTGGGTTTTGAGCTCAGATCCTCTTACTCCAGACCAGTTCTTTGCCTATTCTTCAAGATCCAGTCAAATGCCACTTTCTCTGTGACACCTTCAGTAGGAAACTTTCTCTTACCTCAGCTGTCACGTGGCTCTTTGTTTGTACTTATATTCCATTTAGTAATTATAAGTATTTGTACAAGTGTATCACCCCCTCTACTAAATTATAAATTTCATGAAGACAGAAACCACGTTTAGTTTAGTTTTGGGGTGTTTTTGGGGGGGAGGTGTCTTTCTATTTCCCCAAGGACACAGGGAGGCTGAGTGGGAGAAAGGGCAAGCTTCCTTCCCTCATTTGGCAGTTCAAAAGAGTTCTTGCCTTTTGGAGCCAAGTAGAAGATGAATGAGATCAGCTTATCATCCCTTTTGTATGTGAATACAGTTCTGGCTCAGAATCTCTCAAGTTATAAATCCAAGGCTTTTTTTGTCACCACATATGTCATGGGTAGGCTTGTTAAGCCTATAACCTGTTGTTTTAAGTTTGACATGACATGAAACAAGGAAAAACAGGTTTACTTAGCAAGAGATTCAAAAAGGGTGTGGTAGCATTTAGTTTCAGTGGACCCTTGCCACCCCCATACCCCACCTCCATATGGAAGGTTATCTAGTAAGAAGGTCCAGGTATTATGATAAACAATATCAAGATACTGCCTTCAGTTGGGTGAGCTTTCAATGCTTTTAGTTGACCAACAGACCACTGGGCCAATCAAGTCCAGGGACAGTTTTGTTGCTTTTAAGAGAAAGAATAGCCTAACTCCATGCTGAAGGCAGAGGGGGAACCCTGGTACCTAATGGTCCTATCATAACATAGTTCTACCCCCTCAGTTAGTCATGACTGGAAACTGGTTCCCCAAAGTTTCACATGTTGAGTTGGAAACAAGCAGGAAATAACTATGCATGTACTCTGTAACCCCTCAGGAAGGGCAAATCTAAGCATGACTTCAGTACTGGGACCTCATTGGCCAACTCCCCCCCACCCCACAACATGCCTAATGAATATTCAATTGAATTGGGATTATTTGTGACTGGTTAGAATTTTATTTGGGGGGATCTGCCTATTCTTTTAAGGGCTGTCTCCCTTTTTAGTCTTAAGTCATGGAACGAGGTTCATAGAATCTTAGACTCAGAACTGAAAGGGACCTCAATGATCATCTAATCAAAGTCCCTTATTTTATAGTCAAGATGCCTGAGAGTGAAAGTGCTGAAGTAGCTTGCTCAGTCATGTAAGTGGTAAGTGCAGAGCCAGTGTTCAAACCAAATCCTCTAATTGCAAATTCAATACTCCTTTTCCACACTACTAAGATCTAGGTTTGCCCTGTAGTTGTGTAGAATCAAGGTACTTGTTGACTTCAACTGAAAGATCTTGTCAAAAATTCATGAATTTGTCTTTTTCCTTGGCAACAGATTTAGAAGCATCTGCTACAACCGTCTTCTTGGTAATATGTTTGCTTATTCATAATTATTACTACAAAGAGATAACAAATTGTCCTGAAACCTTGGTTCTGATTGCCTTGGAGGACACAATAAAACCAACTTTGTCAGTTGGTTTTGCCTTGCTGAGAACCTATGGACTGTCTTTTAATTCATCTGCAACTTCTTTATGTCATCTGGTTTCATTTGTGCTACAAATGTTTTTCTCTAGTGGTACATCAGTTTGCTTCTCATTGGACAAAGATCATTTCTTAAGTGAACCAAGAGCTAAACGAATGTAAACAGTTTAATAGCTTTATGATTCCTAGGCTCCCTTTCCAGGGGAAAGAGCAGCAATGCATTACAAATCATTTTGTATTTTTATCTGCTTCACTGGTCACCGTGGCCAAAATAATTAACCACTTGGTAGCCAACTTCCTGGGAATGAATCTCTTTGTGCTTTGCTGAACTGTTCCTGGCAGCAGACACAGTTTGTAATCAAAGTCTGACCAGCTTGGTACAAATTGCCAGGGTTTCTGGCACAGTTTCTAGTTTCCTTTTCTTCCAAAGTAAGGCACCAGAGGGGAGCTTTTGTTCAGAGCTACTATTCCCAAGATGTGAATAATATGTGTTAGATTATACAAAAGGCATCATGGCACAGGAATAGGGTTCATGCAGAACTAGCCTTAAGGTCAGGAAGACTTGGGTTCCAATTCTTTCTCTGACACAAACTGCCTGTGTAACTCTGGACAAGCTACTTAACCTCTAAGATAATAAGCTGCAGAAAAGGTGATGACCTTCATTGTCAATGAAACAAGAGGATTGGTGATCTTATATAGAAAAAATACATATCATTCAATAAAGTGGTATAAAAGTAAATTATCCTCAGTAACTTAAATCAAATTTATTTAAACCAATTCCATCTTATCAGAACTAACCCTCATGTTTTGAATTCCACTCTTCCAAAGTCCAGGGTTAATATTGGGCATCACCCACCATAACTACCACAACCTCCAATTTAGCATGATCACTTTCTCCCAAGGGTTCCCCTTACTTCCATATCACCATGACAGCCAAGGTATATGCTGTCCTCTATAGTCTAGTTGGGGTCATTAAATATAGTCTTCAAACAAACCCTCTCAAAAGCAAAGTAAATTTCGTGGTAAAACTAACTAGATCCCTAGACTAAATATCAAGAGACCAGAGTTCTATTTCTTCCTCCAACACCATTTACTGGCATAACTTTGGTGGATTACATAGATACTCTTATTATTTTGGAGGGGAAAAGAGAAAGATTGAAGAGAATCTCAAAGCATTTGATAACCTCTCATGTTACCCTCCCCATCCACCTCCTGCATTCTTTCACTTTGATAACCCAAGGAACTCTTCAATGTGAAGGCAAACATGAGGTGGATTCCCAAAGAGCAGATCCTAGGTCAGTGGTTCTTATATTGCTAAACTCAGATCTACAGGAAAGGGTTACATGGGGCTTATTCCCCTAGGTATAAGAGTTCAGCAGAAAAAAGTTTATGCCACAGAGGAGCAGTTAAAGGAACTAAGAGTGATTGAAGAAGAGAAGGTGAGGCATGATCACTCTCCTCAAGTGTTTATTTGAAGGGTTGTCAATGAGTGAACCAATGACTTGGAAATTGATTTTTAAAAAGCATTTATTAGGCATTTACTATGTTCCAAGCACTGTGTACATAAGACTGCCATAGAAAGCAGAGGTAGGAATGGGTAGATGTTGCAGAGAAGAAAATATGAGCTTGATATAAGAGAAAACTTCTTAACAATTAGAGCAGTACAAAAGTGGAATATGATATGATGTTGCTGGTGGTAGCAAATGTTCCATCACCAGTGGTCTTCAAATAACAACTGAGTGGCTAGTTTTCAGAGGATATTGAGGGAATTTGGACTAGATGATCTTTGAGGTTCCCCCATGGTGAGATTTGGTTTAAGAAAACACTGTGGCTTGACAGTTTGATTCAACCTAACAGGCATTTTCAAACTTTCTGACTTGGAACCTTTCACATATAACCTTTTATCACTGTCACCCATTGTTACAATTTTAGACCTCCTTATAAATAACTTTACTAGCCATGCTATAGTTCTAAAAATTGTTTATTGGGGCTACATCATCTGTTTCCCATCACAGTCATACCTTTTTTTATTTGTGCATCTTCTATATGCCAAAGGTGGAGATTTTTTCATTAGCAAAGTATCTCCTTTGGCCAAAGATTTCCATGGTATACCAGAGCATTATACCAATACTTCTCTCCCTACCAATACCAAAACCTGTTATTTTTCCTCCATTTTAGCCTCCTTGTTGCTCTCTCTGTAGTCTCTGCTATAGATCCTCTGATACAATTCCTTACTATACCTTGTCCTAGGCCTTGACCCTATCACTCATGGGCTAACTACAAACCATATGCCAAGTAGGAATATACTTCAGTTCTCCTCCCCAGTCTTCTTTTGGAACTCAATGTCCCTCTATCTCTTAGCAGTAGAGATGATCCTTCCTTGGTACAATTTTTATGAAAGAGTCCTTTCTCCTGAACTGCTTCTATGCAGATATCTTTTTGCTAGATAAAACTGCCTTCATCCCAAATAATGAGTCATCAGTCTCTAGAATGTTGCTACATGCCCATCCAAGCAAGAATAGAATAGTTATCTTACCTTAAGTCATCACATACATTACAAAACTTGATATCTTTGGACCTAATCCTGTTAATATTATTGCCCAAACCCTTCCTTGCTCACACCAGCCTTCCAGTCAATTTAATCCCTTGGCCTCTACAACTTAGTAAAGCCCCAGGAATCTTTTTATTAGCAATGTGAAGGAAGTTGGTCTAGTAATCCACAATGAAAAATTAAAGTCGTTTAAGAACATGCATTTATGACTTTATATTATGAAACTTGGAAATCCACTGAAATAATCCATCAATATGCATATTTTGAATCCATATTGCTTAATGAATAATAAACTGGGTACAGAATGGCCTAGGAGGTTAGATCAAGTCATACTTGGGAAATTGTACAGTGTTTTAGAAGTTACCAAAAATCCCATTGCAATAGATGCCTTCCTCTTTAACAGTAATATTCTGCTGATGCTATATGCTGCAAATCATGAAATACCATGATCTGAGAAGAATTAAAATAAAAAATAACCTACAGAGCAATAGAAAGATGTATGATGGGTATAAGTAGACTGTAGAAGCCAGATAGCACCATGGATAGAGTGCTGGACCAAGAATCAGGAACACTTCAGTTCAAATTCAACCTTGGGCTTTTACTGTGTGACCCTTCACCTCCGCCTTCCTCAGTTTCCTCATCTGAAAAATGGGCGTAATAACAGCCCCTACTTCCCAGAGATGTTGTGATTGCATAAAATGATACATTTGTAAAACTCTCTGTACATCTTAAAGTGTTACAGAAATACTAGCAATTATTATTACTATATGTTATCAATTATAACCTATATAGAAGAAGTGGTATATAAGGTAGTAGTGACGATTTAGGATCGAAGAATCTCATATGTATGAGCAGAGTGGAAAATAGATGAGGAAACCTGGGCCAAAATCACAGACATTGAGAAATCAATCTCTTTCAATGGAAAGAGTTAACTATATGGTCAAGTCACATAACCTTTTATGTGCCTCAGTTTCTTTTCTCTTTTTTTGGTGAAATAAAAGGGTTGACCTACATGAGTTCTGAGGTTCCAGCTCCAAATCTACAATCTTAAGATTCTATACCTATAAGATCATATAGCCAGATCCCAAACAGATATGTAAGTGATGCCCCTTTGAACCTGACCCTTCAACTCACACTTACAGGCTGGGTCCCCTGGAGGGCAGCTATGTTGGGTTCCTGGTTCTCCAGTGCTCTGCACTTATAAAACTATAGCTCACAAGTCCCTCTGGCATGTTGGCCTTTAATAGTCAGCCAAAGGAAACAAGTAACTCAAAGCAAGGCATTTATTCAGATAGTAGCATAAAAACATTAGGAATAAAACATTAAACCAGATGTATACTTTCCCACAACCATACAGAGCATCAGTGGGAAGAGTAAGCCCACATAGACTAAGTCAGTAGAGAACCCACACTTGTAGAACATGAGCAGCCAAGCTAAAACATACCTCCAGCCTTGAAAGGCCTTGGTGTCCTTTTCCCAGGCACATTCTCTGTCTTGGTCAGGTCAGTCAGCTATTGGATTTGGCAAATGATAAGCTTTGGGGGAGGGAGGACGAAGGAATAGTGAAGGATGAATCTTAGTTAATGAACTTTGGAAACTGGGAGGATGGTGGTGCCCTTAATGGAAATAGAAAAATTAAGACTAAGGACAGGTTTAAGGGAAAAGAGAATTAATTCCCTTTGGGACATGCTGTAATTGAGGTTCTGGCATGACATCCTAGTGTGAGATAATGAATAAGCGAGTAGATACATGGAACATGAATCAAGATAAAAAATGATTAGGGCAGAGACTAAAAGTTGTGAGTCACCTGTGTTGAGAGAATTTAACCCATGGTAGCAGATGAGATCACCAAAGGAGGAAGCAGCAGAGAGAAAAGAAGGCCTAGGCCAGTTTGGGGTGACACCTTTGCTTAAGGGGCAGGAAATGAATGGTGAACCAACAAAGGAAACTAAGAAGAAGCTGTCAAACAGGTAAGGGAACAGGGAGGGTGCAGCAGTATGAAGCCAAGAAAGGAGAAAGTAGACAGAAAGAGGGTGATAAGTAGTGCTGAAAGTTACAGAAAGTCTCAAGATAGAGAAGAAAAAAGACTATCAAATTTAGCAATTAAGAGGCCACTGGCAACTTTTGGGAAAGTAGCTTCAATCAAGTGGTAGAGTCAAAAGCCAACCTGTAAGTTTGAGGAATAGGTAGCTGGTAAGTGGAAGCAGCTAGGTGGCACAGTGGATAGAGGGCTGAGCCTGGAGTCTGGAAGACTCATCTTCCTAGTTCAAATCCAGACTTAGACACTTACTAACTGTGTGACCCTGGGCAAGTCACAAATTTGCTTCTCATCTGTCAAATGAGAAGGAGATGGCAAACTACTATAGTGGCCTTGCCCAAAAAACCCCAAAGAGCATCACAAAGAGTTAGACATGACTGAATGATAACAATAAAGTGAAGGTAGTGAATACAAATTATTTTATATGTGTGTTATACATAAATACAGATGGATATCTAGATAGATAGGCAGATTTCATATATATATATATATATATATATATATATATGGAGAGAGAGAGAGAGAGAGAGAGAGAGAGAGGTTCTTCAAATTACTATCTCTCCTGTGATTCTGTCAGTATGGGGAACTCCTGGTATAGAAATCATTTCCACATAGATTTTTTTATTCCAACATAAACTGTTGATTTCGTAGAGAATCCTTAGGGAGTTATCTCAGACACAAAAATGTCATAAAGACTTTTCCAAAATTACACAGTTAGTAACTGTGTCAGAGGCAGAATCAGAACTCAGATTGTCCCAACTCTAAACACAGGGCCCTATGTACTATGTCATGTTGTGTCTTAGTGAAGAGGTAACATATGAATATATGATACATGAATATATAATATTCATAAAATATATAAATTATGCTATAATATTCATGTAATAATAAACTGATAGTAATATATTTGTATAATAATAAATTAATTGGCCATTGATCAAGTGATAAACTTAGTTTATATCTATGTATGTGTGTATATTTATGAACATAAATGCATATAAGGCAGATGTTGTTTTAGTTACAAAACAACTTTAAAGTTCTCTGAATTTCCCTTTTCTGTTTATTAGATGGCAACACTTATACTGTTTGTTTTATGGAAGGTCTTTGATTGTACCTCTGAATAAATGCATCATGACTGAACAAAGATGAGAGTGTAATTTGAAGAAGGCAAAGGAATTAGAGTCAGAAATTCTATTTTCAGATAAACCTAAAACATAGGGAGGAAGAGAGGAATAATCTCTAATTTCAGGAAAAACTCATCTAATTGTGAAATAATGTCCCCAGATCCTAACAAGATTTCCATGGAACACCCTTTTAAAAAACCCTGGTATGCACAATACTGACATTTTCCTCTAACCCATCTGGGGCTACATCCACAGCCTCCTGCTGAGTGATGTCTGAACATGTTTTCCCAGAAACAAATTGCTTGATGATCAAACTGGCATTGCATCCAGCACTTTGTATGTGGGGCTATTTTTTGCCAGGTCAGGCTATAAAGGCTGTTTCAGGTCTAAGAAGCATCTCTGCGTTTCATAATATCTTACATAACTGGCTTTGAGTCCACTGTCATTAAGGTTCCAAAATAGGGCCAGATCAGTCTCTTTAATGCCCTCAATTTGTTAGACTGGTGAAACGTGCAGCTGTGCATGTCCTCTGGAATATACTATTCCAGGTTCCCAGAGAGGGGGGTGGTGGAAGGAGGGAACTGAGACAGTTGGTTTTACCAAAGCTGATTCCCCTTCTGCTGCCTTTTCTCTATACTATAGGAATCACTTTCTGGGTTCTGCTTTCTTAGAATGGGAAGATGATTCCTTTACAGCTTTATTTAACTAACCAAAGCACAGGGGTTTGGCTATTACCACCTTTCAGGTAGTGGAGGGCAGAGTCTACTTTCACTATGAAGTAGGAAAATGATTGCTTTTTATGCTTCCTCTCTTCCATTTGTTCATGACTTCTCCTTTTTTTCCCCACTTCAGGACCCTTCTTTCTCCATATACCTCCCCCTAGATATCCAGTATACTCCTGCAAGTCCTGGTCCACCAGAAAGAGAAGGACTGATAAACTTATCCACCCTAAAGCTGTCAGAATTTAACATGTTATTCCTTGAAGGTAAGACAGGTTCTCTGCCCAATGGTGGGAATTATCATCTATCATTACTGCATATACAAATTATTTTTCTACTATAAGCTTTCTTTTCCTTGATCAACAATTTCTGGCTGGGAGATCTCTGATGTGGAAATTCCCTTTGCCAATGCAGATTCAATCCATCTTCCTCTTGGCTGCCAAAATGACTATGCTAAGTGCAGGCCTGACCATGTCCACCAATGCTAGGTTCAATCATCTCCATGCAGGTGTTTTCCAGATCTCTAGATCTAGCATTAAGTTCTCTTTTATGCTCCTATCTTATGTCACCAACTGCCTTGAGGACATTTCAAACTGGATATTCTGTAAGCTTCTCAAACTCATCATATCCAAGACAGAAGTCTTGATATTTCCCTTAAAACTCTTTCTTCCTCCAGGCTTTTCCACTGAGAGGACCATCATCCCTATAGTTAGTCATGCTTGAAACCTTGGTGTGGTCTTTGATCCCTCTTTAGCACTCACCTCACATAGCCAGTCTGCCAAGTTTTGTCATTTCCACCATATAACCTATGCGGAACATGTCCCACTATTGTGACTTACACAACTGCCACTTTGTTTTATGCCTTCACCATCTCATAGCTGGTTGTTGAAATAATCTTTTCATTGGTCCCCCACTATATACTTGGTAGTAATGCCAGATTGGTTTTCTTGCTGCTTCTCACCCTGCATTCGTGCCTGGAAAGCTCTTTCTCCTCACTTCTTGTACTCTCTCCAAGACTCTGCTCACTCACCATCTTTTGTTTGAGGCCCCAACGACTAATGCCTTCCCCCTCAACAATGGCTACCGTGATTGTGTTTTATGTGTTTTTTTATACATACCTATTGATGAGCACATTGTCGCCCTGTTAGAGGGCAGGAATAGTCATTCTTTCTTCTCAATTTGTGTTCCCAGGACTTAACACATTGCCTAGCATACAGTAAATGCATAACAAATGCATTTGGCTATTTCTTGGAGGGGGAAAATCAGCTTTATCTTTCATGAACTAAGGGAATGAAATGAGAGACTTGTCTAAATTGAAGCCAGAATAGTTAGGTGGCCTGAACACCTAACTAGAAACCAGGATTAGCAACTTTCTTATTTCCTTGGACAGAGTTAGGGGGGCTACATCAGATGACAGTAATCATTTTTAAAATAAGAATAATTGCTAGCATTTATTTAGCACATACTATGTGCCAGGCATGGTGCTAAACATTTAACAAACATCTTCTCATTTGATCCTCAAAACAACTCTGAGAGAGAGGGGGGCTGTTATTGTCCTTATTTTGCAGTGGAAGAAACTGAGGCAAGCAGAAAGGTTAAGGAACTTGCCCAGGGTCACATAGCTATTAAGTTTTTGAGGCTAGATCAAAGGGAGAAAAGTGAAAAAAAAATTAGATCCAAGAGAACTGGGAGTGGCTGCCATTGCTAATTCCTTTTGAAGAGGAAAGTTCACTCACCACCTCCAGAACCATTTATATTTTAAAACCCTTGCATCTTTAATCACACCTTTCTTATGGCTGAAATGTTTTCCTTCCTTTTTTGCCAGTTGAATGCTTATCCATCCTTTAAAGAGCAGTTCGAACATCACTCACTCCAACGAATCTTCATTCTCATAGCATCATTCTTTGCAACTTTCTAATAGACTGATCATGTAATGTTGTATAGCATAGTTGCCTTTGCATCTTTTTGTCCAACTACACTGTAAGCTCCTTGAAAGCAGGGCACATGTCTTACCTTAGAGGTATTAAGAACACTGCTTTTTAAATCAAAGGACCAGGCTGAAAATGCCAGCTCTGTTCCTTCTACCTTTGCGACCTTGTCTCATCTGTTAAATAAGGGTGTTGGATGAGATCATCTCTAAGGCCCTTTCTTTCTCTCAGTCCCATATGCTATGCAGAAAGGAGGTATTTAATAATGTTTATTTAACTTAAAAATAAGCCTGGAGGAAGTAATGCTAAATGCAAAGGAACATACCTCTAACGGTAAAATTTCAGTCAGGGTACACATTCGTGGGAGAGATTTATAAGGAAAAGGACTTTCCTGGAAACCTTGAAATTATACCATAAAGGTAATATAAATTTTACTTTTTACTGAATGAGTAATAATACATTGTATCTATGATATTGTTAATCCAAATGCAAACCTGTGAACTCAGAATAGGCAAAGGTAAAACGTAGAAATTTCTACCTTTCTTTAATTTAAGTTGTAGGGATGGTTTAAATTCCTAGGAGACTTTCAATGGTTGCTTTTATTTAGTTATATACACTGGAGGTACTGACTACTCAGACTTTTTGATATGTAAATATTAGTAATTTAAATATTTAAATCCTACTGTTTATAATTTTTGTAAATACCACACAGGAACAATGTAAGCTCCATCATCAGTGAAATGGAAAAATCACCAATGAACCACGGAACTCTATGATCTCATAAAAATTAAAATAAATAATACAATGGAAAAATGCATATTGGGCATAAACAGACAAATGCATCTTATCAGTTACATGCAAATAAACAGAGGTAGAAACAAAAGCATTGCTGATCATACACCAACAAGAAAAAACAACAGATGAACAGACAAACCCAATTGCTATATTACTATTCTCAAGATATTAAAAAAATCCAGAGGAAAATCTCTAGCAAAATGAATAAATTCTTTATGGAAGATATATGGGAAAGCATAGATAGGATTAGGTTGGGAAGGCATGGAGAGGTTATGACCTGTGTCTATGGGGAGAATACGAAAAGAAATCATAGCTCTACCAAAATATCAAGGTGAAAAGGGAATCCTAGTTTATGTTACCCTGGGATCAGAAGTTTATGTAGTGCAAAGGGCTGAGTTCCTTTTGAGACTGATCACCCTCTTTTCAGTTTGAGCCCCATCCAAAAGACTTGTCTAGTTGCCTTGCAAAGGAGCCTAGCATTCACCTGTAAAGAGGCAATGCTCTCTCCTGTTATTTGCCTGTATCAAATTCCAGCTCTAATAATTACCAGATATAAGACCATGGGAAAGATACTTCCTCTCTTTAAAAGTCTCATTTCTCCTAATCTGTAAAGTGGGAATATCTGTATGAGCTAACTCAGAGTGCTGTTGTGAGGAAAGCACTTTTATAAACCTTAAATACTCATATATTCAAACAGACCTCTGATGTTCCTTTCATGGCTTTTCCCACCAACAATGTAGATTGCAACCCGTCTATGTTACTCTTATCCATTATCTTCTATGAGTTCATCACAGGCAATCAACCTGACCTGCTGGGAAGATCTTCCTTGCTTTTTTTTTTTTTGACATTATAAAAATACCAATGGAGCTCAAGGGCTGACTAGCCCATCTTTTTTTCCCCACATCATTTCTTTGATGAGATATTTTACTCTGTTTCTCCTTTGTACTTAGTTGTTGCATTTCTGCTTGTTCAAATCTACCATGTACTTTTCCATTCTCCTTTGGGTAATTGTCTATTTCAGTCCTTCAGAGGTTGTCATGTTCCATTATTTGCAGCTATGTAAAACACCAGAAGAAGAATATTGTAATTAAAAAGATGGAATTTCATTTCAAGAAGTTTGGAAGTCATTAAAGGAACTTTGCAGGTTCCCAAAAGCAATCCTGCCTGCTCTCTTTCTGATCACTTCTTGGCCTGAGTACTATAGAAATAGGAGGAATTTTTAACATCATCACCATCATCATTCTCATTCTCAAGCCAACTGAAATTGTACCCTCAAATAAAGCCTATAAATGTCTCTAAACAACAAAGCTCTCTCTCTCCCCTGATACCTATAGCATTTTGATACTTGATTGTATTCAATTTAACACTTGTTCTATACTATCTTCTTTTATTTTCTTTTCATTTCAGTTGTATATGTCCTATCTTTCAAAGGAGATGGGAAGGAACTTCACAGAATTGTAGAAATCCAGATTTAAAAGAAATCATTCCGGACAAAGGATCTTTTTTATGATAACTTACAGGTCACTAGCCATTGTTTAGAGATCTTCATTCCACCTTGGGATAACTTTAATTGCTAGTTCCTAATGTGAGTGCCGAGCCTCCTAGTCTTTTTATATCCTCATAGTTCAATTAGGCAGATATCAAGCACTTAATTATTTTTGTTTGAATGAAATTGAATGGACATAGTTGATTCATGTGGGAACGCTGGCCACTAGCCTAACAGGAACAGAACTTTTTCCATGCAATGCCTGGGAAAACACAGCTAGAGGCTGGTATAGATCTCAGTTCCTCCAGTGGTAATAAGTATAATAGCTAGAATTTCCACAGTGCTTTAAGGCTTGCAAAGAGCCTTACAATGTCATTTCTTCTGAACCTCACAAAATTCCTGCAAGATAGATGCTACAATATTATAGATGAGGAAACTGAGGCTGAAAGATGTTAAACCGACTTGTCCAGGGTCACACAGCTAGTGAATGTCTGAAGTCAAATTTGAACTCAGGGTCTTCCTGACTCCAGGCCCAGTGCTCTGTGTACTCTGGAGCCACCTAGAACTAGTGAGCAACCAAGCCCACACTGTAAGTTCAGAATCCTCTTCTGATGGTTGACCCAGACACAGAAGCTCTACTTAGTACCTCCCTTTCAATGACCCTAAAACCTCCACTGAGTTACAAGTCCAGTTTTCCTTTAACAACTTTATATATCTGACTTGCCAGACAATACTTCACAAAAAGCCTTTACAAACTGAAAAAGATCCTGGATCACCCTCTGTGTACTTTGAGACCTAAAGCACTAGTTTCTCAGGGGTTATGCCAGTGACTGTGATATGCAGGAAAAACCTAAGAAAACCCTCTAGGGATTAAGAAGTCCTGAACAGGAAATTAAAGGACTTGTGGGCACAGATGGTGTTTTTCATCATGGTTGATGATTGAAGTTATGCAGTTGTTTGTTTTTTGTTTTTTTTTTAAGAGAACAATGTTAGAAATGGCCAGGATTTGTTTCCCTGGTCTATGGCCTACTATACAGGCTGAAAAAATTCTTGGTCAATAATACATTTTCCCCTCCACTTATCCCAATCTATCTGTTTTCTTCCAGCTTCAAGCTATGAATGCTTCCAATTTCTCCAAAATTACTAATTTCTTTCATATTCTAGACTTAGGGGGAGAGAACGGAATATTACATAGAAACCTCCAAAACTATAATTGACTAAGTCTAGAAGTCATATAAACAGCTATAACTAAGGGGGGGGGATGTCCCTTTCTAAATTAAAAAATTCAATATTTTTATTTTTAATAATATTTTATTTTCCTAATTACATGTAAAGACAGTTTTTAACATTCATTTGTTATAAAATTTTTATTAAAATTTTTTTATACAAAAAAATTGAGTTTCAAACTTTCTCCCTCTCTCCTTCCCTTTCTACTGCCTAAGAGGATAAGCATGGATTATATATGTATAATCACATAAAACATATTTCCATATTAGTCATGTTGTGAAAGAAACAGAACAAAGGGGGCAGAGTCAAGATGGCAGAGTAGAAAGATGCACATACTCTAGTTCTTCCCTCACAGCTCATAAAATACCTGTAAAAAATGACTCTCAACAAATTCTAGAGCAGCAGAAGCCACAGAACAACAGAGTGAAAGAGATTTCTAGCCAAAGGTAACCTGGAAGGCTGATAGGAAAATGGGATACTGAGCGGAGTGAAACTCAGCCCTGGCTGAGAGGCACTAGGAAGAACAAGACCAGAACAGGCCTCCAGGGCAGAATTTCCAGCAGGGGGGGTTCTCAGATCCCTCAACCCACAAGTGCCAAAGAAAGCTTCAAAGGTCAGTGAGAGGGCTTTCCCAACTGGGCAAACAGGGTCCCCCCCACCACTGGCTCCAGGCAGTGGCGGCAACAGTGGTGGCGCCAACAGTGGTGGCACCATTTGCAGTGTCCATCTGAGAAGCACTCAGCCTAAAGCCCCTGGGGGAATTGAGCAACTGATCTGAATCTCAACCCTGAGCACAGTCCTTGGGTGAGGAGGAGCACTAAGACCCTCCTCTTGACAAAGGATTCAGAAGTCAAGTAACTGACTGCAAAAATACCCAAAAAAGGGGGAAAAAAATAAGACCATGTGAACAGGTATTTCCTTCCATCCTTTCAGATGAGGAAGAACAAGGCATACTGTCAGAGGAAGTTAAGGCTTCTGCATCCAGTACCTCCAAAATGAATATGTAGTGGGCTCAAACCATGGAAGAGCTTGAAAAGCAAGTCAACAGCTTGCTAAAGGAGACACCCCCCCTCAAAAAAATGCTGAAGAAAATAATACCTTTAAAATTAGGTTAACTTAATTGGCAAAAGAGGTCCAAAAAGCCAATGAGGAGAAGGCAGCTTTAAAAAGCAGAATTAGCCAAATAGAAAAGAAGGTTCAAAAGTTCACTGAAGAAAATAGTTCTTTAAAAATGAGAGTGAAGTGCAGGGAAGCTAATGATTTTATGATAAACCAAGAAATTACAAAACAAAACCAAAACAATGAAAAATAGAAGATAATGTGAAATATCTCATTAGAAAAACAACTGACCTGGAAAATAGATCCAGGAGAAACAATTTAAAAATTATGGGACGACCTGAAAGTCATGATCAAAAAAGAGCCTAGACATTATCTTTCATGAAATTATCCAGGAAAACTGCCCTGATATTCTAGAACCAGAGGGCAAAATAAATATTGAAAGACTCCACCAATCACCTCCTGAAAGAGACCCAAAAAGAGAAACTCCTAGGAATATTGTGGCCAAATTTCAGAGTTCTCAGGTCAAGAAGAAAATATTGCAAGCAGCTAGAAAGAAACAATTTGAGTATTGTGGAAGTACAATCAGGATAACACAGAATCTGGCATCTTCTACATTAAGGCATCAAAGGAC